>JASANH010000938.1:613147-1226295 GCA_030248295.1 Mesodorylaimus sp. YZB2_4
ATGTTTGATTTGACTCTACGAGTCCCTGGTGGCACGCTGGTGTCCACGTTCACTCGATGTGCCACAGGCTAGCCCGAACAGTGAAGGAATTACAGCTTACATAGGATGCATGCATGCTTTGCCCTGGCTTTGGTGTCTGCCTCTTGCTGTATGCACAGTTACAGGGTTGTAGTACTCGACTCGACTCGGTACTGTGAATCTTTTTATGCAGTATCCTCCGCAAGTCCTTTTGGTGATCCTTTTGAAACATGGCAAGGAATAAGTAGGATCCAAATAAGAAATGCCCAGAACTTTTTGATTGAGGCTCACAAGTCAGATGATGCAAGGGCCCTGCAGTTTACAGTCCGAGACAGCACAAGTTCAAATACTTTCATATGAACAAATACACAAACTATGCACAGTTGCTCAAACGCTTTGAAATTCACCAGAAAAGCGACAAAACATCGAGCATGAGGGAGCAACATTAGTAATAGGATGACGATGTACTGTACAAACGGGCACTGTCCTAAGGCACAGGACAACATGAACATAAACGGATACAGCAGGTTCATAGGTGATCAAAAATCAATACCCGCTTGCGCGGCCAAGACGAAATCGATTGTGTACAGTACCAAATTCACAAAGGCAAAGATCTGAAATGTGGGGAGGATAGATGGGGTTATCAGGGGGAGATTAGGTGACCTTACCGCGCATATTGCCCAGGCGACCAATTTGCAAGCTTCAGGATGAGCATTGCCAAAGGGCGGGTAACAGTTGGCGTACCAAGCCTCGACACAGCCAGCTACCAAATACAGGATAGCTGCACAAGCGTTGAATATGCCGTCCTGGAAAAGGGTGAAGCCATTCGGGTGGTGGTCACGTGATTAATTAAACATTCTTACCACGTTCTTCCAGATCCGAGAGCGCTTAGCGAAGTATATAGTGGTCAGGAGGGCGGTGGTCATGAGAAGGCAAATGATGGCAATGACCAAAACGTAGACTTGACCACCTGATTGGGTTCGAGCAGCGAATTTAGCGAATGGCTCTCCCTGCGCTGGGCCCGCCACAGTCCCGATTACAACAGCACCGACGACCTAAAACCAGACAGCTATGGTCATTGGAGAGAAGATGATGGTGCATCGAGGTGACTGCCATGCCGCGGGCACTATGACATCCGGTATGCACCAAGGACTCACCAACTGAGCAATTTTTAGCGCCAGTCTCACAAGGAGGTTATCGACGAGTGACTCTTTCTCTGGGGCACCATAAAAGGTGGATGGTGGGTAGGTGGCATAGGATGCTGGGTAGTGATACGAACGTCTTCCCAAAGTGCGTATCGGTGAGTCCATGACGGGTGGTGGAGGCGAGTGGTGGATGGTCGAAGGGGCCGGAGTCCATCCTCCCACTGGTACTGCACCCGCGGACATCCAATCCGCCGATCGGCTACGGCTATAGGCTCGTTTCCTGTAAAGCGGTTCTGGATACTTGACCGGGCCGGAAATGGCTTTGAGATGTGTGGGCGTGGTTCGACCGTTGATTGGTTCATTGAAGATACTTGCGGTCGTGTAGCTGCGAGTTCTGTACACGCGGGGCAGACTAGCGACCGCGTAGGAAGGTGTCGAATAATATGGATACATGCTCGTCCCACGTTTCAATGTGGTCGTGGCAGAAGAAGTCAATGGCAACGGGGGTGTGGAGGCGGTCCTCTTGGGAGGACTAAGATAGTAGGCCAAGTTTATAGGCACTTCCTCAGCCCTGCCGCCCGCTACGGACGACTGCTTCCACGATTGGGAACGGTCCAATTGGCGAAGCAGCGTTCGATTATTTCTGAGAGCAGTGGCTGGGATGATGGCCACGGGACCGAAGGGGGATTGTCTGTAGTTCATAGCGCATCATACTCTGAGTTGATAATTCGATACCACGATCCTCCTCCACAAATGAAAACAAGACCAATCAACACTCGGCAACGCCCTAAGTTCGCTCCTCCAAAGCACAATAGGCTCCCAGGGATCCGGTTCTGCTCAATACATTAGTCGATGAGGGGACAATGGGCTGGACTCGAATCGATACTAAAAACGAATCCAATTCAATGCGAAGACGATCCTAGAAATAGCACGGCCCAAAATTACACTTCAATACAGCAGGCCACTGCGCGATCGCAGTTTGGAAGAGTTGAAATCCGCGTTTGAATAGCCAACTAACCCTTCCTACGGCCCGCCCCACGTCGAGCGTACAAGACAAACAAAGCTTCACTTCGGCCGATGGCTAACTGGAAACGTAGTGCTGCCGGACTGCTCAAATAACAGTCACGTCACGAGCAGCATGGCCAGTCCTACTTGGCCTTGACTCGATCAAAAACTTGCTCATTGGCCACTCGTCCGGCCAATGACCACGGCAAATAACGGCAGTGAGTCCGAGCGAGTGTGGCTAGAAAAAGGACATTTCTAAGCTTAGATCGAGATCAGATAGGAATGACCACACGAAACTGCCATACCACAAGCCTAAAAGACCAAATGCCCTCAAATTAGACAAGATGTTGAAAATTGGGCGAACGAAGCGCAGAGGTAGTGCTCGTGAAGGAATGTGAGCGAGTCGACAAGGGTCAAGCTCAGTTTGGCCAAGTCAGCGTAACGATACGTGACGAACGAAATCCAGATTCGTGCTCCGTGGCGGAGAATGGTAAAAGCGAAAATTAAATATTTATTCTTGTCAAACTCCAACCTCTGCTCCGGCCAGGCCCGACCCAGATTTGAGAGAATGAATACGTCCATAAACGCACACAATGTTCCAGGGCACTCCCTGTGACGTGCCAAAAAGAGTGTGCTCCCATAGATGCTTGACGAATGCTGCGCAAAGTCTCCTTTTCGTGGGAGGAGTGACGAAGACGGTTTCAAGAGGATACTGCGATCCGAGCATGCTGCATGGGCCGAGGGGCTGGGGAGACCCCACTGTTGTATCACTGATATGGTCAAGCGCCTGACCACTTTGGCCTGTGCCTGTCTGCCTATATTCCTTGGCGCGTTACAGGAGAGCGTAAAGTTATTGTGTAAAGCTGAGAAAGTGTAAAGTTTATGAGTTGCAATGCGGACAGGACTCGGCCGGGGAGTCATAATGCGCCTATGCGTGCGACGAGACGGCGGCGCGGTCGTTGCGGTCTGTGAACTGAAAGGCCCATTGGTGGGCGAATGGAACAGCCGAGTGCGGTTACGTCGAACGTGTCATCTGAAATGGCGAAGAAATTGGCTGCGGTCGGAGTGGAACCGATATCGTGCGTGTACCCGACCTGTCGATCATCGGCGCCCGTCGAGTTGTTCAACGTGCATCTGGCTCGATGCCGTCAAACCTGGCGTGGTCCTTCCAATACGTGCTCATACAACGGCGCCCACGTCGTTCCTGCGCCCGAAGAACGCTATCACGAGCTGACCTGTCCCGATCGGTGGTTGAACGACGAATTGTCGGGTAAGCACAGTGCTCTCTTCGGTGCGGGGGAGAAGATGACCTCACTACCTACGCCTTCCGCGCTCTTTATAGAATGCAAAGCGAAGCTTCAAGAAGTAGCCAAGTCGACGGCTCCCGGACACGGTAAGAAGCAAGGTAAAACCAAATATCAGGGTTCCTCGTGCGCGAGTCGACGATCCTGCTTCCGTTTCAGGTTGCGAACCATCTGGCGCAAGCAATGATCGGGCGCAAACGGCGTACTTCTATCGCGGGGGAGGCTACTCGAAATGGCGAAACTCGGGCCCGCGTCTGCAGAGCTGGAACGCGAAACGATACGGTGAGGATGTCTTGCTGGGATCGCCCAAGTGCGACTATGTTTTCGTTTTCAGAGCTGGACATGTACGAAGTGGCGACTGCGGGACGAGGCCAGCGTTCGTTGAAGCGGCACCAGTCTACCGTACCGACGTTCCGAGGTGGGCATTGGCCGAGTCGTGGGCTAGCTTTCGGCGGCGATCGAACTTGCGGGGGAAAAGTGCCGTCCATGTCCGTCTCTTCCTTCGGTAAGTTGCACTCGAACTTTATCACCCGTGCGCTCCCACACATTCCCTGCCATTTCAGAGGACATCCCCTCGCCGCCAATCCACGGCTTCTCTCCATGGGCATCGACGAAACCGCGATCGCAGCTAATCGGGTCAGCTCGGTGGAAAACGTCGAGTCGAACAAGGTGCGGCACGTCGTGCGCGGCCAGTGGACGGCAGAACGGGTTCAAGTGACGAGGAAACAAGAAGAGTGCGACGGAAGGAAGACGAGGTGACTCGATGATGGGTGTGGGAGGGTGGCGCATGAGGATCGGTAGGCTAGGGTGCCATGGTTCACGTTCAGTTGTGTGTGCATGCTTGGATCCTGCAGGCTGTGTATGCGTGAGTGTACGTTTGCCAGAGGTCTTGACCGGCAGAATACCGAACTACTTGTCCGAAACGTGCCCTTGTCGCTTCTATCCATCCCGCCCAATGCCATCACGTCATCTCAACGCAGAGCGTAAAACGAAAGTGCGTATAATGTAATAAGCAGGCTGGACCTGAGCGTCATCGACGGATGTGCGCTTTCAGCCTCCCTCGGCTCGGCGACCGATTTGCCGATGACTGTTTGTGTGATTCACATTTTTTTGGCGAAAAAGCAATTTTGTTGAAGTTTCTCGGTTTTCTCTTTTTGAGCAGTACCAAACTCGCAGAAAGTGAAAAATGGCCGGGCGTCTTCCAGCCGTCGTAATCGATAACGGAACGGGGTAAGGCTGATCGTGGAGTTTTCTAGTTTTGGCGGATTTCATTGCGATGCAGGTGAATTAATTTGTGTATTTTGTTTCAGGTACACAAAGCTCGGATATGCGGGTAACTCGGAGCCGCAGTTCATCCTGCCCTCAGGTAAGTGTTTGTTTTATTCTCTGGTCTATTGCTGGGCCGAAGTAGGTACCTGCTGTGTAATTGCATAAGCCTGTGGATATACGACGTTTTTGCTGATCGTGAGCTGCATTAGATTCCAGCACGTTCAAGGCTTGTTATCGTCAAATAATCCGATATGTTTCTTGTTGTAGCGATAGCTATCAAAGAGACAGCTGCAATCGGGGATCAGACTCAACGGCGCGTGTACAGGGGTGTCGACGATTTGGACTTCTATATCGGAGATGAAGCTTTGTCAGCTGTCAACTATTCAGTCAAGGTGAGACCACCTAGTCTTTGTTGTTTTCGTTATGTATAAGTTTCGTGATGCTGTTTAGTACCCGATTCGTCACGGCATTGTAGAAGACTGGGATTTGATGGAACGTTTTTGGGAACAGGCCATTTTCAAGTACCTTAGAGCCGAACCCGAAGACCATTACTTCTTGTTGGTATGAGCTATCTTCGTTGTAATAAGAGTATGTGATGTACACGATGGTCTTTTAAGACGGAGCCTCCTTTGAATACCCCCGAAAATCGCGAATACACGGCGGAGATCATGTTCGAAACATTCAACGTCCCTGGATTGTACATCGCCGTGCAGGTATGCTTTTCGAGCGGCACTTGGCCGTCTCTGTAAGAAAAGCAGTCAGAGCTCGTTTTGGTGTTATTAGGCAGTACTGGCTTTAGCTGCATCTTGGCAGAGCAGGGATTTGAACGACCGAAGTTTGACTGGTTTGGTCATCGATAGCGGCGATGGCGTGACTCATTGTATTCCAGTTGTAAGCACACTTTTATATCTTTTTGACGATGGGAAGTGGGCGGCATGATCTGTTTTCAGGCTGAGGGCTATGTTATCGGTTCTTGCATCAAGCACATTCCTATCGCCGGACGCGATATCACCTACTTTATTCAAAGTCTGCTCCGTGAACGCGAAGTGGGAATTCCGCCCGAGCAATCGTTGGAAACTGCGAAAGCCATTAAGGTTAAAATCTTATCGATCGCTTCCTATACAGTCTTGACAATCAGCCTTAAACTTCCAGGAACGATTCTCTTATGTCTGTCCGGACATCGCAAAGGAATTTGCCAAGTATGATTCTGAGCCAGCAAAATGGTTCAAACGGTACGAAAGTGCCAATGCCGTCACGAAACAACCCTTCGGCGTTGATGTTGGCTATGAGCGGTTTTTAGGACCCGAAATTTTCTTCCATCCGGAAGTGAGCGGGATGTTTTTTTATAAGCCGCAAGGCATTCTCGTCCAGAAGAGTGGGTCGCAGGTCTGTTCCCTGTGGGATTATGAAAATAGTACAGGAAGTACATGAGCGGGCTTCAGCGCGGGACCTTCGCTTATCTGATTCGCGGAGCAGGGACACTAATGCTCTTCTATTTCAGTTTTCGAATCCCGATTTCTCTACTCCTATCTCGGAGACGGTGGATACGTGTATTCAGCAGTGCCCGATCGACGTCAGGCGTGGTCTCTATGGCAATATCGTACTGAGCGGGGGTTCGACCATGTTTAAGGATTTCGGTCGACGTCTGCAACGAGACTTGAAGCGTGTGGTCGATGGCCGTCTCAAGTTAAGCGAGGAATTATCAGGAGGGAGGATTACGGTAAGCGGACTTGTACTAACTAAATTTTGACCGAATGTGCAAGATCCTCTTTTTAGCCCAAACCGATCGATGTTCAAGTTATTTCGCACCGTATGCAACGTTATGCTGTTTGGTTCGGCGGCAGTATGCTCGGGTCGACGGTATGGTTTTCTTGTTTCGATCCTTTGCTTGTCATCTCAATGCCTTCTTCATTGCAGCCCGAGTTCTATCAAGTTTCCAAGAGCAAAGCGGAGTACATGGAGAAAGGGCCGAGCATTTGCCGTCACAATCCTGTCTTCGGCACGATGACTTAAACTGGGACGAGGGGCTGCGGAGAAGACCCAAGTGCTTAGCGGTTTGTGCTTGTTTGTCCTTTTGGCGTCACTATTTCCCATTTTTTTGTTACATTGATGAAATCGGGACTGCTTTTTCTAATGTTCGGCTATTTATATAATGGCGTCTAATTATCGGTGAATTATTTTGTGGTTGATATATTCCTCATTAACTTTTTGTTATAGTGTTGTGAATAGCCTGCGGAGGGTTCTCCCCAAGTGCGTGCGAACATTTATTCGATACATGAATCGGCAAGGTGACAAATGAATCGAAACATAAATCATAGGCACCATAACTGACGAAGGGACGAGCCCCGTCGTCTGTTGCATACTGAATTAAATAAAGCACATTGTCGAGTAGATTCAATGAATAAGGGTGCAAGAATAACAAAACTGAACCTAATCCTTATTCGTAATGAGGGTAGTTGATTACACGTTCGGATAACTGGCGCAGCTGGCGATGCCGCAGTGATTGTCCCGGTCGCGGGCCATGCGAATGTAGCCGTTCTCCCCCCAGCCAGTGCCCCAACTAGAGTGGAACGAGGTGCAGTGAGGGGACGAGGACCAACACTAAGCCTACCTGTTCTTGACGATGTAGAACTTGGCGCCTTTGGCATCCACACCGTAGCCGACAGCCAGCACACCGTGGTCCAAGGCCGACGAGCTGCACTCGGGCTCGTAATACACTCCTGGAGTACAAAGTGGGGTTAGGGTACATATGGGAAGTTGGCACGAGTACATACCTTTCTTGTAGAATTGGAAACTCTCGTGCGAAGCATCGATGGCGACTGAGATGGGGCCTTGGGTGGCCAGAGCGGTGGTCAATGCATTCTCGTCGCCTTGCGGGATGTCGGTGTAGCCGCTGTCATCCGCGCCCACGCTCTCTTTGCTGAACCGGCAACGACCATCCTGGAACAAATGTGGTTAAGAAGGCCTCGGAAAGCGCTCCACGCCTTACCTTGGCTTCGTAGGGATACGAGGTCTCGGTGTCGATGCCCTTGTTGGCCCTGACGTAGTTGAACGCGTTGTCCATCAGTCCTCCATTGCATCCTTCGTTGCCGAAGGAAGTACTGCAGTCGACCAAATTTTGTTCCGACAATTCCACCATGGTCTTGTTCTTGCGGAAATGCTGGCCTTCCAAAGCGCCAACCTGAAACTCGCTCGCCTTTTAGACATGGGCTACAAACAATGACCAAAGAACTTACCGCACTGAACGCCCAGCACGACCCGCAGTGGCCCTGAAACAAGAACGGGCGTCTTCAATGACCGTCGAGAACGGTACCCACGGTCATACCTGGTCCTTGACATGAGTCACGTATCCTTCTTGACGCCAGTCTTTCTGCGTTGGCAACTGCACGTGATGAGGGGCCAGGAACGTGGAGCCGCGTGGGGCTGAATCATCTCGGTCCATCAAGGCACGCTTGAATCCGTTAACTCGAGAACGGAATTCCTCGTTCGTCTGAAAACAGTGTTGTTGGTTCTAGGCCTGCTAGCATTTCATCACAACCCTGCTTTTAGTGGCGTACAGGTTTGCGTGATCCACGAACAAGGGGGCGGGGACCCCAACCCGCCCAACAATGCATTCTAATCCTCTTTCACAAACCAAGCCAACTCACCATGTCTCCGAACTTGTTCATGGCCACTTCGTACGTCTTTTGGCCAGCCCTGTACGCATCATTGTGGTCCTGGATTTTGCGATGATTCTCAACAAAAATGTGGAAACGCGCTTGCTCTTCTTCGCTCGTTTCATAGGTCTTGTCTGGAAAGCACGGTCGCTGTGGCTGATCAAATCAAGAACGAAGGCCCACAGGCTTCGGGTTCGGTAGCATGACCTGATTGGCACACACCCACTTACTGTGCGTCCTCTTGAAATCACGCCACATGGCATAATACGCATAATTGTTCAAGCTGGCACTTCCTCGTGGTGGCAGACGACTGCCGTACAAGTAGGGCCTCTCCTTGGTCTGTTTCCCTTTCCAATAGGATGCCTTCGACCTGACCTGTCCACTGGCCACCACGTCCGCCCGACCACTGTAGCTACGATGGGCATCGTCACGACGCACTTCACCGTCCTCGACCGCCACACGTTCTCGGCCATCGATGACCACAAAAGCCAGCACCAACAACACAATAACACATCGAATCATTTCCTGGGAATCTAAAACATAAACCGAGAACATAAGGAGTCAGTCCATCCGCACTGTGTGCATTAGCTACGCCAACCCTCTTCTCCCATGGCAAACATTAGAGCTGAGTAAAAGTCGAGCCAAGTTCAAAAAGTGCTGACACAAAGCCAATCCGACGTGATGAATGGTGACAACTGTTTCTACTAGGCCGCCCAGTTGGTGAACTGATGACACCGTTCTGCACATTCCAACACAACGGATGTGTCCACTGGACTTATCTTGGGCAAATAATCCAGCTAGGTCACGAGCCACCTGTCACATTTTCCACTCTCCATCCGACCACTCGAAATGAACTGTGAGCTTACGAAAAGCTGACGAGCAGGCTAGTCTACGACCATGGCAGACCAACATCGCGCGGGCCGTCCCTACTCAAGTTCCATATCTCGCATTACACGTGGAATAGGACACTGATCGGCACACAGCGTCTGATGCAATCCAGTGACCAACTGGCCTCATCAACACACTAGCTAGGGCGAAAAACGAGCAGGCACAAAGGGGCCTGAACAGAATTGATGATTGGCAGGCCAAGAAATAGTTGGCTGCAGAGAAAAGAGAAAGCGCGTGACAGAATACTCGCTTCGCACCCGAACTCGTCACGTGGATGGCAACTGGAGCAAATTCCAGTAAGAGGCAGACAAAACAAACCATTGCGAGTGCGAAAAACAGAAATTTCGAATAACCCTAGTCATAACCAGGCAGCGTGTGAGTAAGACTATGATCAAAGTAGGTAAGCAGGGAAGACCATTGTGCAGCGCAAAGACTGCTGTACGAAAATGCTAAAATCCCCAGCACCCAACAATGCGCCTTCAAAAAAGTGGTCAATCCAGTTTCCAAGTACGGGTGTACCAGCACTCGACGGACTCATCCACCACCCCACTAACCTCGTTGGACAATTCAGTTTACTCGACAATAACGTAAACGACAATTCAACCATCACAAAATCACGTGGCTTCTTGCTTCTCAGTGTCTCCTTCTGGCTGGTCGGTTCCCTCGTCCGCATCCGCTTCTTCCTGCGAGTTTTCGTGAAGCAGAACCTGAAAAGTTAAGGCCACGTTAAATACTCACGAACAAACCGTCACTTAAAATGAATGAACCGAGTAATGATTCAGTCT
The DNA here is from genome assembly GCA_030248295.1 of Mesodorylaimus sp. YZB2_4. Lineage (NCBI taxonomy): Eukaryota > Metazoa > Nematoda > Enoplea > Dorylaimida > Dorylaimidae > Mesodorylaimus > Mesodorylaimus sp. YZB2_4. The sequence continues at coordinate 623,218 of JASANH010000938.1, forward strand.
TCAGTCAAGAGTGCAGTCAGCAACGACCACGACGGCTGGCGATGATGGCTAGCACGAGGATCTCAGCAGGGAAGTGCTAGATTACTGAATTGGGAAAACATGGTTGGTGAGGAGAGAGGGCTCATCCTGCCAAGCAAGAAATTACGCAACAGCCTCAGTATCTTATCATAATCTACTCCTATAGGTGACTCAGCGTCAGATCTTTGCATCACTAGTCAGTTCTGCTCGCTCACCGTCATCGTGCAGGCCAATCTAGGCCCTCCCCTCCCTACTCAACTTCCATATTAGTACTATACACTGCAACGGATGTGAGATCGGCCACAGCACCGACAGGCATCAATGAGTCAGTCATTTTGCGCTAGCGAGATTGAGAGTGAAGATCCTGATGATCTGATCCTGGTACCTAGATCCTGATGACACGGAAATTTTCTAAGACTAGTATATCCTAGGCCCTAATTTTATTTTGGCCCTGAGTTCATGCTGACATGCACAGTATTGCTTCTGAGTGCAGAATTTAACAAAAGGGCCAGGAGCAGGAAAGCATAACTTTCACAGATTCTGAACACGATCCCGATCGTTCGGGATGGGGACTCGCTCAATCTGACTGAGATTTCTAATCTAAAGACGGCTCTTTTTTCACTTTATATTCGCTGTAGATAACCTCATCCGCCAAATTTTCTCCAGCCTCCCCTTCTGAAACATCTCCACAACATTCAATCCTAACCATTTTTTACATCGACCCGACCCATCGTTGATATATAGAAGCAGGCACCCACATCCAGTCGAGGGAGTCCTCTCATTCTCTTCCCACCACAGAGATGGGGTTGACTCGAACCCTTTCCCACAAATAGATGTCAATCACCGAAAGCGTGAAGCCTGAACCAACCTAATCCGGCCCACATGTTTGCCTTTGATTGATCAAGAAGGATCAGATCGTTCTGTTCATCTTGCAAAGCGGGGATGGCTTCCTCCTTGATTTCGTCACCGGCTCCTCCACTCTTTCCAGCAGACTTGAACTACTGACAAAAGCACGGTCTGGTCAAGAAGGGGGGCGAGTGCAAAACGCTCAATACTGTACGTTTTCACTCGCTCCCGATTCTCCAGGCTTTCACCGAAGAAACGAAAATTCAATTCTCGAGCAAAGATGCTTCCATGATTTGAGCTCGTCGGGCAGTCATGGCTCGCAGATGCTTCTCGATTGAAATTTGACGAGGTGTTATTTTAAAAATGCATGCTAAATCTCCCAGGGCCGCAACTCGGAATGTTTCCAGAGGCTCCATAAAGATTACCGCCAGGGTTTTTGGTCAATCTTTGACGAGATAGCAGGCGAAGTTCCGTGATAACCCCGCCTCGATGATAACGATACTGCATAGCGAACTGTACTTGCTGTCCCAACGGGTATCGCTCCTTTACTGGAGAACTGTCTGATCGATCCCTATGATCCCCATTTCCTTATGGTTCGATCGAAGCAGTTCGCCAGCTTTGAGAAGGATATTTTGGCGGGAATTCCTGACTGGCGGGGCCGATTCCCCCAAACCGATCCTGGCCGGATAGGTGGGTCGGTCGATGCTGGATACCTACGCACGCCGTCGCTTCTTGCTTTTAACCTCGATCTTTCAACAAGAGTGCACGTGCTTACTTGGGCGCATAATAAAAAGTAAATGAATATACTGAAAGAGGCTAAAATCAACTTACGTAATCTCGTGAGCTGAATCCGAATTTGATGATGTCCTTTTCGAATAACTCGTAATAACGTTCTGGGTCGATTCTCTGGTTGTTCACGTAAGTACCATTGGCCGATCCCAAATCGATTACGTACGGCCGGACTCGCCTTGAGACTGTGCCATCGTCCAAGGTCCGTTTGATAAAACGATACTGAAGAACCGCGTGCTGCTTGGAACAACTTGGATGATCCACTGGAATGTCGGCCACGCGACGATCACGGCCTGAAAAGCCCAAGATTTTTCACATCCACACGTGGTTAGGAGGCGATAGGAGACGAGCACTTACCAAGTAAATATGCACTCTGGCGATGAACAGGTATGAAATCTAATGCCTCATCGCCTTTAAAAGGATAAAGTCGCCAACGAAGCTTCGGTTTACGCGCTTCCGGTGGTTCATTGTACTTGATTACAATGCCGTTGAAAGTGTTCGTGTCCTTGGCAAGATTGCCGCTAAGGCCGAAATTGGGTTTCTCCTTGGGTTTCGATTCTTCTTTAGTCTTGATTGTGTCCACTTTCTTTCCCCATTCGAATTTCCGCTCATTTTTCTTCTCTTCCCAATCGCCATGCGGTTTTCTTGGTCGATCGTCTCCACGCCGACGATCATCGGATGATGGACGCCGAGGAGGACTGTCGTCACGCGGTTCTTCTTTTATTCTGACCTGAAACAAGGACCGGGGGTACAAAAATAAGTAATAGGCAAATGAGAGATTCTAAATCCCGTTGATTCCACAAGACTGTAATGGTGCCTGCGTCACCCATAGCGTGCACTGTCTAAAAGGTCCTCAGTCAAGCAATAGTTCGGGTTCTCTTAGCAAGATACCCCATCAAAAAAAGGTGAAATTCTTACCCGCGACCTTTCGTGCCTTCGTTCTTCATCCCTGTCTCTGCTTCGTCGACGATGCCTTTCACCAACTGGAGAGCGGTCGCGAGACGATCGACGGCGATTCCTCCGTTCGTCGTAACTCATCGTCAGTCTTGGCTAAATATCTTCCCCCAAAAAGACAAGATTTATAAATAATAAGGCTCTAAATACCAAACGAGTCTGCAAGAAAATCAAAAGGAAAATTCTCTACAAAACGTTGGCGCGAGATCGCGCACATCCTAAATAGGTCATTACCTTCTTATATCAAAAAGCGGAAAGTTTAAGCAAATGTAGGCAAGCTCTTTAGGCAGACCGAAGAAGGGACATCCTCAGCATACCCTACAGAATACTAGAGTTGTGTCACGATGTACAGCAATGCAATGATTTCCATCAGAAAGATCTTTGCAGCCACGCCCTGTTGGTCATTGGCGCTTCGCCGTGCTGTAGCATGGTCGGTTTCAGAAATAAAACGATCAGGTCAAGGAGACGAGGCCGCCTGGGCCTGCACCTACAACAGTCAGGTCCCGGACAGCCAAGCGTATTGAAGTGCACTGGTTGCAAGCGTGGGTAGCCAATGTCGCTGGTGGTGGCTGCCCCTGCATGGACATAGAGGTACCTGTACTCGGATACCCAGGGTGCTCATGATATTGAGAAATATACTCAAAGCCACATTAGTGCAAGAAACTCAGCGTTTTGACGTTATTATATGGTCTTTATCAGCAGGACAGGCACGGAAAGCGAATAAGAAAGTCTCTTCTTGTCGGGTTTCACCTCCTTCCTGGTTCGCTTTGCACTTCTGTCCTGCTGATGAAGACCATAAAATAACGTCGAAACGCTTAGTTTTTGGCACCGATGTGGCTTCGCGTAAATTTCGTTGTTACTCTGAGAATCTTCAGCCCGAGTCTTTCCAACTTGTTCTCATCAAGGGCACCTGCACCAGCTCGACAAGAACTCTTACTGAATCAGGTCAAGACAAGTTGCACCCGGAACCGAGGCTTTTTGTCCACGTGCACGAGTTGACGATAAGTCAGGCTTACCGCCGGCGTTAAACTTTTAAACTCCCGCCATTAGATGCAAGCAGTCTAATCTGTACACGTGTTGCGACCGGCCTTTCCCAGGAGACATGTTTAGCGTATCGTAATCGTCCTTTTAGAAATTTAGTTCTTGAACTTTTCTCGTCGATTTCCGGAGCAAGAATTAGCGATATTTAATCATGCATCGCGTCAGGACGATTGCTTCGGAACTTATTACGGCGCGATTATGTCGCTGCAAGTTGCCAGGTGAGAACTGATTTCCGACCCTGTGTACCCTGCTGTGCGCTTTCAAGTAGGACTGTCACGTTTTCTCAATTAATCGGTTACTCAATTTCGGGAATCTTCTTAGGGCAAGATTCTCCGGTTTCCTATGGTTTTAGTTTGGTCTGGCATTGGTATAGTATGACGACACCTTGACGACCTGGCCATTTACACTATGGGTAGAGTATGATGACACCTTGTGTTCTGTAAGTAAGTGCTATAATACGAAACGCATGTAGCTTTCATCGATTTGAACGATTTCACTTGGTCCACCCATTGCTGGCGCTTCTCCCAAACGCAGGTGGAGGATTTCTCGAATGTAATGGAACAAATCGATGACCGCGTTCCTGCAATTCTTGGCCAAGAGCGGGAATAAGACTTCCATTCGCATCGGCATCCGCTTTGACTATCACCAAACCAGCAGAGAGATTGTGAAAATTGACAGCTTCGAATTTTGTCGACCAGCTTCATTGATGGAGGCGAACCACGTCTTATTTCCTAGACTGCCACCAACTTGATTTCCTCCGCGCTGCGACCTCTTCTTCTTTCAACCACTGCAGCGATAAATCGCCCGCATCTTTCCTCTGTCCATAACTGTTGGTAAAGCTCGCCATCGTGATTCTCCGTAATCGTGCATGTAAATCGATTGCCGGGTTGACTTGGCAAAAGCTTTTTCTCTTCAGCAAATTGAAAAAATGATTGTTCAGTGCAGCAAGATTACACAATTTGAACTGATCGTAAGTCGGGATCAACTCGAGCGGGCACATGCACAGCAGGCATGGCGAATGAGCAAAGTTTCAGGTGTGGTCCAAATAGGACGATAAGGTAACAGAAGAACACAACGGGGCCGAAGCACATTGGGTTGGCATTGAGAGCCATCCGAAAAATGCATTGCTTATATAGCCTTTCTATGCCTTTATCTTTGTGTCGAAGGTCAAGCCAAGGTGTCGTCATACTATACCAATGCCGTTTGGTCTTACGACGTTAGTGTGGCATTAGACCGACAGACCACCGGAATGTTTTTGGAATCCGTTATCCATCCCCCATCTCCTTGTGTATTCAATGCCAGCTCGGAGAGGGTGGTGGCACGATTGATCGCTTCTTCGCATGTTCTGGCGTCCTTTTATCATATAGTGCGATCGTATGATAGCCTTTATATTTTAGTGAAATGCCAATCGACCGTATCGACTCCCGCTCCTGAACGCATCGAAGTGTTTGTTGACGACAAGAAAGTTCTTGTGGAACCCGGAATGACCATCTTGCAGGCATGTGCTTTGGTGGGCGTCGATATTCCTCGGTTCTGCTATCATGAACGTTTATCGATCGCTGGAAATTGTCGTATGTGCTTGGTCGAAGTGGAGAAATCGATGAAGGTAGGCCAGTGTGAACCGGACCCTGGTTCGTCAACTCTGTAGATCCGGTACCTTCCTCTCATTTCAGCCCGTTGCGTCTTGCGCCATGCCCGTGATGAAGGGTATGCGCATTAAGACGAATTCACCTTTGACGAAGAAGGCTCGCGAGAGCGTGATGGAATTTTTGCTGGTCAATCATCCCCTCGATTGTCCAATTTGCGATCAAGGTGGTGAATGCGATTTGCAAGATCAGAGTATGGCCTACGGAAGCGATCGCAGTCGTTATACGGACGATTCGTTCAGTGGCAAGCGAGCTGTCGAAGACAAGAATATCGGACCATTGGTCAAGACCATTATGACGAGGTGCATCCATTGCACTCGCTGTGTCAGGTCAGGCCCAGTGTGTCTCCTGGTTGACTCCGACAAGGAATTAAAAAATTTATTACAGGTTTTCCAACGAAGTGGCTGGTGTCCCTGACCTCGGCACGACTGGACGCGGCAGTGATATGCAAATCGGCACTTACGTGGAGAAATTCTTTGCCACCGAACTTTCCGGCAATGTGATCGATTTGTGTCCCGTTGGTGCACTGACCTCGAAGCCGTACTCATTCACAGCTCGTCCTTGGGAAACTCGAAAAACCGAAAGCATTGATGTTATGGACGCCTTGGGCACAAATATCGTAATTTCTCATCGAACCGGCGAGCTATTGCGCGTTATACCGCGCATGCACGAGGTAGGTGGCTCGGTTCTGGTCTGTTTTGGAGCTAAGGAGGCTCTTCCGTATGTCTTGGCTGGCTTGCCGTAATTTGGTGTTTGCTGGGAATTTTTAATTTGCGCTGTTTAGGATATCAATGAGGAATGGCTGAGCGACAAAGGGCGCTTCGCGTACGACGGCTTGAAGAGGCAACGTCTGGTCCATCCGATGGCGCGAGATGATCAAGGCAAGCTGCAGTACGTCGAATGGGAAAAGGCTTTATTCCTCGTTGCCCAAAAAGTAAATTTATTTTGCATCGTTTCTGATAAATTAGTTGTGAGAGAATATTCTTTTCAGTTGCGACAAACCCCGTCAGACAAAATAGCGGCAGTCGCGGGTGGATTGGTGGATGCTGAAGCAATGGTGGCATTGAAGGATATGTTGAACAGGTTTAATGTGGAGAATTTGTATGCCGAGGAGCATTTTCCCGTAGAAGGCGCTGGGTGAGTGATAACCCCCGAATGGTCAATTCGACAAGTTCAAGGAGGTTCACTGTTTTAGAAGCGATTTGCGATCGAATTATTTATTTAACGATAAGATCGCAGGCATTGAAGAAGCCGATTTGATTTTGCTGGTTGGCGCCAATCCGAGGTTCGAGGCGCCAGTTTTGAATGCCAGGATCAGGAAGAGGTAAGAATCTATGTGGGGGGGGGGGGGGGGGAAGGTTTTTAACACATGCATTGGGGGGTTTTTTTCAGCACAATTAATTACGGTTCGCAAGTGGCTGTGGTTGGAGCCAAGTTGGATTTGAAATACGAGTATGAGGCAAGTTCAGAAGGCTTTTTCTTTTTAAAGAGCCCAAATATTTCTATAAGAGAGAAGGGAAGCCCCGACTTTGCTATTAGCTGGCAGGCTATCAGAGTGTTCGAGCGGGGAGTAAAACTAGGCAGAGCTGAGGTGAGAGGCATACGTATCATAAACAATGCCCGGCACTAAAGGTGAGCGTAGCCTAAAGCGTAATCGTGCTAACTGATTCATGTGTTATGGATGCAAGGTCACTACAGTTTCTTACTTTATTCAGCATCTGGGCGCGTCTCCGTCGGTTTTGGAACAATTAGAATCCGGAAAACATCCATTTTCGGAGCAGTTGCGATCGGCCAAGCGTCTGATGATTATTGTGGGTGCGCCAGCATTAGAGCGACAGGACGGGGCTGCTATTCTGAAAGCGGTCAAGAATATTGCGACGAAGGCGAATGCGAATAATTTGGGTGTGGTGAATATTCTGCACAGGGTAAGAGTCCGATGTGTGGGATGGTATGAAAAGTGAGGACTGTTTTTATTGTTTAGACTGCGAATCAAGTGGCGGCCTTGGATATCGGTTATCGGTTTGGCGCTGCCGAGGCACTCAAACGCAATTCGCCGCAACTGCTTTATTTGCTCGGCTCGGATGAATTGGTCAAGGATCGCTCGGACTTGCCCGATCGTTGCTTCGTGGTTTATCAAGGCCACCACGGGGATCGGTCAGCCGCCTTTGCTGATATAGTTTTGCCCGGAGCAGCGTACACGGAGAAAGAGGGTACGTACGTGAACACGGAGGGGCGTGCTCAACATACGCTGCCAGCAGTGACCGCGCCAGGAATCGCCAGGGACGATTGGAAGATCATCCGTGCCATTTCTGAGGTATGAGAGTGGTTTGATTAAGGTCGGCAGGCGGAGAGTGAGGTGAGTTATATCGTAGATTGCTGGCAAAACGTTGCCCTATGATCGAATTCAAGAGATTCGCCATCGTTTGAGTGAAATAGCGCCCCATTTGACTCGTTACGGCAGCGTTGAGCGGGCTAATTATTTCAAGGAGGGCACCGAACTTTTGGTGAGTATTATTCGATGAATGCGAGATGAGTTTTGCGAAGTTATGTTTGCAGGATCGAGTGGGAAAGCTTAGCAGCGAGGAGTTGCGTTCGCCGCAGACGAAACTATCCGATTATTACGTAACTAATTCGATCACGAGGGCGTCGAGGACGATGGCGAGGGCTGTGCAGGCTGCTCGCCAACATGAGAGTAGCGAACAGGGAGCCTCCTAGTTAGATATGTACAGTCTTGCTGTGATGCAATGAGGCGTGAGAAATTAGGTTTGCCTATTTCCCGATAGGCATACAGTAGAGGCGATTGTCAAATGTGAAATTGTAGACTACATGGAAGTGGAGGAAACTTGTTAGTACAATTTATGGGTTTTGTGTAAACGAAGGAGTAAAACTGCCAATAGCTTGTGGTGCCGTGGATATTGATTAGTCGTGTCTAATTTACCTGAAATTGGTCTTTGAATGGAAATTCAGCGATGAACAACTGGTCGGGTCGGTTCTGGGACTAGGGATTGCTGGGGTCTACGTGGGCCAACCTTTTTCAAATTCCCGCCTTAAATGTTATGGGCGGTGCGTAGTCGTTTGCGGCACTTGTTTCCTCTTGGCTCAATCATAGCAGGACGATCTGAAATGGAAATTTTCTGATTTGCAGCTTTAGATTGAAGAAAGTTGTTTTCAGATTTCGTGATCGGTGAGTGGGATCGAATAAGAAGTGCTCGACGATGGCGGGCGATGAAGAGCTGTACGAAGTGGAGTCCATTTTGGACATGCGTACGGTGAATAACGTGAAAGAATATTTGGTTCGCTGGGTGGGTTGGGCGCCAGAATACGACACGTGGGAGCCGGAAGAGAATTTTATAAGTTGCAGCGATTTGATAGAAAAGTTTCACAGCACTCGTCAAAGTGCTGAGGGTGAAAAAAGTACAAAAGAATCGAGTAGCACAGACAAAGAAAGCAAGCAGGTCGATGCTAGTGTCAGTCGTGACGTGGAGACCGTACCTTCGAAAGATGACCTTTCTAAAGCGGCCACTTCGCCAACGACTCCTGCCAAACTTGATCAAAATGATCGATCGATCGATTCGCCAGGAAATGATGTTTCGGAGACGAGTATGAGTATGGAGATGGATCAGAATGACGAATCAGTCGATTCTGTCGGCGCTAATAAGTCGGAGTCGTCGACGACAAGAAAACGACCTCGGCAGCAGAAGAAATACTGGGAAATCATACCTGGCACGGCCAGCACGTTGAGGGACCCGTTTTGGAAAAATTTGGAAGAAGGAAAAGTGGATCTTGGAGACGGCGGATTATATGAAAGGGTCAAACGGTGCAGACGAAGTCAAGATGCGGACACTACGCGATCACTATCGATCACGCCAAGGACACGTCCGAAAGGAACTAAAACGAAGGAAACAAGCGGCTTGGGAAAAACGGGAAAGAAAACAAAAAAGAAAACCAAGATAATTGATTCAAGGAATGAAGCGGTATCGATTAATCGAATGGATAATAACGACGCGGACGAAAATCATTCTTCCAAAGAATTATCGACCGCAGATTCGTCGCGTGATGATCAGGAATTAATTAAAACTAAGAGTGCTCGGGTATCGAACGGGTCCGAATCAGAACCAGCACCCGATGTCGAATCATCGGTTCAAACTACGGCGAATGCTGATTTGGCGTTGGAAAGCAAAGCGGGCGATGAGTCAAAAGACGAGATCAAAAAACTTGTTCATGTGATCAAAGATGTTGTCATCGATGAAAAAAAACAAAGGACTGCATCGAAAGAGGCAACGGCGATCATTGACGATGAATCTGGTAAAGATTCCAAAGGTAAGGAGTCCATGCAATCAGTTGGATCCAATTGCGAGAGTCCCGAGTCGATTCAATTATCGCCGACGTCAATATCATCTGTGTTTTCAGCAAGTGGTCAGTGGCGACCTATGAAACAGAATCAAAAAATGGAAGAATCGAAATTGGTTATCGACGAGCCGAGAAACCGCGATGCGAGTGAAATCTCCAAAACTGTCTCCTCGAGCGTCGAAATCTTGAATCGTGCACCTAAGAATCGATCGGCAGTGTTACCAACGATCGGATCGATTCCTCGTTTATCCTCAACCGATTCTGGTACCACTAATGGATCCGTGTCTCGTTCGGCTGCGTCATTCCAAAGCGCTAAGCGTTCGTCGTCCAGCGAAGCTGAACCGAGCAAAATATCGATTCCTGATCTCCCATTGCCTTTAATGACCAACCTGTCAGTTAGTTCCTTTTTCAAAGCAGAATTACGTCAAATGCCGTCACAAAATAGTCATGGACGATCGATTACAGCTTTATCGCAACTCGAACAGGCTTGTTGCAAGGGCGACGTGGAATTAGTTCGTCAAGCGTTGGCATCGAAAAATCGTTCGCAGTCGCCTGGCATCGATGTAAATGGACGCAATGCAGTTTCAGGCAATCCGATTTTGATGCAAGTTTGTCTTCTGACCTGCGATGCTGCTCATAAATTGGATGACATTATTGATTTATTGGCATCGAATGGTGCCAATTTGAATGCGAGAAATGATTCGGGCGACACGGCATTGACCATGGCGATAAGTCGGAATCAGGCGTGCAAAGTTACTAAATTATTATCCCTGGGTGCTGCTATTAATTTACCAAATCGATTGGGCGAGACGCCGTTGATGTTAGCCTGTAAGAGAAATTTTGCGAGTATCGTTTTTCGGCTGTTGGAATTCGGAGCTGATTTTAATGCCCAATCGCGCGATGGAAAGACGGCGTTGGACTTTGCTAAAGAAGCTGCAACGACGAGTGGGAATGCGTGCGAGATGGGATTACGAGAGCGATCTGATCGGATCGTGCACATGTACGATCAAGCCTTACGATTGGTCGTACCGCCTGAAAAATTTCAAATTTTGCGTTCATTATTTCCGCTACATTGCTACGCCTTGAATGAAAGTAACGCATTTCGCATTGTCTTTTGTTCTGACGAGTTGCCGAATGAGCCTACTCCAGAAATGATGTACATATTGGGCATCGCCAAAGGCCGATTCATGTCCAGCCATCAAATCGATGTTCGATTTTGGGGATCAACGCCGGTCAAAACTGTGGTTTTAAATGATGTGGAACAAACTTCAATCACGAACGATGGCAAGTTCTTATATTCGATGTGGCCGATCAGAAAAGGCTTGAATGACTTGGTGATAACTTGCAACACGGACTGTAAACAGTCTCAGCATAAACTGCTTATCCATGCCTTTGCTTTACGTGTATTGAGAATGTGAGAAACCTCTTCCCCAGGCTACCATTTTCGTTTCCTTTTTTTGAAGCTGAGGGATATAACTAAACCATAAATTTTTTACGATTGGTGGTCGGTTTGATACGAGCGAGTGTGGCTGCATGCACTACCTGGTTTTGGTGGAAGGGCGGCCTGAGAGTGATGTTCGGGATGGACCCCGGCCCTGCGACTGAGGGGAGATGAGTATCCTGTGCAGTCGTGTCCTTTCAGAATCTCGTCCTCGATCATGTCGTATAAGAGAAAGCAGGATGACGAGTCGGGGTCGTCCTCATCGGACGAGCCTTCGCCGCCCAAAAAGAAGCCAGCGAGTGTGGGACGCTGGCAGGGCGGCCTGCGGGCAGCAATGACCGACCCGAATGCCATAGTGCTGGAAGATGAGCGTGTGGTGGTGGTCAAGGACAAGTACCCCAAGGTGAGGAGTGTGGTGGACTGGGTGCGGGCTGTGAGCGTGCTGTATTCCAGGCACGATATCATTTTCTGGTCATGCCCAAGGAGAAACTCGACGGGCTTCATCAGTTGACGAGAAAACACGTGGACTTGCTGGAACGAATGAAAGAGGCGGGCCGGGATGTGGCGTCGGAGTGAGTGTCTGCGGTGGTACTGTAGAGGCTGTGCTGCGTTCATCACCTGCAATCCTGCTCGAGGGTGAACACATTACTCACGAAATGATACACCTGGCCGCATTGCGGGAGAAGTGATTGTTGAAGGTCAAGGGTGACCATCCCGTGGGTCGCCTTGCGGGTGTCTCATGTGACCCCCCCCCCCCCTCATGGCACCTTGTAGAAGTCTTAACCCGCCTATGGATCGAAGGTATCTGTGAGAGGGGTCTACAGTCTTCCGTCCTATCAGCTAATGCCTTAGACTGACCAACACAGGCTATGGTGCTAGCACACTGCGATACATACAGTTTGTGGCAGTTGCATCCAGGTGGTGGGTGATACAGTACGCTGCAGGCAAAGTGGAAAAGGTGGTTGAAACATCAAACCAATAGCAGGGCTCTCTGCTGGGGAGAGTGCTGATCTCCAGCAAGAATCGACCGAAATGAATCGAATCTGGGTTGACCTGATCGGAATTTTGAATTTCCGCCAAAATATCTTTTTCTTTAGGCTACAATATCCTTCAGCCCCTCCCCGCCTGACTACGGGTGTTTTTTATCAACGAAAGAAAGTACATTACGCCAGAAAACAGAGCAGGCAAAATACAAGATTAGGTTGGCTCGGCTTGGTGGCCTCACACACGGGTCGGTCGATGCTGGCCGAGCCTAGGGATGCTAGAAGCAATGACCAAAAGTACTCTTTTTGCAGCAACGGAGAGCTGGCTCAGTTCCGATTCGGATTTCACGCGAGGCCAAGTATGACGTAAGGGCCCATATTAGCTTTGCGCTGATTCCGCATTTCCCAAGTATCCTTGTGGGATGAACGTCCAGGACTCATTTGAGGTGGTCATATTATGCATTGCGATAACAGGGACCATGGCTAAATACTCGATTATTCTTATGTATTCTTAGAATACTTAAGTATATAGCCATGACAGGGACCACAAACACGTTCACCAGTGACTGCACAGGACCTTTCCAGGGCACTGAGGTATCAACCAGATCGCGGTGTGTCATAGCCCTGATCTGCATGTACTGGAGTGGTGTGGAACTGCAGTAGACACCTTGAATCCTCTGTGGGAATTGCTGTCTCCCATCTATGGCTGGCCCTGGGGAGAGGTAAAGCTAGGAGTTCTGTCTGGAGGGGACAGATCTGTGGGTTTTATATGACGCCCTGTATTTTACAGTCAACTGCACATGCACGTGATCAGTCAAGATTTCGATTCGCCATGTTTGAAGACGAAGAAGCACTGGAACTCCTTTACGACAGCTTTCTTCCGAAACATTGATGGTAGGCGAGTTGAACTGGAAGACGATGGTCGTAACATGGCACAGATTGGCTGTCCTTTTGTAGATGTTCTCAACGAGCTGAAGGAAAATGGCAAGATCGCACCTGCAAATGCCAGCCAATGTGAAGCCCTGATGAAGCAGCCCTTGAAGTAATTGATGAGTCAATTAGGGGCTGCACTTGTCCCTGGATGCCCGAGGTTGGTGCTCTTGACTGACTGTTTCCGTTTTAGATGTCACATTTGCAAGGATGAGAAAGTAGTGGCGACCATGCCCAAACTAAAAGAACACTTGAAAAAACACGAAAAGCGGAACCCAGTCTAGCGGTTGTGGTTGGTGTTATGTATGATGCACTTATGAAATGGAAGGGGGAGAATGCGTGAAAGACGTGTTGGAGTAGGAGATACTCGGCGTTTTGGTTTGCACTGCCGAAAAGACGTATAGGTTAAACGGGGCGACTGCTATCAGCAGCACCAGTTGGGCGCACTGGACCAAGTGGTTGGCAGTTGGCAGTTGGCATTAGCATTTCTCGTCCAAACGGCGCCACCAACCTGCCATAGTCAGACGTCGAGCGGAGAAAGTTTTTCGTTAATGAGCGCCAAACGTCGACCAACCGAGCAAACGGCCCCGACGTCGGCAATAAAACAATAAAACTTCCAACAGGCGCGTGCCTGTGCCCGAGATGATCAATGGCGATAGGAGGGTGCTCTCATCCCGAGGGCCCCTTCCCCCAATGCTTGTGTTTACAGGTACAGCCAGCGCCCGTGCACCTTACCACGGCGGCACCTGTCGGCTCCGATCACACTGTGCTTTTAAAGGGGCCGGATATGCCTGGCGGCCTGTTGTCGAAAGCCCTTTTGCCCCGACCTCCAATTGGCCACTCGCAAGCCCCGCCCTCCAACTCGGCAACATTCCCCGCGGCGGCGGCTTTTAGTTGGCACAAGCTTCGATGAAAAGTTTCGGCAAGTCGAATCTGTTTTTCGGTCAGTTGTTCGAACTTGGCTCACTTCGGTATGGACGAGCACAAGGCCGCGTCCAACAATGGTTCCAAATCTGTGACCAGTTCCAAGAAGAAGTCCATCTTCACAGGCAAGTATGGGCAGCGGGTGTGATGGCCAGGAATGCCAATGACGCATCGCGTAAGGTGCCCATCCACTGCCGCCCCCAACATGCTTGCTGCCTCACCGAACTTCAAAGTGTTTATGGCAGCGGATTGGGCCGACGAGTTGAGGACTGAGGAAATTTGGGACTCCATGATCGGACAGCACACGAATCAGGGTTTGTGAGCAGCTTATCACTTGTTATGGGTTGGAGACAGCTCAAGTTGTGGGGTTTTGAATCCTGAACTGCGGCCTACCTGTTCTCACGTACAATCCTTTGCTCACGATCAGTCAGGCCCTGGATGAGTGACCGATTCAGTTTTCGGGGCACCCTTGATCCGGGTCCTGGAAGGGCGTGGTGATCCATATCGGTCAGCAGAATCAGAACGGCTGGCGATTCGACCACGCTGACCCTGGATATAGATGGCACGGGAGTCCGAGAAAGACTGCTGCACCTGTGGTTAGCGCTATCATTATTTGTGCTCTCGACCCCTGCATTTTAGACGTGGTCCATTTGGCCGGCCTGACGGATAACAAGGCTAGCGGGCGCGAGGCAGTTCTGGACCTGCGTACCAAGCAGCCTTATCAGCAGCATCGGTCGTCTTCGATGGAATCACCACTGGGCAGCGGGTTGAATCGCAAACTGTGCTCGTCAGTTTCGTCGCTGCTAGATCGCAGTCCCTCGTTCGCCGCATTCGCATCGCCGTCATTCTTCACCAGCGAGCCATTCTCGCCATTGTTGCCTCCGCATGCGTTCCACGATTTCTTGCCCGGGGCTATGTTGAGTGCCCAGTCGAATGGCATGCCATTGTGTTGGCCATCGGGATACGGCCACGCGGCATCATCTTTCTTGTCACCACTATCATTCAGATCGCAATTTCCGCACTTGTCTTACAATTTGAACGTGCAGGCGGAATCTGGAATCGGCGCCGATGGTTGCCACGGACAGGGCCAGCCGGCCGGGGTGCATGGAGCAGCCAAGGTACAAACGGTGGGGACTGCGACCGTGAGGGTCAAACAAGCGCCCAGGTTCCAATGCCCGGACTGCAGCCGAGTCTACTCGACATTCAGCGGATTATCGAAGCATCGGCAGTTCCATTGTGCCGCGCAGATGAAGAGGCAGTTTGGATGCAAGTTCTGCCAGAAGCATTACACTTCGCTAGGGTAGGTCGGACTGCATTCAGTTGGGTGCCTGGGGGAACAGACAAGCACAGGGTCGATGAAAGAATAGGGAAGCCATGAAGGTCAAATTTTATGGACTCATACTCAAATTGCGGGCACACCGCAGCTGTCTCCTCTGATAGCCGTCCTTGATCCGATAATGGCTCCTTGTACGCTGGCGGCTGGATTTTGACCCAACCAGTGGCCGAGAGTCTGAGAGCACCGATACCACTGTCTGCTGAGACTGACTTCCATCTCTGCTCTTGGAGCACCTCGATGGTGCCATGGCGGTGCTTGGTCGGGTTTGTGGCTCTCCAAACTGGCCTCACGAATAGTACCAGCCTGGTCTCCCACACGGCTCCACTTCCAAGGCAAGGCAAAGGAGCTTTTCTAAGTTTTTGTTGTGTTTCAGAGCTCTAAAAATGCACATTCGCACGCACACGCTTCCCTGGTAAGTCAGCCTGTAGTGACATTAGTGAAGTCTGCTGTACTTTCATATTACGTCCGATTGCAGCAAATGCGAGCTCTGCGGCAAAGCCTTCAGTCGACCATGGCTGCTGCAAGGCCATGTACGGACTCATACAGGTAGGTCGCGATGCTCACTGATAGTTTCACTGGAATTTCTCAAACTGTGGTTATCGTTGCAGGAGAAAAACCGTTTCGATGCGTGCACTGCGGCAGAGCGTTTGCTGATCGTAGCAACTTGCGAGCTCACTTGCAGACCCATTCGGACGTGAAGAAGTATCGATGCGTGTGCTGCCAGAAAACCTTCTCCAGAATGTCTCTTCTGACAAAACACGAAAGCAATGGCTGTCCGGGTGCACCCCAGAGCTGAATCGCCAGCAAGGTTCCCCTGACCTGTTCTATGCAGCACCTATCATTCTGCCCTGTCATTGCACGAGTATTCATATTTCGGCCTGTAAATCGTCCACTTCCTGTTTGACTTGCCTGCCCCTCCCTCCCCGTGTAAGGTATGCATTCATATTTGCCTGTGCGTGCCACTCTGCTCTGTCACTCGTTGGAGCCAAGTTTGAAAACAATCTGCGTGAATTGGAGCCTGTTAGCTGTTTTTATTTACGCCTTCACTTTTGATGGTGTTGTAGGGTGTTCCGTGCTATGATTTCAAGTTTTTCGATGGCATCATGTTCTTGTTGTACAACGAGCGCTATCCGAGTCGAAAACGATATTTGACCAGGAGAAAGAATTTTCGCAGACTTGCTTTGGCACGAGATTTGGGAAATAAGCTGAGATGTACTAGACGACACTTGCTCGTAAACGGAACCTCGGAACATCTTGTTCTCGTGCTGGGGTCAAAATTCGACGAGGCCAACTCGTGTTCCCAAAATATGACCCCGGCTGGAGATTGAGAATTTGGTTATAAGCTGGGGCGGCAGGAAATACGATCAGCCGGGAACAGGTTCCGTTCTCGAACTCGTTGACGGGCACGAACAGAAGGGCAGAATCAAAATGAGGCAAGTGCAACTCGAACGAGGCGAGCGGGTTTTGAAACAGCTGCTCGGGAATCCGTCAACACACACTACTCTTGTAAGACACGACGGATCGAAATTCGAACTGGTGATACAGGTATTGAGTAGTGCGTACGGTTTATGGTTACCCGGGGATCCGAGTGCCTACCGTAGTCCACTTCCTTCTTCGGAATGAATGATGGCCCTATGCACTTGCTACTATTCGCCGGCACCAGTTGTTCACGGCTAGCAATGGAAATGGATGTTGTTTTGCACTGGCTGGAAAATGCACGGTCTTGAATTATTAGCACCAAACGTTACTCCGAGTTTGCGCTTTTACGTAACGAGCTAAGTGAAAGTAGAACCCGAGCTAGGTCCTCCCCAAGCCATAAAAAGTGCCCGGTGTGAGAAACGTTTTCTTCGAGTTATGTAACTTACTCGCGCCAGTTAACCCGCATTCCTCAATCTAAGCACACTTTTCATTTCAAAACGAGACTAAGTGACGGTTACAGTAAGCCAGCGGGGTGCTTTTATGCCTGGGCTTAAGGGACGCGTCACCAGAACTAGGGGCCTGAGTTGGCTCTCTGCTGCTACTGTCGCAGGTTGCCCTGTGCTTTGTAGCATGAGCGGTACGTCGAATAAGCATACCTAGGATCACAGCCGAGTCGGTCGGGGCAACAAAATAGTTTTACGGCCTTTGTGTTATTGTTTTGAAAACAGTTTGAGTGGTGAGTGGCGAGTGCGTGCTACCTGGCGCGGCCGTCCAAGCGGACATTCCTCATCACGGCTGGAACGGGGGATGATGAAACGGGACTGGATGGTGCTTCAGTGTAGCTACTGCTCGTCGGCGCCAGGTGTGCCCATTAAGTCGGGCGTCGGGTGAAGGTGCTAGCGGGTGAAGGGCCTCGTTAATTGTGGTGCTTGACACCTTCATTAATCTTCAGCTGACCACACGCGCCTGGTCTGCTTTTCGACTATGCAAAATATGGAATGCCAGTTGCAACTGACGCGTGAAGGTTCTTTTTGTAAACTTGACGCCTCGGCTCGTCCCCGGCTGACTGGCGCCGACAAGTGACACAACAGTTTACACGAGATGCACTGGCCAGTTGGTTCTCGGTTCGTGACTCGCAACGATCTCGCGGCCAAATGTTTGCCTACCGGCGACGAGCTCTCGCCTTCTCCCGAACGTCATCCACGCTCCAGGGCCCATTCAACAAGAATGCGCAGGTAGCTCGTCACTCAAATGAGCAGGTTGATGGCGGGCGAGAAACCATTCGCACCAACTTTCCCCACTCCTACTTTTTTCTCTTCAAAACCTTTAACGCCCAGGCGAGTCTTGTTTACACGAGCTGAGAACTAAGAATTAGATATACTCTGCCCGCCAGCCCTTTTTCTGCGGTTACAGTAGAGAGAGAGTTGTAAGGTTTTCTTTTCGCTTTTTTGAAGTCGAGTAAACAGAGATCGCCGACTCGATTACGGGAAACGTAAGCAGAGCGAAGTAGTCGGTCGGCACTTCTCATTGACTGCTCTCGAGTGTCAAAAGACGCGCGTCTGTGACTAACCCTTGACTTTAGTACCTCGTTTTTCTCAGCTGTTGGCAATCCGTTGTGCGAGATACAATGCACGCAATGACTAGAATACTGTACTCGTACATTGAATAGCCTCACTGAATCTATTCTTGGATCGCGTGAACGACATGGCTTCGCCGCTTAAACTTCCGCAGAATCATGGATTACTGTAGCTGTGATGGCCGATCAGCATAACCGTGTTGATGGCTTGGAGCCATGTTGGAAATTGACCAGCAGCACGTGGTCAGCAGAGGGCAGCGTTGATACCGTAGATCTGTATAACGCTCAGACATCCTGTGCATCAGTCATGTTCAAACTCATAACTCACCAGACACGGGTATGGGGTGCACATTATTCATGGTCGAGGGGCACATTTATACACAAAATTTCTTACTCAGCTGCGAGTCTCGAACACTCGTCGGTAAGTGAGCATCCAGCGTGAAGACAAACATATCACCCCCGGCTTTCTCGGCTCAGTCAGTGAGAACTTTACTCCGCCCAATAAAAACACAGACTATCAACGGACCAACAAGAAGTGCTTTTACATGGCTTACGGGTACGTACACGCCATGCAAGCCATGTAAAACTCTTCTGCACCTACTTGCACAGAAGAGTCATGCATAGCTGACCGATTTTTGCCTTTGAAATGAGTTGCTGTCGAGAAACAGGAAGCCTCGTCTCGCCTTTAGTCTCTCATAACTTCTGTCATTTTGATTTCATTGAGTACCTGAGGAACACACGATCGCACATTCCTTACGCACGCAAAATACCTTCTGTGACTAAGGCTGCACCGTGTAGGGTAACTGTGAGAAATGCACCGGAATAAAGTCCGAGCTAGAGCTACCGTAATGTATGCGGGCATTCGGTACGAAAATCTGAGATGGGTTCCATTCACCGGGGGGGGGGGGGGGGGGGAGGGGGGACGAAAACCCCAGAGGTTCTTTACACCCGCAGTCCTGTTGCGATTCGATCAACTTTACACTTTACTGCCTAGCGCATGCAATGAACCCATTAGATTGGTCGTCAATTTACCCATCTGCAGTGTTCGAGGGTGGTCGGTGGTCGAGAATCGTCCAGAATGTTTGTGCAGCTGCTGGCGTTTGCGGTGGTGGCCATCGGCGTGTACCTGCTCGTGCACAAGATTCAGTGCCAGCAAGGAATGCCGGGTCTGCCCTTTGGTCAAGCCCTGTTCCAAATGGTCGATCAAACGTGCGGTACGAACTGGACGCCAGTGCCCGGTCAGCAGCCGTTGCCGATCGCCGCCGATCAACAACCCGCTGCCGATACGCTACCAGCGGCCGACCTGGGTGCACCCGGGAAACCGGAGAAGAAAAAGGGCAAGTCGAAAAAGTCGAAGAAAGGCAAGGGTAAAGGCAAGAAGAAGGGTGGTGGCGACACGACGACGGGCACCAGCGAGTTGGCGACTGCAAACGAGACCGGCGACGAGGGCAAGGGCAAAGGCAAAGGCAAGGGCAAGGGCAAGAAGAAATCGAAAAAGTCCAAGAAGAAGAAGCCAAAGGCTGGAGAAGCCCCTGCGTGATGAGTGATCGATGATCTGGTGTGACCGACTGTGTTGTTGCTCTCGTTCGATGTAGGTATGCGTGCTGTGCGTCCTTGTGATCTGTTAATGAGAGTAAAGACAGAGCGAAGGACCAAGCAGCACAGTACCATATTCGGGGTGGGTGAATGAGATGGCTGCGATCGAGTTATCCGCTTGACCGTGCGAGTGGACGAATATGTCCAAGGTTGCAGACCGTCAGGGTTGCCGACTAATAGTAAGAGGATGATAGGTCGACATTCAAACTGTATCAACTATGCTACCTCAATGCATTTTTATTCGTACCTTGTCGGCGAAGTCGTATCATATATCGTAAATATCGTCTTTGTCAAAGTCGAGCTTGCAAGAATCTGGTCTTCAAGCATGGAAACTCTGTCATCCAAGTGAACAAGGAGTTGGACATATAATAGACCGTCTATTATATGTCCAACTCCTTGAAGTGAAGATGGACTGGATTACGCTGCCGCCGTGCACCTTGTTCTCCATCGAGTTGCACGTCGGTCACACTTTAAACGGCACAAACAGTACGGTACAAATTTAAATCAGTTTAAAGGCTCAGTTTAAATTTTAGGCTCGAACGAGCATGCCAAGATTTCCGTGAATTGGATTTATAACCCGCTGCACCATAATTTACACTCGTCTTTCCAAAATAAAAATTCTAGAAAATTTCCAAAGAAAAAGCACGCCGTGCGTGTGTTTAGGGGCAGCCTCTGTGTCATAATGGCTATACTGATGTGATTTATCACATTAGTATAGCCATGTGTGTCATGGTGTGCACAGCTTCATAAAAGAAGATGTACTTGCGCATCATACTTTGTATGCCGTAGATGGCCATTGGTCGGCAACCTAGGACAGAGCTGACCTCTCTCAAATCTTTATACATTAATTGACATGGACAAATCAAGCAAAATGACAAAATTTGAGTAAGTTCTGTAAGAATTAGATTTATATTTTTGAGTTTAGAGAAATAATTGATGGCAAACGGCAAAATAAGTCTGCAAGGAGAGAAGGTAGTAAGTGAAGTGCGAGTAGAATCTATTCGCAGCGTCCGTCAGCGTTTAGAACCCGGACTAAATCAGAAGACGTGCAGCCATCGAGAGCACTGCAGGGGCTATCCTCCTTTGGATTCACACGCTGTAAGAAATGTGGTTCCTGTTGTGCACACACTCCACCCTGAGCGTGTCGTGTAGCATTGATAAGCAAGGCCGAGAGGGGACCAGCTCCACAGCAGCTTCCCTGTGTGTCTCCACTAGGAGCACCTCCACACGAGGACATCCTGTGCATCGGCGTCCGAGGTTGATACTGGGCGAGAATGGTTGTCGGTGGTTTGGGCAAGGAAGACACAAAATATTTCGCGATCAACTTATTTGCAGGAGATGACATGATGATCGTCGATTTGTAATTTTACAAGTGGCCATGGCCTATTGTACTTCCCAACAGTCTTTTACGTGTTAGATCAACTGCAGACGAACAAAGCTACTGACTGTTTTAGCCAGCTGTCGCAGAGTCTGGGCTGCTTTCTAACCTGGATTGGTATATCAGAAGAGCGAAGTTGGCTTCACGTCTGTCAACTTTCATACCTCGCAATTTCAAGTGACATACTGCTGGTTTCCTTGGATCTCATGCCATCTAGTCAGCTGATCAGTGCTAACCAATAGCAAATGGCTACTGGCCTCTAGCTGTCTATTTATAGCTCGGGGTTGGGCAGGGCGTGTGTGCAAGATAAACTAGAGAGAGAGTCATGAGTGACCAGATTAGGTTCAACAGGTTTTTTCTACTCACGAGCGGCGGGGAAAAACATGATGGACAGTGTACATTCCCAGTCTCGCCAGACACTTTTGCTGTATAACTTAAAAGTAGGGGCAGCAACATTGCATCATGCCATGCCCCATCTTTGTGGATGTCGATATTTACATGTGTAAATGCACGCACATTGCAAAAAAAACTACAAAACTATGGCTCCTACCATGTGTTTTTATAGGGTCTAAATATACACAAAAAATACCGCAAACCGCAAATTTCAAACGCGCGGCTTCTTGTGTCCGCAGTTTTCGAGCCTGCACATTTTGTGAGCAGTCTTACTGTAGCCGCACATGCCGCCATTGTTCCAGGGTTTTTCTTTTCTTCTGGTCCAGCACTGTATCTTTTGTAACGTGACGTAAACTAGTATATTTTGTAACGCGTGTGGCGGAAATCTAGCGCATTTCCATCAAGTTTTGGCTTTCGGTAACAAAATTGTCTTTCATTCAAGTTCTGAGGAAATGACGCACGCGCGCATTGAATTTTAGGATCATTCTATTCTGTCGATTGCTTGCCACAAAAAAACCATTGAAGATTCGAAGTATGGCGGGTAGTGGAGGTAAGCTAAGGCCAGTTTTGATAGTTTTCGAGAAGATCAGAGCGGGAAATTCTCGTAAGCCGTTTGAAGGCAGGATACCTCGGCTAGCAGGATAGCTCGCTACGTTTCTTTCGATCCTGCGAAACTGGACGATTCCGTGTCAACACATAATAGCCCTGTGCACCCGTCCCCATACTGTAATTTGAACCAGGCATACTTTGCACTTTCTCGGAATCTCCAAAACCTTCAAATTTTTAAATTTTTTACTGTTATCCTATCTTTTGCGCATCTATTTTCGTATCCTTTTAAACGTTTCTTTGCATCGCTTACGCATTTTAGTCGAAGTGCCCCGAAATTTTCGCCTGTTGGAAGAACTGGAAGAAGGACAGAAGGGAAAGGGGGACGGCACGATCTCGTGGGGTCTCGAGGACGATGACGATATGACTCTGTCGCGTTGGACCTGCATGATTATCGGTCCGCCGAGGGTAAAGTTGTAGTTACTAAAAAAACAGCTTCGTTTATTGATTGTTTTCATCTTTAGACTCCATTTGAAGGACGTATGTACACTTTGAAAGTTGAGTGCGGTGGTAATTACCCGTTGGATCCGCCCAGCGTGCGATTCGTTACGAAAGTGACCATGAATGGCGTCAATCCAGTCAATGGAGCTGTAAGTGCTCGGACCTTGCGTAACCCCTGATTTGTATAGTTTACTATCTTGCAGGTGGATCGTCGTATTTCCCAAATACTTTCTCGATGGCAGCGCAATTACACTATTCGACATTTGTTGGAGGATTTGCGACGTTGTATGGCCGCTAAAGAAAACATGCGATTGCAGCAACCACCGGAAGGAGCCACGTTCAGTTCCCACTAGATGGGTGAGTCCATAGAAGCAGGCAACGTGACGCGGCGGGTTTGGGCGTTGGCTAAGCAGTAGACTCCCTCCATGGAGTGACCTTTCAATGATCACCGTGAAGCCGTTGAACCATTTCCATGGTCAACAAGCACGATCCCGTTGACCTGCCAATCATGTATCGCCTTTTCAGGCAAGCTGCTGTTTGGACAAGTTTGACTATGGGCGAATGGTATTGGTGGTCGTTGGTGCTTGAGACTGGCGGCCAATCTTACACTCGTATTCCTGTTTTCGCAATATTGGTGTGATAAAAACTTTCCAAATTTAAGATTTCTTTTCGATTTTCTAATTATGTGTTCAAGGCGTGTTTGAAACCACAGTTCGATGTGTAGCTCGAATTCGTAAGCTGTGCTCGAGCACTTGGGGTGCATCGATGCTCGTTTTGTTCCTGTTCCTGATGCAGTAACGCAATACGAAATCGAATCTTTTCTCATGCACATTCTTTGTGGACAAAAACCATTCCTATCTTGTACTCTTGCTGTAAGTTGCATAGTCTCTGAGTTTAAATTTGCCGCTCAAACTGACCAATCACAAGAAAGTTCACAGCGCCGCCTAGCGATAGCGTGGCGAATCCGATCGATAGTGCGCTGGTTCCAACGACGCGCGTGCGCAGTCGAGGCTCTGCTGTTTGGTGATACATTTTGAAAAGAAAAAAACAGCCCATGAAAGATTTTGGAGTTCCATCGTCATCTTCTCGCGGTCAGGAGGAAGCCGGTAGGTTTTACGAAATGGTTTTCTCTAAGATTTATAAGTTTTTTGAAATTTTTCGGCCTTCTATTTCCTGATTGGCATTTCCGATTTGAAAACGTTTCATTAGTTGCTCATTATTTCCACTGTTTTTGTTTGTTTCAGAACTCCTTTATTTAATTGAGCAATACTTGGCGCTTAGTCCTTGTAAGAATGCAGCGAGGGTAAGAGGTCTTTCGAGTGCGTTCCATTTTATGGAACTAAAGCTTTGTCGTTCGAAATTTTAGGCGTTACGAGAAGAGATTGACAAACACAAGGTATGTTGCAGGTTTGTTTATTGAGCTCTTTGCGGTTAGTTTGTGACGTCATCAAGGGGATTCCCCGCTGATTTTCCCACGATCATTCTGGACGTGTGGTGATTGCGGAGGGGGCCAGAGTTGACGGTTTTTGTTAAACAACAACATTTGTTGTCTGTACTGTAATTATGCTAATTATGGGGCTTAATTACGTAATTACGGCCTAGCGGTGGGATCAAAGCGTAAAGTGTTTAAGGTCTAATTGTGGCATTTCCCGAGTATCTTAAATAACTTGCTTAGATTTGGGAGGTTGTCGGTATAGTGGGCGATACAAAAAAGGAGAGCATTATTTAAAAACATTTCCTTTATTATTTTTAGCTGCTGCCAGCACGCGTCGATTTCGCCGGCCGGCAGCACCAACGTCCTTTTGCTGAATACGTAAGTCGAAAGAATTCTACTGCCCCACATGCGCGCATATATGCCCGCCCTGAGCACGTGTACACTCGCATACACTCTACAGCATATTGAGGCAGCCTGCCCGACTCCCTGGCAACGAGACGGCCGACGGGGCGGGCGAGCTGTTTGAGTAGTCGCGGCGCAATCGATGAGTACGGCCCTGCATATGGCCATCGGGTACAGTAACCCGCAAAATGAGTTCGCGGTATACCTGCAGCTTACTGACTCACTTTTTTGATGATAAATAGTGGACTGATTTTAGGAACAACTGAATCGGTCCTTGCTTCCAAACGACTTACTTCTCAAACTATGGCAACGTGTGCGACCACTTTTGGAATCTCAGGTACCAGCTGCTGGACAATGCTCGGTAGCAGTCGATCGACAGTGGCTCTTGAGAATGAAAGGTAAGCAATGTCGCTGAGATGATCAATGCCGCCTATCGTGTGATTTAGTCGTTCGTCTTACTTACCTCGCAATGTGTTTGGCGACTTTCAGGTACAGCTCACTCTCGATGGAGCAGCGAGGCGTTAGTGGCGACCCGGAATCAGGAACTGCTACTGGCTCCATCTGGTCAGAAAAAGAAACCGCATTTCGGTAACATATGCCAAAAGTATTTGGGGAAGGTGTTGTATTGATATCACAGGTTTTTAGGACGAATTTTGGTGGGTCGGGAATTAGGTGGTCATAACTTCAACAGAAGATTGATTTTCGAGAATTTGGTTCCCCGGGTGGAATACTACACTCGGATTCTTGGCCATCTCTCGTCAGTATTCTGTGTTGCTTTCGATCGCTTGGGCCAATATGTCTTTACGGTAAGCAGGTCATAATTCCTCGTTGAACTTTGCTCGAAGACTCCGCATTCGCCTATTTCAGGGTGCTGATGATAACTTGATCAAAGTTTGGTCGGTTGCTGACGGTCGCCTGCTCTTCACGTTTCGGGGCTTTCAAGGCGAGATTTCCGATTTGACCGTTAGCCACGAGAATACATTATTAGCGGCCGGAAGTTGTGACAAAAGTATCAGGTGAGAATAAGGTCAAGGTAGTGGGCTGTGGTGAGCTTATTGTGAATCCTGTTTTTCAGAGTGTGGTGTCTTAAAACTGGGTCTCCCGTAGCGACTTTGCAAGGACACAGCGCAGTGGTGACTTCTTTACAGGTGAGGCAAGATAGGTATGTGTGCTCGGTCATTTCCGAAATTGTTTGCATTTCAGTTTTTGCCTTACGTAAATGGTGAGGTACGTTATTTAGTCTCGACCGGAAATGACTGCTGCGTGTGCTTTTGGAAATGGAATGGTTCGACGAATGTATTCGAGTAAGCTGTCTTCCTTTAGTGTCTGTGCGAACGGCTTTTTATATTGTTCTTCCTCAGCCCGACTCCTGTCAAATACGCTGAACGACTTCGAGTGGGTGGCCAGATGATTTGTTCAAGCCACAGCGCTGGTACATGTTTAGCATGGCGTCATTTTGAGGGGCCAGTAATTAACGTTCTCTCTTCCAGGTGGCTTATTCATTGCCACTGGAGGCACCGACCATTACGTCCGGGTCTATACCTTGAAGAATGGGTATCCGGAACGGATTCTGGAAGTGGAAGGACACACGGTATGTGCAGAGTCGCGTTGAAGTGTTCTGCGATGATTATGAGGCTTTTGGTTTAGGAACGCGTGGACAGCTTGCAATGGGCTCATCGAGGACTACGATTTGTGACTGGAAGCAAGGACGGTATGGCCAAGATATGGACGTTCGAAAGGATGGAATGGAGGACGCAGTTACTGAGTATCACTCCAATGTAAGTGGCTGCTTTGAGAATGGTAAGTGTGATTTGAATAACAGGTTCTCGTTCTAGCGACCAAAAGCCTTGTGATGTCGGAGAAAGCAGCTCACAAGCAGCCGGGCAGAAAGCTCAAAAACTAAAAGTAACGATGGTTGCGTGGAGTCTAGACGACTCCCTAGTCATAGCTGGCGCCTCGGATACTGTTCTTCGTGTTTGGGACGCTAGAACGGCGAATTTACTTCGCATTTTGAAGGTGAGTATTTTAGAGTGTATTGCCGGAGTCATGTATGAACTGGATCTGGGTTTTAGGGTCATGTAGAAGAAGCATTCGTATTAGAGCCTCATCCTATCCATGCCAATCTATTGCTCAGCGCTGGCCACGACGGAAATATGATCGTGTGGAATTTGCACACAGGCGATGTGGTCAAAAAGCATTTCAATGCGGTAAGCTCGCGCTGTTTCACGTGGAATTTTAATTTGCCCATTTGACATCGTTTTAGATCGAAGGGTTCGGCCATGGTGCATTTTTCGACTGTCGATTTTCACCAGATGGACTGACAGTAGCTGCCGTCGACTCGCACGGGCATTTGACGTTGTTAGGCGTGGCGTCGAATGAAGGATTCAAACAGGTAAGAGGCCCAGGTTGTACTGAAACTAAGGCTGCGGTATGCGATGCAATAACTTTTTCAGGCGCCACGAGAACAGTTTTTCCATACCGATTACAGACCGTTGTTGCGTGACGCCAACAATTACGTTGTGGACGAACAAACGCAGACTGCGCCTCATTTGATGCCTCCGCCTTTTTTGGTGAGCCTCGGTTACTTTTATGCGAGACTGCTACATAGTGACGCTATCCCGTTTCTAGGTGAACAGCGATGGAGATCCTTATCCGCCTCGCATTCAGCGTTTGGTGCCGGGCCGTGAGCGGTGCTCAGATTCGTTCCTAACACCTTACATCGTTGGCCGACGGAACGGGGGTAATCAAGCAGAAGGTGCGGCGGATGCGCCGAGTGCGTTGGAAATTGGTAAGTTGTTGGTTGAGGCTCGAAGAATGAGTGTTCAGCAGAAGATGTGCTCCATGGAAACGGCCGTTACCTGTAACTGCTTCCGCGCAGCAGCTTGCCATAGGTACTTATTATTTTCTACTTGCAGTTGACGAGGCGACAGCAACCGGTAGCAATCAAGAGCAGCTGTGCGCATGGGCGAGTCGACCACTCATACGCCCATTCAAGAAAGCAATTTTTGCGTAAGCGACTTTTGGTCTGTGTGCCGTTCGCCTCGGCTTAAATAAGTTTTATATAGATCAAGCGTGGAACTAAGGCAGGCGTTAAAAGATGAAGAGGCTATAATTTATGAATGTGAACTGAGCAAGCCCGCCCTACCTCCGCCGCCGCCACCACCTCAGCCATTGGTGAGTCAGCGTTTGACGGTATTTTACTGAAACTCTACTGGGGTGGTTTTGTTTAAGGTGGATTCTAATCTAACAAACGGTCTTGGGCGCCGTCGTCGAGCGGCAGCCGCTCGATCAGCTGCACCAGTGCGGTCACCGCGAGTGACGACTACGGAGTCGGAGCCAACAGTAAGTGGTACAGCTGTGTTGTACTGTGAGATGTCATGCTGGTGTCTGTTCTTGCAGCCGTCCGTCGAAGTCAACCAAGTGTCCGATGAATCAGATTCGGGCAGCAATTACACCAGCAGTGACGAGGATGACAGCAGTTCGTCGAGCGAGAGGTACTATGCTTGATTGAGACTGACTGAAGGTGCTTGAAGTGTGATTTTTTTTAGCGGAACGTCAGATCCTGAGTATTCTGATGCTTCGGGGCCAAGGACTAGATTGAGAGTAAGCAGAAGCGAAGACTCGGCAAATCGTGTTGGTAAAACTTTTTGTTTAAAGGCGAAGAAAGAATCGGACGAGGAAGAGGAAAAAGGAGAAGCACAGTCGGAGGAACCGACGTTGCCTAGTCGACGAAAATCTCCTCCGATAAAGGAACGAAAACCGTTGATCAGAAAAGAGCGATTGCAAATTCTGTCTTCATCGGAACCGAGTACTTCATATAGCAACGGTGACAACACGCACCGTCCGAAACGACGACGTGTTAGAATGCTGTCGGATAGCGAAGGAGATGCTGCGCCCGAACCGAATGGCGACGTTGTTGAGAAGCCGCGCAAAAGTCGGATAAAGGTACGACCAGTGGAGGAAAGGGCTGGCCTAACGGGTGGGCTGGCCTTGACCTGATTACTTTTTAGCGTGTGAAACGGGTCACGTTGGAAGAAGAGCCGCAGTCGTTGTCGGATGTTCCAAAGCAGTATACATTTCCAGAATGGATCACTTGCACCATGCCTAGAAAAGCTCCGTATTTTCCTCAGATTGGAGACGAGGTATTTGTTAGGTTTTTTAACTTCCTCCTGAAATTTTACGCCATGGCGAATGTTTCAGATTGTGTATTTCCCGTCTGGTCATAAATTGTATGTGGAAGCTGTGCAATTACGGCAGGAATACGTGGTCAAGGAGAAACAGCTGCCTTGGAATCGTCCGGGTGTCCAATTGCAGGTATGGTTGAATGGAGCACTCTTGTTGCTTTGCCTCTGTTCGACAGTGCACGTGGAATTGCAGGCGGAAGAATACGCGATTATTGAAGACGTTCGATTCGAGCTGCAGCCAGTGCGTCTTTGTTGTCTGAAACTGAAACAGATCAATCCAAAGACGAATCGACCGACTGGTATCAGCTATGTCATCAGGCAGGATTGCTTCTCGTTGGTGCGTTGATTTAGTTTTTGAACTGGTCTTTTAAATTGTAGGTACCACGATATACCGTCCGTCGTTGATTTTTTCGTCCTCCGACAACATTATGAAGCATCGCTGGAAAGAAAGTGGAAACCAGGTACGGATGTGATCAGCCCTTTGAGAAGGTATCTGTGCGAGTGGCCGTTTTAGGTGACCGTTTTCAAGCAGTTATCGATGACTGTTGGTGGTTTGGGACAATCAAGGCACGTGACTCAATCAAGACTCAATTTCAAGTTCTGCAAGTACTGTGGGACAATGGAGAAGAGGAGAGAATGAGTCCGTGGGATTTGGAGCCGATCGATTCGTCGAGTAAGTTCAGTAGTATCTTTTCTGTCCCCATTGTGCATGTCGAGTTTGGTTTCAGAATGTCGGGCGAAGAAAATTTCAAGCATTCCTGCGACCCCGGAAGAATTGCTGCGTTTGGGAAGCTACGATGCCAAGCCCGATGAATGGCCACCGCATGGAATGGAGGTGGAAGTGGAACGGTTGTTGAAGGGGATCGATAGAATTATGGAGTTCGCCTTGGCGGAACCATTCGCGGCACCTGTGGATTTGAACGCGTATCCACAATATTGTCTCAGCATCGAATACCCGTCCGATTTGAGTACGATAAAAGCTCGATTGGAGAACCGGTTTTATAGGTAGGTGGGGTGCATATAGGTCGAATGCGAGTCGTGGGGAGTGCTACAAAGAAACATCCCCTAATTTGTGGCTCGGAGTCTTCATTTTGGGGCTGTCATAGAAGGAATTTTTGTTTCAGGCGTCTGCGAGCTTTTCGGTTCGATGTCGTACAGATTTCCAAAAACGCCGCTCAATTTAACGAGCGTCGGAGTACGATTGTGAAGCGAGCAAGGCTGTTGGTGGAAATTCTCTTGAAGTATCTCGAGTAAGTTTGTTTCTGTTTGCATCTTTTGATGTAGCCTTATGATCTACTATGTCCGTACGTCCGGTTCAGGGATCCGTCGTGCGAAGACATCATATCGATTCACAACAGCGTCATGTCCGCGTCGTCCGTCCTGACTGAAGAGACTACGACAGCACCAGCGGCGTCGATGGAGGATGGATCTGCTGACGATTCTTCGAACGGACGACGCTTGAGGAGAAGAAAATACATAAGGGAGTATCCTGTAAGTATGCTGAGGGCTGTACGCGAGAGCAGGGATCAGCACACTTTTTGTAGGAGGAAGCAGAAAACGGTCTTCGTTCTGAGCGAAGAGGAATGCGACGAATTCGTTACCGCGATACGTCAGACGATGAAGAGTGCGAGGCGAGCGAAGTGGTCGTCTCCACGAGTATGCGTGGTAGGCTTCGGAAGTTGCGCAAGTTTACTTAGCGGTGGGTTTTGGGTGGTGTAATTGTATAGCAATGTCCGTTCGCTATTACGTTGATGCAAAGAATTATTTCTCAGGCTTATTAGTACATGAAGGATGTTTGATTTTTATAAAAGGCACATTCTGGTTACTCTTCGTAATCACGGCGATCCTTGACGATGTCGTTAACGTTCAATGGCAAGTTCAGTCGAACGGATCGCTCCAATTCTTGAACTAAATCAACTTCCCAGAAGTTAGTGACAAATGTGGTGACGAGACCAACACGGCCGCAGTCGCTGCTGAGACGACCCAACCGTCCCGCTCGTCTCAAGTAGCCTCCGATGGTGTAGGGCAGCTGATAGTTTATGACGTGATCCAAGTATCGAGTATCCAAGCCCAGAGCCGCGGTGTCTGTGGCGACCATGACTGAGAAGTCGCCGTCGATGATTCGCTGATACGATCGTGCCCTGTCCTCGTCCGACATGCTCCCTCTGAGGCCAACGATGGACACGCCGGCCTGTCGCAGGAAATGCTCCAACCACTCGCACGTGCCGGCATCTCGGACGAAGACGGCTACTCGTCGTTTGTTTTCGTAATCGCGTTTCACGTGCGATAATAAAGCTTCGGGTGCCATTTCGTAGGAAAGGCGGAGAAATCGATGGCGAAGAAACGGTTGCAATCGATGGATGGAATTGTTAGTGATCTGCAGAAGATTAGCCACACCGATCAGAGGATCAATCAGCTGGTCCAAATCATCGGGAATCGTCGAGCCGACGAGAATCAACTGAGCACCGTCTTTTGAGCAGGCGCCTGCAGTTTTGTTGAATTTGATACTGGTCAAGATGTTGAATAAGCCATCGCGTACTGATTCTTGCAAAAGGGCATCAGCTTCGTCCACAATCACGTGGCGGAGGTCATCGAATTTGAGAGCCCCCAGCTTCTTGTATCGTAATGCAGCACCGATTGTGGCGATCAATAAATCACGACCGGGGTTTTCTAAATCAGTGGCGTACACGCTCCCATCACCCGATCGAATCATGGCGAGGTCCAGAGGCGGAGTGTGATCGAGTATTCGTCTCGATACTGTCATCAATTGTTGGCTAAGTTCACGAGTCGGACTGAGAATTAAGGCGCGAGGGCATCCAGCTGCTGGTTCGCTATCGATTTTCCGTGCTCTCAGTAATCGTTCGATGATCGGTGCCAAATAGGCCGTAGTTTTCCCCGATCCCACTTCCGAACCGATCAACGTGTGACGACCCGACACAATGGGCGGAATCGCTTTCCTTTGGATCAGAGTCATCTTGGCTAACCCCATTCCATCGATGGCTTGCAATACTGACCGGGATAAATATTTTGACATTTCATCGAATGGATACTCTTCGCGAGGATCGTCGTCGCCTTCCACAATTTTTCTGGCTGTAATTATCGTAAAAAAATCCCCGTCGCATTTCTTTTTCTTCCAATTCTCAGTTGCTAATAACAATCGATCGATGGGATATCGTTGGCCAGCGAAATGATTGAGACTATGATTACGACACGAAATGACCACGGGCGCTATTCGACGATCGACTCCGTAGATTTGACGAAACGTCTTCATTCGCTCGAGACGTCTTTGACGAGCCTTTTCCATGACCCGAATTAGTTTTACTGGCATCGTGATAACTGGTTTGCGTGATGCCGAAGCCATGATTTTAATTTCAATAAATACAATCGGAAATAATGCTGATCAAATATCGATTCGATTCCGAGCTGATCGCTCGATTCCGAAAAATGTGTGCGCGCCCTATGCGGCTGCAGTAAACCTACACGGCTAACAGATATTCCAGCTTTTGCACAGCAATATAGTCATTCAGGAAACTTGTCATACAATTTGAAAACAAATGACAAATTTCGTCATTTGTACTTTTGAAATCGTATTTTATTTTCTTCCTTCTTTAAACTATGTCTTTTATGTACTTTATAGTGAGCTATATATGTGTGTGTACTCGGAATCTTTTTGTTAGCCGTGCCTCTGTGGCGCGGCGCAATCGGTTCGGTCTGGAATTTCTGCGGATGATACTGAATGATACAGTAAATGATAACAAGGTGATCATGGCAACATCATTTCGGCCATTACTATCCGCGTCGTCCGCTATTCTTCGAGGTAGACAAGATATAAGCTGCAGTTTTATCATTATAATTTCCTATGAATTTTCTTCGAACTTTTCCTTGACGTAGTTTTTAGATTGCGTACATGTGCACAGGTCCCTGAAATTATCTGTTTTTTCCCAATTCAGGCATATTACGAACTCCCTTGTCCAACGTAGCTGTAGCCTCGCGTCTTCAAAGCACCACATCTTCGACCGATCAAGATGCAAAAGCGAAAAAGAAACGTAAGTTGCGTTGATACCCTGTACTGTAGAGACTTCGGTGGGAATCTAGAGTAGACCTGCATCTCGCAAACATCGCAGTGTTCACTGCCGCTTTTTAGCTACATTTTGGTTTATCGATCCTGTCAAACAAGAACGACTGTCCCAGTTCGGACGCTATGTAGCCGAGTCCTTACCCAAATACGTGCAGAAAGTTCAGGTAAGATCGATTATTATGCTTCGAATTGGTAAACTTGCATTTTTGTTGTGTCGGGTGGGATCCAAATGTGGGAGAGGGTTTTAGGTGGATCTGCGAGTAGGGGCACTTGTCTAGCAGAGCTTGTGTTCATTTTTGGACTGTGGACTGTGACTGACTAGCTAATTCACGCTTTTCTAGCTTGCTGCTGGCGATGAATTAGAAATCTTGATTCATCCGGATGGTGTGTACCCAGTCATCCATTTTCTCAAAGGTCATCACGCCGCTCAGTTCACCAACATAACGTGCGTGTGTGGCGTGGATGTGCCGACCAGGGAGAAACGTTTCGAGGTAATCTTCGGGTGTTGGGAGTCCGCCCGTTTCTCACCCCTTATTTCAGGTTGTCTACTCGTTCTTGTCAATTCGCTACAATGTTCGAGTCCGTGTTCGTACCTACGCCGATGAGGTCGGTGCGATCGACTCGATCACACCCTTATTCGCTGGTGCCGATTGGTACGAACGCGAGGTATGCATAATTCAGTGGCCTCACGATACCCGCGGGGGAAAAATCAATAGAATTTGTTTGTTGTAGGTGTACGACATGTATGGCGTATTCTTTACGAATCATCCCGATTTGCGTCGCATTTTGACCGATTATGGTATGTTTTCTGTGGTGGAGCCATCCTGGGGGTTCTCGTTTGATTTTGCCCCTTCGCAATTCTGTATATTTCAATCATTTTCTTCTTTTTCAGGTTTTGATGGTCATCCGTTACGAAAAGATTTCCCGCTAACTGGTTACACCGAGGTACGATATCCTTTTCTCTTGCCCATCCCGTTGCTCTATTAAGGGGGGAAGAGTAACAAGGGTCCTACACACGACTTCGATCCTATCTTGTCATTGAGTGGGGTCTGTCCGGCGTGAATGCGGGCAAGAGCGCGTGTTTGATGCATATTCGCGGTGGGGTTTGCCAAGCTAGTGCCCAGAAAACCCGAATTCGAATGCGTGCCGTCCCGATAGCTTTGAGTTCGAAACAGCCACCTCGCCGCTTCGAGTCGATATTCATTCTTTCTCTCATTTTCAGGTTCGGTACGACGATGAGTTGAAACGAGTTGTTGTCGAACCGTTGGAATTGGCGCAAGAATTTCGCAAATTCGATCTGGACACACCGTGGGAAATCTTCCCTAAATTTAAAGGCGAATCGATCACTGCCGGATACAAGGAGGTTCCGCTGCCCAATGAGGAGAAGTCGAGCGAAGGTGGTGCGAAGAAATAGCATAGGCTGTGTAGGCCTTGTCTTACGATTAGATGACTGAGGCTCGAAAAGACCAGCTTTTTCGATGGTTCCATTCATAGAAGTATAGAATACTGTACCGATCATTTAGTACGCCCGAGTTCGTTTTTGTGAGATAAAAAATTTAAAAATTGTAAGGAGTAAACTTTTTGGCGCTTTTTAGCAGACAACTGATTTTCGGATGGGATGCGTTTTAAGCGCCTTATTTTGAGTGCGGTCTGAAAAGTTTCCAGACGATTAAATAGCAAAAGCACTTTGTTTACCATTAAAGCCAGGTAATTACTTTGGGAAGGTATATTCAGCGAACGGATTAGCCTTAGATTCAAGTAAGTTCAGATTAGAGTATAAATCCTCAGCGAAACAATTTTTCCAAGTGTTTTATAGGTGCAATTTGATTCGAGGAAAATTTAAGATGAGCGAAAATAACAAGCCGGCGGCTTCGGGCGATAATTCTCCGTCGAACAATGCTTCGGGCGGCAACGTTGTCGATCCGCATAATTTGCAGGAGTTGACTCAGTTTGTAAGCTGAAAAAGTGTTTAATTTTTATGAGGAATCTTTTGGGGGAATCTTTAGAAAATGTGGTTGTGTCTTTGATTTTGTGTGAAATTTAGGAATGTAACTTGTTTTATAATCGAAAATATTGCTTTCCGCTCGAGTGCTTAGTTAATTCCCTCCTATCCCAGCAAGGAAACAGGACAAGGGTGGGAAGTTTCGAAAATTTCGTGTCATCGTTTTCGCGATCGTTTTTAGATAAGGCAGGGTTACCACCACCTTCTAATCTTTCTTTCATCCCCTCCCTTTATCCTCTTATTCCCCCTTTATTTTGCCTCCTCTTTTTTTTCTCTTTTTTTATTCAACAAAAAATAAAAAAAAAAAAAAAAATTTTTTTTTTTTTTTTTTTTTTTTTTACCCCCCCCCTCATTTTCCTAATAAGGGCAGCAGCCAGCTATTGTACAACAAGGCTCGTGCGAAGCTGGAAAACCGGGGAAACTCGAAAAAAATAGGGGATCCGAGAAGTTTCTGGAAATTGAGGATATTAGATCCAAAATCAGGGAAAACTCAGAGGGAGCATTTCGAGGTTCCAAGTTTCGATTCAGCCGCCTTTTCTGTGTACCTTTGATCGAGCTGAAAGGTAGTAAATCAGTTAAAGTTGATCAAGTAGTCGTGGGACAGTCTGAAAATAATCAGGGAAAAATCAAATTTTTTTTCTACGAAACCTGGAAAATCATTTTCCGCTTCTTTTGTGAACCCTGTACGAGCCGTGTGTCATCCGCCTCCTATCAGTGAGTTCTCGAAAGCGACCATTTCGACCGTGTTGATAAACCAAAGGTGCAGTTTTCTAGCATGTCTTATATATTCCCTTTCGCCGTTCCCTAACCTATCTTACATTTTCGTCCATTCTAGATCCAAAGCTTGCTTCAACAAACGCAAGATCGTTTTTTGAGTATGTCGGATCAAATAATCAAACGTATTGACGACATGGGCAAGCGAATCGACGATCTGGAGAAGAACATCAATGAACTGATGACCCAGGCCAACATCGACGATCCCAGTCCGGTCGTAATTGCGGAGAAGCTGCAATAAGTCCGGTCGGGAGCATCGCCATTCTTATGCATAGCAACGTCATTCGACCTTGATTTGCGGTTCCTATTTTAATGATTAACTCGTCTTCAGCGTGTACGTAAGAGGATCGTGTGGTGAGCCGTGATGTGCCGTGTACGCCAGCTCCGCCAACCTTCATTTTCTTTGCCTATACATTACATTCTCATATAAATAATAAAGTAAGATTGCACGGCAACTTAACAAACATGCAATAATAACGCCAACAAACGCGCACTGCAGCTAACTGAATATATTAAAACATCAACAAAAAAAGCGCATCGGTTTTCAAATGGAATGTAATGGAAACATACAATGCATACTATAACCGTACCGCAAATATGCCGCGTCCCTTATGGAATGTACTCGAGACAACACGCCCTACACAAAAATAATATGCCGATAACCATAAGAACCTAAAGCATAGCTCTCATGCCTAGGGGCTAGTCGCCTCGTGAACACATGTACAGTATGCAAGCCCTAAACGTCATCTGGAAAGCTGCCCACAAAGGAAGAATTATAAATTACAGTGGCCCACTAGAACACTCACAAACCACTCCTATCCATAATATAACACTCGCAGGTGATTGTGCTTCGTTACTCAGCCTTTGGTTAGTCCACGACATTCCATCCGACGCGGCACCCACTCCTCGGCCGCCCATCACACGGGCGCGTACGCACCAGCCGCCTGCTGCTGCGCCTGTCTGGCCGGAACCCAGCCGGAGTACATATCACTGAAACGAGCACTGTTGGCCCCCCTCGCTGCAAGCCCTAGCACGTGGTCTTACCGGCAGTTCTTGGCCACGCAGTCCTCGACGTACTCCCTTTCCCAGTGCGGCTGCTCGTCGATCGAGGACTTCTGATGGCAGCCACTGGTCCTCACGCACAACGGGTTCCCTCCGCCACTCTCCATCTCCAGCGAGTAATCACCTTTGGTACGTGCCTGCAACAATCCGGTCCTGCATCGTCTCCCACCGACCACCAGCACACTCGCTTACCGAGGTGTACGACTGCGGTACGGTCAACGTAGTCGTAGCAGTCAACACTTGCTGCGGTGCTGGTTCGGCGATCAAACTGGCCAAACTCTTGGTTCCTATTTCCGTGCACGGATCCTTCTGCTCGATGCCATTCGAACTGGTGCTGTCCGGCGACGAGGTCGACTGCACTTGCATCGAAGCTTTACGTTGCTGAGCCGCCAGCTCGGCGAACGGGTCCATGGTCATACATCCGCGATTGCCCTACAACACGATTCATAGAGCACCCGGCCAGCCTCCACCCGCACGCCCTCACCTTGGACAATAGATTGGCGCGATAAGCGGCCAACTGCTTCAAATATTCCTTCTTCGCCGACTCCGTCTTCTGCTTATAAATCTGAAAAGGACTTCTCACACTCTCGTTTCCTTGAGGCCCCCTGCCACTCGACTCACATTTTTCGCATCCGTTCCCAAGCTATCCCACATGGAAGCCACAATTTTCGATACTTCGCCAAAACTGGCATTCGGATTTTGACCTTTGATGGCGGCTTGCGTATCTCGGAAGAACAACGCGTAAGCCGAGACAGGCCTGAAATAAGAGAACATCGTGTCACGACTGGACTGGCCATCATCTCCAATTAGGCTAATTCGAGCAGCCAGCCACGTCCCTCCCACTAACCATAATTGCTCACGTCTTGCAAGCGCAAAGCAAAACAGGCCAGACCAGCGGAAAATTGTCGTTTAACTAAGCAACGGCCAATTCCCGCGCGGCCTAGCCCATAATAATTTATGGCAAAGTGGAAATTTCGTTCATGATGGACTAGTCCCTCGCTGGACCGTGGCCAGTCTTACTTCTGAGGCTCATTGGGATCCTTTCGCGGTTTCCGTTTCTTGCCTTGCCGTTTCCCTTTCACATTTCGATAATCAATCTCACCGGTCGGCGAACGCTTGTATGGAGACAAGCCGAACTGAAAAACACGCGAGATGAATGAGGTCGGAAGTTGCATTTGAAGGCAAAACATGTAAGTTGCCAAAACACGCCTCAGAGAGACCGTGAGTCACAGGCCGGGCCACTCACCATATCGTCTCCCTCGTCGCTAATGTCCGTCCCAGACGACGTGTGGCTCGATCCAGTCGGCGAACTGTGATAGGAAGCGTTATAGTAATTGGCCACGTAAGCCGCCATCGGCTGCTGCACGTGTCTCGGCTGATTAGACATCATGGCCACCATCTGCTGCTGCTGATGCATTTGAGTTTGCTGCTGAGGATTGGAGGCCGCCGCAGCCTGCATGGCGTCCACTTGATCAGGCACCAAGCTCGGCTCCAAGTTGTTCACGTCCGTATAATCCAAGCCTCCGCTACCGTAAGCCTGCGACTGTTGCGTCTGCTGCACCTGCGAAACAGTCAGTAGAGGACACCGCCTTCCGTGTCACCCCGCACACGACTCACCATCATCATGGGATCGACGGGACTGAAGTACTGCCCCATGTTTAATCCGCTCGAGCTCGGTCCATCGTGGCCGTCGTAGGACATGATCAGGTCCGAGTTGGTAGCAGGGTAGTAGTTGGGGTCGGTCTGGAAGCTGTGGTAGTCACTCGAGTACATGTCCAGCCCGTGCTGGCCGCCCACGTAGTTGCTACTCGAGTCCACCATGTTCAGTCCTTGCATGGCGTAGTTGCTCTGATGCTGCCCTCGATTGCAGTCGTACGTCATCGCCTACAACAGCACACCCTGTGACCCTCCAAACAACAATCTTGCACAAACAAGCAATCGATCAAAACAACCAACTTATTTCTCCCCCAACTCGCTCCTCTCCTGGCAACGTTTTTCAACTCATTACCATTGCTCTCCTATTGATGCGGAAAAACGGACGGCCGGCCTAAAGCCTTAGAGAGCTTTCTAACAAGCTCAAGTAAATAAATTTCACTAATACAATCTTCATTACCGCTTCGAATAATCCCAAGCAAACAAATATGAATCGAAACTAATCATACCCGTCCGCCCGCCCATTCTACTCGACCACCAGCAACCCATCTTAAAACCTTGTTACAAAATATAAATGCCCTCGCGATCGATACGTTAGCTAACGAAGAAAGAAAACGTTGCCATCTCGGCTAGGTTCCCATGCACTCGAAATGCCCGGCTTACGTAGCTCACCAACCAACCAAAGAGTTTCCAGCTCATTTGCTCGCTTTATATCCGAACCCAGAAGAACACGAATTCTCGGATTCCAAGACCCGCCACATTCGGACATCCTCAAAAAACAAAACACGCCGAGCGAAGGCCTCTACCTGCCTTGCTGTATTGACAGAAAAGAAAGAAATCAGTATCGGCGCAGAAGCGTGAACGAACGTCGTCGCGCAAAGGCGGCTGCAATTTTAAAATGACAAGGTCGTCGTATTTGGGCCAGCAGAGATGACCAAGTTACGTAAGGCACTTCCTGGTACAGTTTCCACGAAGTACAGGGTCGATGTCCTCTGCAAACCAATAACTTTCCATTGTGACAGGAGGGGCAAAGCGCGGGCGGCATTCACTTTTGTTTGCCCGTAACGTATGCCTACATTTTCCCTACAGTACTCCGCGCCAGTCCGTACGCATCACCAAACCTCGCCCTATACAATATGCATGCCCATTAGAAAGGCCACTTGCCACACCAGCAGCTTATGCACGTACCTGATAGTGAACTTCGCCTCTGCTAAATGCACCACCGCTCGAATCACCCACTTGATTCATTGCTGATCCATGAGCGCGATCGACAGTTCCTAGAAAGGCAATGATCTTTACACGACTAGTCACTCGCACAAGATCCACAGTCGATCCCAACGCGCCAGGCAGAAAAAGTGGACACAAACGATAGGTAGGATCAGGCAGCCAAAACCGAAAGCGAGCTCGGATGAGAGCCCCGTTTCGCTAACGGGCCCACCTGTTGCACGTGGTCCAGAACCTTGACCCGTTTATGGCCCCGAACACTAAACGAAGAGACCGTCGAACACTCTGCGCCCTCTCGACGTGCGCTTTGTCCCACGGACTTTTCACCAACGACACTACCACCCACCCGAGGAATTCACAAGAAGTGGGAACTTGGCACTGGGCGAAAGTGCCAATGCCGAAAGATGGGTTCGGAAAATTGAGGCGACCAGGTGACGAGCGCCTACACCACATACATAGACAAAATCTGACGACTTTTTACAACGCGACGACCTCAACCCGTCATTTAAGTCATTTCCTACGTATAGTATTACAATCGTCGTAGATTCACCCGCCGCACGTCGGGTCAGCGCGGCGGTCGATGCCAGGTGCGCACACCGAACTCTCTCTCATTTTATTTTACTTCAACCCCCCAAACTGCCACTGCCCAAGAAGGAATGTAACGCGCCAATATCGCCAATTCCACTAAATCTGGCCGGCCACCCAGCGCACGACTTCCAGCACTGTACCCCGTTGGGCTTAGCTCGTAGAAAAGGAAAGTTACTTTTCTCCTTTTCTCTCTTTCCTTTCGCCCCTTTCTTCCATACCATCGTACATGAAAAAACCTAAGGCCAAGCGAGCTAATTATCTCCCGAGGGTCTCCAAACATCAAACACATGTCGTCCTCTCTTCCTCCAACCCCCCCGCGGCTATTACTTAAGCACACGTCGTGCAGGAAAAAACTACATGCATCAATCGACAAAAGAAAAACCGTTTTCTTAATGAGGAGACGATCGAAGAGTGGTCACAACCGTCACCGAAAAAATACTAAAATCTTCTCCCTCTCGTTCGAAGCGAAATTCGAGCTCACTCTTAAACTAGACAATTATAAATATGTAGGCCGTATCGACGACCTTGAAGGCAGCTGTTGATCCCCGACCTCGTCTAGTAATGTGAACCGTCCATTACAGTTTGTTACAGTATCGCCCACACGACAACCCAGACATTGGCCTTTCCTTTACGCCGCGCGAATGGCCATTGAACCATGTCAAAAAACCAAAATTAAAGACTTCCTTCCATAGCTCAACTAGACTACAGTAAAATTGGGAAATATCAAAAAATTTTTCGCGAAAGCAAGAAAGACAGCCATCCAATTACGCATAAAAAAGCCCAACTCGATATTTTCACGCAACAAAAAACCAGGTCATCCAAAAAGAAAAAAAGATGTTTACGAAACTCCCGAGTCTTCGTCTTACAATCGTAGGCGAAACAAGGTGACAAGGGGGAAAGGCCTAAGCCGGATTGAATTGAGAACGAAAGGCCATACATGGCCGCAATCGAAAGTTAACAAGAAACGAATCGAGCTTTCCCAGCGAG
The DNA here is from genome assembly GCA_030248295.1 of Mesodorylaimus sp. YZB2_4. NCBI lineage: Eukaryota > Metazoa > Nematoda > Enoplea > Dorylaimida > Dorylaimidae > Mesodorylaimus > Mesodorylaimus sp. YZB2_4. The sequence continues at coordinate 664,274 of JASANH010000938.1, forward strand.
AGCCGTTAATCACGCTGGAGGGCTACAAGCGAACAAGGCATTTAGCCCCTCCTATACGAAAGCCCGAGTCAATGGTCAGTCCATTGGAAACCTTTACTGCAGATGTAACAAAATTCATCTATACACACGCCTTATATGTCCATATGTACACAAGAACATAAGCGGGCGCGAGCTCGTCTTCGTAGGAAATAGAGGAAAGCTACTGCAACTGGCACGATTCGATTCAATTTACCCAAGCAACGCAATAAAGAAGGTAAAATTTGAGTGCCGCATTGATTTTTCTTGGCAAATCATCAATTATGGATGCAGCTAGTTACGCAAAAGCCCTGCTCTACTCGCCAAGACTGGACTTCCTTGCCCAGCGAGAAGTCTGACGAAAAAGCGAAGGCTAAACATTTATGACAAGAAAAGAAAAAGACGGACAACCAAGCCAGTGAAGTGGGCTCAGAAATAAAAGCATCCAAATGATAATTCGATACAGACCGCACAAACGCAAAACCATTTGAGTAGGGCATGTGAATCAATGAATGCGTGGACATGTGAGAGGTGTCAGGTCCCGCAAAATGCAAGAGTACGAAATGCAAGCACACGATGAGCACGAAATAAGCTATGTGCCACTGCTTTCCACAACTTCAGGCTTCAGTACTGCGCAAGCAACATTACTTACAATGCTTGGTCCACGAGAGCATCGCCCAATTTCGTCTACGACCGCTTTACTTCCGTTGTCTATCCGTAATATATCTATAATGTTGTTGCGCACAGCTTATTAGGCACAGCAATCAGCAAATAGGACGACCGTCCCGCCCACACACCGTTGTTGTGTACAGTGGCGCCAGTCCAGCTGGAACACGCCCAATAATTACCCAGTGCGCGATGCTTATGACAAACACAATGTTGTCTGCTGCGAGGCGGGAAAGTTTCGGCTGACGGAAAAATCGAGAATAGTGATAAATTTAGAAAAAAGTGAAAAGTAAAATACTGCGAAATAATGTTTGGCCAAATTTTGACACGTTTTCAATTTCGTCTAATAAATTTCCAATGTCAACGTTCTGCTCGAGGTGGACGAAGGAAAACGGATCAAGCAGAGGCTCCCAAATCATCGTCGATCAAAGCCGATGACCAATCGAACAAATCGATCAAACCAAAAGCAACTGCTCTTCTCGATGAAGCTGTCACCGATTATTTGAAAGTGGAAACAGCTGAAACGCAGGATCCGTGGTCCTCACCTCCTTACCCTCCGAACGCCGTCAACGCTCCTGAACGCGAACAAAGTCGACTGTCGATCCGACCAGCCATCGATCCCCGAGAAACGAGTATTTTCCTGTTCCCTGGTCAAGGAGCGCAATACGTCGGAATGGCCAAGGACCTCGTCGAGTATCCGAATGTAGCCGATATGTTTCATCGAGCTAGCGGAATTCTGGGCTACGATTTGCTCAAATTGTGCATGGAGGGCCCGATCGAAGAGCTCAATCGAACTGTTTATTGCCAACCAGCCATTTTCGTGACATCTTTGGCCTGCGTTGAAAAAGCCAAAGTGAAACAACCAGTGGTATGCCTTCTCAAGGAGTGCTTGCTTGATCAAGGCTGTTTATTCGCTTCCTTTTTAGGCTGTTCGAAGTTGCATCGCTGCGGCCGGTTTTAGTGTAGGAGAAATCGCTGCTTTGGTCTTCGCTGATGCATTCTCGTTTGAAGCGGGTAAGTTGAATCCTGATGCCCTAGTTGTCTTTAAGTTACGTCTCCCTTCTGTGTTTCAGGTCTCAGATTCATTAAAGTCAGAGCAGAACTTATGCAACAAGCCAGCGAGCAGGAGCCATCCGGTTTGATGAGTTTATTCGTCAGAGCCGATTCGAAACTCCACGAAGCAATGGCCGATGCTATCGCACATATGAAGTAGGTCACTTATCCCTTATTTTCTACATCGCCTGCTACACTCTCACCATCTCAGATCGAATGGCCATCCACAGCCCGTTTGCCAAATCGCTAATTATCTCTTCACTCAAGTCAAGGTGATCGGAGGGCACGATATGGTGAGTCTCATCATAGGTAGCCCCTGCCACCCTACATGTCCTCCCCCTCTCAGGCCTTGCAATTCATCGAAGATCACGCCAGCGATTACAATCTACGCTGTAAACGGCTGCCCGTCAGCGGTGCCTTCCACACGCCCTTGATGAGAAGTGCATTCGAGACACTCAAAGAAGAACTGAAAAATATGAAAATCGTTCAACCTTTGATCCCAGTTCATTCGAACGTGGACGGCCGCATCTATCGAAGCCCCGATATGATCAGACGCCATCTTCCCAAACAGGTTGTATCGCCCGTCCGATGGGAGCAGATTATGCACATTCTCTACACACGCAAGGAGGGACAACGTTTTCCAGACACGTTCGAAATGGGCCCTGGTCGACAGTTGGGTGTCATGCTCAAAAAGACCAACGCAAAGGCTGCCCAATTTTATGTTTCTTATGACGTGTCGAACGAGAACCCCTATTAATCACATGCCTCAAATAAACACTGGCGAGAAAGAAGTTCATGAAGAATTTTAAAAACCCATTCAATACCGATCAATCATAGCAATTTGACCTGGTTAATTCAAAATCGATTGTGTCTTCAGGACTGCACGGGCGAAACAGCTGGCTGCGACGATGCTGCCGACATGGACGCGTGAGGCATTACTGGCGAGCCTGCCAACGATCCGCTGCTCGCGTTCTGAACCACCGGCGAGGCGTGGCCGGACAAATGAGCTTGGCGTTCCATGCGCAATCTTTCTTCTTGAACGACCGGATCTGAAACAAAAAACTGATTCCTACCATATTGTAGAGCCCATGTTAAAACCGCTCACAGAAATATGGATGTTCCATGGCCTCTTTTGCCGTCAAGCGTTCCAGGTGATCGTATCGCAGCAGCTTATCCAAAAAGTTTAACGCCTCGGCCGACACCAGATGCTGATTCTCGCTATGCACGAAGCGTTCCCAACGTTTTCGCGAGTGACTGAAACGAGATCCCTCTTTGTCACGAAACCACTCCTCACCCCTCAATCACCTACCGTCCCAAAATATCGTTGAAACGTTGATCCAATTCGATTTGGTACTTGTCCAAGTACTCGTACAGTTCTTCCGTCCCCAACACTTTCGCAATACGCACCAGCTAAAAAGCCAATCTTTGTGGACTCTACTTAGAGCCAACACGCACCATCCTTACCTGATCATAGTTGTCGTGGCCATGAAAGAATGGTTCTTTGCGGAAAATCATACTGGCTAGCATGCAGCCCAAACTCCACATGTCCAATGAATAGTCGTACATCTAAAAGCACAGTTCCAAGTACGATTGCATACTATCCACGCCACAAGTACGGGCAAGGTCGGCTGGGTTAGGGGGTACGAGACGTGGCCAAGATGAACGCTGACCAGGGCGCGAAGCCCAGGGGGTGGGTGCAGAGAACTTTTAGAAATTACTGCTTTAAAATGCGCCTTTTACGCATTTTCCTGTTATGGAAGCTATGCTAGAAAATTTTACATCCTTCAACATTTCCTTGACTTGAATGCCCTTCTTCGAAGCTCAGGCTAGGAACTTGGTGAGCCAAGTTTGTGAGCATATCGTTATTGAGAAGAAAAAAGCGGGACTAGGCCAGGCCTGGCTTTCCTGTGCTATGACAAAGTCAAGCCTGATCTGACTGCGTGAGAGACAGGTCAGGTATTGGTCGAGTCGAGTGAGTGAGTTGTATGACTGCTTACATACAGAAGTGTAGGCTGGCTGGACAATTGGCCTGTGCTTGGAGGCCAGGGCTTGGTCATTCGGGTCAGGTCTTGCTCCAACTCAGATACAATTTGATCGCTTTTGCTTCCTTCCTGCTGGACTTGAGGTGGGGGTTTGAGACGAATGGTTTAGTGTCCTAGCTGGCCCAGCAGGGGGCTTTACCCCCCTTGCCACCCCGCCACCAAAGGACCTCCGAGCGAGGACCAAAAAACAGTATTCTGCACTACTGTTCCCGAGTCAAACTTTTTTAAATTTTACGTAGCAGAACAAAATCAGCGATGATAACGCTTATGTATTTTCGAAAGGCAAGTTTAAAAACCGAGAGCACTTGCAGTCGACTTGATAGCGCTGCAACTGTACTTGCAGGCAGGCAGGACTCAAAAGCGGACGCTGTCGCTTAGCCGACCCCGCCCGATTTCTCCGAGATCCTTCAGCCCCTCCTGACTGACTGGACATCCCCACCCTAAATGGGCTGGCCTCGGGCCCAGATGTTCGATGCCACATAAAAATGAACATGCACACTGAGATTCGAGGTGAGCACAAACTTCGCGATCAGTGAGAACCCAACCTACTCACCTGATAGTCCACCAGTAATTCTGGCCCCTTGAAATATCTTGATGCAACACGGACATTATATTCTTGGCCGGGATGGTAAAATTCTGCCAAACCCCAATCGATCAAACGCAACTGAAAGGAATCAGCACGTTCAGTCGCTCCTGCAGGTCCAACCTGAACACACGTATAATGTTCATGTTTCACCACATCACCAAACGCTTATGCGCACTCGAGGATGAAGGGACACATTTTACAAGAAATGATTTACCGGCCCGCGAGTCGAACACTCGCCCGCAACTGCGCACCTGGCGTGAGAGGCAGACGCCTAACCTACCAGGCCACGAGGCCGGTCAAACTTACTGTTCTATTTTCGTGATCAATCATGACATTATGCGGTTTGACATCGCGATGCATGATGCCCATCGAATGGCAAAAGTCCAAACCCTACAAGAAGATCTCTTGCGATATTCCGCGGTAATGCCAAAGAATGCCAGGTTACCTTCAGCAGTTCGTACATGTAATAACGAATGTCGTAATCGGTCAAGGTTTGATACAGTTGCTAAAAAGAAAAGATATTTTACGAAAAGCCAAGGCAGAACATCAGAAACACGGTGTGCAAGCCCGGCACGAAGGCTAGGAGCGTCACCCGTCCAGTCAGGGTGATGTTTCAGCCAAAGGCCAGGTAGCGAGATTCACGATAAGTTGGATGCTGAGTGTTTGGCGAAGCCCCCTGTACAAGGGCGATTTCCAACTCGCTGCCAACCGAGATTCAAGACCCACCTCATCCTACCCACCCCTCGAAATCCAAGATCCCCAAGCAATTACCTTGAAATCCGTGTTGTTCACGTATTCGAAGACAAGAGCTGGAGTTCTGGAAATCGGATCTTTCACGACATCCAACAACGAAATTATGTTCGTTCCATTACGAAGATTTTCCAAAATTTTGATTTCTCGTTTGATCTTTTTCTTTTTGACAGGCTAAAAAACAAAAGTAAGGACAAGCTATACTCGGAAATCGATATGTCTACCTTTAATATCTTGACGACCACTTTGTCCTCGTTGTTTATGTTGACTCCTTCGAACACTTCGCTGTATTTGCCACGACCGAGTTTTCGAACGAGCTGGTAATCATCGATATTCCTGAAATCAGGTACAGATTAGAGGGGGGACACAAATCACACGCGACAGGTAGATCCAGAGCACAGTAAACAAGGGTTATGAATAGCTAGGCTCATGACCACGCATCCGACTGGCGATTACACACATCTTGGAGACCTTGTATGAAGGCAGTATCAAAGACCACAGGTGGGAGGTATGGTACAATTACAGGTGCCTACAGATAGGCCCACCACAGGAGGGTCGTCTATATGTCCGCCCCTACAGACAACTTGCGTGTCTTTGCCGATAGGTATGTATTCTTCAACTGCTTCCTGTAGTACGGAGGATAAATGGCCTCCAGAATCCTCACCGAGCATACCTTATATCTGACGCACACTCTCGCCGCACGACTACAGGCCAGGTATTAGTGGGCCTACCTATCTGACGTCATACAGATATCCACGGCAGGCGTAGAGACCATATTCCTCACCCGCCCAGCCCAGAAACGGAACCAGAACTTAAAGAAAATCTTACCCCCAATCGATAACGTGCGATTCATAGTCCCAATATTCTCGTGGTTTTTGTAAATTAACCTCGGCATAGACCCGAGAACGACTTGGCAATGGCATTTTTTGACGATTCGAAGAAAAAGGACGCTGAATGATACAGAAAGGGAGAGTTCGCTGGGAAATCACTACTCTTATAAAAGAATACAGTATAGCTTCGAGGAATAACAAGAAACGGCTCTTCAAAGACAAATAGCCACCGAAGTCGGCCAAACGGCGACAACGAATCACAAGCCAGCAGGAAGTTTGGTGCTGTCCGGTCTAAAGTTGCGGCAACCGCGCCGTCTTTGGTAAAATTAAGTTTAGATAAACGATCTTATTCAAGAATAAAAAAATCAGTTTCCCATCAGTATTAAAACAACCTTTTTTCTAGTATTTATTAAAGTAATTGGTAAGAAAGATACGCAAAGATTTTTCTTCTGCGTGGGCTAACTGAAACTTACTTTTATGAATTGCGACGGAAACGAAATTGATCGCCAAATGGACACTTTTGGTAAGCGAGCGAAAGGAAAAGCTGCTAACTTGCTGCCTGGCTCGCTGCCTGGCTAATGTCGGTCATCCATTTCTTTGACGTTCGTTCTACACGGGTTGGGCATGCCATCTGCTAATTTATCGCCCATTTAAAAGTTAGACAGCTTAATTTGTTTGGCTTTTATTTTCGTGGGTCTTTCGAGCCGAACTATCTCGAATGGGTACGGATTCAGTGGACGAAGTGGTCGACGATACAACAGTTCTTTTTGCTGATCCGAACGGGAGTGGGAAAGAACGATTGTCAAATGGCTCTGCGTCAAACGCGGGTGTGGTCTTGACGCATAAACTTGGTGAGTTTGTGGATGGAACCTGGCAGAGCAATCGATCGACTACGCACGAATGAGCATAAGTCCCCCTAGCATCAATTTTTTGTGAGAAAGCTTACCCGCACTTCTTTGGATATGTACATGGGACGAAGTCCCTATCCTGAATTTAGCTTTTTGTTGTGTTCTTGCCAGTTTGGCCATCCGCCGTCAGTTTTGTGCCTGTACTCTCATTTATTGTCCTCCTAAAACCCTTGTTCAGCTAGTTTCTTTACGAACGCATGCCATGCTGCGTTCGATTTGGATGGTTCTTTCCGTGCCACCAGTTGGCAGCATAAATGGCATTTTTTTAACGCATCCTTCTTTACTTCATTTTAGAAAAGAAGCTTCGTACTTCGCGGACGCCCCCATCGAAAACTCTACCATCAAAGAGCCCGTTCGTTCATAATGAAAGTGAGATCGATCGAGCCGAGCCGTCGGACGCTTCAAAAATTACACTTTTACATCCTAGTCGGTTATTGATTCCAGCAAAAACGGCCAGCGACCAACCTCTTATCGCGTACGATCTTGATAGGTGGGTCTGTGTACTTTTCATTTTCTCCCCGGCATTTATCGAAGGATTATCTCCGGAGCTTTGGCCCAGTCGACATCGTGCTTTTTTCCTCATCCTAAACCGTTTTTAATTGAAAATTCATTTCGAGAAAACTGCTCGTGTCTGACTTTTATCATAGCCCACACCAGTTCGCTTTTACGTCCAATAGTTGACCTTGTAAGCGAGCAAGCGTTTTTTAATTTGTTCTCCTTTTTTAGCGACGAAGAAATCCACTTTACGCGGGCACCAAAACAAAAAGTTCCATCAAGCAAAGAGGCCACTGCGCGCCTGCTGGCCGATGATTTCGATGTTGAATTACGATCGGACGATGAAGACGGCGATGCTTTGGACTTGATTCGGCCGCAGCCAGTTCAGCCACGATGCGTCTGTTGCAAACTTACGTGCAATATACAATGAAGTTATTGTGTACAGATTCTATTTTATACGATTCTGGGAAGTAAGCTTTACAGTACTTGTTACCAAAAAATGGTCAGTTTTATGGGGGACTTGCCATATTCGATGTTCTTCGTGGTGCTCTCTATTTTTCTATAACTGTTACTAGTGTCTGACATTGGAATCGCATTTATGGAAACTGCATTAGGAAGTCACATGCTTAATTCACATTTAATCTTACCATACGATTTCTATTCACATCACAGCCATCGACCGCCTCCGCCTAACATCTTTTGATCCGTTTCACCTGCACTAGAAACACGACACTGAAAAACTCAAAAATCTATAAAAGCAGCAAAAAACAAACAAAAGCCTACCCTTTCTCTGCTATGCAAGAATTAATCAAGGCAGGTATTCCTGATTTTTACAAACATAAAAGCGCCCTCGCCAAAAAATCTCAATCTACATAAAGTACATTGGAGCAAGCGGGAAGAAAAGAAACAGCACGATTCCAAAAAGAGCACCACCAATTCCATATCGCCATTCAAGGCATCTCACGATCAGACAGGACACACGTCCTCCTCATCTCAATTCGCCCTTGTCAGTGAGATCGACTCGACATTCTCAGCCTCGGCCCCTCGGCACGTCTCAATTCAGTCCGTACCTGAGATTGTCCTTTTTAGTCTTTTTTTGTTTCATCAAAAATTCAAACCTTTGACCATAAAAATTCCTTTTTCGATAGCGGTGCGAATTGGACACGTGAAACTAGGCAAGAGAACTAAAACGGGGGAAGAAAGTATCTCATTGACCCTATCCCTAACTGATAAACAGATAAATATGGGGACCTGGAAAGTGTGAGAAATCGGTAAAAGATCACGAGAAATAGCAAAATGAACAAACACTGGAGAAGATCAAAGTGGGTCATTCTTCATATAGCACTCTCGGCAAAACGGGGGAGCAAATTAGTTTGTCTACAAAGGTCCATTAACGCTGGACGAACGCGACCGGCGCACCACCTCGGCTACAGATACACCTTCTTCACCTTGTAATCCTTGGGCAGCGTGAACGAATTGTAATTGTTTATGGAATTCTCATCCACACTCTTATCGCATTCGTTCAACGAGATCTCCACATCGCCTCCTTCCTCGTTCCCAACGAACTTGGGTGTGGCCTCGAAGGCGTGGATCGGGGGATTGACCTTAGCCCCCGCTACCGCATTCACTCCGCCCCCACTGCCATTCGGCATCGAATGCATGTGGTGGTTGATCGACTTCATGGCGAACTTTTCGCTCTCCACTTTCTGCTTCCTCATTTTCGACCGCAATTTCTCTCGATTACTGAATATGACACCAGCCAAGAATCCAACAGCCAACGAGACGAACAGAGTGCTCACCACCGCCACCGCCAACTGCGACTGACTGACTGACGCCACTGCGCTCGAAGATTCGTGAATGTGCTCCGACGTGACTGATGGAGGCACTGAAATGTGAAAAGACCACATCAGGCACAACTGGCCACTCAGAAATGATGGAGAACCAAAACAGTGCAATGAACAGAATGAACTGATACCTGGCATCCGAGCTCCCACATGGCGCCGGTCATTAATTAACCGAAGCGCCTGATTCTCAGCTCGACTAGTTCCGCTACAGTTACAAGCGTCATCAGCAAAGCCTGAAGGAAAGAAGAACTAATAAAAAAGGGAAAGACAGCGAGCATAGCAGGCACAACTGAAGAGTGCATGTGAGACGAACATAAGCCAGCAGCATGTGATCAGTCCAGTTCACTTATAACCAAGCACATACTCGAGTTCTCTCCGAGAGTATTCGTCTGTACAGGGCTCGAATCGGGCGTGTTCGAAGTATCGCTGTCGTCGAGGGGCGGCACGACTGTCCGCCTTGATGCTGATCCTCCAGCCCCCGTACTGATCACGGCATCGTCGATTTGGATCCCACGCTCTGCAATCCAATGGGTTCTCTCAGAATCCTGATTCCCTCCATATCCCACCTCAAACTTTTCTGTGAGTTGGCCGCCCCAGTTCCCTGTGGGACCAACCAGTTTTGCCTAAAGCCGGCCGGATCTCCCGACAGCTTTCCTTTACACTAGGAGCACCTCCTCCCACCTCAAACTTTCTTGGGTTGGGCCCCGCGCCGCCCCAGTTCCCCGTGGGACCAACCAGTTTTGCCTATAGCCGGCCAGCTCTCCCGGCGGGTTCCCTCTCCACCAGGAGCACCTCCTCCCACCTCAAACTTACCATATTCTTCGGGCGGACAACGACGATTCAAATCCTGACCCGTTTTGATATTTTGGATGAAGTCTCCATTCACCCAAGCTCTAAAATCGGGACACACATTAGGCCTTATTCCAGCACACCATCCGTGCCAGCTCACCCGTTACTGACTCCGACGCAAGAAGCGGTTCTCAAATCCCAGGCGCAATAGGGGTCTTGCAGGCGGACACAGTTCAAGCAGCTGGTCATTCGTTCGCAGTAATGCAATGGCAGCGAGCGAATTTCATTGTCGCTCACGACCACCAACGAGCCCGACTGGCGTCTCTCCTGTTTCCCCTGACTCTCCACCTTGTTATCATTGTCGCTGACGTCCGGACTGTAGACCAGCATGTTCTTGATACCCGCTTTATTGGCGAAGGCGTGCACGCTCTCGATGATGACCGTGTTCACTTGGCGACCATAACCAACGTTGACCATTTTCATGACTTTACCCGTATCTAAATCGGCCAGCCACCATTAACCTGCCGACCCCTCCCCCTCCCCATTCCTACCTGTGCCCAGAAAGACCACATCGTATCTTTGACCATCGGCAGCAGCCACTTGTGAATGCACGGCGATCTGGGTGAAGCGACTCTTCGTGGCCGACTGGACCAACAGAGGTTCGTTGAAATAGTTTGGTATGGCATCGTCCATCAAAGGATTTCGTTTCATGAACGCCGCCGCCTCGTCGCTCAGTTGTCTCGAATCGCCCGCATCGCACTGCAAACCATCCGAAATATATGATCCATCAAACACAAGCAACCCACCACTTACACTTCCAGGACGAGGTGACGGCATTTGGGATCTCGGAATCGGCGACCAATTAGAATTGGCTGACGACTGGGCTTTGAACGAGCCTTGCGAAAACGTCTCGCTGATATCTTCCATACTGAACGCGCATATGGCCGTAGCTCGGATAGTGTTGAAGGGAGTATTGAAGACGGCGTAGACCAGGGAAGTTTGCGACGATCCATATCGCCCTGAGATGACTGTCGATGTGGCTTCTGTAACAAACACGATAAAGAAACTTCATTAATTCAAGACTCAGCCATGGCAACTTACCGATTTCATCAAAATAATATGGATAATCCCCAGGCACCGAACAATTGAGCCTGGCCTTCGAGAACGACGTCCACACCTTGTCGCCCCTCGGGCCACCCAAATCGTTCTTGCACACCCTGGCCACACGCGAGTACATGGCCTTGCCGCAGTTCATATACTCCACGGCCCCTTCGCGAAACCAAAAATAAACGTGGTTCTTATCAGCGAACGACGACACAAAATCAGGATCTAAAAATTAAGAGCACGATTACAAAAGTACTTTGAAAACCTCATTTCCATTCTCTCACCATTCAAACACTTTACATCACTTCTCTCCGTCCTCACGCCCAGTTCATTCGGTTTGGCCAAAGTATGTTTATAAATTAGAGGATCAGCTCCCACAAAATCGGCCACCGTGCCGCTGAAAATTTCTTTTCTATCCGCCACATAGACCGCTGTTGAATTGTGGGTCGGGTCATAGGGCGATATGGCATTTCCTGGAAATTCCGACACCGACACGTACGACCCATCCTAAAAAGGACACTTATTCTAAATGACTGTTTCGACCGCTTGACGTCGAAAGTGACCGAAGAAACTCAGGCCAAGAGACAACCTCGGCGAGGACACTCTTTTCATTTCAATGACCCATAAACATGCCTTAGATTGCCAGGGAAAAGGGTTTCCGCATCCCGCCTACAGTAGGACCACGTCCCCTTCTTACCTTATCAACACTATACATACGACACTTGGGCTTGAACGCATTTGTACCACACACGAGCACACCGTGATCACTGTCTTTGGCCAGCACCCGAATGTAGTTGTGACAGTCCTCCTAAAGAAAAACAATGCCATTTACACGGAAGAGGTGGGATTTGAACCCAATCCTAGTAATCCTGCATTACCGCTGCGTCCCTCGTCCTGTCCTGTTTTTCTCCACTCCATTTGCATTTATTCACTAATGCGTGTCCAAAAAATTTCCAATTTATGCACCATTCCCCACCCGTGGAATAATCACAACAAAAACTGGCCGCATCGCCTGATCAACCCCATTCTTCACCCCCACATCTCACAATTGTACGTACCAGTTCTTTGTGCTAAATTGACTTCTACACAAGTGACAACATAAAATTTACGACAACCTATTTCCCGCATCTTCTAATCGTGCGCCAATGATGTTACTATTCTTTGCACAAACTACCCCTTCCCAAATAGGACAACCAGCAACGTTGAACTGCCCACGTTCCGCCTGACTCGGCCCTCTCGGTCTCGAAGGCGGTCATCTTTCATTCGCCAGAACCACAACTATCTCTTCACGCTTTGTCACAATCAACTGCCTCCACCTAATCTCGTGCTCGAATGACTGCTCCATGTGTCGTAAGAAAATGACTTGAAAACAAGTCTGAAACCATTCGACGATAACCCCATCTCGCAATGTGTCTGCACTTCATACTCGTTCCCCGGCACTGTCATATTGTCTTTCACCAATTACGCCTTCGGGCATAAAACTGTATAAGACCCCGAAAAAACACACCATCCTCTACACTATTTATCGAGCCGAGACCAACTCAAAGTGCCAATCTTATGTGCCGAGTTGAGAAAAAGTCCAGCTTTTTTACACTCCCCCTTACACACTACTTTTCAAACCCGAGGCCAACAAGGCATTTGTTCTCCCTCTGTTTTCACATCAATCACATCCTATTTTAAACACGCTCGGCCATTCGTCCACTACGATTCATGCAAGGTCTCAAAAATAATGTGATCAAGCCCCCCTCTTGCGCAATTTCTAAATTATATGCAACCATTTCCAAACGATACCGCGATCGAGTAGGCGTAATTTATACTCTCGAAATAAAAAGGCGCCATAAAAGCATCAATCGCGGGCCACAGCAAAAACTAACCAGCCATTCATTATTCACTTCAATGTTATTTCTAACCTACAATTGACCGTCTTCTCACCTCCCCCTCTACTCCGTCAAGTGCACAAGAGGCCACAGCTTTTATCAAGTTCAATGCAACCCTTCTCACTTTTAGAAATGTCGAAATAAAAAACCACAAGCTCCACCTCGCTCTACCATCACCATTGTTAACGCATCCTATTCTTATTACGCAAGGCACTGGGCCGCGAAGGTCGTCAACAATGACCCGACATGCACCTACTCATTTTCTTTACCTACATATACTGTCCAGAATAGAATGCATATAACAATACGTCGTCTATTATTACCCGCTTTCAAAGCGAAACCACCGGCCCTCTCCCTCATCATCTTCCATCATATTTACTAAAGTGATCACGACTCCGAGCAGTCCCCTCATTCCCACACTTCCTCAACAGAACCAACTCGCACTCACCGCGCTCTTTCCTTTCATTTGACATTCGTGCACGTCACTCTCCGTAGAAGGCCACACAATCGGCTAAAAAAGGCCACCCCGTCACACAAACCAAAAATAGCTCAACCAACAAAAAAGCTTACCTTTTGAACAGCAAAATCGCGAATGCTAACATTGTAGACCATATCCCTGAAAAATATTCGACTTCAGACGCATCAAACAGATGCTATGCGGCCCAACACATGTCTGTGCCCTCAGGACCCACTCAATTCGCAACATCACCTTTTATGGCCCTCCCTCGGCACGTTATCTTTTGCCGCCCAAATCAACTTTTTTAAACACGTTCCACTCGAATTACCTCCGCTTTGTGCAACCAACGCGCCATCTGCACTTCAGAAACGGTCCCTTCCAATTACACACACTCCCCAAGGTCCAGTCATTGATCGATAGCCACGAATGGCAGCAACGCGCAGTGATTAATTTCTGTCCGGCCAGGTCTACCAAACTCGGCGTTCGTCCTTCGAACGCCTCCTATTTCCGCTGTTTACCTTGGCTCGGTGCATTGTTCTCTATTCGATCATGCACTCATCGATCACTTGTTTCAAATCCCTTCCTCGGCCTCTATGTTTCTGTACACACGGCTTATGACCCTTTTCGCATAAGCGCAGCCAGGGTAAATATTAGTGCATAAGCGAGTTTGGCATGCCTCGAGTGCGCGGAGCTCGTTGCCACATGTTTGTGCTTATTTATTGCCCATTCCACGCAATTCTCTTGCCTCATGTTTGCATGGTTTATGCTCGTTCGCATGCCCGCCCGTGTCAACCATGACACAGACACGCCCCCTCCACACTGTTTTCTATTTACTATGTTGCCTTGTTTTCTCTTTCCATACGTACCTAGCTCCGACCAACAAATAGTCCCCATCACGTTCCAATAATTTAAAATGGTCTGCTTCGGTTCGGTTGCCGACAAAAGTGAGTCCAAGTTGGGCTAAAATGCAAAAAGTACATTAGACATCAGACTGGGTGTTCCTCGCGCATCCGAAACATCGCTCATGCATGACAATCCTTTCCCACCCCCTGATAACACCGCACCACCCGCCAGGCGTGTGGGCGTAGTATCATCAATTTCTATTGTCAAAAAGTAGTCATCTCCCAGGCTCGCCAAAAAGAACACGAGCCGGATCGTTGATTTGAATGGTAATGCGTAGTGGCTCTCTTGTTGTACTCTCCAAGTTCAAACAAGTTTCTCCGTTGTCATATTTTCATGCGTTATAAGCCTCACTTTCATACACGTCCTCAAATCCGGATTTACGCACTTTCCCCCTCGACCACTCGTCGTGTGCAAACCCTTTCCTCAACACCGTCATGCCTGTCCAGTTTTCGCACACCTCTTCCCGAATTTTGTTGACAAATGTTAAACCAGTTTGAGCATACTTTTGTGTCCTCTCATGCATATATTGGCCCACTTTCACCCCATCCATTTTTGCCAGATTAGCGCAAACAAGCCTCATTTGTACTCGTCGATTCACAAAGCATCAATCTCGCACCCGTTCCAGCGACTATTTTAAAAACTACCCCATAATGAATCCACATTCCCTTTGATCAAGGCAACACTTCCTTTTTTCTTCGACTCCCACAAAAAAGAGCCGAAAGAAATCAACTTGCACCCACCCGCCAGGAGCAGGCATCCATTTCATTGCAGGGGAGAAGACGCCGACCTTGAAACGAGTCGTCCCCTGACTTCCAGTACTGACGCCCATTAATCCAATCTCACCACCGACACTGGCCTCGAGGCAAACAGCTAATATTTCCATTTTAAAATCAACATTAACAAATGATCCATCACCAAAATCCTATTTCCCGCCAAAAGTAATTACGGCCCCCAAAAAACATGCCGACATAAAACTACTTTCTCCTCATCATCATAAACACACCATCATTCGACCTTGAATCGTAGAAAAAAAAACCAGCGACAAAGTGGACTATCTTTCTCGGTGATCTATCGATAAGGCGGGTAGAAAACGGATATCGCGATGACCGTGACGAAAGTTCTGTTTGGGTTTCTCGTTCGCCCTACGATCACGAGTGCGCGAACTTTGCGCCCCCGAGTTTATTTTTCCACTTTACGGCCGAGATAAGTCCGTTCACATCGCAACCATCAAGGCCGACTCGATCCTTTTCGTAAACCAATCAGGCCCTAAGACTCGACTGTAGCATCGAAAATAAAGACTCAATGATGACCTTGATTCCGAGGTTCACGCCCCGCACAATGGTCCCCACACTTTGCCCAGTTCCCTAAATGGACATGCACGTGATACGATTCGGCCACCAGTGCGACCACCGTAAATTGCTCGGCCTTGAACCAAGCTCGCGCTTCCACTCTGCTTTCTGTGAGCTTCTTCCCTCTTGTGCCACTGGATACAATCTGCCTCACTCCCTTACGTGTTTAGTCACACAGCTGAAAGTGCACCTTTCGATATACGCCATTCCCCAAAGATTTTGTGGTCCTCGCAAAAAACCTATCCAGCTACTCAACGCCCGACTAGTCCGCTCTGGTCACCAAAGGCCGTCTTTGTGAGCGAGCTGGGCAAGTTCGTTCGAGGACGTCGACATTATCCTAAACAGGTCGAAAAGGGAAACACTTTCTGCCTCGCCCCATCCGAGCCAAAGAAAAACGATGACGGCTGTCAAGCGAGGGTGCGGGCATTCGTCACCGCCGACTTGACCTCAAGCCCAATGCATACTCATACAGTATCGAGATGACACTATCCCGTCCTTCTCATAACGCCCAATATTTACACACCCGATTCCAGAACCGAGGTGACCACAGCCGTCACACCTCGTTGCCTTCCGATGACGCGCATCCTGTTTGCCCTCGCTTCGATTACTCCAAAATACAATAGCACTGACCATTAAAAAACCCCGCGCTCTACTCCGTTTCCTTGTCTTTTTACACCTCGAACCGATCAAAGGCTGGCACCCGGAAAATACACGGAACCAACCGCAGCTAAAACTCCCAAACAACAATGCCTACTCGAAAAGAAACGGATTTTAGTCCCGCTCTATTTGTGCATGCAATCAAAGATTGACATTTGCTTTTTCCCCGCAGCCCTAACAAACCCCTTTGCACATTTGCCATCCGTGGTGAACCGAGTAAATGGGCTAAGGAGCAGACTCTTTTTATTTGCTTTATGACGCCGAATCCGGCGTGACTGGTCGACCCAGGGCCAATTGAGAGAGACAATTTGAAATGTGAAATTTTGACACATGCAATCATGACTCGAGCCCTTTCGTCCACGCCGCCGTAAAAACCATCTAAAGGGCCTGTATTCTGCCAGCGCGTGCCGATTTGACGTAATATATTGTATCATAGCCCATTGTGTCAGGGCGCCAAATGATACCAATAGGACAGAATCGGTCGCCTATCCAAAAAGGCTCGACCCGATTGGGTTCTCGAACACGCATCCGAGTGCCTACTTCTCGATTCGCTCGACCTTTTTCTCAACCTTCAAACGTATATTCAGTTTAGAAAGAGAGCAAAAGGGCGCCAAACTGTTCCATGCAGCCCGCGCACGTTGTGCATGTTGGAAAGTGTACCATACTTCTTATCCCCCCGAGTGTCCTAGGAAACCGAAGAAGGCAAAAAACCAGGCTCGCCTTCTCAATGCGTGCCTCGAATCGGATCGGTCGGCCACTTTCACGTTCAACGATACGATCAACCAAACACAAAGCCCAAACATGACTGTAAATGTTAAATGTGCTCTAAAGGCGATCGACATGACTTTCGTTCCACTTATTATCCCTCTACTAAGGCTTCCTTTCATAAGAATAAGCGTAACGGTACTCAGTCCGTGATCTAATCGAGTATGCACTGACTCAGCTGCCTGGCCTGACTCATAAACGTACTCACGCACAGGCAGTTACTATTCCAAATAAGGATCGGCCGATGTGTGGTCATCCTTCGCTGATTCATTAATGATTCAAGAATAAAAAACCCGACTTACAAGCATTAATAATTTGTCGAGGCTGTTTCCAATCTTCGTCTTGAACCCATGAAAATACTCGGCCGTGAAAGAATATGAAAACGATGAATAGTGAACACCGAATGGGCAACATTGCGATGTGTTAGGAATCACTACGACAGCTAAGATAACTCCGCTACCATCGACAGCGCATATTTCCACTATCGATAGCCGAAATCGATTGTCAACCTAAAATAGAAACACAAAGAGGCTGTAAAAGCGATGTAAACACGGCTCGGACCGCTTCAACAGCCTCAAGGACGCGTAGAAGGCTTCCGGTGAAGCTTTTATAATAAAGACGTTCGAATGAAGAATCGTCATTCAAATTGTCCAAACCCGATAATCTGGACGTGGCCGGGCAGCAAAAGGAAAGACGGAGACTTGGGACAGCTGCTAATGCTTGTCGCGGTAGGACCGCCGTCTCGTTTCGATTCGAGGCAGACACCGACCACCCCTGCGCCCAGCCCAACACCAAACTGCTCCCACCAACCATCGCCATCGACGGCGTGGCTCCGCCGGCGCTTAGCAACCAAGCGAGGGCCATAATCGATGACCCTTCTCGGCTGGTAGCCTTGGGGAGAACCTCCTAAAATCCTAAATAAACCTCGTTTTAGAAGCGCTACCGATCCCTCTTCTCATAGACTCGTCATTCACACCGAATCAACTGCATGACTAGCGTTTCATTTGGCGGCATAAGCTGCTGATGGAGAGCTTCATCCGCTCCTATCCTCAGCGGGACGCAACGAATATGGTATGGAAATTGCCTTATGGCAACAGGAAGAAAACAACTGCCACAGCATTTCTATTCATCATTTCCGTCGACGGCTAACTATCAACAGTCGAATGAGAACCAGTAGGTACAATAAAGAAAGCCTGATCCGAGCACTCGTCTTGTCCTCGTCTAAAAGCCGTCGATGAGCGACAGAGCGCAGTTGCACTACAGACTCTTTTCACCGCTTTTGCGCCCTCAATTTTTCAACAAGACCTTGCCAATCTACCTAGTTCGTAGTTGCGCTCGCTACCAACCGAGGACGACGACGACACAGTCCTCAATGGTGAAGAAGGCAGAAAGTACACACGGGAGGGGGACGAACGAATCGAGTCAACCAGCCACTCTACACCGCCGCCACACGCCAACGGCCCGTGGCATTAAACTGGCATAAACCGGGCCTCAAGTCCACAGGAGTGTGGCCGAGATCAACAAGAAAATACGGTTTGTCGCCCATAAACGTAAAGACAGCCCGTTACACGGCCGCACACTAATTCGGCCCGAGGCAAATTAATCCGACAGTCGATTAGAAGTCGTCACGTGAGAATAGTAGATACGAAATGTCAGGACACTGTTCTCGTTTCTCAAACACAACAAACCGCCCTGTGTCAGACACAATGTCGAATTGAATCGAGCCTCTGTTCGCAGCTGCTTTGGCTCCCCCGAACTAAAAAAGGACGCAGCTGGCTCACCTGCATCTAGCCATTTAGGTTCAGGATTAGGGATCACCTGGCCCATTGAATAGAGGAGACACTACACGTGTACACGCGCAATGCGGTGTAATTCATGCACATTCGAGACATTATTTCTCAAAAAAGGACTTACCGAATTGGCGTATCCAAATCCAAACTTCAGGATAGAATGAGCTGCAGTCGAACTACCGCGTGATCATTACCAGTTCAGTCAAAAGCGTACCTGAAACAAGCGATGGCTTCGGCTCGAGAAGCAGCGGTGAATTCTAAAACATGCGATTTGTTTGAGAAATATGCATACTTCGAAGCTTACGAACTAACGGAGGGGCGATTCCAGTTTGGAAGATGTTTGTCTACGTTTGAACAGCAGTCTAAACCATCCTGAATTATCAGTCCCTAACCTTACGATTGGGCACCTAATTTCGACATTATTTCCAACCCGTACTTTAGATGCTTATGAGACATCGCCAAAATTCTGCTCATTGTCGGTACTGCAAGTGAGCGCATGAAACATCATCCAGACATAGACAGCACTTAGCATGTTTTCCGGTTCCACCGTAAACACAGAGGAGGAGGAGCATTTCTGCCTTCACTTCTTCGAAATTCGGCCTCCCATCTATGGTCAAGAACAGGTAGCAGGTATGTGCAGTACATCTATGGCTATCTGTAGATACCCATCTACTGTACTGTATCTGCTGCAAATCTTACGCACCAATCTTACAGTAAAGTTGGCGTCTGCAGAAGGTGGCATGTGAAGAACCCTAAACTATGAAGGGACTGAATTTCGTTTGTGCAAAGTTGTAATCGCGAAATTGTACCGATCGATATCGATCTCGCCAAATCGATCAAAATTTTTTGATTTTCAGGCCGAAAGATATGCCCTTATTATTAACGCAGCGAGCCCGCTCCATTTTTTAAAGTTCCGTACATTAGCTTTATTTTGAGCATGAGAATTCTTTTCATGATCATTGTCATAGTGAAATCGCGGCAACTCCGCTAATCTGACACCAAGCCCGAAAACCTTTAATCGGAATCGACCCTCAGGGATTTCAGGTACGTAAGGGGCGAGAGTGAGCCACCATTTTGTGCTCAAAACCGCCGTTTGCCTGTTCTTTGGCATAGGGGTCTAGAAAATAACGAAATATGGCACCAGTGCGAAGAAAGTGCGATTCAGTTTTGCACAGACTCCTTGCCTGAAGAATTTGATTCAGCGTGATATTTCTTCGGCTTCAATTGCTCCAAACGTTTGAAGTGGTTGGTCCAGAATCCATGAATAATTGCGCTTCTCTCTCAATCTCATCGTCAGCTGAAGTCGTGTTTTTGGAAGGTCTTGGGGTGTTCGAAATTAGGCCTAATGTGCCGAATTCCGAACACCCTGAGAATTTTTTAACCCTACGGTTTCTTCCTAATTACAGCATTGGAGCAGGCTTGAGCGGTATTTACTGCTATACTGTACGTAAATGACTTCAAAATAATGTACATCCTACAATCAACTATACCTGTCTTATTTTTACCGAGAAACCTCAATTGGCAGATTAGGTATTCGGAATTAGGGTACATTACCCGAGGCCTATATATCCTTCCGCAGGTACTTTTACATGTAGCAGTCAGTCAGTCGGGTCGGGCTAACATTATAGGCCTACTTTCGTATTTCGGTATCCCACAATGATTTCAGCAAGCCTGACATATGTATCCCGTTTATTGATATGTTCAGAGAGACTGTCGAAATGCTTTCGCCCAGGCAGCCTTCATGGCAAAACTTTCAATGTAGCCACGGATGCTCGCGGAGGCATAGGAACAATAACATATGTATGTATACCTACGCTAACGTACAAAAAAACCGAATACTTACTGTACGTACTAAGTTTTCGTCATTAGATTGACCCTTCGACATATTGCCGCCGTTAGAAAAACCTTTACCCACATTTTAGCGCCAAAATCCACATCGTCCAAGATACAGAGTACAGACAGAGCATACGTGTCGTGACGAGCTTGAAAAGTTTACAAAACTTTTCCCGCTTTTTATAGCTTTGCCGCACTTAGCAGACATTGCTCCTTGCTAATCTTTATTGGCGGTAAATTCAAATCTTCAACTAGCACTGATCGTGAGTACCGAACACCACTCCTCTCTCGTAACACGCAATCGACAAAAAATCAACGCGCCATTTATCTACTTCCACTAGACACTCAAAACATTACACGGGAATGAATTTCAAATAATTCCCGCCTCTTATCGTTTCGAATTCCCACTCTTCTCACCAGACAAATTGACAAGCCCACCAAATCCGCACGAAATGCCACGAGCACTGCACCCTCGACACCCGTTCGTGATCAAATCGCAATTGGGCACATACGAGTCATCCAGCCCCGCCTCGTCCTTGCTCGGCCCCGTCTGAAATCGATTGCCCGTTTCACACGCCCAAAATCGTGGATGATGGCCGCGAATGTGATCCTCGAACAGGACTGCATTGTCGACGGTCGTAAAGCATTCGAAACAAATGGGGCAACTGATCGGAATCACCTGAGACCTTGCTTGAACGGGGGACCGAATCCATGTGATTTGACCTTTGACCTGGCCCGAGATCGATTCTTTGGTATTGGCAAAATTTGGAATAGTTTCAGGATTCTTCACGATGGCTGGGTTGATCGGGACTGGAATCGGCTTGATGACTTCTCCAGACGCATTGCCAACGCCCAAATTCAGTTTTCGGCGCAACAAAAATTCGAATTCTTCTTTATATTCACGAGACAATGTCGTTGTCGACGTGGAACTGCAAGTATCGGATGATCGTTGAGAATCGATCGATATCGATTCGATTGATAGTTCTTTCGATTTTTCAAATTTGATCGAGACACTCGATTGTTCCATCTCGTCGTCACTTGTTTCCTCATCTTCGCTCTTCTCATCCTTGGACTCGACTTCGTCGTCATTTTCGATTTCTTCCGATTCGCTTTCCTCGATTTTCTTGTAACTTCGTGAATTAATCGGAGGCGCTCGAATTTTCTTTGTTTGCTTCGGTTTAGTAATCGGCGATTTTCCAATCAATCGATTTGATGATCGAAGTGTCAGAGATGCAATTTTCGATGATTTCGCTCTCAGTCGCTCGGATGATCGCGTTGGATTCAAATTCTTGTTCACTTTCGCCACATTTTCTTGACGAGATGATAAATAACCTCTCAGTTTTTCGGGTAATCTCAAAACACGACGACTCCGCAGTTTCATTTGTGAATGTTTCAAAAATCGTTTTTTTCAAGCTTATTACGTAACAATGATGCCACAAAAAAGCTTACGCCCGGCTGCCTGCGGCTGGTCCTTGCAACAGATTTGCTCGCGCTTGTGCAAGGTGGCGGTCCATGCTAGGGGGGGGGGGGGGGGGGGGGTTGTTCGTGTAATCAACGAGACAGTGACGAGGCCAGCAGAGCCGGTCATAGTAGGTGGTGTATGACGGGGGGGGGGGTCGGATAAGAGGCTGGCCACCCCTCTCTACTGACCCACCTTCGATGCATGTTTTTGCGTGCACTGCAGTATGTAAACTACTTCAGGTAAGGTGGAAAACATAGAGTCACTTCGAGTGAAGTGAACGCAAGGTGCTGACGATAGCAGCCAGCATCAGGTGGTTCATTGCAACTGGTCATGATCCAGCAGGACGACACACAGGCGACCTCTCAAAATGGACCTTCGAATAGATGCCCGTTGAAGGGTAGCCCTGGAACTAATGATCGGGAACACCGTGTTCAGAAATTGAAAGGGAGTGCATAGAATGCTGGGGATTACGATGTCAATAAGCTCAGGTACGGGCTTGTAAGAGCGGCTAATACAATTTTGATGTTTATTTTTGAGACAAGCAGTAGGAAATTTAAGAACTTTTGGAAAAAGTACCAAAATCTGAATTTAAAGAATTTCCAATGTCTCTGGCAGCTTCGACCGAGCCAGGGCCGACCTGCATCTCATTCGCGTGCCGTGTATCACTTCACATTGACCGATAGTGCAAACAGTAGGGCAAAAGGAAGGCTTCTGGTGGAGAGACAAGCACAAACTAGGATACAAACTCAAAGCGAACCAAATTCCACAATCTCTGTCATTTATGTCCATCCGAGTGTCAAGTTCTCTTGCTAAGTTTCCACTTCAAGTATTCCTTATTGAACCGCCTCGGTGGTGTAGCGGTGAAAGGCGTCTGTCACTCATAGTTTGCTTAGCAGAGCTGGAAACCGGTTGGCCGCGAGTTCAACTCTGGCAGTCTGGGAACTTGGTGAAGTTCTCTCTGCGCCTTGCACACCTGGCGGCGGGCGACCTCACCCTTTATCCCTCCGGGGTCGAGAAACGAGGTGGGATGCTCTCGAATCCGGGTCCCCTCACGGGGCACGGGCTGGGTATGGTTGCCCCGCGGGGTGACCACCGACATCGCGGGGTTGCGACCAACACGCGCCCTTGCCTGCCATGCGTATCGAATAGACCCTAGTCGATGGCTAGATAGGGTCAATTAACAAACCCCCTAGCCCGCGGGTAAAGGGCCAAAAATCGACTCTCCCCTGGATCGACCAGCATGGGTAAAAAAAGTGTTTCTAATTACATGTCTTTAAATTGTATTACGATTAGTCACCGCTGTAATCGAACAAGCCTTTGTACCTATATGCTACCGACAGCATGCCAAGTCCAGACTGACAATGCCGGAACCAGTTGCTCATTTGGGGCTTGGGTTTGGTCCTGGTTCGGGTGGTTCAGCTCAGCTCGGTCCTGGTTCCGTAAAAAATAGGCCACCTGGTCTGGTCCAGTCCGTGGCTACAAAGCCGCCTTGGCTGAACGTGGGTTTCTTGTGCTCCCAGAGACTGCTGTAATTTGTTCAGAGTGAAAAGTAAAAGGCAGTGGGCGATCTACCGACTTGTCTTTTTTGGCGGTGGTCACCACGGAAGGGGGTCTATACTGTACGTGCTGGATTTATACCTGGGGCTTCGTACTGAGGCCAAAGAGCAATCAGCGCGAAACGCTCACACACCCCCCCCCCCCCCCCCCCTCCGGACTTTACCATTGCCAAGGACCATTACCAAGTATGGACACTTGAGATGATTTACTTAGCCGCGAGTCGAACACCCACAGGTACGGCGGATACCGTGTTGACGTCTCTGGCCCATACGAGTCCTGCCTGGAATGCTTTTGAGCCCATCCGCTCGCCGGTGCCAACGAACTCCAAAGCCACACTTATCCTCGAATTCGACTTCGGCTATCGGGATGGCCACTATACTGCTAGTATAGGCACTCTGCAATATCGCCATGGGACTTCTGTAGAATACTAGACAGGTGCCCTGTGCATAGTCAGGTGGCCGAGAAGGAGTACAAATTCGTCATTGCTCTCGATTTATGCGCCAACCACAGCCAAAATGATGTGATCCACTCTGGGAAGTGGCCATGAGCCCCCTGGAGAGCTGCAGTTGCGGGCACAACATGGGGAACCTCAGGTGTGCAGTCCCAGGGTCATTTAGGATTCGGGACCGCAGTCCCAAAGCAGCAGTGTTGTTTGTCCTTGGCCGCGTTCCTGTTGGCCATACATACATACGTTCCATGTACCTCTGTGTGCCCCTGTCCAATGCAATCTGTCCGTATACCCTGTGGCCAAGTCACCGGTCCGCCCAGGGTTTGATTCCCTGCAGCATAGATTACTTAAAAACAATAAACCTTCGCTGACCCCACACAAAGACGTGGATTTGCATTGCACCGTCTAATGCTCTGGGTGATAGGCGGTGACAGGAGAGGCTGAGTGTGGATCACCGAACGGCCTTCTATGGAATCGACGGGTAACAGCACAAGTGTGCTGAGCGCGATTCCACTCGAGAAACATGCAAAGTAAGCTTGGCTTCATAATCAGGTAGGGAACTGGAATAAGCGTTGCATCAGAGTATCTTTCAAAATCGACTACTGGAACTGGGTCCTGATGAACTCTCCAGCACTCTGCCAAATGCACCTTTTTCGCTTGGATCCAGCACGACGAGCAACTGTGGTAGCACAGGCATTTCACATCAGCAGCATCAGAGCGCATCACACCAGATCATCATCACATGGCGGCTTCGACGAGTTTCGAGATCAGTCGTGACGGCTGGACAGCAGCCAGTAGAGGAGACCATCGGCGATGCCCAGCATGACCACCGTCTTCCACTGCTCGCGGCGAAGGCTTTGGCGGTTGAACAGGCCCGACTTCTGCTGCATGTCGATGACGGCCACCGCGGTCAGCAGGGCGAAGTAGAGCATGTAGGTCGTCGTCATCTCCTTCGCTCCCACCAGCACGTACGTGATCAGCGCCGGGGCCACCATCAGCGGCTGAAAAGAGAACGAGTCATCTCCGAGCAGAGAGGCACCAGCGAGTGCTTACCACGAAGACGCGGCGATCGCGCAACTCCGACGGAGCGTGGCTCATGACCAAAGCGGCCAGCGAAATGGTGAACGGCAGGATGAAGGCGGGCGGCGCCATGAAGCCGAGGCTGCGGGAGCCCAGACCAGCACCGATGGCCAGACCCAGGACGGCCGAGGCCCCGACGACGTACTAAAAAGCAGTGTTGTAGATCAGGGACTCGCAAATGCACAGTCGATACTTACCGTTCCGCTGGTTTCTTCGATGAACTTTGGGGCGGCCAAAATGACCAACGGGACGAGGACTGAGAATGCCACCATGGTCGTCCAGTCGGCGAAGATTGTGGAAAGGGCGCTCCCGCCGGCCGTTTCACCCACCGCCAGGCCCAGCATGCACACTCCGGCCCACATGTTGCTCTGCAACGAAAGCCAAAAGTTGGCCTGTGAAAGCAAATCCAGTGACTTACCTCGTGCAGGAACGAGATGGCTTCGCCGCCGACGCTGCCGCTAAAGTCGGTCAGGGCCGTCTTGGCTTCTTGCAGGCTCTCCTGGATCTTGCGCTGCACATCGGACGGCAGTTTGCTGATGTCGCTGCCTCCAAAGTCGACTTGGGGGGCTTGGAACTGAGGCCCCGAATCCTTCACCTCCTCTTTCTTGTCTTCAGCTGGTGGGGCGGTATCAGCGTCCGGAGCAGCCATTTTGGGTTCGGTCAGGTTCGGAGACGCCAGCGAGACACAACCACACGCAACAAGCAACCAGTCAGAATGATGGGCGGCCTGAATACTCCCCAGTGCTTCGTGAGTATCGCGACAGTGTAAAGTTGTAAAATGTAAAGTTACTTGCAACGTTCCAGTGGCACTACGCGGATTGATGGCGCTGAGCACTGTGCTAGAACATACCTTGGCGTAAGGCGTTCCCTTTCTAACGTTATGATTCGCGTCTTGCCTGCAAATCAAACAATTTTTACGAGTGCTGGCCAATGAGCGCATGAATGTTTATATTCTCATATCCGGCTGGAATATGGACATTTTC
Organism: Mesodorylaimus sp. YZB2_4; assembly: GCA_030248295.1. Classification (NCBI taxonomy): domain Eukaryota; kingdom Metazoa; phylum Nematoda; class Enoplea; order Dorylaimida; family Dorylaimidae; genus Mesodorylaimus; species Mesodorylaimus sp. YZB2_4. Next base: position 690,517 of record JASANH010000938.1, read on the forward strand.
CGCTCGCATAGCACTAGCAAGCATTGCTGAATAAAATCCAAACATGGTGCTTTCCTCGGTCGTCCATAAGTTTATTTGCTCAAAAATAAACATTCTTACGTCAAGGGGCGAACACGGGTGAGCAGCAAAGTTACGACGTTTGGGTGTTGCCTGTGCTAATTTATTCCCTGGACATTATGATGTTTCCCCGCCCATAATTTATCCCAGCATAACTCGCCGTCAATCGAAGTCCCCGAAAACATGTCTCTAATCTCCTCTGCATTCATCACTTCTCCAGGGTCTGAAAAACCGGAAGTGTTGACGAGCCATTTTTTCGGCTAGCAGCTGGTGGTCGCTTGAAATAGCTCGATTGGCTGTGTATCAGCTTAGTGTGACTGCCACGAACTTCATTCGTGTGCTGTATAAGGATGTGGTGTCGAGAGTGAAGGTTCCTCGATGTGGTGCTAGTGCACTCGCAGCTATCCTCCGATGGCCACTCGAAAGAACAAGCTGCGTTAAGTGGACTAGGCAGCTGGCTTGCTTTTTCACCCGTGCTCTCATTATTGCCCGCACATTTTTCGAAGACGTGACGCCTTGTTCTTTTTTTTTCCTCCTTCGCATGCATCAAAGGGGCCGGCCTGATTGATGGTCGGCCTTTCCCTCTCTTTCATTCGTGTAGCAACCGAGGCTGGTGTCCTCGCATGAATTCTATGTTGAGCATTCTTTCAAGAGTGTGGCTCCTTGGCGTTTATGGAGACAGTATCATGTTTCTTGGCGCACCCTAGCAAATGGGCGTAACTGCTCGGATGTGATCAGACATGACCCGACGTTTGATTATTCTTGGCTCGCTTCCCCCAGGCTGTGCAACACGGCAAAGGCGCTCCAAACTTGTCCATGCTCTCTGTAAACCGACCCCGAGCCTAGGCTCGTCTTCATTCCCCACAGGACCCCGTTAAGCAGATTACAAAGGTCGACTTGAAACTGAACTTTGGAACGACCCAGCTATGCCTAAAATGTCTTTGAATGGCTCTCCCGTCCGGCCTTCAAAACGGAGGCGGATATATTAAAGTTTTGAAGACGACCAGGGACTCGGGCACTGATTGACTCTCGTCACCAGGCGAGTACATCTGTAGGAGAGGTTGGCACTACCGCGCCCCAAAGCGTCTTGTGTAAGACTAAAATAGAATGCCCGAAAGGAAGTCGGAGTGGGCGATCGAGGTAGATAAGTACTGGCTAAGATGTGTGCCACCACTCCTTTTCGATTTTGCTGCCGGACATCTGCGTTTTTCCGCAATCATGCCAAGCGGTTGTTCGATTTGTGGTCGGTCTCGGCTTTGTAACTGTCAGTCAGACCGGAAGTGTTCGCTACTTTCTTTGCCATTGGAAGGATTGTGACAAGGTTGGCTTTCTTGTCCCTTCAGTGCCTCTTTGGTTAAGCCACTCATTGCACAGCCCATCCCACGACCCCAGATGCTAGCTTTAGTTTTATTGTCTGATTGAATTGGCTATCAGCTGCCGTGATTGTGCCCGCGTGAATCGTCTGCCTGCTCATCACGGGCTGATGAGTGGGCTTGCGCGTGAACTCGGTTCCTGGTGGTGCTCAAGCCGTAAATGATTTACGACTGAAGAGGGCAGGCGCTTCATGCGCTTGTATGAATCGGCCAGCCCCACCATTTCGGGCGGAGGACCGGAATACTGCCATTCCATCCAGACTGCTCTGATCAGGGCCAGTGTTTGCCCTGTTCAGGTTCTGCAAGTAAAAGGCAGTGGTCAGATGAAAGAGCAAGTAAGGCGGTATTGATTTTTTGGGGATTACAGTAGACAAAAGGTTTAACTCATTTTGAAAAAAGCAATAACTTGTGGCCCTAGAGTCCCATCGCCCTTAGGTAAGTTTCAATTTGGAGCAATCGCCCCTCCATACGTGCTGACGCCTTGTCCCATTATCTGCTGCAGTCTTCTCTCACGGTGTTCTATACGCGTCTCGTTGACGACGCTGCCTCTTGGCATTTTCATTTTTGTCTTCTTGTAGCTGTTGTTGCCCGACTACGTCATTTTGAGCTTGGGCCCTGAATTACTTGATGCTCACGGCATGCAGCCTTTTGGGAGGGTGCACCGTCTCAAATTCGATAAGGATATCGAACAGCTGAGGACCCAACTCGACATCGGCTCGTTTTTCTTAGTTTAGCCTCGAGTTTCCTTTCCGCGCGAGTGATACTAATAATAGGCGCAGACTTCTTTGATATCTGCACAGCCCCTTTCCTCGAAGGCTCTTATCTCAGTCAGTCGAGCGAGTAAATGTAATCGCTGCAAGCAAGGACCGTTTTGGCTTTTTTCTGCCAACTCCATTCTTGCTTATCCAGCTTTTCTGCCCACGTTCGCCCGACAACAATGGTTCGCTTATCAAGACAGTACTGATTAGTGCCCGTGTGGCCAACTATGACAGTGGCGTTTGGCACTCTTCATGCTTAGGCTTGAGAATGGCAATGAGACAAACAAGATGTTTTGCCTCGGCCATTCCTGGACACCACTGGCCACCTACCTTCTTTCCAAGACTACTGTACTCGTCCACGCCAGTACGACTCCAGTACGGACATGTGCGGATGGGAATGTTGTTTGACAAGTACGGAGGACAGGTGCAAAAGGCTTGGAGCACACATGTTAGTGCTATATTTATAGCCCTCATTTATTTGCCTGCGTGACGCTTGTTGTCCCAATTATCTCCTGTCAAAGTCCCCGGGCTTATTTGACACCTGGATCTCGTAGTCATCTAAGATCTACTCCGGAAGAAATGGATTCTGCCCGGATGTGGGGGCGTTGACGTCGTGAATTTCAGTCTCCTCGACGAAGCGTATGACGGCAGTCATCTCCTCACCTCGCTGTCTAATGTGCACTTTTATGAAGTTGATAATTGGATCTTCATTAGTTGAAGAAAGTGAACTAGTTTATGATCGCAGGATGCCCAATTTGCACCTATTTTCTTTATAAATGCTAATGACTGGTTGCCGTCTCGATGCGCATTAACGAAGAGAAGAGGATTGCGCTTGGCGCATAGCAAAGCCTAATCGCGATCAACAATTATCGGCTTATAGAATGCAATCAAGCTTATGAGACGCTTTGTCATCCCATCTTTATCCTACTCGACTCCTATTGGTCACGTTCGCTTTGACTCATAACAGATGCTTATCTAGAAACGACGTGCCAAGACGCCTAGTTTTGGTGGAGGCGGTCATTTTTGCTGATTGTCCCAAAGCCCAGTGAAATGACGGAAATGACAACCAGTTGATGACGCGTGTGCACCTGGCTGGGCTCCTAAAGAATTATTTTAAGAGGGTATCTTGAGGAGGTCTTGTTCTTTTAGGGGGCCTTCTTTTCGTGTACGCTAGCCTTGAAAAGAAGAATAAAGCCCCAAATGATATTTGGATGGCGATGAAGAGAAGACGCATGTGCCGCCCTTGTTGACGTTTTGCCTGGCTTGTAATAATAGCTAAGATCGAAGAGGCCTTGTGTGCCGAATGGCTGATAAGAAACGGGCCTTGATTGAAGACCGCGATTCGAGCCGCGAAGGCGTTAATTATAGGCTGAAGAAGGCTAAACCTCCAAGGCGCCAGTTACGGCCATATCGAGTGGCCAGAGTCATACGCTCACAAGTCAGTCTCCCGCATAAACTTCTACCCAACAGGCTTTCTGTAGTGCCAGTCGGGATGACCGAAAAGGAGCGGGCAAGGAAGGACTGCAAAATAAAATATCGAACCAGCACATTAATCTGAGAGACGACTCCAGCCGCGGCCATCCCTGTTCACTACCTGATAAATAAAGCCTTTAGTTAGAGGCTAGTCGACGCGGGAAACCTTTTGGAGGGCGAGACAATCGCAAGCAACACACTCGCCTCTAGTGCTTTTATGGCGCGTTTCATTCAAGCATTCAGCCATGACCGGTAAACCCGTGTTCCCTGTGTGTTGTCTTAGGAAACTAATCGGAGCCATGGGCAACGATGAACTGGACGAGACGCAAATACGCCACCACGTCCACATCACCGACGTGGAGAGCGACACTAAAAGCCCGAAATCGCCAGCAGTGGCCCAACTGGACGAAAACAGGAACAAGAAGCATTTCGGCCTGAACAGCGAGATCGCGAATAACAAGACGACCCGCTTCTCCTTCGATAAAGCCGACAACTCATCGCCATCGCCAGTCCCTTCACCTCGCCGTTCGCGTTTGACTCCCGGAGAGCACACGCCCAAGAGGCAACCGTGGCTGACGAGGAAAAGTGCGGATTGGGGAGCCAGTTCTGGTGGCAGGGGGAACGGGGCAGCCGCGGCGGGCCATCGTCGCACTGAAGTCATGATCGTGTTGATGGGATCGAGTCGAGTGGGCAAGTCGGCCATCGTCAATCAGTTCCTGCATAACATCTTCTGCCAGGAGTACACGGCCACAGTGGACGAATTGCATTGGATCGAGTACGACACGAACACGACACCCCAAGAGCAGAAGCAGGACACCGACCACAACGCGTCGAGCAGTATACTCTTGCTGAAGATCATGGACACGTCGGGCAGCCACGAGTTCATCGGGATGAGAAAGCTGTACGAGCAACAAGGCGACGCCTTCATCTTGGTGGTCAGTACCGACGATGCGGCCTCCTTCGAAGAAGCCAAGGTGATCAGACAAGAGATAGAGGAGAGAAACACCAAACGCGCACCCGTCATTTGCGTCCTGAATAAAATGGATTCGCAGAAAGGGCTCGACAACGAAGTCAAGTTGGATCAGGTGCGACAGTTCGCCCTTTCCACGCACTGCTTGTTCGTCGAAACGACGGCCACAGATCACGATTCGGTGGCCGAAATATTCAGACGCCTTCTGCAACAAAACAGCATCGTGCCATCAGCGGCCCAACTCAAATACAGAAGGAAGTCGGTTCCCATAACCAGCGTGGCCGAGTTTGGGGACAGTGTGACCATGAAGAAGGCCATCGGTACCGTGGGCAAGAAGTGCTTGAAGGCTATCAATGAGAACAGTGGTGCGGCCGACGATGAGAAGCGTCCCGCTTGTGTCATATGTTGACCGGTATATTCTTGGGCTTGCATATCCTATTGCGGGTGTCCTATCCACGTTACTTCGCGGAGCTTCGTGTGCTGCATGCAGCAACATGTCCATAGCACTACAGTTCCTTGTTGTCAGTGTTGTACATATATATTTGACAGCTTGGGTTTGAGCTAAAGCCTTCCTTGAAGTGGGCACGCGGAATATGCGCGTCTGATACAGTACGGTATGGTATGAGCTAGTTGCCAGGATGTTGTAATCAAGCCCGTCTACCTTGTTCTGAGGATTGTGTCAAGACAGCAGTGTCTGCTCTGCGTCACGCACTCGTCATTAGCTCACACTTATTTCCCTGAAAATATACAGATAATGGAAGGCTGGATGTACTCAGCTAACAGTCACCCCTACGTGCACTGTTTGCATACACGGCAGCCTCGTGCGTGAATGGCTCAACAGTGAAATGAATGCACTTACGAGCAGCCATGATTCGCTGTTTAAGCTGAATGCATCTGTCCTATATTTTATCCTTTCTCTGCACCGCAACACGAGCTGCATCTACAGTAGCTTCCTGACTTGCCGCAAATCTATAACAGCACCTTCGACTCTCATCAGGCAAAATGAACCTTCCAAACACCCGCTCACTTTTACAAATTCCTAACATCGTATCATAAAGCGCACCTGTTCCTTATTGACTTCTGCCAGGCTCTCGTAACATCGCCATTCATTTTCTCACACAAAAACTTGGACAACAGTATGGCTGGGAGGGCACTAGCGAAAGAGCTCGCCCCTCCCAGCCGATGACGCGAGCTAATACGCAATGCGGGTGCTAGTTTTGTCGTGCGCACTGTACCCAGGCATTGACATTGCATCATGCGCGCACCATAATGCTCAATCGGCAAACACGTGGTTTGTGTATTTGGTCATTACAGCGGCCTAGCAAGTGCATCGAGTCCTGCAAACTGACATGTACAGAATGCTGAGCAAAGCACTGCATATCTAAACCTCATATTTGGCCTCTGATCTTATCTCCAGAATACTGGTAAACACGAGCAGCGCCCACTGACTTCTTCTAATGCTTTTATGTCTCGATCATCTTTGCTACACTTTCACATGTTGCTGAAACTGACAAAGTTGCGGCCACCCATCAGGTTGCTATTACGTTGAAAAATGCTTGATAGCGTTTCGTCGCATTCCACTGTTTTTCTTTCGACTGGCGTACCGCACGGCACTTCGTGTCCCATTCGCCAGTCGTTTTTTGAAGCCTCGCCTGTGGGAGATATATTCGGCCGACTGAGGGCACCATTGGTTCAGGCTATGTTTCGGATTGCGCAAAGTCCTCGCAAAGAATAAGAGATACATTTGCAAAGTTTGTTGTTGTGAAAGGACTGCGCTTCGCACATGACAGAGTCACTTTCACGGCCCTTTTTTCTGAGGTAACGATGCCTAAAGCTGTCATTTTCGTTTTCGCGCTTCGATGGTTCATCGGTTGCAGAGTAATCTTAGGCCGGGCGTGTGGCATAGGCACTGCGTTAGCGAGTACAGTGGGGACTTCATAAATCAAAGTGGAAAAAGCCAACCGGGCTGGCCAATATAATGCCCGTCGGGTAACAGGCGCAGACTGGCTTCGACTGGCACGAAATCAGTTACTCGATTTACGCAACTATGTTATCGTGGTTAGGCTGAGGAACCTGTTTGTTTTACGAGTTTTCTACGCGCTAGACGAAAGTGAGACAACTTTTCAAACGCGGTTCCGAAGGTCGGCCCTCGTGCGCAACTTGTCTCCTAATCGAGCAGTGATCCCTGGCTGGCAAGTGTCAATTCTCATCTGATAGGCCGGACCGTAATCTCATTAGCGCCACGGTTTGACGTGTGCACGCGATTAGGTCAGTTTGGTTGGGTACTTGTCAACATGACTTGTCACTTGGAACTGGCCTGATGGCGAGGGCTTATCGCGTATTAGCTTGGATTGCCCGATGGTCCTAGTTTACGCTCGCGTTTCAGGTCAACATAAAGATCGAGTTGCAAGTGTTCCAATTTGGGAGTAGCGAAGAGAAAAGTTGGGCTGAGTTCAAAATACGCGTTGGGGTTGTTGATCGGGTGGACGAGATTGGCAGGTAAGGCTATGCGTGTGGTGAATTGGCACGGCCTACTCTGCCGAGGACTGGCCACAATAAAATGTTTCTTCCAACTATTCCATCATCACGTTGGTCGAGGCGGGCGCGATTGTGTTCTGACCATGTACGGATGTTTGCACAGTGAATAGAAACTGGCCTCGTTGTTTCTCGAACACGCACCAGTTCTAAATTCGGTTGTCACTCGATGCACCATCAACACGGACACGACCAGCAGGCACGAATAAGCATGCGCTGCCAAATCGGGTTCACTGCTTTAAACATTTTTTGTCATTACTCCGTTCTGACAGGAGCGACAAGGCGTAGTACTCGAATGAGGGATGGAGCATTCCATCACCGGCGGGGGTTTTGTGTTGAGGCGTGGATGCATGCCGCGTTAATTGTGGTTATGTTTATAGTTAATTATTGAGGGGTGATTAGCTAATTTGGGCCGCGGCGCAAGATGGATTGAGCGAAAAGGGCTTGTTTGGCTGGCAGCACCTGCTGTTCGACTGACGCCATTGTTGAGAAAGGGGAAACAAATTTAATAACCATTTCCATTATAGCCCTATTGGCAGTTTGTATGTACAAGCGTGCATTGTCGTCACAAGCTTTTATAGTGCGCGGCTTCTATGGCCTGGGTGCCGCGCATGCGTCACTCGGGCTTACGTAAATGGCGCCTTCTGCTAATGAGAACAGAGCGTACATGCATCGATCCTATAAAGGCTCCCGGCGCGTTCTGAAGAGCCAGTAGGTGCGGGGGCGAGAGGACCTTCCAGAACGTTCTTGAAGCACTTTTACAGTAGTAGCAACGGACTTGGCATTGGTTCCTTGACCAGGCCCCCGAGCCGGACGAGAATAGGTCTCCTCTCGCCTCCCATTCATTAGCTGAGCTGACGCGAGCTTATTCTCCAGCAAATCCAAGAGATGCCTGATAAGGATTTCAAAAGGGTCGATCACACGCCTTGGGACAAGGTAAGCCCGTCAACTGCGCCTGCTGTGTCTAAACACGTGCGTCAGATGCTTATCACTCCGTCCAGTCACCATGATTGGACACCCCGAATAGGCAATTCGGGAAAATGTTTGAACTATTTTCGCCTTCGTCGGCTGGGGGCTGAGGAGTGTTGATCCCCGGGTGCATTACCGCAGGCCTTGGTGATGGTCTCCAAGAGAGTTATTGTCGCGCGGAGACAGGTCGCACTTTATCATAGGCCCCTTGGACGAGGCGCTCGAATCGAGTTAGGACTTTCTCGATTTGAACAAAACGAAACCGGTTGTTGTGTTGGGTTTGGCGTATTGAGAGAATTGATGGGGGCCGTAGGGCCAGCCAAGTGCGTTGAATGGGAATGCATTTGCAAAATCCAGTTTGAACCTGAGTCAACAGAATGAGGGGGGCACCGAGGGCATTTCTTCCCGATCTCTCTTGTTCGAACCTATCCTTTCTCCCAAATGGTCCATCCTCGCTTCACGCCGTGCTGTTTGTTTGGTAGGACGTGATGCCAACTCTTTCCACTCCCACCCCCACCATTTTCGGTGTTGGCGTACGGGCTTGTATGGTGCTGGCATGATGTCATAGAGCGTCAGGGCCCCGAGGCCATTCACGTTTCACTTTCTTCTAGAAGCACTGTACCAGCCAAAATGTTATAACCACCCACTCGGTCGAGTTTTGCACAAGTTGAAAACGCGTGATTCTTTTCTAATCGCGTCCCTACTCGCGTAAACATTTCCAGCCCGAGCCGACAGCTGAGAAGAGTGCGTACACTGTTCGTCTTTGGGGGCTGACGACTGGTTGGAGACGATAGATAACGCTCTCGTCGCTCTCCTGGGCGTAGCTGTTAGTAAGGTATGCTCGGCTGCCCCGGGCGGTCCACATATTTAGGTCTTGTGTTGCGCGCTCGTGTTTCTCATTGTCCCTTTGTCGCTCGCCGCTCGCACCCTTCCTATCCATCACCCATCCGTCCACTCTGCGCGGACTGGACGTTGGTCGAGGCAGGGGAACAACCCAAGTTGGGTGGAGTCGTCGTCGCAGCTGCTACCAGGGTCGTGACGTATCGTCTGATCTCTGTTTTCGTCTCCCCATCGTCGTCCTCCGATCGCGCTATCGTCGCCCTTCTCTGCCACACTCCGCGATTATGGCTAGCACAGCTTCGTGTCGATGACCCACTCCTACGCTCATTCGCGTTCGCCATCTCACGTCAATTTTTTCTCCTTTTTTCAGGCAAAAATGAAAGAAAATATGGAATTGAAAGAAACGCAAGCTTTACTCACCTACGAACAGGTAAGCTGCCTTTTCTTTTCCTGTCTACGTGTGCCCGACTGGAAACGAGAATGCACGGGAGAGCATACAGCACATAGCGGGGGTGGGTGGGAGTCCTGTGCACACATGAATGAAAGCAATGATCGAATCGTCAATGTTCATTTGTTGCCAGGTTTACTTTTCACTGTTTTTTGTCCCAGTCGCCCGAAAGCGTGCGCTGTAAAGTGCAATCGAGAGTCTTCTCGACGGTTCAAATGCAATTCAAAATCGAATTTGGGGCAAAGGTTTTGGTTAAAATATTTACGATGAACGAGATGCCGAGAGGCGAAGAACAGTCTAGAATTTGGGAGGGGCCTTGCATCAGCGCGTCTCGGCCGACTAATTCAGATCGACAACCGGAGGTTTGTGGGCAGAAAATGAAAGTGGTCGAATTCGGAATTCAGTTTTTGAGTGGCTAATTTTACAGTTGGCTAGTTGTGCGTGTTGGCAAGATCGATCACGCATCTGTGACGTAGTAACGGGGAAAGTAATGACTGAGAGAAGCCGCTTGTTTCGAAGACCATATTTCAAAACCCATCTAAATTTAGGTCTTAGGGCCTCTAAATCGGTCTGGCCGAACGGTAATAATATTTAGAAGATATTGTAGTTTAGGAATGAGGACATTTTTGTGCCAGATGTAGTCGGCCGCGTCACGTTTTGGCACTGAAAGAGTAAGGCGTGATTGATTGCGAACATTTTCACTGTTTTCGCAAGTCCGTCAAATCTTTGCTATTCGTTCGATGAAGCCTTTGAAACGGGGCATTCATTCTTGGCAAACAGGCGAATGAGGATTGATATAAATAAAAATTAAAAGTAGTTCTTTTCAGGTGGAACGTTTATTGTACGTTGTGAACGAGGACATCGACGTTCACGGTCGAGGCAATTTCCCGACTTTGCACTTGTCACTGAGCGCTTTGATCAAACGGATTCGGTACGGCTTGCAAGAACGTGGATTGAAAGTGAAAGAAGTGAAGATGAACGGCGGTGCGGCCAGTTATATTTTGGCCTCTCGCGAACTGCCCTACACCGATATCGATTTGATCTTCGGCGGTGTGGATTTGTCGCAAGCCAAGAACTTCGATTTGGTCAAAGACGTCGTGCTCGAGGCCTTGATCCACTTCATGCCGCCGAGTACGAACAAGTCGAGGATCACTCTGTCGGCCATGCGCGACGCCTACATCAAGAAGATGGTCAAGGTGTGCGATCGAGATTTGTGGTCTCTTTTGTCATTGAATAATGATCACGGCCGATTCATCGAATTGAAATTCGTGGATCGTATGCGTCGTCAATTCCAATTCAGCGTCGACTCGTTCCAAATTCAGCTGGACTCTTTGGTAGCTTTCGACGAGCACGTACGACGTCGTTCGGTCGACCAAGCCGAGCTCTGTTCTGATCAAGTGGTCAGTGTCGAAGAAGTTCAAGAAGACAAAGGACGGCGTCAGAAACGCCGACGTCAACGTATTCGTCTATCGCCCAATTTCTATCCGTCCGTGGTGGCCGAATCGGTATATGGCAATTTCCAGTCGGCCCTGTCTCATCTCAACAAGATGTTGATCGACACGACCGAACCGGAGTTGATCAGGGGCGGCGGCTTGCTCAAGTATTGCCAATTGTTATCTCGCGGCTATCGACCGGTCGACGCTACTCAATGCCGCACCTGGGAACGATACATGTGTTCGAGATTCTTTATCGATTTTCCCAACGTGATCGAGCAGCAACGCAAATTGCAAACTTACATGGACAATCATTTTCGGGGCGACTGCCAGGCCAAATACGATTACCTGCTGCTTCTGTACCGGGTGGTCGACGAGAGCACGGTCTGCCTGATGAACCACGAGCGCCGGCTGACACTATCCATGATCGACCAACTGGCCTACGATGTCACCATCGAGATCTATTATCAAGAACAGCAGCGTCAAGCGGCAGCAGTGCACGCATCGTTCAGTCAGTCGTCGTCGCCCGACAGCCTGTCGACGTGCTCGTGCGTGGGCAGCCGCCAGTGCAGTCGGTGTCCAACGCCGTCCCAACAAGCCGTCACTCGCAGACGGGCCTCCGAGTCGGCACCAGCCAAACGAGCCACCCCCATGCGTCTCATGTCAACTCCCTGTTCCAAATCCGAATCAGCAGTGGCCTCGGAGACCAAGTCGGAGGGTGAGTTGACGGCCGCGACACAGGTCTGTTGCGAGCAGTGTCAGAATCACCAACCCAAACAGACTTTACTCTACATGCCGCCGGATGGCTCGTATTGGATAACCGTAGCATAGGTTGCAAATAAGTACAAGATTCCATGCGGGAATTCATATTTTTCCTCATGAAATTGTGCCTCGTGTGAGAAAAAGGCAAAAGTTGAAAAAAAGGTAGTATTTTTTGAAATTTACTAATATTCTTTTTTGCCATTTATGCATTAGCCAATATTATCTTTGATCTTTTTTCTGATTGCTTTTCCTCATTGTATACGTAAGGTGTATTTGTGCGAGTAATCTTAGGACTAAGGCGCCGTATGTGCATTGATATGCGCGCTGGTTATGTCGGCCTAAGCGGGTACAAATGCTGCTCTTGCGTGAATATGGTTCCTGTACTACGTGTGGGCCTGGCTCGATGGTATGTACAGTGTGCGCACCGATCACTCGACCAATCGTCTCCATGATCGGCGCCTTCGAGAGGTCACATTTATTCGCACTTATATTTTTGTATGTACGGAAAAATAATATTTTTGCGTGAATATGCATTCGATACTGCAGATTTAAGGGCGTATGCTATTTGTGCGTCGGTTCATTTTGGTAGCTGAGCTAAGCGGGAGCAATGCAAATGTGTGCGGGTTTCTCATGTACCTACATGCACGGCCCTGTCAACTGGAGAATAAATTATGGACTCTGCATCGGCCTCGTTCTTGTCAGATACACATCCAAGGTCGCAGCCCGGACCGCCTCGGGCCAGGTCGACTGGACGGCGGTGATCAGCTGACGTGAGCCGTGCAGCCCTAATAAGGTTATGACAGGGCGGGCAGCGCGGGTCGACACCCGGATTGAACTGGATCATAACATCAAAACACGCCCTTTTCAGTGGGCAGACCAGTTTAGTGCGTGATCACGCGACGCCCACGTGAAAACGAAGCCACTAGAAGTGGTGTGTCTGGAGCTTGGTACACAATGCGCTATGATCTTGCTGCCAAGAGCACTCGCTCGGCATACCAGACTCGAGTTCATCCGGGATTTCCTGTGCTAACAAATACTGACGCGGGCAGACAAGCCCGTCACCAGTGCCCACGCATCTACAGCACATCGGCGAGTGTCGGCCCGTTATCACTGTCTAATCCGTGTAAGCATGAGAGAGCACTGAGCACGTACAGTATCACAAGGCGCATACAAAATGGATATTTTAATACTTCATCATCTTCTTGATGGCCGCTAAACAACGCCATTTGTCAGGCAAGTAGAACGGCTCGAAGATATGCGGGAAAGGTGTGTCCCAGCCGCACACCCTCGTTATTGGACATTCGAGATGCAGAAAACAGGCTTCCTAAAATGGAATACATCAAAATGACATTTGCGCTCGGAAAAACAAGATCGCGTCATACCTGAACAGTAGACGTTATCTCCGCGGCGAATCCCATCGTTAATGGGGCTTCATGCGCCACTAGTAGACGCCCTGTCTTCTTCACTGACTGAAAAAGAAGAAAAGACTAAAGAGGTGAGAACGAAAAAAAGCAGACAAAACATTGGTCTCTACAGATATTCCCAAAAGACCTGGTCATGCTCATGTTTTAGTACAGGGTTCATACAAGGAGCCGAAAATGATTTTCCCTGATTTTTCCAGGTTTTGCAGACCAGAATTTGATTTTCTCTGATTCTCTTCGCGCTGTTCCAGCAACACTAAATCAAGTTCAACTGATTTATCGACTTTCAGCATGATCAAAGGTATACAGAAAGGGCCACTTCTAAGTTTTCCCTGATTTTGGCTCAAAAATTTCCATCTTCCCAGGGTTTTCCACGCACTTCTCGGATTCCCCGACGTTTCCAGGTTATCCCGTTTCCCAGCCTTGTATGAACCCTGTAATACATGACCAAGCGAAGGTATGCCCAAACACACACGAAATTCCCCTAGGCAAGGATCCCACTCAACTCCAGTCAATTCTGCCGCCCACCTCTCGTCAGGGCCCCACTCATTACTACCTTTGGCATAATGAAAGGGGAGGGACGATCTCCAGCAGTCAAACTGCCACCTTGTATCCCTCCCTGCACCCACGAGCATCTGTTAAACTTCCCATGGCCGCCCATGGCCGGTGATGGCACGCACTTCAAATGACCCCATCAAACCAAGTCCCTTGAAACAGTCGCACGCACTTGGAATGAACCCCATCAAACAATCTCACCTTTATCACAGTTTCGGCATCCCAGGGCAGAATCGTTCGTATATCAATCAATTCGTACGAGAAGCCCGGTAATTCATTTTTCGCCAATTCTGCTGCCTCCCTTAACACGTGCAACTGCGTACCCCATGCGACCAGCGTTGCATCCTTGCCTTAAAAAACGTTACTTAGTCATACCGCCGTTCAGAGTCATATCAAAGTGGCCACCCACGTGTCTCCTTTCCCCATTATACATCTTACGGAAATACCAAACACACACAAGAAGCACCTTATTAGGACTAATTATAGGACCTGATTTACAAGAAAACCTCACCAAGTGTTTTTCGCATTTGACATTAAACAAACGCTACAATCAGAAAACCCAAACCACAGAACGCACTCTGGAACGTGTTAGGGGCCAGGTCCGACCGATAAGGCAATTATCGGTGTCGGCCGATAACCGATAACGCAATTATCGGCCGATAAAACCGATAATTTTTGAAAACTTAAAAAATTCAAGTTTTATGGCGGGAAATTTGAATTTCGGTCAGATCCCCATCCTTAAAAACATGCAATTTTTTGATTTCGCATGCTAGGCTTCCTTTGAAGACCAATTTGAATCAATCTGGTAGCCCGAAATCTCGGGACCGAAGACTATGTAAATTGCAATATTCCAACTAAAACCCCCTCTTCGCAGATTCATACACTTGAGCCAACGCATGACACCTCTGGGACCAGCCGTGTGACACTGTCAGGAAGTGGGCATAAATATTAAAACCCAGCTGGCAGGACAGGGTCTGGATGCTTGAGTGAAAGGAAGTTACTTATGAAACAGCAGAGTTCCCTTTATTTAAATTGGAATATAAACTGGATTTTACAGGCGGATGTGCCCATGCACACCCTGGAAACTTGAATGAGACCCAGAACCGTCTAAAACTCGTTTTGTTAGACTCTAGGTATGGGTTAATGAATGAAATATGCAAAGCAGATCCTTTCACAACTTTTTGAGGGCTCTAGTGTTCGACTGGGGCCCTGACCCTAATCCCCAACCCTCAAACACTTTTCCACGTCCAGATAAATGAAAATACCCACGAATTATAGTATCAGCATTATGTGCAATGTTGTGAGATGACTGAGATGTCAATACTCATAAAAAATAGTAAGGCAAACTTCATGAAGTTTTTAGAACATGTCAAGAAAAGAAGTGAACAGATAGACGGGCCGGGGTCGTGGCCTAGCGGGTTAAGGCGTCTGCCTCTCACGCTGGGTGCGCACTTACAGGGGAGGGTTCGACTCCCGCCTCGGTACAAAGTGATTGTCAATTATGTGTTCCTTAGCCCTCGAGTGCGCCTTATGGTGCTTGGCTATGGATAAAGTATGACATGACATGACATGACGGACCTAAACAGCCAGAAAGCTTTTTTCTATCCCAGCCCCGGCAGGGTTGTCTCGAACCCCAGAAGACCCTGGAGGCCATCACCATTCCTGTCCCTGACTCCGAATGGGGAAAGACTAACCTCATCCCCACAATCTCACCCAAGGGTCAATGCTACAACTACAGTGATAATTAGTAGTCATAGCCCCTTTTTTGAGACAGACTAACCTGTAATTTATTGTGCCGCGGGGGCCTGAGAAGGACTCTTGTTTCTGAGTGTACAGTATAATAACAATACGACACGAGGCAAAGAGGTCGCCTTCATTGAGGAGCATGCAAGTACCAAGACAGGGCTAGCCCTACCTCCTTCCCATAACCTTAGCCTATGCAACACACAGACAGCCAACTGCTTTTAGTGTAAACTGCTTTGGTGCCATAGCGGGCATCGCAGTAAGAAAAACCATGATCATGATGATCGTGACTTGTCGTGATTTAGCTCCAGACTATTCCAGACCTCTTTGATCGAGAATCCGTAGCTCCCTGCTCCTCGTCATAATCTCTATCACCACGCCGTATGTTCGCCCTAAACTCTTATTGATAGGGAAATCTACATTATGGGCATTATCGGCAGCACAAATTATCGGTCAACCGATATATCGGTCGGACCTGGGTTAGGGGCTCGGCCATAGGGTCACAAATGGCACCTGCAAGGAATGGTCAAAGATCCAGTGGATATTCGACCCGGTGATAAGAAACAGCGCCTACTAATGTCGTTTGTCCGTTCCGCGCACAAACCACTTTGGTTACCGCTGGGATTTGATTGATAATTCGATTTGGACAATATAGAACACTAAACAGTTCTGTCTGACTTACAATAGGATTATTGACTCTTTTTATTACTAGCTCCTGTAATTGAGAAGGATGCTAAAAAAAGTACTTGCTTCATCCACTTTGAGGCAGCTAGGCTTAATATATGTATTTCGCGTTAAGATTGGGATAATTATCTATGCTTGTTTCATTTATTACCGCATGCTTTCGCAAAGGCAAATTTATTTCTTGATAGTAGGAAACATGATTCATTCCAGATTTTCTCGACAAGATATCCGGTTTATGTCTACAGGAAACGACCATACTTCAATGAGTTTAATAGCTATCTATAGCGTTATGAGTCTTAGAGGGGTTTTTCTTCAGATATGGATTTTTTCTAAGGACCTTATACATACTGTACTTATAAAAACTACTATGTGTTGCTTTTGGGCTACCCTGACAATCGGTCATTCTTGACCACATGGCTGGGTGCAGCTTAAACTTTCCAGAATTAGTTCGCCAGTCAATCTTTACGTATGGCGCTTGTCCCGGTGTGATCTTACACTTGGAAACAACATGTTAGGATTCAATTTCGGTGCCCCCTGCACACCTTCAAATCATAACATGACTGCTTCCGTGTCTTAATCAACAACAGCGCCCTCCTAAACACAGGTCTGGTACCCCTTCCCAACAAGGAAATACGTTTAGTCCTTACCTTCTTCTACGACCTCTGCTTTACTCAATGGCAGCTCGTAGTCCCCCGTGGGCACGTTCTCCACGGCCGAGCGGTACAATATTTTCGGCTCGAAGAAAATGACTGGATTCGGATCTCGTATGGCCGCCAATAACAATCCCTTGGCTTGGATCGGTCCTCTCGGAATCACCACCTGAAGAAAGGCGGATTGCACTAAAACGGTCATGGAAAATATCAAATTACTAACCTTCAATCCAGGCGCGTGGGCAAAAAACGCTTCCGGCGATTGGGAATGATAGAGAGCACCATGTCCAACAGCACCCCACGTGGCTCGCACTGTAAGGCGCCCACAATCGAACAAATTACCACTTCGATATCGATACTTGGCAGCCTCATTCACCAGCTATCACCAAAGAGAAGCCACCTGTTAGCTCACGTCATGTTCACGTAGAGACAGAATTACTGTACCTGATCGAAGGCGGGGAATATGTAATCACCGAATTGAACTTCGGCAATGGCAGTCGCGCCCGCACATGCCACCCCAATACCAAATCCCACAATGCCCTGCTCGCACAATGGCGTGTTGAATACTCTGTCTTTCCCTGAAAGTCACATGGGTGATTTATCGACTCATTTGAGACATCAATCTTTCGGGCAACATTGTTCCGCTTACCGTATTTTTGTTGTAAATTGAGCGTACATCGAAACACGCCCCCGAACGCCACGTCCTCACCAAATATGACTAAGAAACATACGATGCATAGTTTGCGCAGATCGAGACTGCCCTTGTGCACGTAAGTTCATCATCAGCGACTCAAATTATGACTCCGAAGGGACTTAGTCAGACCACAAGTCTTCGCAGAGACAATCTTCCAAACGAAGCCAATTTTTTGGCCTCGCACATCTAATATTGATTTTCATCGGTTTTATTCCGTGCAAAGAAAGAAAACGAACAAATGCCGTGAGTAATGTGTGCAGACTTCAGACGATCTAACGTTAGTTCACTTACCAGAAGACTCGTCGGTGCCCATCGCAATATCCATGGCATTATTTATTGCTTGGCATAAATTCATTTTCGTCGTTTCACCTGAAACAATCACAACTGCAGTTTCGATTCTCTTTTAAAAAAAGTCCATACCACTCGTGGGAGACTGCTATTAAATAATGGCCTGCAGTGCAGTCCGTCTCAAATACAGAGCCACAGTATCAGGGCAATGCGAGAACGGACAACGGAAAAAACCTGGGGCCTAACAGGTTCATTTTGGAGAAAATTTAAAAAGCAAGCCAAATCAAAGCGTGTAAAATGCTTATTTGATTGTCACAGAACACTGGTGCATATTGGACACTGGCACTGTAAGTAAAACTTCAAAGAAGAGTCATCGATCAGATCCAGGAAAATAATACCAGAATAAGAGATTAAGCAAATTAGGATTAACACGAGCAGGAACTTTGTGAGCATGCATCTGCAAGTCTGACAGCAAAGTTTCAGGTGTGGTTCATCAAGGATAGCTACCAGCTGAGAAGCATCGGCAACCATGAGTTACCATAACACTGACACTGGCCAGGACTTTTTAGACTAAACCCACTCCCCTTTGTTCGTGAAAACTGACCTGACCTGGCGAAGGCGTCTTCACAACTCCACAACGAACTAATACCACCCATGACCCCTACCAGTGTCCAACCTTACTGTAGGCCTACAACTTGCCAAACACGATTCCTCATTACGAAAAGCCTCCCATTCAAGCATTGCACTTACCATACTTGTCTTGCACATCTTGAGCCTGATAGGTGAAGGCTGATGAATGCCTTACTCCTCCATTCAGTCCCAATTTCCAACCATTTGATCCAAGTGCTCGAGAAAAGCAGCAATTAGCCAGCTGCCTCGCACATTTCTGCAGCATCGTCTTTACTTTTTAATTCAGGCACAAATCTTCTCACGCAGCCGATAACAATGCACTCAAAGAATAAATAAATATCCAAATATGGACAGCTCCACCCGGAAGCCGACGACGTGCCTAATGGCCTTCACAATGCAAAACGTGGAAACCACATGTCGCACACATTCCATAAAAACACACACTCACTCCAAATGGCGGGAAATATAAATTTGGGAATTTTCCTGCTGCGAGCGAACGCGCCCAAATGCATCATCAATTTTATTATCAGGCTATACAATTACAATGCTTGAACAAATCACAACAAACCACTTCATAAAACCACCAAACACGGTCCATCTAGTTACTTGACCCGGTACTTCTGTGACAGCGTCTCAGCTTGTTTCCATGCTCTTAGCTTTATAAGCAGACGATAAATCTCCTTCGTCGCGTCTCTGAAACAGAAGCAACTCTTACTCAATGAAACTAAAGTAGGCTGAGCATGGCGCCTGTTACCTGACACTGCCCTTCTCGGCGATCCTGTTTCCATTCAATTCATCAGCAACGCGAACCAGCATTTTGCACAGCGGTTCAGTCTGGGGCAGTGATTCGCCCTCCTTCAAACCCGAAAACCACGACAATGGAAGAGCGTTACAAACCTGCAGTAAAACAAGTCTTCCCATGGGCAACAAAAATCCTACACATCTTCAGTCAGGGAGCGTAGGAGGCATGTCTTCCATCTACCTCCTTCACCCACGATCAGATGCTTACCGCTTTGCACTTGGTCAGCGTCGTCATATCCACCACTCCGCCGCACTGCAGTCCCAAAATCACATGACGATTTATAACGCCGTCAAACACCAATTCTTGAACCTCCTTGTCAGAAAATACACCACTCCAACTGCACATGTTCTGTATAACCTGAACGAACGAGCGATCAAAGATGTTTCGTCGCCAGGACCAGTATTTCTTGACCTACTTTAAGCGAGAACCAAAACTGCCGATCCAAGAATTGAGCAGCACCAGTTGCCTTGTTCTCCACCGCACTGAAGAAACAAAACACGTCTTCACTTACCCAGTCATGCAAAGATACTTTAAAAATACTCCTTTGAATAAATAGGCGTGAACAGGTCGTCGTCCAAGCTTTGCTTAATGCGATTTCGAACAGCTTCTCGCA
Source organism: Mesodorylaimus sp. YZB2_4 (assembly GCA_030248295.1). Lineage (NCBI taxonomy): Eukaryota > Metazoa > Nematoda > Enoplea > Dorylaimida > Dorylaimidae > Mesodorylaimus > Mesodorylaimus sp. YZB2_4. The sequence goes on from JASANH010000938.1 coordinate 710,215, forward strand.
ACAGCTTAAATTGTTTTCCACTTTCACTTGTTTTAGGATGGTCTCGAATCAGCGACATCATCAAGGCAACGAGATTTGACGATTGCGATAAAGATGCGGGGTCCCAAACGCGCTCGACCAGTTCTTAAATACCCAACAGTGTAAGACCGATGCTGGATGAACCAAGCACCACTAGCACCTACCTTTTACTCTGGGTAACACGGCAGCATCGACAACGGGGTAAGCCAATTCTAATTCATCCTCATCTCCGAATCTTTCACGTTGAGATTTCTCCGTAGCATCTAACGCTGCGTACCATGGCATCGATTTCAAAGGAGCAAAGCCAGCCTGAAACGTTTCTGCAAGTCATACATAAGGAATCATACCAGAAACGAGACACTTACCTCTAATGGATTCCAAGCAAACGTCTGCCAGTGAATCAAAGGGGTTAGCAGCTTTGGCAAGCAGAATACGATGTAAGCCTGGTCGAACGAGTCCTTATACAGTTTCCGCCATTCCATGAAACGACCGACGATCTCCTCCACTAAACAGAATTCTTCGACAGTGTCTTTGAATATCTCAGATATATCAGCGGCAAGCTTTTCTAAAGAAACGTTATTGTCGGTCACGAAAGAAATGCAAAATAAAAAAAACCGCTCACCCTTCTGGTTAGTAAAATTGACGATTCTGCTGGGCGCTTCTTCATCATCGCTCGACATACCCTCATGATGGCCCAAGCTAGCGAGGGTCTTTTCTCTTCCTTGGCGTCTCCGAGTTCTACAAAAAGGGAAATGACGGCCATTCGTTTCTACAAACTGACACGCACAATGTACGCACCTTCTGGCTTCCCGTTCGGCTGCCCGCATCATTCGGTCGCTATCCTGTTGCAATAACTGCATCTTGCCTAAAACGAAGCAGTCAACCAGTACATCACTCCCGACGACCACACGAACAAACCTGACGAAGCCGCAGAGCACTCCTCGTATTGGTCTTTTACATCTTGCTGTCGGCGTCTGATCAGAAAATTAGCGCGCCCTGCCCACAATTCCATCATCTTGCTCGTCAACTGTTCGATCAGCGGCACCTGAACACAGAAATCGAACATATCATTTCACGCTTAGTTGATCAGAAAACCCATACCAGCCCCGCGTCAAGGATGAACGTGTACCTTTTCATTAAAACAATCCAACAAGTCCCTGACATACGTTCTCATTTCCTGATAAAACTGATGCTGCGATGTTAGCAGCGGCACCGAATCTTCCAGTTTCATCATCGACGTCTCGTTTTCCGTCAAAAAATCTCGTACCTTGTCCCGTTCCAATAAATGTGAGCTGTGCATAGCCTGCTGATCAGATTTCCTAAAAGAAAACTCGCTTTAAAAAACTAGGCACGGCTCCAAATCAGAAAAATCGAACCTCTTTTCCAGCCTCGCTCTTATGTCTTCGAATGTGATAACGGCTTCAGATGGCTGCGGACCGCCTCCAACTTTTGGCAGTGCAGCCGAACGTTGCGTTTCTCGACTACCCGCTTTGGTTACAATCACGACTTCCTCGTCGTCGTCAACGCCCAAATCCATATCGATCTCCATCGGCTGCGGTTCTTTTATTTCCTTGATAACTGCGGGATCAATAGCTCGCTCGTAATCATCATAAACGGAATAACGATTGTCTACTTTCGAGCCGTAACTCGATGCCAGATATTCTTGACCGAAGTAATTCATCTAAACACCACAAGATCATTACACCACGCTCATGTTATAACGCACAACGCCATCTAAACCGGTGCGTTCTAACAATACCTGATTTCTGGACACTCCTTTTCGAATCTGCTCTTTCTCCCATCGTTCCAATTCGTCATCTTTCTCCTCGTCACTGTCTAAAACAGAGTTATCTCCGCTTTCTAATGGTAAGTGAGACACAGGAGTCAATACTGCTCTTACCTCCTTGCTCCACACGTAAGAATTCTGCTTCAACTTGCCTCCGCTCTTCCTCGTCTTCGTCACGGTGTCTGGAGTAGAACCGCCCTCCTTCCTCACCGCTGTCCGAATTCTCGTTATCGTCGTCCTCGCGGACCAACCTGGATTTCTCCTGTTTGTACTTCTGCGTATCGTCCACCTTCTTGAGTGGCACGTAAGTGCCTGGGGTCTCCGAAGTGCCCATTTCGCGAGCCATTTGTCTCTGTTTACGAGCTAAATGGATCAGACTCGCATCGGGAATTGCCCCACCTAAACGAAGACAATCACCAGTCACTGATTTATTAAAAATGCTAAACTGAGCAACCTTACTTGTCAATACTTCCTTAAACTTCCCCATCATGGGGTCAGAAGAATCATCTTCATCATCAACATTTTCTGCATCCCGGCCGGACAAAATCGTGGGAGAATCGTCAACTTCTTTCTAAAAGGACTACATGATATTTCATATTGCATGGAGTTTGTCAGCTATACTTACTTTTTTCTCGCCGAAACTGCCCACTTGCTTGATGATAAAAACGTCTTCGCTGCTCTTTTGCGCAGAACTTTTAGTGCTATCACGTAATCCTCCTAATTTGAATGACTTTTCATTCTTCTCAGAAGTTTTAGCAACCCGTTGACGCGCTCGCTCTATGTTTCTGCTCGCCGTAGATTTTCGGACTTGAAAAACTTCTTCCTCTGGTAATCAATACGTAAATTAGTTTACAAACAGTTCATGAGCACCATGGCCCTGTGGCCTAAAAAATTTCCCCAGCTAATGTACAGACAGGCAAAAAATTATGCAGACAAACGCCCCAAAAAGCTAACTCCTCTCTTCGACAGGTAGCTTCGTCGTAGCCAAGAAGCTCGTGAAACAATGCCTTACAACGGGTCCAGATTTTAGTTTCTCTTGTGACTTGGCCCGTCCAGCTTAAGCTCTTAGGAAACTGGGCTGAAAAGAGTCTTCCCGCGACAATAAAACACTAAGGTAAGGAAAGAATTAGGTCTCTGGTTTACCTTCATCATCTCCGAAACTCAGAAGACTGCTTGTGCTGGGCACTGATTTCGTCATGCCACCACCGCTAGTATCTGTGGTCTTTCTCTGTTCCTTAAATTCCTTCAACGAAGCGCTGCCATTCGACCCTCGGCTCTCGCTGTCGCTCCGGATATTGCCATTTTCTTCTTCGTCGTCACTTTGCTTCTTTCGAATATTTCTTGTCTGTCGTTTCTTGAACATTCTACAATTCTTGAAATCTCGCGGGTCAAAATTTTCTCGAGAAAGGTTTGAATCGGTTTAGACCTTTGAAACCATTTTTATCTAAATTCTCCACTGGACAATTTCTACCTAGTTCTCTTTTTATTTCATTTTCATTTTTCGTTTTTCCTTGGCGGTTCTAGCGCGCACACATCCGCGTGCCATAAAGAGTTTGCTGATCTGCAGGTACCTAAGCATTCAAATTTAAAGATGTGTTTCGAAAATGATATTTTACAATTAGTGGGCGCCCCACGTTTCGGTTTCTAATCTGTGTGCGTGGCCGTGGTTTTCTCACTAGGCGGGGATGCGATGTTTTTCAGCAGAATGTTTTCTTGAAGGAAGACGGACTCGAAGCCCCGTAAAAGCGCGATCGCACTCTGCAATTGACGTGAGCGCAAAAAATGTTTTTTGAACATGATTCAAATAATACTCTTACTCAAATAAGAAGAAGAAGAAGACGTTCTGCGGGAGGAGCGACGTGCAAAAAAGACGCGCGCAGAGTCCCCTTTCACCAGTCCTCCAACTGCCATCCACATCCTGTCTGACGAGGAGAACGACGAAACTACGAGCACCTGCTGTGCTTGATGTCATCACAGCAGTTAGATGGTGGCCAGTGGTCAGTAGCCTTTAATTTTCTCTACGTGTTGGTCCCGTGTGGTTGTGTCTCGCTGGCGTCTGGGAACCTGACCGAACCCAAAATGGCGGCTCCAGACGCTGATACCGCCCCGCCAGCTGAAGAGAAGAAAGAGGAGGTGAAGGATTCGGGGCCTCAGTTCCAAGCCCCCCAAGTCGACTTTGGAGGTAGCGACATCAGCAAACTGTCGTCCGATGTGCAGCGCAAGATCCAGGAGAGCTTGCAAGAAGCCAAGACGGCCCTGACCGACTTCAGCGGCAGCGTCGGCGGCGAAGCCATCTGGTTCCTGCACGAGGTAAGTCCTGATTCGGGTTCGCTTTCACAGACGAAATGATCGCTTTCGTTTCAGAGCAACATGTGGGTAATTTTTCCGCTTTCGACGACAACCTTGGCTTCATAGCATGCAATATTAATCATACTGTACATGTATGTACTGTGTATGTTGCTCTGATAAGCGATCGTATAATTATACTCAACTTGTACAATAGCAAGGGCCGTGATTGACTCGAAATTCTTGTCGATATAAGACTTCTGCGCCATTTTCTCGAAACTACAATAGGGACAAGGCGGATGGTTCTTCTTCGCCAAACTTCAATCATAGCGGCGGAAAATCCGATTCCAATCAGAGGAGCACATCAGCACTGTGCTCGTCTAAAACTGCCCAGTCGCAGTTGCTCCATCACGAAATTATGAGCATGGAGAAGTTGATATCGGACAAGGACGGTGCCCCACCTAAACTTGGATTCTTCCTGAATAAAGGAAAGAGAACAGAAAGAAAGCTGTCCGTCGAAAAAGTACCAGAATTGGGAATTAGAATAGTCTGAGTAAGATCAAGGAAGACATTCACACGTGAGGACAATGTTGTGCAATGTTCGATTGGTCAGCGCAGAAGTGGCAATAGGGAGCCATCCGTGGAGCCGACAGGTCCCTGACCGATGGATGTGCTAATGTAGGCATTGCAGGGATTGTGTTCTTTGTGAATAGGGACGGTGCAATTAGCGAATGTCGACCAGGATAGTCGCCCCGTAAGCAACCAAGTTAGCTGCTCGCTGGGACCAGATCGGGAGCGCATTATTCGTTTTAAAATCCCGGCGGATCTCCTTCCATGTCAGTGAATCTGTCTCGTCGACTTTGTCCAATTGCCTTAGTGTTTCTAGGTTTTGTGATTAGACCCTAACCGGCTTCTAATGCGTGCAGCGGACATAGGCGTACTCGGAACTCATTAATTTCATTGATTAGTCTGTCGAACATTGGAAACTAGATCCGTCTAGTATTCCTTTCGTTGACGGGTTGTGCGGACTGTAGATGAGACTCGTGGGATGTTTTCTCGCCCCGAGCTCTCAACCTTCCAAGCAGCCTGCTCAAAAAGGGCCATCTTTCCGCTTCTCGTTATTGGCTTTATTGTTTTCAGAGCCCGCTCTCGTAACCATGCGTACATTTACGAGTCCCATGCCGTCATCACACGCTGCCGTTATGAGCTCAATTCCGAAGTCTATAATCTCCTCCGAGTCGTATTGACTAGAGATTGCCTAAGCCAAGATTTAGCACTGATTTTTTCAGAGGGGGCCCGCATCGACAAGCATGAACACACGATTACGCCCTCGCTGCACTGATTTATGTTTCAGGCGTGCATTGGCGTACCTGTATTACAGGTTCCGCCCGCAGCGAGGGAACCAGCTCGAGCCAAGTCCGAACGAGCACGAGAACGTCGAAAATTGGTAGGCGTCCCGCTGCGTTGATTCGCCTAGAATCCCGTCAACTTCAGAAGTCTTTAAAAAGCATTGACATTCGGCGAGCGCCTGTTCAACTTTGTCCCACATTTCGGCTGAAGACGAGCAGCTTTTGGACGGAAGGAAATAGTTTATAATAGTGACTTAACGAACGGTGCTGAGACGCGTCAGTTGGCCCATGCCTTGGCTGTCTGCTTGGAAGGTTAGAATAGTTTTGACCGCGCACCTTCCACTCAATTCGGTGAGAGACGCTGCCGCAAAAACGTTGCGCCTTCACTAACCCCACTTCCAACGTGTCCCACCACCATCGCCCTCAGCATTGGCGGGTGAGGACCGGCAAAAAGATTGTGATTTTAAATTTCTCACGTCTTTGACTTGGGTCCGCCTTCATGAGGACCATGGGGAACGGGTGTTGTGGCCTACTGCGCACTTCGGGATCAACAAGACCTCGTACCAAAACTAATGGAAATCAAGATTACAGCTATACAGTAAGCATGGTGTAACGAGTTTTCTTTCAGCTGTTCTGTCATCTCCGCTTTTTGTCTTCGCCTGTCACTCAGGCCCACAGTATTTTGGGCGTAGTATGTGATGGCTGTCATCGTTGTCTCGTGATCCCTTTGAGATGTTTGACAGCTACACGAGATCCTGGATGTTTAGGTGCCAGGGGTTGGTGGCTGGGTTTGTCCATGATGTCATTAGTAGCAGGCCACAGTGACAATGAGCACCTGTCGATCACGTCACAACCAGCGAAGCGGAAGCGAGGCGGGCGTCAAAAGTTTATATCAAACTGGAATAATAGGCACTAGTTAGAACGAGTTGGGCAGCCGAGCGTAGCCTTGACCACCCACGCGAGCTTATCTCAATTGCAAAGGACTCCAATGGTGCGATATGCTCCATCATGTTGTCCTCAGAGCAGTTGCACGCTAGCACTGGGCCGTGGCTCAACTCCATTATGCCCACTCGTATCATTCGAAGCCTCCTTTGAGTTAGGGCTAGTCAAGCTCATTAGGGCAGTCGATGCGAAAATGCCATAAGCACATTTCTAAGACACCAGCATAAACGAATAGATTTCCAATGCTCCTGTTTCCACCCTTCGATGGGCCAGCCCCTTTGACAGGCATCGTTCTATTTTTCAGCGCCACAAAAATATAACGGCACCCTAGACCAATGTTTCCTCGAGGGCTGTGCCCTTTACGGACTGAGTTAGGTCTTACAGACGAATGCCAGACTCACGAACTTCCTCCTGGCCAAATTTAGAACCAATTTAGATCTCTGTTATGCAAGTTTAAAACTGGTGCACTGTTGGTGGAGTAACCTTGCGAGCAAGGGGGTCACAGTCTCGACTGACCTTGTTTTCCACAGTCCTTTCCCAGGCTAATGGCGCAGCACTGTCCCCGATGAGAACTGTTCTGATTGTGAGTGGGCCTCATTAGGACGAATTCTAGTGGCATTGCGAGTACTTATCAGAGGACGCTGCGGGCCTCGCTGCTGTTTCCAGCCTAGTTTCGATAAGCAGCTTATCTTGGCCAAAGTGCGTCAACAAGCGCAGTTCTTGGAGTGTCATCGTGCTGGGGTTTGCTGGCTGAGGCAAGGGAGGACTATTCGGTCGCGTCGCCCCCTCCCCCCCAAACATCCAAGCTACAAAACTGCCCAGCTCGCTCGTCAGCCCTTTGAGAATCGAAAAGATTCTGAGCATTCCTGGTCGCTTCGGCGGTCTTCTTCCCTTACTTCCGCCCTCGCATCGAATACGAGCGCGCTTCTCCGACACCGCCCTCTTTCAAGAAAACGCAGCTGCCACAAGGGAGAGCTTGGCGAGGACTTTCTAGTCCTTTTTCGTCACAATTTTGCCGCGGCAGCGCTGGCTTTTTCCTCTCTACTCTGAATGCTAACAGACGACGGCTACTTTCTCGCTCCCGCCTTTCGGTGAATCCATTACGCACTGTACCGGCTGGGCGTCCGACGAGGTCTTGAAAGGGTGCGGACGAGACCTATTGTGATGTAGTGGACGCATGTATTGGACGGAGAGCTTGTTACCCGTTTGGGAGCCGACACTCCTCGTTTACCCGGCCTTATCAGCCCACTCCGGCGAGCCAATGCATTGTTGGAGTTGGCACTCTCCAGCAGAGACCATTGCTGCGGTCGAGAATGTGAGTTGTTGTTACCTATGGCCTGTGAAAAATGTTCCACGTGCGTCATATTCGGTGGAAGCTCGATAACACGTTCTTACGCTTTGTGCTACTTTTTTCTCTTTTCGCATCTCTGCTGTGATCGATGAGTGCAACCGGTTCGCTTTATCTTTCAACGTGCCCGCTAGACTACGCTAGAGTTTTACGTGGTCGGCTTTCGTTTCAGTGAGCCAATCGAACATGGTAGGAGTCTACTTTTACACTTACGCGTGGTTTTCACCAGTCCCTATATGGCTATAGATGGCGTCATGGAAACCTCGCGCACGCCACGCTGCGCTTTCCGCCATTTCACGCACCTACCATCCACACCTCCCAGACTCGTTCCTACACCCTCTCCCTTTTCTGGAGTTGCCTTTTTCGCAATCGGTGGGGCCAGCTTACACCGATTTACTGCACGCATCCATCATTGGGTGTGTAACAGCCAAGGAGAAAAGCTGTTTCGCCCAATCCTCCAGTCCAGCTGGCACGTACATCTCGTTGTGGTTCAAGCGAATTAGGAGCTAGCGTGCCTGTTACTTCTCTCCTTCCATAGCTGGAAGCCGACAAAGCTGGTCATCTGCTGCTCGGCTACGACTAGTCGCAAAGTTGTCACACAGACTTTGCGACGGCATTTTATCATTCTTTGGAAAGATAAGAAGAGAAGGCACAGTCGGAAGAATGTGGGCACACATACGACGCCAAGCCGCGGAGCCGCGTAGAAAACATGCTCATTACGTCGTAGGTTGTTTTATCTTTCATTCTTCACACCAGAGTACAAGAGAACCCGGTTTCCTCTTCACTGCACCACTTTCTCATGAAAACCTGTTCCTCCAATACGACATGACTTGTTTTTGTCTAACATTTGGAAGTGGAGAGTGCTTGGTCGAATCGGTACTCTCCTCTCACCTCGCTCTCGCTCCCCACAAAATCTTCTCGATGTACGTTTTTGTTGTTTCTCGCTGTCGACCAGATTCAACGGGTCTCATTTTCCCATCGACCTCTGCCTTTGAGTCTTCAGCTTTTTGGTTTTTTGACACTTCCTCTCGGTGTGCTCTCTCTTTTCAGCGGGGGTCGGTGGTCGGACTTATCAGAATCATGCGGGCCAAGAACGGGCCTAACTCCCTATTCTTGTCCGAGCGAGCTAATATCTGCTCTTCACGCCTGGTCCTTATCAGTTGCTAGGCCTTGGTTCAAGGCTCTTTATGTTGCGTGTCTGGCCGTTGTGGTGGCTCATGTAATAGTTTGCTGCCTAGTTCACTTGCCATGTGATGTTTCTGAAGACTGGCGATGGCACTCAGCGTCGTTAGCCTTCCACTTATGTTTATCGTTTTAGGCAATGAATAAAGAAGAAGGAGCTCGCATGTCGTCCGAAAGTGAGAAGACGCTCAAATTTGGGCCCATGCTCTTGAAGGATACTACGCATCGAATAGTAAGCCCTTGGGTATTGATTATGGCCAACTTAGCCTGCTGGATGTCAGTCTTTTTCTATAGGCCCTTCTGATCGCGCCTACTGTGGACGATGGATTTTTTAGTATGCAGAATATATTGGCCAAAGAGGGTTGGCAATCTGCCGTTGCCTCGTCGGAGGAAGAAGCGGAAGAGCGTTTTACAAAGCTTTGGCCACATTTAATTATTATCGACGCCAGGAAGGCGCAAAACAGACAGCATAAGTCCTTCAGTGCGGATCATATTATCAGGTACAAAGCACTTCAGCTTTCAAAAAATTACAAAGGCGCTGTTTGATAATGCTCGAGAGGAATGACGCAAGTAGCCTTTCTTGCTGTTTAGGAAGCTGCGCTCACTGGTCGAAGAGGACGGTACACTCATATTCATTATTGTCGACAAGTATGCCCATGCGCTTGTGCATAACGGCCAGCCCTCTCTCACTTTCGCATCCTTAGAGGGAAGCTGGAAAAATTTTACAAAAAACTAGTCTGGCTTTTAGTGTTTATAAGAGGCGAGTGATATTAGCTATAATCGTAGGACATGCTTTAGATTCTTTAAGGCCTGAAGGAAAATTCGTCGGCTTGTCGCAGCTTATCTCACACTACTGCCGACAGGTTTACGTCACTGCCATGTATGCACTGCTCTTTAGCGAATAGTTGGCAAGGGGTAGCGCAAATGCGTGTCACAAGTTTATCGCAATCCCGTGATAAACACTTCTTTCATGTGCTAATCGCGCTTAATGGCACCAAATTTCGGGCGCGGCCAGAAGCAGCTGCCAGATGCCAAGCGAATTCTCCACAGTGCGGGTTTATGAGCTTCTAGCTCGGGTAGGTAAGAGCAGCAACAATTTTACTTTCTGCCGAGCTTTGGGCTCCTGAAATTCTCATCCGATATGTCCGCAGCGAGGAGGCCTGTCAGCAGTCTCGGATCACCCGTATCCGTATCAGACAAGATCATCCGCCTAGTTCTTACAAGACTCTTTTTTTCAGAGTCCTGCCTGACGACAAAGTGCAAAAGGACTTTCTGGAGGCAGGAGCATCGAAAGTAAGCTAAGCTTCTTGACGCTTCTGAAAGAACGTCGTCGCATATACCTGAGTGATGGGCCCTGTGCTAAAGTGATTGACACCAGGATACAGGATAGAGTGACGTCATTTGGTCGGGGTCGTTTGGGCCAGCTGTTTTTTGTCTGGTTGACATCTCGTAGCAGGCACGTCTATTCAACAGCTGATTTCCTTCCGCAAACTGTTTATGTTGCAGGTTCTCAAGTGCTGCCCGAAATCATTAGCAGAAGAACTGCATTGGATTGAGCGGACAGTGCTGCCTATTCAATTACGCCTGCGATCATGCCCTGCCTTATTCTCAGCACTCGAACACGTTGATAACGCGGTGGAGATCACGAGTGGGGAACGCATTGTGCAGGTGCTGACGGTCAGACTGATGGCCCTGCGACTAGCTGACCAAGGGCACGTTTTCAGTTTGTGAACAGCAAATACGAGCAATTGACCGGGTGTCACAAAGACGAAGTCCTCGGCACGTTTTCCTCAGACCTTAGAAGGAAGTCGTTGCCAAAGGAAGGCGGCAGTCGGACAGCACAAGGCAATATTAGTCCCTCGACGACAGATCCAAGTAAACCGAACTCGGTAAGCATGCACAATCTGTTGCTCTGATTTTGGATTAGGAAGAGCGTGGAACGCACGTGCTGGAAATGTGATCCACCTTTGCCCTCTGGACGTCAGTCGCGTCCATCTTTAGAATCGCACTGATGAGAATAGCAACGGCCTAATATGGCAATGGTTAATAAAGCTATGAACGCCTGGGCAGGCGATGTTAAAAAGGAAATTCAGACATGCTAAGAGGATATAAGCTATTTATATACATTTTCCCAGGCTCCCTCGCCGTCACCGACTTTTGCGAGGTCTCTTGCAACGACCCTAGGAGCTGAGCACTCCGTCGACGATCCCGCCTGGAAATGTATTAACGTTCCAGGGCCCTCGAGGTGAGCTCATGATCTATCAGCTGTGTAGTTAGCACGCGCCCCGATGGTGATAAGGAGTAACATCTCGCCCAACAACCATCCACGCCCTCAATTATTTCCTCTTTTCAGCCAGCACTGCTCTCAGTTCGTGCATGTGAAACCAACCCCAGTCGGCTTTGACGGTGGCAAAAACGGTATGTATCGAATTTGTTTAGACTGCTCATTGATAAGCTTATCGGGTATGGATTTTGTAAACAGGCTTTTATCATCGACCTCCGTCCCTTCGTTTCACGCATCCAAACGTGGACACGCCTGTTAGCGAGGTAGGGAGCGAGTGCAGACTGCAGACTGATGCTGTGAGCTGATGCGTGATGGCAATGCAGATTATCGGATTACTGAAAGACGTACAAAAACGTTGCGAACACGACGAGGAAATACAAAAACCCATACAACAAGCCGTCACTATTCTCAACTCGACCGAGCTTTATTCGCCCCTTATACGCTTTAAGAACGAAGATAAAGTGGCTTCGGACTTATTCGGAGGTCTCGTTTTGGTATGCTCTTACGGTTAGTGGACTTAACAGTCTGGTAAAGCAGAGAGCACCCCTTTCAGAACGGGCCAGTCTCCAATTTGGCGCGTGGACGGAAAACGTCCTTGTCCGAAGCTATGCGTGCTGACATGAACAGTAAGCTGGGGAAGTACTGGGGCGAGGGAACGAAGATCTGCAATTCTTACTCTTTAGAATTAAATCAGCGAGGCGGCTCGGGATTACTGCGTTGCATGTCACCCGATGTGCGAGCTGTGCTGCAGCTGGAGGAGACATGGCAATTCGATATCTTCGAATTGGAAAGGCTGACCTTTCGCAGGTGAGTCTGTTCACGTGCTTTTCCAATGCGCGGTGAACACGGTCTCAAAGGCCTTCTAGAACTGCCTGTGGGGTACTGATCCCTTGCTAAGACGCTATTAGTTGCTTGGTTGCATTACCCGTTCGATCCGCCTGTGCCAGAAAGCAAAGCGTTAACAATGTGCCCTAGAGGTACCTAACTGTTGCAAGCTGCATTGTGCTGTCGAAGCCTCAGAATATTGTACAGAGTCTGAAAAAAGCGTCTCCTGGCACAAATGCGCATCAGCTTTCCTTTATCGGCCATTTCAATATCTTTGAGGTATCTTCTGACTGCTAATTATTTAGTTTCTCGAATATCCCCAGTATAGCTTGTGCATGCTTTAAAAGCCGCTGATAAAAGTTCTACTAGAGATGAAGTAGCAAAACATACTCTATTGTGACATAACAATTCAGGACCGACTTTCTTTAGCACAGTTGGGCATGCATGGGCGTCTCTGTTTTGGCATAGCTAATCCCAAGACAAAGAGGTTTAGCCATGCGTGCGACTTGATCCTGTGCTGATGGTTTTGTCAACCATTTCGGGATGCTTGTTATTCATTTCAGGCCGCTTGTTCACTTGGGAATGAAGATCCTGCAACGCTGGCGTGTTCGTGAGTTCTTGCAGTGTAGTGAGTCGTGTTTGCGCGCTTGGTTGGAAATGATCGAGGCTCATTATCATCCCACCAACCCTTATCACAATTCTACCCATGCGGCCGATGTACTGCAAGCCTCGGCCTACTATCTGGGTAAAGAGAACGTGGCGGTAAGTATTAGGCTGATGGTGTACTCGGCTTGGCAGCTGTGCTGATCATTGCACGTAACTGATCCGTCGACGTTTCAGAACATGATTGAGCATGCGGACGCGGTGGCGGCACTTTTGGCCTCGATCATACACGATGTGGATCACCCTGGAAAAGGCAGCGCCTTCCTCATCAATACTAAACACCCTCTTGCTCTGCTCTACAATGATGTGTATGCTATGCGTGAGTCCAGTGCGCTGCATTCTTTCTGATTCGTTCAGTCATTTTCAGATCCGTGCTCGAAAGTCATCACGCGGCGCTCGGTTTCCAGCTGACCCTGAGTGACCACCGTGTCAACATCTTTGCTAGCTTAAGTCGCCAAGACTACAGCAATCTTCGAAAGAATATAGTCGACATGGTTTTGGCCACGGATATGAATAAGCATTTCGAATATTTGGCCAAGTTCCAGCAGACCATTCTTGCGCCCGAGGTAAATGGGCGGAAAGTACCATGCGCATGGAAATTTGGCATGAAGTTTTTCAGGCATCACCTACCGAAGGAGACAGATCGGACCCGAGAAGAGTCGTATGTCGTCTCTTGATCAAGTGCGCCGACGTTAGCAATCCGACCCGACCCTGGGTTCAGTGCAAGGATTGGGCTTACAGGATAGTGGAAGAATACTTCGCGCAGGTACTGTATGCCGGATGAAGCAGAGATTTGTTGTCCAAGGATGGTACACCCGGGTCCAGATGAGCCGTATTTACTTGATTTTGGCCCCATTCTAGACTTGCTGCGAGAAAGCAAGAGTGCAAGATGTGCCATGTGCAGGTCAAAAAACTGCAGGTGAAGTGAGAACACAAATGTAACTTGCTGGTGCCTCACTGGCTTGCTTTCTAGATCATCAGTGGCTTACTGACTGATCGTAGCGATCGTAGCCTTTCTTGTACACATTTCTTATGTGTTGGAGATCAGGTAGATTTATTGACATCCAAAAATGCAAGCCCCTAAAATAGACACCCATTCAGAGGCACTTGAAACTATCCCCTGGCTAACCAAAAATCGAGTAATACGGTGTGTGGCCTCTAGGTATGAATGCCGATCACATCTCATGGGAAGTCCCTTCCAAGCGATGTGTTGGTCGCGCATGGGAGGGCCTCCGGCGAACTGTCCGCGGTATAGCAGCTGAGGGCTGTTCCATGCGATGTGAAGGTGTGCTTAGGAAACGGGACCGTATCCAATTTAGATTAATGACTGAGGCATCCTGCAGGTTCGAGCAGTGCCGTCGCAGTTATTTGTACACCCCATCCTCAACTTTTAGACAGCCGAGGAACGAGCGAAGGGTCTGCCGCTGACAATGGAAGTATTCGATCGGGAAACGTGCAACGTTCCGCGCACTCAGTCCAGCTTTATCGACATGTTTATTCGGGAAATGTTCCAATGTTGGAGCAGTAAGTCACTCGCCCTTCTTGGCCATGACATCCCCCACCACCAATCTGCTTTCTAGAATTCGGCAATATGCCAGAACTTCTTGAGCACATCGAAGAGAACTACAAGCACTGGAAGGAGGAAGCCGAAGTTTGGCCCAAGCAACGATCCGCCGAATTCGAAAACATACAGCGCTATTTGAAACAGCACGATGCGCTTCGTCACATTGCATTCATGTCTGCCTCGTCGGCTCACGTGGGAGGTCGTGTCAGCGTAGATTCAACGGGAGCAGGCGTGAACACATTTCTCATAGCACCCCACCACGATCCGCATCCGAGCATGGTCGAGCCGAGTCACACTTTGGTCACGACGGCTGAAGCCGAAGGATCTGACGACGAGGCTGCATCTTGAACTTGTGCTTATTCTTTTTGGGTGTCGTCTTCCGTGTTGTACAGTTTTCACTGTTCCTTCTGAGGGAATGGCTTGGTCAGTGGCGGCACCGCACACCCGCTATCGGCCCGAGCGACTCGGTGATATGTGATCATATTGTTCAACGTTTCTAGAAATAGAGCCATTTTATTCATCGAACACGACTCGAGCTGTGATAGGCCCTGTGCTAGGCGCTTCTCCACTACGTCCCCCCCCCCCCCCCCCGTGTTGTGTTATAGGTCATGTTGATACTGTTACCATAGTCATAATGCCTTGGTATGTTATCCAAATGTCAAATGTGTAACCACTGCACTTCATACTCCTATGACCGTGAGTAAATGAAATGCTCCACAAACTACACATACACTAACGGCCGAAGTTATGGAATCACCTGAGAGCAGATTGCTTTGTACTCTACGTCCGGACACATACCCACCTGCCTTTTTTGGAGCATGGCGTTAAAAGCAGTGATTTCAATGGCAAGGGTAAAATTATGATTTGAGTGACACCCAGCGCAGACGTAAGGCAATCACTGCACTAGTGGTCACATTTCTTCCAGTACCAGTCGGCATGTTTAAATCTCCCGCGTAATTTTAGTACAGCATCTCGTTGTCTGCACTAAGCGGGCTGTCAGAAAATTTACTTTCAGGTCGAGGCATGACTTTCAAGCGAAAAATTTTCTCAACACGATCAGCCGACGAGCCTTCAAAGTGCTAACATGGACGAAAAAGAAATAAAAGCTCGATTAAAAAGCGCCAGAGAAAGTATTCAGGGCAAAAATTTCAGCGATGCGTTAAAGACGTGCGAGGTAGGCTATGTGCGGGGGAATCACATTCTTTTGTTCCCACGAGTAGAGGAGGACTACAGCAGAGTCAAGGCTTTGCAGCGTACATGTTGCATAAATTGTGTTAGCGGAGGTCATCGTGACTGTACAACTCATGTCAAGGAGCCGTTTTGTGTCTTCAGCAAATCCTACAATCAAGCAAATCCAATTACACAGCCTTGGTGTTTGCTGGCCGATGCCACGTGGAACTGGACAATCCAACGGCGGCGAGAGAATGTTATAATCGAGCATCCGCCATTGACGAGTCCCAATTGTTGGCCTGGCAGGTAAGTTCAGAGACGGTTCTGGTGGCCCAGCGGCTTACGGTGTCTGCCATCCACGCTCAGTGCGCACTCACTGGCAACAGGCATAATACAGTTTGTAACCTGCTGTATGCCCTATGCCTATTGTTCACCCCTATACTGTATATGAGGGACTTATTCCCTGGGATATTCCGTGGATGACAAATAAAGAATAACCACTTTTTTCAGGGCTTGCTTCAACTGTACGAAAAGTATTGTATTTGGGATGCAAACTGCGTCACTTGCCTAAGACGTCTGATTGCGCTGACAAGGTAAGCGACCGGCTCTTTTTTTGGGGCGGGGCTTAAACCCAGAAGCGAGTTTGATTGCCTCTTACACGCCAAGCCCAAGCCTTGTGGGAGTTTTTTTAAAGGGCAATAGAGCTCTTACAATTTTTTCATCATCCCTTCGATTTTAGTGACGAAAAGAAAAAACGAGACTACCAGTTCCAATTAGCGACTACGTTAGCAAGAGGCGGCAGCACGAACGAAGTCATCAAATAACTATTGCCCTTTCATTTCTGCACGTTCAAATTTAACGCTCGTTTCAGAGTGCCGCCGAATTCTTGCTGCTCCTGTCGCTAAATGAAGATGCAGACTGGAAGTTTCAGCTGGAACAATCTGCTATTCGCTATCTGGGCGAGGCGGCTTTATCAAGCGAGGATGCAGTCGAAATGGTAAATAATGGCCTTGTATATAGTTGAATTTCAAAAAATTGTACGCTTTTAGGTCAAGAACTGTTACAAAAAAAGTATCGAAAGAGCTGCCGATGCCGATAAAGTTTTGTTGGAAATTAACTTATCTCATTTTCTGTTTAAAGTAAGCAAAATATTTTTGTAGCAATCGAATGGTTTAAGATATGCCACTTTCAGAACCTGTGCTTCGAGGAAGCACATCAATCATTTCAACGGCTGGGTGTTTCAAAAAGTCATGGTCTACGATTCCTGTGCGATTTCGCGTCTTTGTTGTGCGAGCGGTACATGCAAGGTAGGCAAGGTCATAAGAGTTTGATCCCTCTTCGTGCGAAGGAGACAACCATCCATCGGTTTCTTCAGATTCCTTGGGCGAAACAGACGAAGAACTGCTGTCAAGCATTAACGAGTGTTTCGATGAGAACGAGTCAGAATTTTCTGCAACTAGCAATGGTCCGTTTCCGACGGCCTACGCTTCTGTTTCGGCATTGGTGGACGTGATTGATCAAAATTGGAGTGACGTAGTTGAATCGTTGATGCCAGGTATAATTATGTTGTGATAATCTGTCTTGTACTGAAATCAATAGCCTTTTCCAGACCGACTCCGAGCGTGGAAGAACCCGTTTCTATGGCATTTGCTGGCCGAAGCGAGGTTTCGTCTGCACAATTACGTCGGATCTATCGCCGCTGCCAAAGATGGTAAGTTAAAACGTGTCTCTGTGGCGAAGTGGTGTAGGTAGTAAACATTCTCTTGTATGTCCCTTCAGCGCAGGCTGGTTGGACCGATGAGCAGCACGGTCTTCATCGACTCAAAGCGGCTATTTTGGAAGCCAATTCTCATCTGGAAATCGGCACGTCGCTCTCGTTGAGGGAGGCTGCCTCGATTTATACTCATGCCTTGTCGCGGTTTAAAGATGGAAACATCAAAAATGAGAAAATGAAGACGTTTGTCGAGCTGCAGTTGGCCAGAGTGTTTGCGGCTGACGGATTTTTGGAGAAAGCGATGGGCGTCCTCGATGGCATGTCAGATCGATCTGCCCTGGATTACCTTCTGACGAAGGCGGTTGTGTATCTGAAGTTCGCCATGTTTTCGGAATGTAAGACGGTTGTCGAGGAGGCAAAATTGGTTTTCGACAGAGCGGAGGATGAAGTGAAGGCGGAGTTGCATTACATTCAAGGCCGGATTCAATGGGATGATATCAAGGATCAAAACGCGGCATTGAAAGAATTTTCAGCGGCTGTCAAACTCGATCCGTGCCAGGCGGACGCATTTTTCTACATCGGCCTTTTTTACGATCAACATAACGACGAACGGTTCAAAGAGAAGGCACTGAAATGCTATGAACGTGCTTACGCTTTGGATGGCCGATACAAATGGAATTATGGATCGGCGCTAAGTGACGCCTATCGAAAGTCCGGCTCTCACGAGAAGAACTTGGCTTTGCTTCTGGACATAACCAACTCTCAGCCAGTCGAGACGTGTTCGTGGGCTTGGCTACGGTTGGGCCTGGAGTATTTGTCGGAAGGCAAGGCGGACGATGCAGTTGGAGTGTTGCAAACTGTTATTCGTTTGGTCGCCGACGACGTGCGATGTTGGGAATGCTTGGGCGAGGCGTACGCTATTCGTGGTAGTTACGAGTCGGCTGTCAGGACGTTCGAGAAAGTGGTCGAGTTGGAATCTGAGAAACCGCAAGTCGCCTATGCGATGTATCGAATGGCAATGATCAACCTGGTTATGCAAAGGTACGAGGTGGCTGCACAAGGATTTCGAGATGTATTGAAGCTGCAACAAGAGAATCTATCGTCCGTGATCGGATTGGGACATTCGCTTATAGAATTGGCCAAGTTCTATTTCTCCGAAGCTCGCTTCCAGCGTTCACTGGATGTCTGCGCCGAAGCTACGAGCGTTCTGGCGCCTATTGTCGTGTCCAAACCACAGTGTCCGAGTGGGTGGTACTTGCTGGGGTCCGCTTTGACCATGGTCAATGCATTTTCAGAGTCGGATTTGGCCAAGGCAACGTTCCCACATTTTGCATTAGTTTTTAACGACGAGAATTTGAAGAATGAAAAGGGCCATCTTCTGAAACTGGGCTCTCGATGTTTTGCTCAAGCGATACAACTGAATTCGAAGGTGCCTCAGGTATGGCACGATTTGGGAATGAACCTGTTCTACCAAGCATCTGCCAAAGGAATCGAGGAGACGGCAGGACTCGTGTCGCAAGCTTTGAACTGCTTGAAACAAGCCATTTTGCTGGACCCCATCAAAGCCAAGTATTGGTTATCGTTGGCCAGGGTGGCCTCGTCAACCGTGGTCGATCAACCTGAACTTGCCCAGCATTGCTTCGTCAAGTCGCTATCCCTGGAACCCCATCAAGCTGCTGCCTGGACTGGATTGGGCGTTTTGTACAAGAAGTATAACGACGTGCAGTTGGCACGCAAGTGTTTCGAGAGGGCGCAAAGCATCGACCCGGACTACCCCAATTGTTGGATCGGCCAGGCAATTATAGCTGAAGAACTGCAGCCGAAGGAAGCCTTGGATTTGTTCAGGCATGCGGTGGAACTGGGAAACAATGTGGGACTCGGACTGGTAGCTGACTCAATGTGATTGGCAGCATTCTTTTTGCAGGTGCAAGGCTTCGTAGGATACGGATATCACGTTTTGTCGACTATGCTTTGTCCAGATGGTGACCGCACGACATCGGAATACCAGTACGCCATAGAGCATCTTCGGGCAGTGCCAGTCGCGCAAGTGGCCCTTCAGAAATACTGTTGTAAGCGAGCTTGTTGGGCCTTTCTTATCAGTACAGACTCAGTAAGATCCATTTTTGCAGTTCTCAATCCGCACGATGCATGCGCTCTGAACATGTTGGGACTACTTTTGGAACAAGAAAGAATGCACCCGTCGGCTAGTTCAGCCTATTTAAAGTTTGACTTTTGCGATTAACAACGATAAGCATGATTAACTGAGTTGTATTTTCAGTGCTTTGGAAACGCTGAAAAAAACGTCTGGACGAGATGCTGAAAATGCGGAGGAGTCGATCATGGGCAACACTTGTCGACTGTTCGGGTGAGCATCTATTGTACTATGTAAGGATACAATTGAGGGATAGTTTCTGCGTGACTGCTTGGTCGAGACATGAGCTTAGTTTCTGAGATTATCTGAAACCTTATAGGAAAATGGGTAACAGTGCAATGATGCGAAAACTGGCAGGAAAGATGACAATGAAGGACACGTTCGAGAACGTGTGCATGCGCGGTTTGGCATACTATCGACTGGATCAGCTGGACAAGGCTATTGAAAGTAAGTGAATGTAGACAAAAAAGTTTACCTGCCTTGAGCCACTGGAGTTTTGTTGCAGTGTACAGCCAAGCAGTTTACTCTTCGGGAACTAAACTGGACCAAGCCGTGGTCAACTGTGCACTGGCCATAATTTCTGCCAAGCAAGGAGATTGGAAAAGGACTTCTGAGTTGGCGAAAGAGAAAAGGTGGGTCAACCCTGATGAGTGAGCATGAGAGGTGAAGTTAGCCTTAGCTTGTTGTAGTGTCAGCGAATACGCTCCCTGGATATTTTGGTGGTCAGTGAGCGGATTGTTGGAGAATGGTGCCTTGGATATGGCACGAATACAGAAAGGATTTGTGCAGCTATCGAAGCTATCGAGTGGAACTGAGTGGCAAACGTTGTTGGCTGCTGTGTGCAGTCTCTATTACGAGGTACGGATTAGTGTTGTGGAGTATATTCCGTCAGACATTGACTTATTATTTAGCGACTGTCCCTGTCAGCTGCTCAGTGGCTCCTGCATTTGCTGCCTTACGATGCCAGCATTCGGTTTGCATTTATGCGCGTCAAGGGCTCCCAAGAAGAGTGGACTGGATCCGGCGTGGATACAGCGAGCCCAACATTGGTGAGTTGCTCAGTGTGTGAGAGTATGGCATATTAGGAGATTTACTATGATACAAGATGACGCGAATTATGAAGACAACACGACATACAGTACGTGTTTATGGTGACAAGGATTATGAATCTTTCCTCAACTGGTTGTTCAAAACCATAATCTCCAGTTCGAGTTTTTTCTTCTCCAACATCAGTTTTTCCGTCTCCAGAAGTAGCTTTAGCCTCTTTAGTCGTTTGACGTCACTGCGTGCGTTGTGGGGACTGGGATTACTGTCACTATCTTCGAATTCGTCCCTGCGTCGACGCCGACTGTTCTCTCTCGTCGCTTTGCCGTTCTGAGGGGGCATCGGGGATCTTGCCTCGTCGGCCGATGCACTAGTTCCGCAGTCGACTGCGGGCCCCATGATCTGTTGTCTTTGACGCCACAGATCCATGACGGCTTGCAGGGAGGGCTCGTTATCGAGGGGCGCAGAATCGCAGACGGCTATGCCATTCGTAGTCTCGATCTGGAGGGCGGGCTGTGCGAGGTTGTCGTGACTGTCCTCGTTTTCCTGCTCATCGAGTCCGGTAGAAGATATTCGGAAGCCTTGATCGGACAAGTGGTGATCAGCCACATCGTCGTAATCGTACTCACGTTTGAGAAGGCCGCTCAATCGGCCTTGCGGGGGCGTGTCGTCCAGCAGCTCCAGCACTTTGAGAGTGATGGCTGATGGCGGTGTGGCCATGGACGAATCACCCGAGTTCTGTCGATAGTCGATCATCTCCTTGCGTGCCTGGGTGGCCAGATTCTCCCATTTCTTTTTGACGTCTTTGGTAGTTCTGTCGACGTGGGGGTTTCTGTTGTTCAGTTCGTTGGTGATCTTGAGCCAGATATCCTGTTTCTGTCGATTTGTGACCCCGTCGCATAATCTGGAGGAGAGAATGGGTCTGTATAGTTCGTACTGTTGAACGAGAAATAATTTCTCGGCGTCGGTGAAATTGGGTTTTCTTTTGGTCTCAGACTCGACGGGCAAAGCGGATGCCATGGTCGAATTGATGGCGTTGTCGATTTTAGGCTTTGAAGGCGCGAGTACAAGGGGATGGATATTTGTACAGGCAGGGCGGGCGCACGAGGCCAGTGCGTGAAGAACGAGAACTACCTCAAAATGTTGGCGTCCTCCCTCTCGCCTTCCCTTTGGTTGGGATGATGCAGCGGCTGTTGAGCAGCAGTTCGGGCTCGCTGCTCGAAGGCCCCTCTTACACTGTACGCAGAATAGTCGGTACTCGTACGCGAATGTAGGGTTTGTCGGTCGTCGGTGCACTCAGACGTGCTTTTTACTTTGTGGAGACATGCTGGGAAAGGGCCTAGTCGATAAATAAACAGCGTTCGTCGATACGGGCGGCTACAGAGGCCGGCTTAAGTGTACTTATAAACGACGACGGTGATGCATACCATTCGTAGGCGCCAGCACTCACGTCGAGATTGCTGCTACCAACCGTCGCACTCGAGCCTACGAGCAAGGCGAACGTCCTACGTATACTCTAAAGAGATTCTAATCCGCCCGCATAACGTAAGGATAGCAAACGAAAGTAGCCCCGCAGCTGGTTAGCTTACTGCGACATCGTCTTTGCAGCTCTTGCATTTTCTTACAGACATACGAGCAAGTGAAGTGCATATGCTTTCTTTTTCTTTTTAGGCCAAGTGGAAAGCAATGGCTCAGTTGAAAGGAAGTCGGAAAAAGGATATTACGTACGCTAAGATAAAACACACCTATCCGCATTTGTTGTCGTTGCAGTAGTAATTAACCAAGAAATATGAGCAAAATTAACGGCATCTATGGACTAGTTATCCAAACGGTCAAATCAGCTCTTCAATCACATACTGTAATCGGCCTGGGTTCGGGTGCCTAGCCACTGCATTAACCTATCTCGGGGTCAGTATCCCCCGGCCACCATCGATTCTGAGAAGATCACCGGTCGTGAACGAAGCATCGTCGCTGGCCAGAAACGCAATGGCTTTGGCCACCTCGATGGCTTCACCAACACGACCCAAGGCGTGGGTTGACTTGCAGTGTTCAAGAAACTGAAAGCAACAGATAGCTCAGGTACAGGATGCTGCTGACTTTTTGGTCCTGCTGTACCTTGGCATAGTCGGCCTCCGACATTCCTCCTCGCTTATGGATTTCAGTAACTATTACACCTGGGCTGAAACGGAAATTTGTGTCGGTGAAGGGGAAGCAGAGGAAGGAGAGGCTTACTTGACTGCATTAACACGAACGCCGTGGGGAGCCAGCTCTAGAGCAAGACACTTTGTCAGCTGATCGACCGCAGCTTTTGAAATGCAGTAAAATGTTACTCCGGGAAACTGAAACGAGAAACTGGGCATTTTTACGGTGAAAAAGATAACTTTGAAGCAGAATACAAGGCTGTTGCTTCGGCCCTGATCGGCAAGTTTTGACGCATCATGCCAATGTACCAGCAATTTGCTCCAGTCTGACCCACAGCCCCACCATGGCACGTACTGAGCAGGGTCCAGCAATACTCGACACATTGACGATGGCCCCTTTGGTCTTGATCAAATGGGGCACCGCCAGTTGGCATAACTCAATGATACAGCGAACGTTGACATTCATGACTTCATCGTAGGCTTGCAGTGTGCCTGTCGTCACGCCGCCAGTGTTGATTATACCAGCCGCGTTTACCTGAATGGCAAGAACATCTACGAAGAGGCCTGCGAGGCAACAGAGACTCGTACCAAGATGTCCAGCTTGCCAAAGTGCTTGATGGTCTCGTCGACGAGCTTCTTCAAATCGTCGCTTTTCACAACATCGCCTTGAATGGAGAGGA
This sequence comes from Mesodorylaimus sp. YZB2_4, assembly GCA_030248295.1. NCBI lineage: Eukaryota > Metazoa > Nematoda > Enoplea > Dorylaimida > Dorylaimidae > Mesodorylaimus > Mesodorylaimus sp. YZB2_4. The sequence goes on from JASANH010000938.1 coordinate 733,363, forward strand.
TCTGAAAAATGACTCGAATGCACAATCAGAGTGCGGTGTAGTTGAGGGGATTGCCTACTGCAATTGGTTCTGGTGGTGGCCCCTAAATCGATTCCTTGCTGGTGGCACATGAGTCGAATGCCTTCGCGTTCACATGCTGGCTATCAGGTTGATGACGTACCCGATAGGAGAATTCGCATTCTCACATCTTCAAACTTCATCGTCAAGTTAGACCCCCCCCCCCCCCACGTGGCATACCTGATTTCCAGCTAATCCAGCTGCCAAACACTTCTTTCGCGTCTCTTCCAGGTTCGTCACATTCCGACCTCCAAGTGCCAAGGAGGCCCCCACTTTGGCAAAGTACTCGGCCGTCGCCGCTCCAATACCAGAACTCGCACCTGAACAGCGAAACTTGGATGCTTGGCTGTGAATCCCTTGGCTTAACTGTACCTGTTATAATGGCTACTTTTCCTTTCAATTCTGGCATCTTCGATTTTGACTTACTTCTGGGTACCTAACAATTAAGTCAGCGGTTTGAGAATGTTGTCCTCGTGTACTTGCTCCTCTTGCGACAGTAGGCGAGCCAGCCCGGACGAGTGCGGTCTGCTAGACGGCAGGTTTCTTACGACAAATACAAATTTTAAATTTGCTTCATGTCGATGCTCTATGAGCATATTGCATCTTTTGCATTCTCGAACCGTACGTACTTCGAAATCCTCTCCATAACCATTCAAATATTTCATGGAATAGGGCGGAACTCGTTTCCTGTCGTCCGTCAGCTTCGTCTTCGTCCTTCTGCGTCTGCGCTGTTTTGTAGCCCTCGCTCTTATACTGCGAATCCTGCAATTATATAAACTTATTGTATCTGTTGCAATTGACCGGTTGACCTGAGCCAGACTCGGTTGCTTGTCCCTGATTGGCCGCCCGTTTTGGTCGATCTTATGACGAGCAGTTAATCGCATTTTAAAAAAAACAGTCAGAAAACTCTCGCAAAATTTGTTATTACGGAATGCAATAAGCCGAATAAACGTCAGCGAAGAGTTGACCGTCATGAGCCGATTAATTGGCTCAGGCGGGTCTCAGGGGAAGCGCCAGGGAGAAATGCAACAATATTTCTGACTGATCAACTACAGCTTGGACAGGTTAATTTTTTGGCTACTTTTCCCTGCGCAGCAAGTTTTTGCTGTTTTCATGATTTTTGAAAGAAACGGAGGCATGGCGCACAACGTCAACTTATGTGGTGCCAGAACTGAAGCCGGACGAAACAGAATCGGTCATCATTGTCAGAGTGTGTCATAGAATGGGATGGAGATGAATCATAAAAATGAGACATCGTCAGATAGTGAAGGCAACCGCTGCTGGCCAAGAAGAGTGAACACATGCTCAGTGTAATGGTTAATACTCGTAGTAAAGAAAATGCAGAAGGTGATCTCAGCAGCGTGCCATGACAATAATAAGAAATTCAATTCTATGATGCCGTACAGGGGGAGGTAATCAGGAATCGTGGTCTGATTGTTGCTGTTACCCTTTACAATGCTTGTGAGCTCGGCACCTTCTCCTACAGTTGCGTTACGCAGACAGCTAGGAGCTGAGGGAGGCTGTCGAGTGGTCGGTTTGGGACTCGTCACGAGCGATCAGAAATCGGGAAATGGCTGTGATCGATCGGAGTGAATCGATGGAGTTGGACGCGCTGGTGGTTGGAAAGGGTGCGTGGGTGCTCGGTTTATTCACGTTGGCTTTGTGCGTGATGGCGCTACTGTTTACGTTGCTCGTCCTTGCCGCGTGCGCTTGCTGCGGTGGGGACGACGGAGCCAAGGAAGCTCCACGAACGGAAGGCAAATCGCTGAAGCTCCCGGTGGAAACTGGCAAACAAAACGTAAGTTGACTCGATTTTGCATTGACTTGTCCAGACGGACATCGACCGGGTCCTCTTGGGATGGTTCAGGCAAGTAGAATCTTTTCGAGATACGCGCACTGATTTCAGATGTCGATCAGAGGAGCAGGTGGTACAACGAACAAACAGGGAGGCAAGACCGAGATGCCTAAAGTGGACCAAGGGGAAATAGAAAAGGAAACCATTCCGTAAGTGCATGTCGCTCTTCCTCTGTGTTGGCTACCAGTGTCTTGGTTGGCAGGTATCAAATGAGGAAGATGCCTCCACCGACCAGTCATCGCATACCCCTGGCGCCGCCCGGGGCAACCATGCCACCAGTATTCGTTCCCGGAGACGAGGACCCCACCGTGCAAGTCGGACCGAAGAGTGACGTCGCTGCCGTCTGAACAGAACGATGGTCTGCAGGGATGCAGAGAAGACTTGTGATGAGGTGTCAACTTCCATTTATATCTGGCCTGTGTCATGGCAACGCCTCATCATGTATCATGATGTATCCGGAAACTCGAAGTTGCGTGCAGCTAGAATATAAGGTGAATGATCTTTGGTTCTCAAGTGGGTATGAATATCATGTCCGTGCGCATACCCATCAACCCTCACCCGAGCCATATTTCATCTAGTAAAGGTCCTCAAAAATTCTACTTTCTGCGATTGTCCGTCGTACTCCAAAAGAATTTACCCATAAAAGTATCAGTCGATTTGCAGTATCCAAGCACGTGTGGGTAAGGCTCGGGAATGGGTACCCATGCACGACCTGGAGGTTGGTACAACCTCAGTTTCACGCGATCATTGATTAGTCCAGTAAAACCAACCGCTGCATGGTAGGCCAGAGTGTCCTTACGATAAGTCAGGCAGATCAATGGTATGCCTATGATCATGTGCAGCAAGCTGCCTTATCTAAGTCGTTCCTCTGCCCTTCGATCTTCTCATATCGCTCCATCAGTCGCTCGGAAAATCGTACAGACCCTCCATAGTGACGGCACAGATACAAAACTCTGTCGCGTGCCGGCCACGACCATTTCAAATCAAACTGCAAGCATGGACAGGAGACTGTTTTGTCCATGGATAAGCCGGTGGTTTTCCCCCAGAGAACTCAGGATCAGGAGTGCAACTGTACTTGACGGAGTCAAGTCTAATAGACGTATGGTTAGTGGATAGGTGCCATGTGTGTCAACCACAGCCTGCTGATCACAAGATACTGCAGAATGTAGACAGCAGTGCGTGCTGGCCCAATTCCAGGATGCCCTCTCGTCTCAACCATTATTTATCTTGAGGTAGCTGCACTCAGAAGCTGTATTTGTCGACAACACCAGCTCAACTTTTGAGAAACCATTTTTACTCCTCTTACGTTCGTGCCTGCTCCTAAATCAACCCAATTGGGACAAACCTAGCACATTCTCCAGCTCCCTCTTCTTCTTGTTCTTCTGGCCTTTTCGTTACGCCATCCCCTAAGCATCGCACGTGATCATATCGAGATTTTTCAATACAGTAAGCAGCACTATTTCCCCGGCCACCCAGCTCTACCCCACAGAATCAGACAGATCAGGCCTTCTGTTTGTGACCTACACTACCCACACCTGCGCCACCGTAGCAACGTTTCGATATCTTCTTGGTCAAGCCGAGCATGCGGGCAACGCGTTTGCCGCAGCATCCACAACCACATCCACACCCACAGCCGCATTCACAGCCGCAGCAGCCACAGCCGCAGCCGCACCCACAGCCACAGCCGCAGCCGCACCCACATCCATATCCACATCCACATCCACAGCCGCAACAGCAGCAACAGTGACAGCTACAGCAGCATCCACAACCGCAGCATGCGCATCGTTTTACTCGCATCGACCGTTTGTTGAGTGGGCTGACCAAGACGACTTGGTGGACCTTGGCAGCGCGAACTTGACGCTTTCCACAACCGCCGCCACCACCACCACCACCACCACCACCACCAGATCCACCACCGCAACCACCGAATCGTTTCTGGATAGGATTCCTTTTTTCATGTTGCAAGGCCTGCACTTCGGGAAGCGTGTTTTCTAGAAATGAACGTCATTTTCGTAAAAGGTCATAGGACTAATAGTAAGATATAGGCGAACCATTTTCTCTGTCCACGACTGCCCGACTAAATTTTTGAACTGTTGTGATCTTATTCTCCGACTTCGGAGAGGGCAGAGCCTGAAATGACAGTTGCCATTGACTTACACAACTGCACGCATCGTGACTTCGTTTTTGAGCATTCACGACAAAATAAAGCCATACGGGAAAACTTGCCCAATCGGAATATTTATGACCTCCGTGAAGGGGTACGGACAGTGGCTCATGTGCAGCTGGTACCGCATATACTGTGTGATACAATGGGAGTACAAGTAGCAGGCCTCGCGGTTGAACATAACGTGAAATACGTGGTACAACTTACTGATTGGCACAGCACTGTATTGTTATCCTACTGTAATTCCCGATTTGCAGTGTATATTTGCATACCTGGGTCGGAAAAACCACTCCCACAGCCAGGAAGAAGATGCATAATACAATCAACAAATGCATTTCGAGTCAAACAGGCTGAACTGGAAATTGACGAGTTGATATAATCTGCTCGTTCACTGGTCCACTTTATACGGCAGAAAACACCTGCCAACAAAGCCTTGTTCCAATGCAAACATTCTTTCACGAGAAACATCGCGACCATGCGAAAAAGGGTGGCAATGTCCACTGGTCTGGGCGTTGGTTTGCACTGCTTTCACTGTGTTTCTTCCTTTTTCGCCAATGTTCTATTCAGCTTGCTGGAATTCCCGGCTGAAATACAGCTGAAAGAGTGTTCAAAGTGCCCTTGGATCTGCACACAATTGCTGGCTGGCTTTATAAATTAATTTTGGTTGGTCTAGGGCAAAAGCTATCTCCAAAATCGCGACCCTGTACTCGTATGCGCAGTTTAAAAAACCAGCAGAATTACATCAATATCAACAGCATGCCTACTGTATGTGTATTTCTGCCAGGGACTGCCCATTAAAAAGGCAAGGCCCATATGGTGGCCAAATACTGTACATAGTTCAAACATTGCGGAAACTTATTGCTTACTTAATTAATAAAATCTGCAACAGAGTACAATCCGATAGAAGCCAGCCCATCCTCTTCCCTCAATCTCCGTTACATCTGGCGCATATTTCCTCAGATTATCATTCGTGTACAGCAGGCCGCAAACTGTTTTTGTACAATTAGCCTAGTCAGTCTAGCAAGCTGGCCTCGCTCTTTCCTACCTAACTCATATCTGTCCAGGAAAAAGTTCAGATAGACTGTTGGCTTGTCTATTCTTCACCGAATCAAACTCAATCGATAATACACCTGCCGCACAATAACACCCACATTATATCCAAGATTCTAAAAGACCCTAATAGAGCTTGCTGATTTGGTTTCTTGCGTACAATCAAGCCACGAGTTTCAATCTATACCATACCATATTTTACTCGTACCAAAGCATTTACATGCACTCAAGGTAAGAGGCATACTGTAAATTGTATCTATTGGTACGATAAATTCTCGCACAAAATGAACATTACATATCTGATTATCTGGGTGTGGTTATACCCCAGCCACCATCAATTCGGAAGAGTTCACCAGTCGTAAACGAAGCGTCGTCACTGGCCAGAAATGCTATGGCTTTGGCCACCTCTATGGCTTCGCCAACGCGGCCGAGAGCATGAGTCGACTTGCAACGTTCCAGAAACTAAAACTAGGCGAACCTGATTGTAATAAAGCGGTTACAAAGGTGGCCTACCTGGACGTAGTCATTCCCAGACATTCCTGCTCTTTGATGAAGTTCAGTGACAATAACACCAGGACTAAACACACAAGTTATCTTGTGATCAAATGGTAAGTACGCGGTATCGCTCACTTGACGGCATTAACCCGCACTTTGTGGGGAGCCAATTCTAAGGCCAAGCATTTCGTTAACTGATCGGTCGCAGCTTTCGATATGCAATAGAATGTGATGTCTGGGAACTGAAGCGACAGAAAATAATATTGATTATCCTTCACTGCTGCTATGACTCCTTACCGCGCAAGGGCCAACAATGCTCGACACATTAACGATGGACCCACTCGATCGGATCAGATGGGGAATGGCCAACTGACATAATTCGATTATTGACCGGATATTGACGTTCATGACTTTGTCGTAGCCTTCCATGGTGCCCGTTGTGACGCCACCATTGTAGCTTATGCCAGCAGAATTTACCTAAAACGTTAGATAACTGGGGGGGGGGGGGGGGGGTACATGGTAAAGAGTTTTCGACCAGTCTTTCATCCCTATCATTCAGCACTACACAGCTGCTTTCACATCTTGACGTTGAGCTAACCAAGATATCTAGCTTTCCAAAATGTCTGAGCGTCTCACTGACCAACTTTTCCAACTCTTCGCGTTTCACGACGTTGCATTTAATTGTGATAACCTAATGGTAACAGAATCGCGATCTTCTCCCAAGTTTTACGCTTATCTTTCGTTACTTTATCTTCGGCTAATCCAGCTGTCAGACACTTCTTCCGAGTTTCTTCCAAGTTTTCCGGGTTACGGCCGCTAAGCGCCAAAAAAGCTCCCAACGTGGCGAAGTGCTCAGCCGTTGCTGCTCCGATGCCTGAACTGGCGCCTAAAATTTAAACTTACTAAAGATTTCACTGCTTTGAGTGAGCCAAGTCTTGAAACACCTCGGACCTGTGATGATAGCCACCTTCCCACTCAAGATTGGCATTTCGAAAGAGAAATGATATTGAAAGATGTATAATAAACGCTGATAAACTGGCGGGAGTGCGCACAATAGAGCAGTAGGAACCAGGATTGTAGAAGCGAATGCCCTCTTTTTGCTGCGGCAACAAATATGGGCAACTCACAGTCACTACAAATTTTAAGGCGCGTTATGCGAAGGGCAGTCAAAATTGCGCTCGAGCAACAGAAACGTCGGGGTAATCCTACCAAAACAAACAGGTTCTCAAGTACTTAAAAAGATCCCTCGCTGTTGTGCAGCCGCAGTGGGGATATGGCAAGCAAGACACAAACTGGCCGTCCCGCGCCGTTGATATTTGAGGAACGATCCCAAAATCGGACATGACCCAGCAAGGGAGACTGTTTAAAGACAGCGTGTGTCCATGAGATTGGCTTTTTGGTTAAAGATTTAGCCACTCTTACAGTACAGTTCTTTTTGTCGCTGTACCGTCTGGCACAAATTCGGCCGCTTCAGGCTCCACGTCAGTGACCAGACTGCGCCTGATCTCCAGCCATAGGCGCCATTCGTCTGTTGGATAATGGTAGTAGTCAAAACTGCCGAGTCACCACTACATGCTGGCAAAGGAAAAAGTAGTGTAAGCGCAAAAGCAGATCATGAATGCCAAATATTCATTTTTATTCTTGTGTTGCAGGGATGTCTTAAAATGGACGACACAAATGAATCTGGCAAAAAAATATTCAAGCCTGGACAGAGTGGTATAATGGTGGTGCAGTTTAGTTCAGAGCATTCATAAGACAAGCCCGCTCCATTGAGATGGGCTCTTTATGTATTAACGGAGCTTGCAATCAGCAAGTGATTCTTGTCTGAGCTAAGGGTCCAGCTGCCAGTATAGTCCCCCACCTTTCCTATATCCACTTCATTGAACTTTTGACCGCGGCCTCAATGGCTCAAAGAATCAAGCCTCGAGCGAAGAGGCGAGGACGAGGATGAAACCTCATCTCCCACTTATTCATTGGCAGGTGGCAGGCGCGCGCCTTCGTGGTCGGCTGGCAGGAAACGAGGAGCCCAAAAAGCAGGCGCGCGTATCCTATGTAGCTTGAATGCTCTTTGGCGCCCCGGGCGCCGTCGCGAATAAAAGGGAGACGAGATCCTGCTGAGAAAGCGGGCCGACCAGCTAACAGACGGTTGAAGACCGGCGGCGGGTAAGAATGGCCGAGTTGGACTTTATAATTGAACTATAGAGGCGATTGTCCACTTCGGCCCCGCGACGAATGAGACTTACGAATATGACTTTATCACGAGTGCTGTCGATCATTCTTGGGCTGCTAATTGGATTGCACAGCAGTGCAGCCGACACTATTAGTCCGTATGATGCAGGTATGTCTTTACATTTCTCTGATCTAGCTGGGTCGTTTGAGCATCGTGACTCGGGATGAAAATAGGTATCTATACTGGACATAAGGGTGCTGTGCTGGCTGTGAGCATTGGGGCAGCTTCACTGCCTGCTGGGTATCCTGTGACCATGCGATTGGAGGAACTGAAGTTATGAAAGTCCATAAATAGAGCCCAGTTGTGGCATCGAATTCTGGTCTTGCTGTCTTTCATTGAATACTTTCAAGGGCATTCGCATACATCATCTTATACTGCGTGTTCAAAAACATGTTTTCCCAGGAGCAACATTTTGGGAATCCGCGAGACTGTTTCGCTGTCTGAACCACAACATTGTTTGCAATCTGATACCCGCCTGCTTGCCTATCCTATTTCAAATTCCAAACCCTCCAAAACAACGTGCTCATCGTCTGCCAACTGGCTACCATCTACCCGAATAGTCGAAGGCGAACACATTTTTCACTGCGTACTCTTGTAGCTTTTTCTTTTCCCCATTCTCCAATTTTAAGTGCGTGAAAAGTTTAAGTGTTTTCTAGCATAGCTGGTGAAAGTTGAGCTGAAATTCGCTTTTTACGATGACCAAAGCTCATAAAATGTTCATTCCAGTATAGATTCGCTGTCTATGCCTTTCTGTTGACGGTGTTGACAGCGCCAGTCGGGTCGGTTGTAAAATGAAGGGTCGAACTTATGAGAGCGAGAAGAATGTACCGGGCGTAGGTAGGCGCATGGGCGTCAGCTGGCACCACTTCCACCAAAACTTTGACGGCTCTTGGTCTGCATTGAAGACCAACAGCGCCAGATTTGCCCGCCTTTTCACAAGCAACACAAGTCAACAATGCGCATTTTTGTTTTCCAAGCTACTTCGTGAGTGAACTTGACGAAAGACACATTTTGCTTTTCCAAGCGCCTATAAGCTAAGATATGGCTACTGGCACGGTGGCGAGGGAAGGAGGGTTGGACGGGCTGCAATTAGTTTCCGCATTAAAGCATTCCAATAACGCCCGCATGGCTCAGGGGGAATACTAATCGTAAGGGCTGTGTGCTATTGAATTTCAGTGAGCTACTTCGGTGACAGTTATCAATTCGTGCCAGCGGAAGTGATTTCGAATGGCTCATCGGCTTACCTCAATGGGACGAGGACAAATGTGGAGATGTGGTTCAAGACGGCTCGCAGCGATTGCCTACTTCTATTGGCTAACGGCACCAAGTCTTGCTGCGCCCTAAGATTAAAAGCGGGCCGCTTGGAGGTAGGACCCGCGTGTGTGGCATGAAGAATGAGTTCGAGCCACACTTATTCATCACTGCTCATTTGACATGATACGCAAAAAAAGACCGTGTAGGAGTGTTTACCCAGTGTTGCAGTACTAGGTGGTGGAATGCGGAGTAGTAAGAAGGATGGTGCAACTGGGAGCAGTTGGTCAGAAATGAGGGATGGGATGGTGGACAAGGCAGCAAAGAACAAGTGGAACAGAGGACGAGTGAAGAGCGAGTCTCTGAAATGCAAGAAAGAGAGCAAATAGGTATACATATACTGTAGGGCACACAGCTTAACGCGCTAACTGTATTGTTGTCATGCGCACTGGAGCTAGGTTGTACTGTAACAGTGCACACACGCCACCTGCACATGCGGTGCGTACACCCCACCAAGAACATCCACTTTCCCTTCCAGGTCGAATTCAGAATCGACGGTTCAGACAAGATCCAGTTCCTTTCGCCTTTATCTCTCGGTCAGTTCCACGATACCCGATGGCACAAGGTCGTCGTGCAAAGATGGGGCGACGAATTCTCCCTCAGCATCGATGAAAAAAATCTGACTTTTCGAACTCAGAAAATCGTTCATGATTCGATATTTATGCTTGATGATGGACTGCATTTGGGAAGCCTCGGATCCGATAGAGTGCAGCCTTCGGCTCGAACGAGCTTTCGCGGATGCTTAGCCGATGTTAGATACAACGGGCAGGATGTGCTGCACACGCTTAGCCTATCAGCGCTCGACCGTGCTGTATCGAGTGGAGTGGGATCATCATGTTCGGAACAGTTCAATGTTGAAAGCTCAGAGTTGCCCATGCAGCTTATACCGCGCGAACAGATATCCTATTTGGCATTCGAGGTCAACGACGGCAACGAAAAAACATTGACTTTATTGCACTTCGATTTAAAAACGGCTACCAAAAGTGCGCCTTTATTTTCGAGTCCCTTAGAACCGATTGCTCAATCCAAGTCCACAATGTGCTTTGATATATTGGACGGATCATTTCAAGTGATCGTACTCACAAGCAAGGGGCACAGAATTCACAGGTCGCGTATTCGAATCGATGACGGCAGATGGCACAGCATTGATCTGCGATTTGGCACTGATAAAAGCGAGCTAATAATTGATAACAGCACGGAGCCCTTATTTACCGATTCGTCCTCTATTCCGCAGCTTGGTCGGTCAGTCAGGTTCGGATCATTGGGTCAATGTGACCGTGATCGGGTCAGTGCTGAAGCGCTGAAGTCGAGCTCATTCGGAGGGTGCCTCCACAATATTGCGTTGAATCACAGACATTATACATTGCTCAATGTGACGTCTAGCCGCCACTTGGAAGTTGGGTGCGGTGATATATGCTCAGCCGGTACCGCTAGGCATGGTCATCAATCGGATCGATCATTGTGCGATGAACCAGTGCCCTGGCCCTTGTTGCCTGAACCAGACCCATTTCCCGCGTTTTCGCGCTCTAGCTCGCAATCAGCTGGCAGTGAAAAGAGAGAAACCACGATCGACCATTCTATTCGAGTACCCGAAGGCGGGACAGTCCGCTTGGAGCCCCGACATTTATATTTTCTGCCACCTTCCAGCCGCATTGCAGTACCCAATCGCAGTATTATCTTTCACGTCAACCAGAAACCTGGCCATGGAAAGCTGACTTTGCTGGAACACGCCGTGTCCACATTTACCTACCAAGATGTCATCGATGGCAAAGTGAACTACACTCACGACGGACTGGAGCAACACGAGGATGGCGTGGAGATCGAATTGGAGATCAAAGGCGTTGTCGACGGGGTCTTCACAGCTGGCCTAAACGTTGGCAATCCGCCATCGTCGTCAGCAATTTGGCAAAGTCAAGCTGTTGGTGACCACAGGTACACACTACCTGTCTCCATTACTCCCGTCAATGACCCGCCCGTTATCGAGCTACCCAATGGACCGGTGTTGAGATTAGCTCAAAACACTAGAATGCGCATTACGAACCAAGAAATCTTGGTCATGGACTCTGATCATGATCCAGCCGAAGTCAGGATCAGGGTTACCTATTCTACACCCAACAGCGGATTCTTCGAGCATGTCAAACGACCAGGTCTGCCGGCGACAGAATTCACTCAGGAAGACATACTCAACAACTACATCAACTATTTCCACTTCGGCCTGATGAATGGAGAGACGACGTTGGTGGCCAGAGACCCCTGGGAAGAGGGAAAACCAGTCACACTCAGTATTCATGCCTTCTTGGTGAGTATATAAAACGCCTTTTTCTACTTTGCTGAGGTTTTCCGGTGGATTTCTGCCTATGTAACTTGAACTTTGGTCTTGATGTGAGCTTGAGCTTGGGGTTTGATGTGATATGGTTCCTGATGACGGTCCTAACAGCAGCACATACCTCAACTTCTCGCTTTATAACATGGGATGTCACACTGATCGTGAAGTCAAGATATCACCCACAAATGTACTGCAACCACTCTCCTTACCGGTCTGATCGTAGGTCTAACTGCCTCGAACCAAGCTAAACTAACCTCTGTTCAATTCAGGTCGACTTCCGTCAACTCGCCAACGAAGGGCTCAATGTATTCCACAATGGTTATGAGACCATTACAGCAGCGAATCTCGAATTCTCATCCAACGCTCGGAACCAATCCACTGAAGTCACATATCGAATAGTCCGCGCGCCAAAGTATGGGAGGATCGAATACGAGGACGAGGCAGGTATTTTGCACCTCGCTCGTTCATTCAATCAGTCACAAGTAGACGAGGGTAAAATCCGATACAGCAGCTATGAAGAGGACAACCGAGCGAGTTCAGCCCCACTTCGAGACTCCTTCGCCTTCTCTGTCTCAACGTTGAATGTCAGCTCCCCGACAGACTACGAGTTCGAAATCCGCTTCGTGCGCACCACCATCAAAGTGTTCAATCCGACCCCGTTTGTCCTAAACAATACTCTCAAACTCTTTTTTTCTCGGACCTACCTCTTTGCTCACACATCGCCAAGGACCGCATTCGCTGACGAGATCGTCTATCAGCTGGCCAGACCGCCCATGTACGGACTGCTCTATCTGGTCATCGACGCGGCTACTAATCGCAATCGAGTCTTGGGCATGTCATCAAACTTTAGCCAGGCCGACGTCGATCACCAACGCGTCTTCTATCAGCTTCGATACGTGCACTATACCGTCGTCAATGACTACTTCCTGTTCAAGACTTCAGCCTTAGGATCGACCACTAACGAGCAGAGATATGACATCACGTACTTGCCGGGGGAAGATGACTTCAAGTTGATCAATAAGACTCTCGTAGTTCAAGAAGGGAGTCCCAAGAGGATCACTAATGCCACTCTGCACTTGGAAACCAAGGACACTACCGAATTCACATTCACAATATACCTGAAACCCAAATATGGCTCGTTTACGCTGAAGGATGGATCGCAGATGCGTCAGCTCGGGGACAACGATGCCTTCACATCAGCTGATATCCGAGAAGGCAGACTGTTCTATCGACACGGCGACAGCGAAACGACAAAAGATGCGGCCTATTTGATCGCTCGATCTTCAAACACTGGTCGCGGATTCGCTCCACAAATCCCGTTCTGGTACAGCATACAAATCAACTTGGTCAACGATAACAAGCCAAAGCGCTACGATCCAGAGCCTGGCCAGTCTAATCGAGTCTTCTATGTCGTCAGGCGAGGGGAGCGAGTCGTGACCAACCGTGATTTGTGGTACGTAGACGCGGACACTGACTTCGATCCACTCCAGCTGCGCTATTCCTTTCCGAATCGACCACCCGATGGAGGCTTCTTCTACGCCAAGAGACCGGATGTGCCGCTGCAAGAATTCACTCAAGATGATGTAAATTCAGGCTCTGTTCTTTTCCGACATTTCGGGCCAGAGGACTCGTTCTCGTGGCCATTTTCAGTCAGTGACGGAAAGCACCATGAGCCCGGGCAATTCGTAGTCAATGCTTCCGCGCCGTTTTTGCGCGAAGTAAGGAACACTGGACTAAAGGTGCAGCGCGGCACGATGGCCATTCTGAGCGGATACAACTTGACCATGGAGACGAATCTGAATGTGCCCACCAGCGATATCATATACAAGGTAATATCACCGCCAAGGTATGGAAAGCTGCTATTTGTGGACCCGAAGGCTGAGGAGGGATACGTCGTGGATAACCCATTCTCGCAAAAGGACATCGACCACTTCCGTATTCTCTACGCTCACAATAATGCCACGTCCGCTACATCCAAGAAGGACTGGATCGCTGCCACTGTAAGTAAAAGGGAAATATTCTAGCTGAGAGTTACTATGAAAGCTTTTATAATTCGACTCATCTGTACTACACAAACTCATAGTCACCGGGGGTTTGTGAGAGCATGGGGCCAGGACTGTATTTGGGTTGCCAAGGGAATCATAGCTGTTTGAAAAAGAAGACCGTTTTCTTAAGATCACGCGCGCTTTAGGTTTACGCTGGCTCGCTAGAAGAAACGGTTAAAATAGAGATCTCCATTTTCGACATAGACGACAGCTTTTTGCGGATAACCAATCTGCGGCCTCTACGCGTGGACCGTGGAGGAGTGGCAGCTGTCAGTCCATCAGTCCTTAAAGCGGAGCACGCTTTTTTCCAAGCCAAGCAAATCACATTCCTGGTTAAGAAACCGCCGAGCTCAGGCACACTCGTATTGGATCAAGGAACACTGTCCAATACCACACTTTGGCACGGCACTCTCTCCAGCGCGGAAAGATTCTCGCAAGCTGATATCGACGAGGGCAAGCTGCACTATGTCCACCGAACCGAAGCGGAATCGGCTGGGGACGAAGTCATATTTGATGTGTACGCCCCGAACGCCGCGTTGAGTGGAGTGGTGTTAAGAATCGGGATCATGGAGAGGGAGATCACGCTGAGCACGAGAAATATCACAGTGGACAAGGGGGCCGTAAGAATTCTTCGTCCCTCACACATGCTAGTGACCACTAACTTCGACACGGCCACCGGCGATCGATCCGCAGCCTATGTGTTCACCGTTTTGAAGCAGCCTGATCACGGGTGGCTGCAAATGATGGGCGGTGATGAGGAGAATGAAGAAGACGAGGACGACGATGCCGGCCGGAGTGAACACCATGGGCACGTGGGCGAAGACATGCTGATCACGTTTCGATACAAGGACGTGAAGGAAAGAAAGATACGATACGTGCACGACGGGTCGAGGACGTGGAGGGACTCATTCACAGTCATTGTCAAAATGGACGACGAAACAAAGACGCACAGTCAACCAAAGACGATCTTTGTCAAGGTGCTGCACAGTAATGAGAAAGGTACGATCAGGGTTGATTGTTGGCACGACTGGTTGCTCGATATCAACTGCATCAGATAATTGGATCTTACGTATTGGCCTAATCTGCGTCGTAACTTTCAGATCCAGAGATAATACGCAACGAGCCCCTGGAACTCAACAGCCGACGCGAGGCTGCAATCACGTCTGAACACCTACACGTTGTCGATGCCGACACACCGCCCGAAGAGATCGCATTCCGAGTGACCTCGCCGACCAACGGCCACGTGGCAATTGCAGGAAATCTGTCCAGAGCTGTCATAGAGTTCACGCAAAAGGATATCGACGATGGGCGAGTATTTTTCGTGCACAGTGGAGGTACGAGTACGTCTGTATGGATTGCAAGTGTTTCAGGACTACCATAATTTTACAGCTGATGTCTTAAAAAGAGTCCTGTCCCATGCGATGCGGTAGATTTTAATTAGTGGCATCCATAGGGACAGTTTGCATGGGCATGTACTACTAGGACAACCAAAAATCCATGCACCATGCATGCATGCAACCCTAGACAATGCAAACTAGGAGCAAGGAAAAGAGGATTGAGTTGAGAAAATTTTTGAAATAGGTGCAGGTGTGTTCAACGTAACGTGTCCGGCCTCTGGGATGATTTGGGACACCGTTTATTATGCGCGCTTACTAGCACATAAACAATTCATTATATTTCAGGGTCCGACGGCGGTTTCTACTTCAGCGTGTCAGATGGCCTTCACCAACTCCCAGCTCGTCAATTCATCGTCCACGTAGCCGAACTCAGTGTCTCGCTCGCGGTCAAGCAGCGCCTGACTTTGGCTCCAGGCGCCACAGTAGCAGTGACGGCAGAATATCTGAAAGCTGTTATCGGAAACGCTGATCCATCACGTATTGTGTTCACGGTGACCAAGTCACCTCGATTCGGTGCCTTGTATCGAAACGGATTGACCACTCACGCGCTGACCTTTACGCAACAGGACGTGAACAGAGATTTGATCTCGTACAAACAAACAAAGCCTATCAAGAAATGGGAAGCCAAGGACGTGTTTTCGTTTGTCGTCTCCTTAAACGAGACTGATAACGTGGAGCGCGTCATGCCTTCGGATGACGAAAATAAGTTCAGGATATTCATCACGTATGGAGCGATGGATGTGCTTGAAGCATCGAAGTATGTGAGGACGTCTTCGGTCAAGGTACGCGAGAATGACAAGGCCTACATCAACTCCACGCACATGAACGTCAGCGATTTAGCGGCAGCCGTTCCTCAGTCGTCGCAGCTCATTTTTGAACTCGCAGCGGCACCCGATTATGGATGGCTCCAGTTGCGAGGGCATAACTTGAGCGAACGATCGCAATTTACGCCTCAAGATTTGCTCAATAACTGGGTGGTCTACAAGCACTTTGCAAGACCCACTTCGCCCAATTATGACCGGATGCAGTTCGATCTATTTCCCATGACCGAACCCCGTCACCCACTGAGGATCAGGCTGGACGTGGACGTTATGCCTTCGCCGAGTCGTAAACGCACTTTCCAACCCAAATATCTAGCAGCCTCATTGAAAGTGGTTCAAGGGCAGAGATACCAAGTTACAACCAGGGACTTTCTGATCACGTCAGACCCTTCTTCGCTTTCATCCATCGTGTACCAAGTGGTCAAGCCAGCCAACAATGGGTTCTTTGCCTATGCCATTGCTCCCGCCAAACCAGTCCTAGAATTCACGCAAGAAGATATCCACGAGAATCGATTGGACTTTGTGCAAAATGGGTCGGCGGGAGTCGTCAATGGATCGACTACTTTGTTCATCTCCATGAAAGTACCCCTTTCAGATACGGAATCTGCGCCACCGGCTTTCAACCATACTGTCCAAATCTATGTAGAACGACTGACTCTATCGTGTTCTAACTTCGCTGACTTAGACTACAGGCAGAATGCTCAGAAGATTCTGATCACCAACTCTCACATCAGTGCCTCGAGCAATGGCCCTGCCACCAGTATCTTTTACAATGTGACCGAAGGACCTCGAAACGGGGCTCTGTTTTGGATGATGGCAGGAAAACGAGAGCCGGCCACTCTATTCACGCAGGCCGATGTGAATGCTCAGCGAATCTATTACACACCCCTGAACATGAACGCGAGCACGGACTCGCTGACCATCACTGCCTTCAATGACTTTATCGAGATTCCTGGAAGGGTCCTGAAAATTAGAGTGGTGCCTGCCGTCCAGCAAAACGATGTGAAGGTGAAGCCCGACGGCACGTTCTTGCTCAGCGAGGATCTGATCAAGGTCGGCCCAGAGATCGCTGACAAGGATCCATACTTCGTAGTGACCATGAGCCCCGCTTATGGTAAGCTCATTCGTGAGGACCATTATCGAAGCCCAGGCTTCAATATCTCAAACGTCCCTAGCATGGAGTCAGTGAAAGAATTTTCGGCAAAGGACCTGCGATTAAAGAAGATTCGATACATGAACACCTGGCCCGTAAAGCACCATCATTTGGAGGACGGGTTCTTCTACGAGCTACGTGGCAAGGAGTTCCAAGCTGCTAAAGGCAGGTTTCGCATCTTTGTGACCCCTGGAGGAGGACCCGTGCCAACTGTGGAACCACACTTTACTGCTAGGCCGACAGCACCTACTATCGGGCCAGGCGGACAACCGCCTACAATGGCCAGCAAGGAGTATTCCCCGAGTCGTTACCCCAGCTCTCCGACGACGACTGGTGCCATGTATCCGGACATTATCCGGGACCATAACATCGTCATATTCATTCTGGTACCGGTCGTATTCGTGGCCCTCATGTTCATTGTGGTCAGACGTGTCCGAGTGGCCAAGGAGCGCGAGCGGAGGCAGCTGAAGGACAAGCTGATCGCTCAGCAACGACAGCAGGAGATGCATCCGCAGTTACAACGAAGCAGGCCAGACCTGCTTGACGCCACTCTCTATTCTTTGGGCTCAGTCCCAGGCACTCAAAGCACCGAATTATCCGCATCCACTGGGGTACTCATGCGAGAGCGGGACCCATTGTACCGGTCATTCGCGTCAGGAGAAAGGACAGCTTCGATCAAGTCTGGTGCATCAACCAAGACCGGCGTGAGCAGTTTGCATCGAAACGGAGGGAGCACCATGCCAACTAGAACTCTATCTTTGGAAAAGGCCAACAAGGGCATGCTAACCATGGGATCGAGTGCCACAGCCGCCACACCCACAACTCCAACTTCACACAGCGGCTATCACACGTTCTTCGCTCACGAGAGTCCCACCCCAACTACCCGAATGGTCACATTTGATCCTGGCAGAACCGAAATCATATCCAGCGTACCCATGTGCAAGGTCACGCCACTCATGCCGAAACCGGCGGCCTCTACTTGCAGCTCGTCTTCGGGGGACGACTTCCGATACGCTTATCAGTACAGCTCTTCTGCATCAGAGCCAGAGTTCAAGAGCGATCGCATGTCCCTAGACCGAGCACCGAGCTACAGGCAACATCAACGCAAAGGACCGCGAAGTCCAATAAAGCAAATGAAACTGAAAGAGAATCAGTATTGGGTGTAGATTGACAGTGTTCTGATTGTGAGTGCTTGTGCATGTACGCGAGTGTTGTCATTCCACAGTGCTTTGCACATTTTGCAGGAACTGCAGCTAACTGGTGCTTCGATTGATTTGATTGTATGATTGATTTGATGACATGTAATAACGTTAGGTGACCCAGACGAGTGTGGAATATTGTACAGTGACGAGCGGAGAAAGCTCTTTTCATGACAGACGCAGAGTATTGCACTTTACACTATCAGGCCATTCAGGCTGTTGCGTGTGCCCTGGCTGTCCATAATTCTAACTGGGTGCTTGTTGCGTGTGGTTGTGTCTCGCTGGCGTCTCCGAACCTGACCGAACCCAAAATGGCTGCTCCGGACGCTGATACCGCCCCGCCAGCTGAAGATAAGAAAGAGGAGGTGAAGGATTCGGGGCCTCAGTTCCAAGCCCCCCAAGTCGACTTTGGAGGCAGCGACATCAGCAAACTGCCGTCCGATGTGCAGCGCAAGATCCAGGAGAGCCTGCAAGAAGCCAAGACAGCCCTGACCGACTTCAGCGGCAGCGTCGGCGGCGAAGCCATCTCGTTCCTACACGAGGTAAGTCACTGGATTTGCTTTCACAGGCCAACTTTTGCCTTTCATTTCAGAGCAACATGTGGGCCGGAGTGTGCATGCTGGGCCTGGCGGTGGGTGAAACGGCCGGCGGGAGCGCCCTTTCCACAATCTTCGCCGACTGGACGACCATGGTGGCATTCTCAGTCCTCGTCCCGTTGGTCATTTGGGCCGCCCCAAAGTTCATCGAAGAAACCAGCGGAACGGTAAGTATCGACTGTGCATTTGCGACTCTCTGATCTACAACACTGCTTTTTAGTACGTCGTCGGGGCCTCGGCCGTCCTGGGTCTGGCCATCGGTGCTGGTTTGGGCTCCCGCAGCCTCGGCTTCATGGCGCCGCCCGCCTTCATCCTGCCGTTCACCATTTCGCTGGCTGCTTTGGTCATGAGCCACGCTCCGTCGGAGTTGCGCGATCGCCGCGTCTTCGTGGTAAGCACTCGCTGGTGCCTCTCTGCTCGGAGATGACTCGTTCTCTTTTCAGCCGCTGATGGTGGCCCCGGCGCTGATCACGTACGTGCTGGTGGGAGCGAAGGAGATGACGACGACCTACATGCTCTACTTCGCCCTGCTGACCGCGGTGGCCGTCATCGACATGCAGCAGAAGTCGGGCCTGTTCAACCGCCAAGGCCTGCGCCGCGAGCAGTGGAAGACGGTGGTCATGCTGGGCATCGCCGATGGTCTCCTCTACTGGCTGCTGTCCAGTCGTCACGACTGATCTCGAAACTCGTCGAAGCCGCCTTGTGATGATGATCTGGTGTGATGCGCTCTGATGCTGCTGATGTGAAATGCCTGTGCTACCACAGTTGCTCGTCGTGCTGGATCCAAGCGAAAAAGGTGCATTTGGCAGAGTGCTGGAGACAAACTGTAGTTCATCATTACCCCAGTTCCAGTAGTCGATTTCTAAAGATACTCTGATGCAACGCTTATTCCAGTTCCCTACCTGATTATGAAGCCAAGCTTACTTTGCATGTTTCTCGAGTGGAATCGCGCTCAGCACAAGACTGGTGACGAGACGGACCCGTCTATTTCAAAGAGGGTCGTTACGTGCCTGACACAAGCTCTCCTATCTGCCTTGCGCTCTCCTATTGTTTTGAGCACATGTTGCACATGTTGTGCACGCTACTGCAGCTTTCCTTTCCTATGGAAACTTCCTAGAGTGGATGAAATCATCTTGGCTTTGGTTGTTGCCAGAGCGAGGACTACTTTGTACTCCTGCTCGGCCACCTGACTACACACCCGGCACCTGTCTAGTAGTTTACAGAAGCCCCATGTCCTGCTGATATCACAGAATGCAGCAGTGACCATCCCGGAGGCCGAATTCGAGAATGGGTAACACGCTCTTAGAAAGTTCGCAGACTTAAAAGTACTCCAGGCGACTCGTAGGAGTCAGAGACGTCAACACGGCACTGGCCCTACCTGTGGGTGTTCGGCTCACGGCCAAGTAAATCATTTCGCGTGTGTGCCGCTTCACCCTCGAGTGCCCATACTTGGTCATAAACATGAAGGGAGAGTACTGCGTCGCCTGAAGGTGAGTCGAGAGCCCAACCAGCATACCCAAATCAGTCATGTGATGATGATCTGACGCTGATGCTGAGTTGTGAGAGTTTTGGGTCGGTGAAGTTATAGAGGTGCACACTGCACGTGTGCATAAGAAACCTGGGGTCGTAGCGAAGCGTAGTTTCACCCACTTGGCGGACAAGACATTCCTCTTATCTCCTGCAAGAACTTATATTTCCCGCCTTTACGGTTGATGCTCAGGCACCAGGCAAAGGCCCATTGTAAAGTTATGATTTAGATTTGCATATTTCAGGCTTGGTCATGTGTTTGACATCTATTTTTGGAATCATCGATTGATCTACCTAGGTAAGGAAAAAGAGAAGAACAACAAAATATCTTTTTAAATCATAAGGTTCCTTTTTCGGGGGTCTTTGATTTTTTGATTTTGCCTTCTCACGGTGTGCCGCGAATTTTCTAGAAACGTGAGGTGCGTCATAGTTGTAGCTTGCGAGATGATAGGCCTATCCAGAATCTCGCGACGTGTCGTTCCTGTGTGTTTCCTTCCCAGCGTAAGTGTGCAACTATAATTTTCAGAATTCAACATCCACCTGCTTCGATTTTTCCTTTTGTACTACGAGGAAAATGGTCAAGGAAACCAAATATTACGACATCCTTGACGTGAAACCAAATGCCACCGACGCCGAATTGAAGAAAGCTTATCGCAAATTAGCTCTTCAGTATCATCCGGACAAGAATCCGAATGAAGGAGAAAGAGTAAGTCGGCTAAATTTTATCGAGGTACGTACACTGATAAGATTTCGTATTTCTGATTTTAGTTCAAGCTAATCAGTCAGGCTTATGGTAAGTTGATGGCTTTGACTGATTTATAGACGTCAGAAAAAAAATCTTTCTTGTTTTCAGAAGTCCTTTCAAATCCGGATAAACGGCGTATTTATGATGAAGGAGGCGAAGAAGCGTTGAAAGGTGGTGGTTCTGGTGGCGGTTTCGATTTCCACTCGCCCATGGACATATTCGATATGTTCTTTGGTGGAGGTAGGCTGAAATAGAATTGCGGGGTTCTGATAATGTATCTGAAGCGTTGTGTCCATACTTGGCTTAAATTGGTTCAAGCCAAGTTTGGGCAAAGTAAGGATACTGAAGGGCAGGGATTTGCGTATAGGCCTATGCGAATTTCTGCAGTTGTCCCGCAATGTTAAAATTAGTTTTTTTTGGGGAAGAAAGTAATTCTCGCTACTTTTTACAGAAGGGTGTGATAACTGGTAATAATTCGCTCGTTTTGTCTGAATCAATTTTCGTAGGGGTAGGCTTAAAACGCTTTTTATGGCGCCCCAGCGATAGGGAGGTGAAACATACACACGGATGGATCCCCTTAGCGAACTTTTAACCGACAAGGGGTGATTGGCCATCTCTATCTCGTATGCCCATACAGGATTCAAGCATCGAGTGTGCCCCTGAACTGTTTTCCGTCCCGTTATCAAAGGCAATTTTCAGGTCGCCGGGGTCCCAGAGAACGAGAGCGACGTGGAAAGGACGTCATTCACCAGCTGCCCATACGATTGGAAGAGCTGTACAACGGAGCCACGAAGAAGCTTTCCATATCCAAGAAGGTCGTGTGTGACAAATGTCAAGGTAAGAACTGAGGTTTTTATTTAGTCCAGGATCAGGCATGTTCGAAAACTAGGCATGTATTGGCTAGTCTGAAAGATATGCTTATTTAGCCCATGGTCCTAACGGCAATCGGAAACACCTCAGCCCGGCTGACTGAGACTTCCCCGCCCAACTACCTATATTCTCTTTTTAGGTCGTGGTGGCAAAGAAGGCTCTGTACAGAAATGTAACAATTGCCGAGGGACGGGTGTTCAAGTTCGAATGCACCAACTCGGGCCTGGAATGATCCAACAGACTCAGTCGATGTGTCAAGAATGTCATGGTGAAGGCGAAGTAAGGATGTTGCTCTTTGGGGTTTTTCCGGCTGAAAAATGAGCTGCTCTCTCGTCCAGATTATTCCTGCTAAAGATCGCTGCAAGACTTGCCAAGGAAAGAAAACAGTGCGAGAGCAGAAAGTGTTGGAAGTTCCGATCGATAAAGGTAAGCTACACCATTGGTAGGGTTTCTTGAAGACGGTTACAAGTCGAATTGTTTCAGGCATGCGAGACGGACAAAAGCAAGTGTTTAGTGGCGAGGGAGACCAAGAGCCCGGAATCCCTGCTGGCGATCTGATCGTTGTATTGGACGAGCAAGAACATCCGGTCTTTACTCGAAAAGGACACCATCTTATCATGCGCATGGAATTGGAACTAGTCGAAGCGTTATGTGGGTTCCAGAAGAGTATCGCCACCATGGACAACCGACATCTGTTGGTCACTGTTCTGCCAGGTACTCGATTTTGTTTCTGCAAAAACAACGAACTCTCACAGCAGACAAGATTCCATTCCTGCCGTACATTGGTCTGTCGATGAGGTACCTGCCCCACGGGTCTTACAGCACACATAATATGCCATCATGCGGACTCCCTTTCAGTCCTGCCGGTCTTGCTGTTCAGCGTCTGACCTCTCGTTGTACTTGTAGGCGAAGTCATTAAACACGGCGAGCTGAAATGCGTCCCAGGCGAAGGCATGCCTCATCACAAGAATCCGTACGAGAAAGGCAATCTTTTGATTCAGTTCTACGTTCGGTTCCCTTCGGCCAATTTTATTCCACCTGAAAAGGTAAGTAGACGAGTTCGGTGATCACTCGAGTGCACCTGTGGTTTGGCGGAGATATTCACTTCGCAGCTTGCCCGTCACCGACTTTTCTTTTCAGATTGGTCAATTGGAGGCGTTGTTGCCGCCTCGTCACGAGTGCTTGATTCCAGACAATGCGGAATACGCGACTTTGGTCGAACTTGATCCGTCCCAAGATCAGCAAGGCAGGAGTGCTGGGCGTAATTATAGATCGGACGGCTACGATGAAGACGATTCGGGTGGTCCGCCGGGAGGTGTCCGATGCCAGACTCAATAACCCGAAGATCGAATTCGGAAAGAAGCTTGTTGGATGAATATTAGTTACCGATTTCTGTGCGTCTCGTGCGGTGCACACAAATTTCGGATTGCAGCTGTCAATTTCTACTAATTTGGCTTGCGTCTTTTCTAGCTACTCATGTGTTGCGTGTTCACTGTAAATGCCACCCACTCAAAGTATGGTACAATAGTTTTGGCAAGATAAGTAAACTGTGATAACAATGGCAATCTCAACAAGGATAACAATAAGTGAGCCCTATTCACAAAAACGCACCGTCTTCCTCGGCATTGTACACGAATGGTCAGTGTTGGGCGAGCGCACTGGGGTCTGCTTCTGATACCTAAGCTCATTCCCACCGTACCCCAAGCTCTGTAGATACTCGACAACGTAGTCATTTTTCGTTTTCTGGCAGCTATCATCTTTGCGATTTCGAGGCAATGAAAATCGGCCGAAACTGCGCGTGAAAAATCGCCCAGTACCTTGACTGGTTTCTGATCGAGGACTGGCACAATTGACATTTTGTTGCTGGCGTTGAAATTGTTGCATTCGTTGCTCAGCGTGAAATTTCGACATGAGCCATAAATCGAATTTGATCTCCGCCTCTGAGGAGGCCGACAATGGGGGTGGTGAGGAGGGCGTAGGGGCGGGCAGTGATAGATGGCCGGGTCGTTGTTTGATCCCAGGACACCCGTTGCTATCCCCAACCGGGGCAGGTGCGCTGACGTGACCTCGACTGGTTACCGTATTCAACGAACTCTCCGAGCCACCCGCCGCGTCCTGCACGCAAGGAGGCACCATGAGTAGCTTTCGTTCTTCCATGGCGTCCATCCGTTTGGCGTGAACTCGCCTCGAGAGACCGCAATCGCGGTGCATTGTCGTAAAATAGCCTTCTCGATCACACGAGAAATTCGAATCGACGAATGATGAGACGTCCGACTGAGGAGACGAGTTCGACGTATCCCGCGATGCTGGCTTGGGCCCCACTCTGGCTTTGCACTTATCCTTGTCGCTGCTGGGTGTCTTGACGATGCCATGAATCACGGTCTTTTCAGGAAGTGGACGGCGTTGGTGCGCGTCGTCTCGGACACACTCGTCGGGATATTCCAGTTGGTAGCCTTGACGGTACCAGCCATTGACCTTGCTGAAATGAGGGGAAACAATGCAGATGATCAGAAGGCCCAGGGCAAAAGGATAACCGAGTTGACATCATGTGCTCCCATTCCAGGCATAGGGGACACCTAGGCAGGACCAATAACTTACTTTTCACTAAAATCCAGGGAAGCTAACGAAATAATTGACGGGGGTCTCAATTTCTTTCCACAACTCGAATAGGCCGAATCTCGAGAACTGGACGAAGACAGCTTACTGAATCGTTGATCAGTCTCACTGAGCGGCGGACAGTCCCGTAATTGAGCAGCCACATGAATCACCTGCGATGCGGTCGAAATGGGCAGACTCGATTTGGGTTTCCAGACATAATTCCGTTGAAATCCCAGCGACGATGACGTACTTCGATTCTCCGCGTCCTCATCATCAGCCCATTTCAATTCTTCACCTCCCGCTGCCACGCCTAATCGAGGCGGTAATGGAGGCGGCGAAGGCGCGTATACGAGTTCCGGTGCAGTTGAATTCATCGCAGCTGGTTTCTCTTTTTTCGATCTCCTTAAACTGGCCGATCTCTGAAAAAATTGTTTCAATCCTTTAATGGCGGAATTGCCATTTTTCTGGCTGGCCTTGAATTCGTCGTATTCTCCGTGTCCAGACGATACAATAGCCGAATCGGAGTGGATCGATGACGACATTTCGTTCTTCGTCGAGTAATAGGACGACGAGTCCCCTTGGTCACCTTTTACATCCCCACTCTTGATCGGCGTAGACACGGCAACGGGAGGCGATAACACTCGTTTATTATCCTTTTTCAATCGACGTAACGATGAGAAGAAATTGCCCGTTGCCAAAAATCGGTTACTTTTCCGTCGATAAAATGGAGCGAATTCATAAACCACTTCATTCGCGATCGAATCACCCGTCGTGCCAGTCGAGAAATCGACCTGCTTCACTTTCTTAACCTCTTCTAAATCCAATCGATTGCAATTAGTCATACTCATCGTTTTTCCACACTCTGTTCTCTCCAAAACGCAACCGACGATCGTGTTGCGACGAGTCGAGCGGTTGGAACGAGTCGGCTTCGACTGACGTTGTTTGACAATCTCCTCGTTCTCTCGCCCGCCACACTCCTTGGCTGCTGGCCGTCGAATAATTTCCGCGTACTGAGCACTCTTTCTTAATTTGGAAGATCGTTGAAATGCACTCGTATCAATTGCGATTACGGATGCAGCATTGGCGGGGGGAATCGGGAATGAAGTTGACCGTATTTCAGGAACGAGACTCGACGCTTGGTCTCCTTCTGACGCGCACTTTTGCCCTGAACTTCTTAATGTGGAAATTTCACTGATGTGGGCAATTTTCGGCCATGTCGTTGCATCAGTCTCACTCGTAAATTCTCCTTCCGCCGAGCACTCTTCTCGCTGTTGCAAGTGGCACCCGAGACCACTATCGACTACCGATGCCGATTCCTGTCGCACTAAATTAGTCGTTGAACTCGGACGACGGACAAGTTTCGACGATTCCTTGTCCTCGATTATTGCCTGAAATGGCAAAAACGAAAATACGATTAGGCACTTACAAACTAGGCGGGTCTAGGATAACGTTCCCAATTATATGGTGCGTGTCCGACAGATAACAAGACGAGGTCGACTCAAAAGAATGCAAAACTCAAAAAACCATCCAAAAGTCTCTAAAACTGGACTATAATCATAAATTTCCTAGTTACCTCTTCAAATACCATTCAACCAGGAAAACCTGTCTCAAACAATGAGCAATAAGACGAAAATGAGGACACAGAAACTGGACAATTTTGAAGTAATTAAGTCGAGACGCTCAATTCGTGTCTGGCTCCTTAAAACAGGCTAGATTCTTCACTAGATTTTACCTAATAAAATGACTGTACGTGTACAAATGCCAAATTGATTGCTTTATTGTTTATTTCTGATCGTATTTTACCGCATCACTAAGCGCGGGTATGCAATTTCGAACCGCCACGGAGCATTTCCCTTGTATCCTTTTTCATCACAGATCTTCCCTCACTGCCTCCCGACTGGACACAAGATCTGCTGCAGGGCAAACAACACGCCCGCCCGTCCATACTACTTCACACAAGGGCAACATGTCCTTGAAGACGTTCGGGTTGTCAAATTTCAAATTTTTGTCCAAACATCCGCCCCGCCGAACTCGAGGTGCCTATTTGACGAGACATCGTCCGCTGCCCGCACACTGTCTATTATCCCCTGTGATATGTATTTTATGAACTAGCGCAGATGTTTTTTGGGCCCATCTGTATTTCTATCCATTACTGGTTTCAAAAATACATTAACATGGGATCGTTTTTTGGCTGGAGTCCCCTTTGCGTCGAACGGAGTCAATTTAGGGACGAGTCTTGCATCTAATACGATAATGATGAGCAAGGTACGTGGCGCACCAGAGTCCTCTGTAATCATCATAAAAGCCCTACGACCCCCAATATTTACAAACAAACAAAGACCCTGCGAGTCGCAGTGTTTGATTAAGCGAAAGAGGATCTGCGATGTCATTTGTTTAGCTGTCCACGAGAGACGGTATTGACGGAAACGACCCTCCTGTGCAGTCCAATGCTCGACCAGGCAACGAAAACGATCCCTTGGACCTAGTATTTTTTTAAAAATTTACTGCGGTCTCAGACGCTAGACATAAATAACTAACCAGATCCCTCATAATCTACCAGATGCACAGTGCAGTTTGCACGATGAGGCGAGAATGATGTATGAATGCCGAGCACACCACTTCGTACGATCTGTCAGTACGGCCGTAGTAGACGAAGAAAAACGGATGGCCTATACCAGGGTGACACGCAATGGACAACACCGTGTCCCCTACGAGTGACAGTGGCAGATGTTTGACGCGTTCGGGTATGCTATTTGTCCCCCCCACCCTTTGATGAGGGTATAAAAAATGTGGACGGGAAATGTGAGAAACTGCGGAGCCTGTTCGTGAGGGGGTGTTCGTGGCACCCACTATTAACACACGATACATAACACATGTACATACCAAAGTAGCGCCACCACGAACAGACGGTTGTGTTGTCCCACTTGGCCGGATTTGATCCGTTTGTGTAGAACAGTGTTCAACAGCTGGCCAATTCGACGAACGGATTCGTTTTTTCGATGGGTCTTTATCGGCTGCCTCATAAAGGCTGGCGATAGGCCATGAACGAGTGAACGGCGTAAATAATCTGTACCCTCGATCTTTGTCCTCGTTCTCGCCATTGTCAACGCTTTGAAAATGCTTTTTTACACTTGTATAACGAATCAGGCCCAACGGAGAGTCTAAAAAAGAAAAACCTTCGGCACAGATAAGGAACAAAGATGCTTACGTAAGTTGGACCCTGCAATCAGTTTGCCCCAGCACGCCTATTGTGTATTTTGAACCAAACAAAGCCACTGTGACGAGTCAGTGTTCTTATCTCGAAGAAATCTCAAAGAGGCCAGCAGTTGGTTGTTTACGATAGACCTTGAACCAAGATCAATGGAGACAGGAGTTCCCTTGCCATTCATGCGGGTTGAAATGAAGACTTTTTTAATTGCACTTACTACTTTTTGCCGCTTTCTTGCCCAACAGCGAGTCGGCATGGGCTTGGAGAAGTTGAGCACGAGAGTTGAGTCGTTGACTTTGTTCTGCGATCTTGTCGATTTCGGTTGACAAGTGTTGGAAGACGGTGCCGGCCTGCCTTGTCACATGGGACAACTGTCGAATTAAAGTTACGAATGCGATTTGGGCGCGGCCATTGAAAACGACGTCGGCAGCTGTCGATGTCGTTAATGAGCCGTTCGTTCTCGCGGTTGAGATGGGCATTTGATTGGATGGCAATAATAAAGGCGCCAATGATGCCGATGCTTCGGAGGCCATAGAAATTTGCACCCGTTCCTTGTCGTCGTTTACAGATGCCGATGGCGAAGGTCGTGTGCAGGAATAGCGATTAAGGTCACAAACGGTGTCTTCGTCGCCTTCCGTCTGCCCGCCATCTTGTTGTTGTCTGCACAGCCAAGACACCGCTAAATCTTTGCGGGCAAGATCGGGTTTCGTAGAAAATCTCGTAAATATCGAATTGGATGTTTCGCGTTCCTCGCTCGGACTGTGTCCAGTAGCGGGCAACGGAGACTTGGCCGACTCGTCAATACAGTCAACCGTCGGCAGCATAATAAAAGGCATGGGGAATTAAATTGATAACCTGATCCAAATCGTTACGCAGTCAGTCTTGGCTGTGTATAAAAAATCAGAATGCGCAGTCAGCACGTCGCAGGTCGACCCTCAATTTAATCCAGTCATTAATTATAAATTAGACCTCGCTTACCTGAATAGGACAAATGTCCAGGGGTTGCTCGCAACCACCGCACGGATCCGGTCGTGTCAGTGACGAGGCACGCTGGTCGTCAACGCAGGAGCAGGAGCGAGGTCGAATACTCGCGGTGTGACCATGTACGGGAGTAGTACGTGGTCAGGTACGGTGGCCGGTAAGGCGCCTACAATAAGCAGCCTCCGTAAATCGAGCGAGTAGGCAGGTGCGGCTCCCGTCGGCGTTGGCCTAATTCGTCGCAGAACACAATGAGCCAAAGGCGAATTGTAAAGAGACTCGACGTCGGGGCGGTCCAGGGGTGACCAACGGTCAAACACGCAATGTCCAATTCAACAGGCCCCGTCACCAAAATGGAAATCGAGTCACGTGCAACAGACGCTCATCTACGAAGATTGGTTTGTGGGCGCCGGATAAATGTCCATACTGTAGCCGCACCAGGAAAAATGACGAATTTACGAAATCCTGAAACAGTAGGCCCCAATGAATTGCAAGACGGGGGCAAGTATCTCGTATATAGACAAGCTGCGAAGCCATTCGAGGGTTCGTAGGCAATGGTCATGCGGCTACGTTGCTTTTCATTGCATAGACAAAGAACTAAATTCACATAGGCTCGCACCCTCACTGGCAAAATATTTAATCACCGTCGGCGCCGGAGTCAAAACAAAAGCTAGCTAGCAATCAGGCTACTGAACAAAGTAGGCGGCGAAAAACAAGACACCTAGCATTTGGAATTAATTGACGTGGAAGTTGCATGTATTGGTGCTCCGCCTGAAAGACGAGACAGACACGGACGTTACCTACCACTAACCTACTGCTAACAACCGCTGCTGTTCACTGGCGCTCTTAAATATTTCCGCGTTTTAGCAGACATCCGATCTTCAGGTTCGTCGGCAGCTGCTACAACGCGGGAAAAAATTCTGTTGCCTACAAAAAATCAAATTCTGTTCACATCGGAAAAAGGAGGCATTTCAAACATCGGTTTTGCGCAATTCAGGTGATCGAATCGTCGGAAAGTGCGAACTCAAGCTAGACAGAATGGTAAGTAACCTAGCTATGGCAGAGTGGAAAAGTACGATTTGACTGTAGCCATTGACTATAGGGTAGATACACAAGAGGGACGTACTGTTCTGTCTGTGTGTGTATACAGAACTATTGTACCTACGTGGTATTGGTTTATGGCGTAGGCTTTATGTGCCGTACTAACGATAGCTTGGTGTTCCCTGTGGAACATGTAGTTAGATACGTACCCATCGGTGTCGACGTAATCAATAGCCTATGTTGATCCCCTAATTTTCAGGCAGTTTTTAACCCTCTCTAACCAATCCAGGAATAAATCTGGCTAATTTGGTAGTGCTGGATTGTCGTGGATATCTGAGTTGTACTCTAGGATCGAGGGACTTCGAAGTGCATGGGCACTTTCAGCTACATCTTTGGGTCAAAAACACTTTCCAAGAGACACAGCTATCCCGCAGACTGGACATGACAGACGGATCGTAGGACTAGTGACAGATTCTTTCCCGGTAGTCGGCCTACTCGTCATTTCTCCCTTTGTTCCAGGCATCTTTTTCGAATAACAAGCCAGTTTGGATCTTATCTCACGAATCGCAAACGGAATTAGCACTTAAAGTGGTCGAAGAATGCAGGACTCGGATGGCCGATGTCGGCACAGAGGTATGTGCGAGTCTGTTTCTGCTCGATTCTTACAATGTTTTTTTTTGTTTTACAGATTCCGCGTCAATTGGAATTCAAAGACGTCCTGCAATGGAAGAAATTCAACGACGGATTTCCCGATCTCTTTATCAGAGATGTGAAAGAAATGGCTGGCAAAGATGGTATGAATCAAATCTAATCTCATCAAATCTTTTAATTTGTGTTTTTTTAGTGATATTCATCGCATCTTTTCACACGGTCGACGTGATTTTCGAGCAGATCAGCATGCTTTATCAAATCCCTCGCTATTTGGTCCATTCATTCACGGTCATATTGCCCTACTTTCCCACTGGGACCATGGAAAGAATCGATCTGGAAGGTGAGTGATTCCGTCCTCTCCTTGTTGGGGCATATCTCATTAATCTCTCTCCGTAGGCCAAGTCGCGACGGCTAAAGTGAACGCCTGATTCCACGATCTAGGCATTATTTTTTCGATGAATCTTATCTCTTTGATTCTAGACTCTGGCAACATTGTTGTCCGATATTCCACCTACAGCTCGCGGGCCAACGCAGATAATGATTTTCGATATTCACGCGCTTCAAGAACGCTTTTATTTTAGTAGCAAGGTTATTCCAAGGTGAGTTTATGTTTTTATTGTTTATTTTCGTCAAATATTCTAATTTGGCAGATTGGAAACAGCAATACAGTTGGCCGAGAAGGCAATTAGAGAAGCCTATGCAGCGGACATAGCCATTGCGTTTCCCGACGATGGGGCGCACAAAAGATTTCATCGCCTGTTTCCCGATGAGTGGCCTCGAATCGTGTGTTCGAAAACTCGAGACGGCAATAAGCGAGTGATCAGAATCAAAGAAGGTACGAGGGGGTGCCCTGTCATGACTGCCCATCCCCTGAATCACACAATAGACGGGCCTGGTGTGGCGGGGAATACTCATCTCACAACGGACCCCCATCAGAATACCAGCCAAACCCGAACGTGCTGATTGTGCACACTGACGAGGATCAGGCAAACATGCGATTCCCCTGCTTATCGAAGCGTGAATTTTCAGGCGACCCCGCGGGCAAGAACGTTGTCATTATCGACGACCTGGTTCAAAGTGGCGGGACCTTATTGGAAGCTGGCAAGGTACTGTTCCCGCCCAGTTCATAGACATAATTGTAACTTCCATTTTAGGCCTTTCGAACAGCAAATGCGAGCACTGTCAGCGCCTACGTCACTCATCCCGTCTTCCCGCAAGAATCGTGGCGGCAATTTGTCAGAGACGGAAAAGGCAAGGAAACCCCGTTCGATAACTTTTGGATCACGGACTCCCTACCGCACGCTGATGCTATCGGGCGGCACCCTCCTTTCAAAGTACTCAGCCTGTCGAGTGTTATCGCCACGACCTTACTAGGCTTCGATCTGCAATATTGAAGTGCCCACGAAGGCAAATCTCGTCTATTAGCCACAGAACACAAAAGTTTGACAGATTTAGAAATACATGCTTCACGCTGGCATATTTCATTAACAGGCCGAGAAAGTTTATTCTTTAAATCTTTTTCAACGTTTTCTTGATCAGAGCCGTACGCTGAAATGTAAGAGAATTGTGCAAAGTAGGCTTATAAGAAGTAGAAGACCTTACCTGTTTGTGAGCATCGGTTATGCACGCTTTCTTGTACGGACGTATATCGTCGGTACCGAAACCGGGAATCCACATGTTCCAGTTACGTTCTACAAACGGACGGTTGTGAATGCTAGCTCGGAAGGGTCCTGTGCTCTTACCTAAACACAGCTGTACATCCTTGACGTCGACGGCACTCGCCTTGCGATGCTTGGCGATTTGACAAGCTCCGGAAACAACGCTTTCGATAAACTCGTCGGCGATATGCAACAAGGTCTCCTTGACATCGTCGTCCAGTTGCTCGTACGGGTCCACTTCCCGAACCAAATCATCCAACCGCTGTTTAGTCAATACCTGAAAACAAGTCGTTGCTAATATGGTGTCACAACGGAGAGTGGCAGCTCGTATTGAGAATGGTTGCAAAATGTTCCAGCGGAAAATCTTGGCCTATCAGTGGCCGATCAGACACCCCACAAAATCGACACCACTGCTTCTCGTAAGGGCCTGCCGATAAACTGCATTTGGCCCTTGTGTCAATAGCTAGCCATCGCTGCCCACCCGGCCATTTTCCAAAATGTAATCTATGCCGTCGAGGAACACTATGCGATCACTCGCAACATCGAAGCACTGAGCGACGTTGCCATATCAGTTACAGGCCACTTACCTGACTCGAATCCGACTGCACTCCAGAAGAGCCAGCAGCTCCCGAATCCGTGATCGCATTCGAGGCCGACCCCCCGCTGGCAATCGGAGCTGACGATGAGATCGAAGCCGTCGATGGCGATGCAGTGAAACCCGCCGTTTCCGATTTGTTAATGGCCAGATTCGTGGCAGCGAACTGGACTGCCGAGACCGAGGATACGGAAGAGGGGGACGGTGCTGGCTGTTTCGACATGACGGATGGTTGTTGCGATGCAGTCTGCTGTTGCAATTGCGAAGCCACGGTCTGCTGTTGGGGCTGTTTATACTGGTACTGGATTTGGGCCTGCGGCTGTTGCTGCTGCGGATTGAGAACTGCTGTCGGCGCCTGCTGCTGCACGACGATCGGCTGTTGTTGCAGAATGACCGGACGTTGGTAGACGCCTGAAATGAGTCGGGTGCAACAGTCCTGTATTCCATCCAAACACTTCTGGCCGCACTCACCTTGACTGGAGTACTGGGCGGGCATCATGAGTCCAGTGTTTGCCGAGGTGGCGATGATCTGCACTTGGGTCGGTGTGGCCATCCTGGTGGCGGCCACTTGCTGCAGCACCTGCTGTTGTGGCGACTGTTGCTGCTGTTGTTGCAGGCGGACCAATTGCGGTTGGTGAGTCATCTGCTGTTGTTGGGGCAGAATATGGGCCGATCGTGGTTGCATGAAAGACTGTTGCGACTGAGCTTGTTGCGGCATCCGATTCTGCTGCTGGACCAAATAGGCGGCGGAGGACGGCGGTTGGGACATGGGGGCCCTGGTGGTCGGTATGGCGTTGATACCTACAAAATTGGGACGGCCAGGTTGCTGGGGATGCTGCTGTTGAGTGGGCGATTGGTGTTGTTGATAAGAGTTGGCCTGTTGTTGGCGATAAGCAAACTGTTGAGTACTATTGTACTGACCGGGTCCGATCACGTAGGGTGGTCCGGAGGGCTGCTGCTGTTGTTGCGGTTGCTGGTGGTAAGTCATGCCAGCATGCGGCGGTGGCATCGATTGCTGCTGGGTGGGTGTTTGGTGGTGCGACGGCTGCATGCTATGACCGCCTCCTCCGGACGCGTTGCTGTTATAGCCAGCCTGTGACATGCGGACAGCGGCTAGCTGCTGAGCAGTAGTAACCGTAGTGGCGGGATGACGGAAATAGTGTTCTCGACCGTCGCTCTCAGCGTGTCTGAAGTAATCAACCAGACTATGGTCATAGGAACGCGACGGGCGCACTGGCCGATAGTTATACATAGCGAGACCCACTTTCGGCCTAGCCGCCTAAGGTGCAAATGAACAGGACGTGCTCAACTTCCAACGCGAACGTGGTAGATGCGCCCATGAATAAAAATAGTCCGTGACACCTTGCAACGGACCCGTTACCCCATCCTCGCCCCTGCTCATCCTTCCATGACTACCACGTTGCTAGCCTACATTAGCTACACGCACCTAGCCCCATCGCAAACACGCCCGTCGTCGCCCTCTAGCTCCATGTTTGCCCAGCCCAGCGGTTCCTTCAATCCAGGCCCCCCGCCATTCGCTCATAGCTAACAAGCGTTATACACGGCGCGCCAACAGCCAAAGCAAGCTAGAGCACATGCACGTGCAAGCACCCCATTTCCTCTCACGCCCACCATGCACACCAGAATAACACAAGGTACATCGGGGGGCATACCACACAACACAGGCAATAGGCGGCTTATAAACAACCCTTTACTTCAAACTCATCAAAGCACACACAGAGCCTCAGATCGAGTGGCAAAGTCGCTTCTCGCCAGCTCGTGATATCAGTCAAGACCGTGACGGACTTGTCAACTTGGGCTAATCAGATCATCATCGGCTCCAGCAATCAATACAAAATGGATAGCTCATTAGAAACCATGAACGATATGGACTAGAAAAGTGATAAAATGCAGACTGCTTTGGTCAACTGGCAAGAACTCACTGAGCAAACAACCATTGGTCCATACAGATCACCAACTTCACATCGTCTTTTTCAAGGCCAAGACACCGATCAGAACTGCCATTTCCAAAACTGCGGGCAACGCTGAACAAAAACCGAATATATACCAATACAAATCGCAGTCCCACACGTCCCAAATAAAGAAGGCCAGGGCCACGCAAGCGGCCGCGTGTAAAGCGGTTGCTAAAAAGAAAAAATAGTCTCATTATTTCGCAGTGTTGAATACTATCGAGCGAGACTTACATGCCAAACCAGACGAAGGTAAGAACGTCGATATACCGCCAAAAAATCCGAAAATTTCGATCGCGAAGCATGCCAACGTGAGAGATAAGGCGACGATGAATCTAAAAAGGTAGTGGAAGAAGGAAAGCTTTGGTACAGCAGCTAAACCCTGTCCTAAACAGGCAGGAAATCTTAACGTTGGGAGGTTTAAATTATTGCCTTTTTTGAACACTATCGTCAAGACCGATGGAAAAAGCCGCTTTTGTCCCAAAAAGATTCAGTCCCAAACCTTTTTTTTTGAACTTCCTATTCAACCCTGCCAGGACAAAATAAGCCATACTGAATGTCCTTGTCTTCATATTGACGAGCGGTAAATCTCAACGGTAGGCCAGCTTTTACATTGTCATCCTTAAATCGAAAACGTCTTATCTCTCAAATTATAGACACTCATAAAACCTAATGAAACTCTTACCCTCGACCAAAAAATGGCTAAAATCAAAATAAAATGAGCAATTAAAGTCAGGAATCGCGCTGGTACAAGGCCCGAGATCATCGCTGAGGATCTAAAACGTGAAGAAAGTGGAAGAAAAATGGAAATCAGTTACACCAAGCACAGCTTCCCCGCGATACTTCGATATATGCATAAGCCAAGTTTCACGGACCACGCCTGCGCGCACAAAAACACGACTTTGTAGGTACATTCTTGCAATAAATAGCGATAGCTAGTGGAAGACAAAAGACGTAACTAACGAAGAGAACAAGGGCCGATTGGAGGATGGAATAAATGTTTTGACGAATCGATCGAAGAAAATCGGTTCTCCGATCGGTTCCATCTGCCACTGAGCTTTGTTCCGCTTTTCACGATATATCAAGGAGGTAGAAGAAAATCGCCACTTGCATTGGCTTGGCAAAGAACTGTGATGTTTTGTCCCTGAACTAAACCAGTGGACAAATTAACATCCTGGTCCTAGGATCCGAAATCAGTGACTTGGATACCAGAGCAGAGTCGAATCCAGTTTCGTCGATGTTCTATATAGTCTTATCATTGCCCACGGCTGACTCGAATCGATTGAATACAGCGTTAATTACTGTATTCTTCAGATATCGGCCGTTTTTAAAAAAAATTTTTGTGGGCTGGGCCCCGCGCCGCCCAAGTTTCCCACGGGACTTCCAACCCGTTTTGCCTATAGCTGGCCAGCAGTCATGATATGATAAGCAAGGCCGTGAGGTGACCAGCTCTCACGGCACCATCCCTCCACGCGAGGGCATCCTGGACAGGACACCGACGTCCTCGGACGATGGCGGGTGGGCTGTGAACCCTGTCGGTGTTCGACAGCCGAGACTGCCTTCTCGTTTGGCTTCCGTCTCTTCACTCGAAGCACCTCGACGGTACCGGGTGAGTCACCCACGGCCTGGCGTGCGTGGTCAGCGATGGTCTATGGTTCGCAAACCGACCTCCGAACCCGGGACGAGTCCAGCCACTCGCTCCCAAGCAATACGGAGAGGCAAATGCCGAACCGCTGCACCACCGCGGCCGCGATATCGGCCCTGTTAGCTACCAGAAATTCAGATCCTCACCGACAGAAGCGTTGACCATCGCTTCAAGAAACGTCGAAACCACTCGATGCCGATGCTAGCTTGCTGAACCAAATGTTGTGATTCGTTCGGCAGCATTGAAATAACGCAAAACGCTTCATTTGGTATTTGCGATAATTCAGTTGGTGATAGCTCTTTGCGGTTGGACGAGATGACGAATCCACGTCGATCGAGGGGCATGACAGGACGCGTCATCAGCGTACCTCGATCTTTGTTGAGTCAATGTCCGAAATACTCTTTTCGCAAATCTTCTTTGCTCTAGTTAGACATGTGCTAAGAGAAACTTTCGGTCCCCAGCCCAAAGTATGTTTTGATTCCAGCATCGCGGAGGTAAAAGAAGTTAACTAGCGAAACGCAAACGCGGACAGTATAGCTGCAAACATAACCAAATAAGCCCAATATTTCCATTCGAATACCTTAGCTCACCTTAAATAAAATGTTTTAAATTTTTGATGTGGGACCGCGATTCATGCAATGACAAAAAGTTAAAAACTAGGGTAAAGTTTAGCACAAATTTGAAGGGTCCGTGGAAGTCCAAATAAGAAACCCCAAACGATTGATCCCTAACGCCGAAATCCTGGCTCGTAAATACTGTGTCCAGGCACGGAAAAAAGCACCAGGTAACTGTAGTTACGAAAATGTAACATTTAGCGCGGTCCTAGAGTACGCACCTTTTCGATTTCTTCCAGTCAAAGTTCTGTCGAACGCGTAGTTTTACGATTCCGCCATGTCGCCTGTAGCATTAACAATAATTTTTTGACAATATCAACTCATTAAGTGGGACAATATAAACTCATTAATAACAAAACCACGGCTCACCGAAATTCGTTTCTCGATTTCGATTTCCGTCAGTCCTCGACGTTCAGTTGATGCTGATTGAGTAAACTATAGTTTCAGTCAAACACAACTAATTCGTAAAAATCAGTTAAGCAGCGCATTGTGGTGTTAAGGAAAACTTTTCCCCTAAACAGTTTTAAAAAAAAACATATCGTCACTAAATTTTAGCGTATTAAAAAATACAAAATTTTTATACTGAAATTCATTTGTACCAAATTTCAGAGCGATCGGGTAAGATCGATATCAACCGATCAG
This sequence comes from Mesodorylaimus sp. YZB2_4, assembly GCA_030248295.1. NCBI lineage: Eukaryota > Metazoa > Nematoda > Enoplea > Dorylaimida > Dorylaimidae > Mesodorylaimus > Mesodorylaimus sp. YZB2_4. The sequence goes on from JASANH010000938.1 coordinate 770,804, forward strand.
CCAGCTATCTGATTGTGATCTGACGTTTGAAAGCATTATTCTCGAATAATAATCGTGGTTTTATCATGGAAGGAGCACTTGGAACTAAACGACGCCAATCGGACCAATTTGGAAAATCAGTGAAACGAATTCGAGCCGACTACGATCACGTGGATGAAACGACTTCGATCGACATGCTGGATACCGAATCACTAAGTTATTTTGACGATGTACCGGACGAGGTGCTGGTAATGATCGTATCGATGACCCCAACCCGTCAATGGCCAAGATTGGAACGAGTGGATCATCGATTCCAACGTGGTGTCAGTTATGCGTGGCGCGATTTGAGGACTGGAATGCTGGATGAGTTTTTGGATGAAGAGAAGCTAACGACGAAAAGTGCTTTTGAGAAGAAAGAAATGCTATATAAGCTGTTGACGTTTTTAGCAGATCGATCTCCAAATCTGGAATCGCTAAGCGGATTTTCGATCTTCGTCAAAACTTTAGAGCTACGTCATATGCGGCATATGATTCAATTTCGATGTTTGAAATGTATCGATTTCTCGAACTGTCATGTCCAAGTTCGGCATTTAGCTCAATTCTTATCAACATCGGGCAGTCGGGGTCGATTGGAAGAATTGCGGTTGAATGAATCGCTGAGTTTTCCGGGCAGCGTGACCCCGGAGACGGCTAAAACGAAACGTGATCAAAATGACGCGATCCTACGACCAGCATTTGAAGAAATTGCGAATCGTCCATTATTGAAGTTGAAGAAATTTATTTATCAACGAAATAATATTTTAGCGGGAGCATTTTTGGAAAGTTTGAATGTGTCGGAGCTTGAAGAGCTCTCGATGGCTTCGAGCCAAGTCCGGCCGACTTGTCTGACAACTTTGCTCAATCGATGCACTCGTCTGCTCAAACTTAATCTGAATATGATCGACTATCATCCGCTTAAAGTCAGTCAAGAAACTACGTATCCAATTACTGCCGACGTGACCTCCACTTTGGCAACATTACCGTCGTCCAATCTGAAGTCTATTCGTCTAGAGTGGATGAAGTGGTCCTGTGCGACTGCTAATCTTGAACTGTTTGCACGAACATTGGCCAGTCTGGGACGATGCTGTCCGAAAGTAACCAGTCTAATGATCGCGAGGAATTCGTGTTGTTCAAATTCCACCATCGATGCCATTATTGACAATTTCTCCGCCCTGACTCACCTTTGGTTGAACGTGGAACTTTGCGATAGTCCGTCTCTCGTTCGTTTGGTAACGAGATTGAACGGCTTGGAAATTCTGGGATTGAACACTCGGGGCTCGCAAGCCTTGCAAGTCAATGTCCCTGTCGTCAAAGCAATCGCAGCACATCAACATGGACTCATCGATCTGACTTTGCGTCGACCAGTTGTCTCGGCCGCAGCACTCAAAGTGTTGGAGGAAGTACCAAATTTGAGGAAATTGTGCACTGGCGGACGATACATCACCAACGCGGTCATGATGTCTTGGAGTCACAATCTTCTGAATCGATTGGAATCGCTGGAACTGCATGATGTGCCTGCTATCTCCGATTCGGCTATGGTTGTAGCGGCGAAGAAATTAGTGAATGTTCGGCGCCTGAGCTTGCGAGGTAGCGGCATTACGGACATTAGTTTGCGTGCCTTCGCCGCGTCGTGCCCTCGATTGGCCGAGTTGGACGTTTCCCATTGCTCAAAGACGACCAAGGCTGGTCTGATGGCTGTCATCGATTCGTGCAAGGATTTGAGGAGATTGAAAGTGGATGGATTGCGAGTTAGTTTGAATGAGCTGACTGGTAGGAATCGACGTGTGCACTTGGACTGGATCGATTCGATCGAGGATAAGGCGTAGGTGGCCTCAAGGCTCATGTCTCCAATTGTATCTTGGATTGTGGTGAGTGATACTGTGATGGTTCGACCTGTGATTGTTGCTTAATGGGTCTAAGACTCACAACGACTTTGTGCACTTGCTTGCATGACGACGAGGCAGGAAGCCGATGCGTTTATTCAAGGCACGATAACAACAGAAACAGCAGCGACAACATTCGCACTGAACAGACGAATCGGTGTGCTCGCAGCAGTTCTGAAACGGAGACGAGATGATCTGGGGGTCCTCGAAGCACGGGCGACGACCTACGTGAGCACACAGCAGTGGTGCTTGGTGTACGCCTAGCCCACATAAGCCTTCCATCGATTGCTCGCCCGGCGGTTAGCAGCGGTGATGAATCGCTGATATCTGAAATGAGCAGCTGCGAGGGTGGGGCTTGATGGAGAGGGCAGGAGACTGTATCTCGGGCACAGCGATGCACTCAGTGGTCAGCAGGGTATGGTCCAGTAGACTCATGGTCGGTTTATGGTGGCACTGACGAGTCAGCCCCCTTGAGGCCAGGTCTGAGATGAGCAACTGTGAGGATGGGGCAGCAGGACGTTGGCCAGGGGGCCAGGAAGGAATCACCTTTCAATGATATGATCAGCCTGGCTCCCATTCGGTCCCTGGTCCCCGTTGTGGCCGTTGACCCCTCCATTGAGATCAGGGACGCTCGTGCCTTCCAGGCCATTGGCCAGGATGTCGGTAGGACAGCGTCGCCTGTCCTCGGTTACGTCCTCGTACAGTCGGAATCTGAAAGGGCAGCGATGAGAGCATGGCTTAGAGAAGGGTCCCAGAGAGGGGCGGACTTACTTGGTGCCATCGTCCGCTTCCCCAATGACAATGGAATCATCGTCGCTGTCCTCGTCCGGCACTACGAACACTACTTCCAGTTCGATCCTGCCATCCTGAAACACAGGCGAGGTCACCAAGCGAGGCCGTGGCAGGGGGAGATAGAACCTGTCGCGAGAGGACATCCACGGCCTCGACGTGTTTAGCTTCCCTCAGGTCGATACCATTCGTGGCCAGGATGGCATCGCCCACGAAGAGGGCGTGGCAGCGATCTGCTGGTTGCCCCTTGTGGATGTCTGATATGAGGATGGGCACACCGTGCTCCTTGCCGCCCTGCAAACAAGAATGGTCAGGCCAGCAGGCAGTGGGCATCGATAGGTTGGCCCTGTGAATTGGTAGCCCGCTCACTAGCCCAGTGTCCATTCCCGCCCAGGTAAACTATTTCACAGGTGCTGGGCTGAACGCAACCCGATACACAGACGAGGTTATCCTTGCAGGATGATCCCGAGGACCAGCATACCGTACCGTGATCGATATTCCCAAGCCTTCCTTAGGTCCTTTGCGTAACACCACTTTTCTAAGACGGCCGATACCCTTGTTCTTGCGTAGCTTCTGGAGGTCCTACAAAACAGCATGGACTGTGATGGCAGTCAGTCAGTGTCAGTGTCACAGCCACAGCAACAGTGTAACAGTGTCAGTCAGTGTAACTAGCAGTCAGTGCCATTTGATACAGGCATCTGGCAGTCCCTACATGCCGAGTGCTCCCTCCGGCTTACCTTCTCCTCCGGCATCGGCAACGTCTTGCGATTCTTTCGTCCCCGGCAAGCCCGAGTGACCGTTTTGTGCCTGTGCAAATGGATTTCCGCCTCTAACTGATTCCACAGCCGGTCGCTATCCGGACCACGCATTTCTCGCGTCAGTAATTGAATTTGCTGCACTCTGCAAAGACATTCACTCCAGCAGTGCTGGGCTAGACGCAAGCAGGAAGGACTTATTGCTGCCAGGCTTATAGTCTTACCTTCCCGCCAGCTCCTTCTCCAAGTACTTGGCAGCCAGTCGTGCACCGTACACTTCGTTTTGTAAGGAAAGAACACTCTTCTTCAACTGTTGATTGTCCACATGCAAACGCTGTGTCTCGGTCTGCAGCACGGAGGTGGAATAGACTTCATCTCGGAAAGCCTGCAGCTCTTCTTCCTGAAAAGGACCCTGTGAGGATAGGATCCCTGGGTTTGTTAGTCCCGGGGCAGTGAGGACAGCCCCCAGCACTCCAGAAGACCTACCAATTTCTTCTTCACCAACTCGGCTTCATGAGGAGCTGTCTTCGAATTCACCTGGCACTGCAGGGTGTGCACTTGCAGCAGCAATTGATGAGATTCCTTCTCGACATCTGATCTCGCTTCTTTAGCTCCACGAAGCTTCTCTCGTAAGTCTTTCAGTTCTGTCTGAAATGGGGGTGTATTTGAAGTGGGGGAGGGGAAACCAGACCCTGAGGGTCTCGTGCAGAGGGATTACTGTAACTGTCCACACTCTCCCATTCCTTCCCACAACCTGACCACGTTCCCAAGGCGCCACTCTTCCAACACGCGCTGCTGTGCCCCCCAAACAAAAAACATCATGTTTCGCTTCTCTCTCTGCACGTACGAGGAAATCAATAAGTGCTTAGAAATCCGTATGCTCGTCTTAATTCTAAAATGGCCCATTGCCTACCTAAACCCAGTTTTTAATAGCCAGTCCTAACTGGAACCCGTTCAAGGAATCGGAAATGCCAGAGATCATTTTGCATGGAATAGTCATTTTTGAAGAGCATAAAAACGTCATTATGTTGTCTGGGCGCACGGATTCTGATGTCTATTCCCGAGGCGAGAATATCCATTTTTGATGTGATATAATCAGAGACCCGCGGGAAGCCTATCTGACCCAATGCCCATTCAAAATCTTGCTCACTTTCTTTTCTTCGAACTTTTGATGAGCTGACTTTTTTATTTGAAGAGTAATCAGCTTGAGCTGATTGTTGCAGCTGGTAACACAATTGTCGAGTTAGAGCACGGATCGATGAGGACTCGACAGTGCCAGGAGTGATTTGGGGCAAAAAAACTGAGAACTGGTTTAGAAGATATTGTGTTTTCGAGAATTGCAATTGGGCGGTGTAGGAAGGGGGACTGCGGAGGGAAGATTCTGATCAGACCTCGAAGAAATCGAGCCAAAATTGAGTGGGTTATGCTGGGGAGGAGGCGTGAAAAGGAGGGGGTGATCGAAAATGGCTCGCGTAGGGGGGGGGGGGGGATGCGGTAAAAAATAGCTGCTAAAATTTCGCTCTTTGGGGATCCGAAAGCGCAGTGACCATGAAGGGCACTACGGCCGAGGGTGCTGCGGTTTGCCGTGCCCTTTACAAGCGGTACCACAGAATGCGGTGGAGGAGCAGCAAGGGAAGGACACCCTTGTGGAAGATGGTGAGTTTGACCCCACATCAAGCTGTGAATGATAGGCATACCCAAAGAACATGGGGGCTGTCTTGCCCATTTGGCAAGGCCTACTATCTTTCTGCGGTGCAGCCCTATCGTAAGAGTGAAGAGCAAGCAGCAAGAAGCCAACGTACACACTCCCACTCTGACAAGACTTTGGGTCAAGTGGGTAGTGATAGGGTCACAGTTGCAGCCTGGGTCAAGCCTAGCGTAGTAGCCACAAACTTACGTCCAATCTGGAATTGCTTTGCGACACGGACTGCACCTTGTGCGCCAGCTGCGCAAAGGCAGCACTCAGCTTGGTGATCTTCTGTCGGCCGTGCACAGTGCAGTGACCTTGGTCGCTATCGATCTCTCCCAAAATCAAGTCCAAATCAACAAACGCTTTATCGAACTCCTTCTCCAACGAGTCCAACCAAGTCAACGAGGGCAGGGGGCAGGTGATGTTGGCCTGGCTGCCATTGCGACCTTGCACTGCGATAGCGGCCGTCTTGAGTTTCGTGGGGTCACTCGCATTTTTATGACTCATTCTCGAATCGACTTCTCTTCACTGACCACTGGAACAGAACAGGGCTGACTGTCAGTCACGCACCAAGCAGAGGACTAGTCGGACACAGGCGCGAGCAAGGAGAACTGGGCGACGGGGCGATAACGGTGAGAGATTTCTCGGGAAGATGCTTATTTGGAAGGAATTTGAAGATTACGAGGGGAAGAGCACTCGCCGGGCTTGTCTAATAAGCTGCCGAGGAATGCAGCCTCTCGTCCTAAGTCCCTTTCGTCCAAAACCGGAGATGTAGCCGTTCATTGGCGTAAGTTTAGTCGAGCAGGCTGTGCTTGGTGGGCGAGGGACAGGGAGGGATGGATGAAAAATAAGGCGACCACCAGTCTCTCCTTTTTCTTACTAACGCCGAAATAAAGAGAAACAGTCCGAGGCGTGTGTATTTAGGCCACGAGGGGTAAGAATGGCGCCTCAAAAGCAGCCAGCCTCCCGATACGCTTTGAAGACGAGTGAGCCGATGGCAATTGAATTCTCGCAGGCGCCCACGTGACCAACGAGATGGTAAAGAAAGGACGCTTATTCAACAAAACCACGTCTTCCTTCACAAAAGCCCCTGAAACAAGCCAAATAAAATTATCAACCCACTCCCGTGTCTTAGATTCGCTCGAATGGCGCCCCAACTCCTCCTTGGAGTACAAGCTAGCACTCAAAACAAGCCTCCAATGTCACAGAACTGGGGGAGAACGAACTGGCCAGCTAGGGAACACCGGAAACAGCCTTCAATGGTGTCTCCGATGAGACGATTACAACCACCACCCGACAACCCGATCAAGTTTAGTATAGCTGACAATGATGTGTCAAACACACGAAATTACGACAGCGAGATAATGTTGTCGAAACTGGAATCAAACATCACAAAACATTTTCGTTGGGTTTGACTGCCGAACTGGTCAGACGACGACGCCAATAGCAATCCAAACAGCAAGCGGCCTGGGCGAACGGATAGTACTGACTGTTCTTGAATGGCTGGCGGCAGTCGAAGCAGGCAACACAGCCCCGATGCAAGTGCTTGCCCAAAAATTCCAAGCACACATTGCCATTGAGCGGCTTGGCGCACCCTGCAAGAACTGATGGTTCGGGGAGACCACTAAGAGAATGGGTGACTTGGTCCTGTCCAAACTAGGCCTGACGTGACAGGGTCCTCCCAGACGCATGTCCTCTGCGGGCTGGACCCAACGCCTGCAGCAAAATGTGCCCTGACGTCGCCCGGGCCCATCCCCAACGCCCACAAACCCTGACTTACCATCGCAGAGCGGGGGGTTCGTCCTCACGTAACATTCGGCGCAGTACGGTTTCTCGATGGTTCCGACATAAGCTTGAACCAAGACCGAATGACAGGCCGAACAAGCCAGACAGCCCGGGTGGAACAATTTACAAGCGGCGAAAGCTGCACGATCGCCCAATGCTTTCTTGCAAATCGGGCAATCGGACTGGCATTCGATAACACTCAAGCCCGACGGCAACGTGCTGCTAGAACTCATTGTATAAGAATAAGCGTTCGGTAGAAATTTCAAAGAAAAATTGAAGAACCTTTCGTGACGATGCGAAAACGAGAAATGAGAAATCAAGTCAAAGCGTTATGGGCATCGACTTTACACTGCAGCGTGGGACTAAATTTAAATTTGCGCGCAATTGTACCTGCGTCAGTGTGCCGATATTTGGGTTAAAGTTTTGGCGGGAAAACGATAAACTCACTCCTCTCTCATTTTCTTTGTTTGGCATAATTGATCCAAATGCTCTTCAAAATTTGGGCAAAATATCTAAATTATTTCAGAAAACGCGAATTTTTCACTACTGTAATCATCCGTCAGTTCGAGATTCCGAATGAAATTTGCTGGACTTTTCTGTAAAACTCAATTTCAAACACTGGTCCTAAACAGGAACATACAGTATTTCTTTCCCCTGATGCGGAATTTTCTCTCTTTTGGATCGACCTATTGCTCAATCAAGTCTGTCCAACGATTGATTAATTCATATATCAAAAGTAAAAGCCGTGAATAAAGTAAAGGTGTCCAGCGCTCGGAAAATAAATCGTACCTTCCCAATATTTTGCATTTAATGTGAAAAAATTCATATAATGGAGCGAACAGAGTCGCCAGATCTATTTGGCGATATGAATATTGATTTCGAAGAAGCTCGTTTCGAAGCAGGCAACAGACAGGAAGGTTAGTTTTTTGAGTTTTTCGGGAAACCGATAAAATATCTTACGTTTTTTTTTGTTCAGGACGAAGATTTCGCAATCAAATAAATTTTTCTTGCTCCGGAAAAATTGAAGATTTGAAGAAAAGTTTACGACAGATTTCGAGTTTCGTTGAAAATCAAATAAAAGAAACGGAAATAAAAAAGTATGCTAACGGGGATATGTATTTCTGAAGTTTTTAGGCCAGTGCGCCATGTTTTTTAGTCAGAACGCTGCATCTCCCCCGTCAGTTTCGATTGCATATGTTCAGTCGAATTTACTAATCTATCCAATCGAATTGGACCAGTTATCGTTGGCGAAGGAAGATGGTTTAGAGGAATTTTTCAATTGCCTTCGTATGTCCTTGTTCGAGTTGGAGTCCCTTTGCGGATCCCCAGAGCAACGTACATTGTTCGCTGGAGAAACTAAAAGCAATGAAGCCGATGATTTACGCCATCAAATTTCGACATTACTTGCCTATTTGGTCGAAAATATCTCACGGTATATTGTCTGTCCCTAACATATCAAGACTGCATGTTCATCTTTACAGACTCTGTCAAGATGGCTCGGCGTCGTCCAAAGAAATCTTGAAAAATATTACGATTGAAATCAAAAGCGCATTGCTGCAAATCGGCCGAATCCATCAGCTTCCGTTTTTCGGATTTTCGCTCTCAAAAGTATGTGCAAGTACAATTTTAACGCCCTCTCGAAAGAGCCGTTCTTATTGCAGGGTGGTCACCCGTTTTACCACGCTTGTTTGGACGTATGGTACGCGGCTTTGAAGAGTGTGATACTTATCCAGAGAGCATGGCGTGGTGAGGCTAGGCATAACTACGGCATTCATGCAACACGCCTGTAACTGAATTTTAGATAATTCTCCGTGTATTCGCATTGTGGACTATTCGAGCTGTGTCGTAGACGATGCTGCACGTTATACAACATTGGAACAATTGATCGAGCTCCTTTTGTCGGATCTGATCTCATTAGCTGCATTACGGTTTAATGATGAGGCAAGGTCTCTAATTTTCCAGTTGATGCTGAAGTTTTAAAAAAATATTCTTTTTCAGTTATTGCCAACTGACGACTGCTGGTGTTTTGCGTGTCCGTGCGTATTCAAACTGTGGTCGCTGTTGTTTAATTACTGGAGCGTTATATCGAAAGAAATTGGCGCAGAAAGTTTCTGGTCTCGTTTTCATAAAGTCATTCGTCGATTTTTTACGAGTGATCAAATGAATTCACTCAGGACGTTGTGCTCAGGTAAAAATCCCTTTTTTCGAAATCTTCGAATTACAAAGTAACTTTTAGATCGATTCATCATTCCCTGTGAACTTCGTCAATCAATCGATATTTCGTTATTCTTGTGGCGTTTACTGCGATCACTTTCTTGTTTTTTTCAAAATGGCGCCCGTGACTGCATCATTTCGTCGTCAGGATCGTCGGATATTCGATTTCTGGTCGAATTTTTAGCTTCGAAAACAATTGTGCCCTTATTAGGCAACGATTCAGATCAATCGAATGTCTCGGACTGCTCCCATCCGATGCTAATTGAAACCAAACTTCGATCCATTCTTTCTCAATATTTGGCCGTATTCAGCGGATTCGAAGTGCAGTCTTCCATGCTTGTCCCAGTGGAATTATGGAATTACTATTACAAACGTCTAGGCAACACCTTTTGTACTCAAGAAATCAGTGAATTATTGGCCGTTTACGAATCACCTTCAGAATGGCTGGAGAAAGTGCGACGTTTGGCGAAGGTTTCAACAAATAATGGCGCAAATGATCGACGAAATAGTTTTGAATTATTCCTTGCGATTGTGATCTCGCATTGCTCGAGTGGAGACAATGGTGAGTGCCTGAGTTATTGTTATTTTTCTGTTTGTTAACACACGTACCTCCTTTAGGTGCTCGAATGTGGGGCCAGCTGAAGGGACGTATTTTGTCAAAGTTGACTGCACGACGATTTCAAGAATTCTCTGAATGCGCGCTGTTTAATTGCATCCGACTGTTTCTTATTATTGCTGAGTTTTCGGGTAAGTATGGGTCTTGTATTAGCTGTCCCTCTCGGGTCCAGTTGGTGGCTCATGTCATGTCATAATTTATCCATGGCCAAGCACTATACAGCGCACACGAGGGCTAAGGAACACATTTAACAATCATTTTTTCCGAGGCGGGATTCGAACCCTCCCCTGTAAGGGCGCACCCAGCGTGAGAGGCAGACCCCTTAACCTCTTAGGCGACAACCCCGGCCAAGCGGGCTAATCGATCTACGTTTCAGATATGAGCATCATAACGGACCATCTGTTGGATTTTTTCACCGAGATTCCCCTGCAGTCGGCTCGAAGTGGTGTGTCGAAGCAGAAGATCGTATGGCAAGCCCTGGCCGTGACAATATTGATACACGAAGAGCGCGATTCGCCCGTGGACGTTGTGCGTAATATTTGTCAATTTTTGACCTCCTCTGTCGCCAGTGTATATCAAGCGTATACGAGGAAGAAAAATGACGTTGTCGTTCGGCGCGACTTATGGGAACTGCTGTCGTATTTCTTCAAGTTATTGCAAGAATTATCGTACGGTGTCAAGGGCACGAATGGGCTGTTGTCCGTGTTACCGCTGTGGACGATGGATTTTTATCAAATTTTTGTGGAGGCTAAAGAATGCGGCGATGTTCGTGGTCAACACGGACTGGACTTCTTGGCGGCAGTGGCTGAGATATTGAGACATATTTGCGAGCTGAGCGCGTCTGATTGGCCCAGGATGGAATCGGAGGACAGGTTAAAATGGTCCGGGATTATCAAAGATCGATTGATTCGGTCAGTGCGTTGGCATTTACATTTGTGGCCGTGGTCGGAAGAACTGGCTGATGCTTGGTATTATTTCATAGCCGTCAGCGTGGCCAGGATGGAATTTCGCATATCGACTGTGACCTTGTTCAATGAATTCGTCAATGTGTCGACACCAAATTTCGACACGAATGTGCTTTGTCGATTGCTGGCTAAGATCATCGAGAATCCCGACGTGCTGGTGCGTGTATCGCGAGAAGGAGAGATAACGAGGTGAGTGCGGGTGATTGCATGAGCAAGTATGGGCAAGGTCGGCTGTGTTAGGGGTTTGGAAGGAAAAGGGGGAGGTGAAGGGGGTAGATATCTGAGCAGATCGACTAAGTCTGATCCGATCGCTTGTGAGACAGGTCAGGTTCGGGTCGAGTCGAGTGAGTGTGCTGGCTGTTTACATACAGTACGTACTGTAGGCTGGCTGGACGAATGGCCAGGGCTTGGTCAGTCAGGTCAGGTCTCGGGGTCCAGCCCAAATGCAACTTTATCGTTTTTGCTTCCTTCCTTTTCTGTCTTCTTTCTTCCTAGCTGGACCTGAGGTGGGGGAGGGGGTGAGAGGAAGGGTTCTGTGTCCTGGCTGGCCCAACAGGGGGTTTACCCCCTCCCCCCTCCCGCCCATGCTTGAGCATGAGACCCTTTCGGGTTGGTCGTCACTAAAAATTATTACTTTTTAGTTACGAAGAAGCAACTGCCACGATCACAAAGGCCTGGCTTCGATGCATATTTACAACACCGCAATCAACTCCGAGCATTAATGACATTACGAACTTTGTGGCCAAGTCGGCGCCCTGGTCTGATTTATTGCAAACTTATTATGAAAGCGGTGTTGTTCGAGAAAGCAGCAACAGTGGCCCCTATGGACATTGCCAAGTGTTCAAGGATATTTGCCTGGCCTTGGAATTATGGACCATTACGCAACCAGGAGAAAAGGCCAAATTGACTGGTTTGTGTCAACGAACGTTCAGTGTTGCGATTCGAAAATTGACGAAGATTTTAACCAACACCGAGCCATTGGACGTGTACACGCATTGCACGAGGCTGCTGGCATTCTTGGTCGAGCATTGTGCCGCATTGATCCATCACCGCGATGCCAACGAGTCATTGCTGAGAGAGATTATTGGATCAACAGTCTGCAATATCGGAGCCGAGAATACACCGGCGGTGGTCAAAAGAAGAAGGGCTGATATGGCATCTGAATGCTTGGCGCCGATTCTGCGTGGATTACTGAAGTGTGAATGGGTTCAAAACGAGGTTCTCAAGAAACAAATCCTCGAATGCTATCGGATCGAACTGATGCGACTGGCGCATGACAGGAAGAATGTGATCATGGATGCGAGCCCGCTTATCACAGTCTTGAAGGTGAGTCGAAGCATTTGACAACCTAATGTTAGGGTCGTGGTGTGGAAGAAGCCACGACTATTCAGTTGTTGGGCGTTGGTCCCGTAGCAGGTCGGTTCTCAGAGTGGGCAACTACTGGTGTTCGAGGGAGATAATAATCCGTTGCTGCAACATCGCTGACCGGGTATCCAAGGTAGTGTAGACCCCCCTAAAAAATTTTCGGAAAATTTTGTTAAGGTTCTCTCTTCTCATTTTTCAGACCCCCCTGTCCCGCCCAGCTAGGGTGTGCAGGTCACGCAGTCTGTGCCCTCCACCTTTAATGTGTTTGACCCCCCTTCACTTTTTTGGCAGAAGAAAATTTTCTTACATGGTGAAGACCCCCCTTCAAAGTTTTTAAAAATTTTGTGAAGGGGGACCCTTCTCCCCTTTGCCCCCCCGGGAAAGGGGGGGGAGAAACACCCTTTTTCCCCCCCCCCCCCCTACTTCTTTGTCAGAAGAAAATTTTTTACATGGGGAAGACCCTCCTGTCCCGCCCGGCAAGGGTGTGTAGGTACCTTTGCTATTTTTGATACCCCAAAAAGAAAAATTTCATTTTTTTATAGTATAAAAGACGGAATGTTTTGCCTTGGAAGGCCCAAAGCAACTTTAAATTTTCGCGGGAAAAATTTAAAAAATTCAATTTTTACTAGAAATCAAAATGGGCCGCCATGTCGCTGACCCCCCCCCCCCCCCCCCCCCGGAAGAAGATCAGATCCCCCTTCCCGCAGACGAAGTCAGCGATGTTGGTTGCAGGCCTTTGAAGCCTGGCTCTGGGTGACTCAGTGGCGGCAGCTGTCGAGGGGGACGCCAAAGAAGTGGAATCGGGGAACTGCCCATCGAATACCAGACTGGAATCTGGGCGCTGGTGCTGGACACGGGTGCTCCCAGTGGAGAGGTCAGAAGGGAACTTGTCGTGAAAGGTGGCCGCCTTACTTATCAAATCATAACAGGCAACAACGGGCTGGAAGTCCTCTGAGGAGGGCACAAGGGCCAGCACAAAACGTTCAAATGATGCCTTGCGGTATCCTCGAGAGTATGGGAACACCGGAGCTAAGCGTATTGGTTATCAAGGCGCTCCATCTCTCTGGTGTCGGGTGAAAGGCAGAACCTTGACCAAGCCCACTTGCCGGTTATATGGCACCAAAATAATACGAAAATTAGTTTTTTCGCGGTTTATCGGTTATGCATTTTCAGGAAACATTCTCAGCCGATGCTGGCACAGGGTCTCCGTCTACGCCGACGGAACAGTTGCGGCAGCTGCTGCTGAAAGACATTCGAGTGGTAAGCGTTTACCGATGCGCTAGCGATAAGCAGGTAGCTCGTGCGTCTCTGGGATTCGTACGATCACTGATCGAGAAGACACGAGCGGCCACACTTCTCGAGCGGGAATCTGATGATATCGTTCAGCTCTCCTTATCTCTGTGGCTGCAAAATGAGGATCGATTGTTGATATCCGATTGTGTTGAAGTGATCGATCTGTGCCGATCGAAACTTGGAGGACGCCGATCAGTGGCTGACCTGCTTACTAGCGGGTTTTCCAAGGTAGGCGGCTATAGAGTATTGATGGCAGGTTGCAATGATTCCATTTTTCAGGTTGCCATGGAACGCTGGCAGCAATCGGGTTGGAGCAAAGTCTTGGGATTGGCCTCGCAAGTGATCAAAAGGTATCCGATGGTCAAAAATGAGATGGCGGCTTGTGTTGAACAAGTGACGGAGGACGCGAAGGCCATTACTGGATCGGGGGCGGATATGAAAATGACGTAAGTCGACTTGTGGGTTAATTTTGTTCCATTTTGAAGGGAAACATTTGATTGTCGGAACACCCTTTCAGGGCCGCCTTGCATCACTTCCAAGCGGAGATATCGATTCTGTGAACAGAAGTGAAGTTGATTTGATGGTGACGAGATAAATTGAGTGATTGTATTCTGTGGCACTCTGCATTTTCTATTGTATTGCTAGTAAACTGAGCATCAGCAATCGGAGATTTGTCTGCCTATGCGATTTAGCGCTGATTTTTTGTTGTTCGGGGAATTTATGAATAGCACACTCGAATTTTCAGGTACTACTGACTGTGGCACGACTGCGATAATGTTAGCTGGCAAAATCGCGTTGATAACGGGTAAGGGCTTGGTAGTCGTTGCACTGGGTGGTTTATTGGTGGCCTCGTTTCAGGAGCTAGTTCAGGAATTGGGGCTGCAACAGCTGAGCTGTTCTCGAAGCAAGGAGCATCGGCTTTGATATTGTCGGCGAGAAAACGCGATCAGCTGGAGAAGGTTGGACAGGCGTGTCAGAAGAATGGGACCAAGGTATGGTACTGTGGCTCAGGAGGGAATAAGTAGCGCAGAGAGCATGTTCTTTTTTTGCTTTTGTGGACCAGGGCCCGATTTTACTGCCTGGTTCGTGGTTAGCGGTTAAGGCGTCTGTCTCTCACGCTAGGTGTGCAGGCACGCGGGTATAGTGCAAGCGCGATTCGTGGCCGCTGAAGTATAAACCCGGCATTACAGAGAGGGGTTCGACTCCCGCCTGAGTAAAAAATGATTGTCAAATATGCGTTCCTTAGCCATCGAGTGCGCTGCTTGGCTAGGGATAAAGTATGACACGATATGAGAGCCCGTTTTTTGCCCATAGCCAGCCAGCAGTCAGTCAAGTCTTCTAATCAAGGCTGTGCGGGGACCAGCACACACAGCAGCATCCCTCTGCGTGTCTAGAAGCACCTCCACGCGAGGGCATCCTGGGCTCGACACCGACTTCCTCGGACGATGGCGGGAGGGCTGTGAACCCCGTCCGTGTTCGACAGTCGAGACTGTGTACTCGTTTGGCTTCCGTCTCTTCACTCGAAGCACCTCGACGGTACCGGGTGAGTCACTCACGGCCTGGCGTGCAAGGTCAGCGAGAGTTTATGGTTTGTAAGCCGATCTCTGTCACCAGGGATCGAGCCTGGGACGAGTCCAGTCACTCGCTCCCTAGCAATGCGGAGAGACGAACGCCGAACCGCTGCACCACCGCGACCGCCAGTAAGCAAGCCCGTGCCCGAGGTGCATAGTGTCGTCGTGCGGTAACCACTTCATATTCTAGTTGGAATACAGTTGGACAGGTATGTGGCTTGGAACAATGTGATGATGACCGTGAAGCCCTAGTCTCCAAGCCAGCGGCTGTGAGTTGACATTTGGTTTTCCCAGTGTCAAACGTGGTCAGAGGCTCACAAACCACGTTTTGTGTATTCAGCTACTGCGGAATAAACTGTCTGCAGCAACCGTTTTTGGAGGCTGTGCACGTTTCGCCTCTGCATATCCAATATTAGGTGGTCGTTCCTTGCTCATTCATTCCCTCGTGTCTCTGATCCCCAGAGTGCGTGAGTATGAAGCACGTCCTGGGTGAACCAAGTTCTAGCGATGAGCGTCTTTCGAGTCCTTTTCTGTGCCTCTTGTCCAATAAGATGGAAAGAAAGCTGCACTGGGAATGACTCTCCTCCTGTGGAGAAGGGCTGATCTCTGCCCGTTTTCCCAGCCAGAGCAGAGACAACGGCTCGCATGAAACCGTCGGCCAGTGCCTGGCGCGTCGATTCGTAAACGGAGGTCTGATGATTCTTGGTGCCGCGAGAGGAAAGTCGATGCTGCATGTCGACAACAAGGCCAGGATCATGGGCATCGAAAAGCAAGGTCAGCTGAGCCTTCGATTCACAAAACAAGTCATCGACCAACTTAGCTAAGCCAACAAATGCGAGTCGTCAGTTCACAAATCACAGCGGACAGAAAAAACCACCATCGAGATCACACGCTCATCGTCGCCAGCCACTTCATATGTCGAGAGCTTCGTTGACGGCTGCCGGCGCGGCCACCACCGCCTGGGCACTCTGTTCAGGTGCCTGAACCACGGCTGCGTCTGGAGCGGGAGCAGGTTGCGGCTGGTCGACGATTGCTTGATTCTGTGCTTCTCGTTCCCACCATGCGTGCAGTTCGTTGGCGTAACGCACCCTGTCTTCGATGGCCTTCTGCCTGTACGTTTCCCGCGACTCGGGGTCCAACTCGCGCCACCTAAAACACAGGCCATCCCAGTTTGAGACCCGATGCCCACAAGCACATGCTTACATTCGGGCTGCCTCCTTGTCTCGTTGGCGGGCCGTCGACTCTGGCCTTTCCTCGCGAAGGTTCGCTCCCATTTCGCGTTTGAACGCGATGTATGGCGTCCTGGAATATAGAACTGGGACTGGGACATCGAGCCAGACTGGAAGGCACTCACGCTGGCATCCTGGGCATGGTCGGATGCCTTCGTCTGCGGACCGTGGAAGGCGTTGGTCGACCCGCGAGCCGCCGAAACCATTCGGCCCTGGCCTGCTCATATCGAGCCCGATCCGCCTGCTCATTCTGAGGAGATGGAAGTTTGAGGAAGAACCTGGGAAAGAAGGCGCAGCACTTACGTCGAGGTACGGCTGCCTTTGCTCGGGGGTCAGCTTCCTCCACTTTTCGGCCAAAGTCTTGATGATGGTCTGCGGGAGTCCGTTTTTCAGCTCCTCGGCGACGCTATGGTAGTTCCTTTGAACGAAGTAGGCGTAGGCGCTTCTGGGACGTCGTGGTGGCAGGATTTGCTGGCTACGCTTGTCGTCCATTTTGACCGCACGACTGGCCACGAGCACCGCAAGTAGAAGAATGGGGCTGAATTCAAAGAATCTTTTGCCTTACTTTACACTATGTTACTTTACAGTGCCGTCCTCTTATTATTGGTTGTTAAAGTTTGAGGCTCTGTGCATACAGTACTGTACATTTGGTGCGCAGTAAACATGAAGCAAGGGCTGATTTCAGGTGCGTAGCATCCAAAGCAGTGGCACTGGAAAGTCGCAGGTCGACTGTGTATCAGGGCGATAGTAGTCCGTAGCTTGTACTCCTGTCGAACAGGCCTTGCTTTTGATGTGCTTGACACAGTGCCATTAGAACTAGACACCCTGTGGTGGCAGGATTAGCTCTGATCGTTTTCCATTTTGGCCGTAGCTACCGTAATACATGCGGGCATTCGGTACGAATATCTGAAAGGGGTAAGCCCCAGAGGCTCTTTCTTTACACCTGCATTCCCGTTGCAATTGGATCAACTTTATACTTTGTCCCCTTACACTGCCTAGTGCATGCAATGAACCCATTGGATGGGTCGTTCATTTATACCCTCGAAGGTGAAGGGACACACACAAAATGATTTGGTCTCATGATTGCTGGAAGAATGACTGGTTTCAGGTTCACTATTTCACTGCCGAATTGTCCAAGGAAGAAGATGTGGAGCGACTTGCCAAGTTTGCAACGGACACTTGCAGCGGACTGAATGTCTTGGTAAGAATTGTGTAGTAGGTGTGTTGGGCCTGTGGAGAAGGTAGTGTATCTGGTTGCCTCAACTGGCCGCCTTATACGTGGAGTAGTGTATTGGCTCGCCTTCGTTGGCCAGTCGATACGCTCCTCCAGGCGAGGCTGAAACCCGTCGGGTTGATGTCTCAGGCACCTGTGACTAGGTTACCTGCCTGTGAGTCCATCCGCTCCCCGCGGTATCTTCTCCAATGCAGGGCTATTCCGCCTAATACAATAGGATGGAAGATTTGCGAGCATGGCTACTCGACTCTTGTACTTGCAGGTGAACAATGCGGGCGTGCTGGAAGCAGGTTCGATCGAGAACACCTCCTTGATCCAATATGATCGAGTCATGGGCATCAATGCGCGGTCGGTCTTCCATTTGACCATGCTGATGGTCCAGCAATTGAAGAAAACCAAGGGGTGTATTGTCAACGTGTCCAGTGTCAATGGCCTACGTTCTGTGAGTGCGGGTTCGTGCTGGCTGACAGTAAAGGGAGGACTGGTCTGCTTCTAGTTCCCCGGTGTCTTGGCGTACAACATTTCCAAGTCGGCTGTTGATCAACTGACTCGATGCGTGGCGTTGGAATTGGCTCAGCAGGGTGTCCGGGTGAATGCTGTCAAGTGAGTGGGCTGTCAGGCTGTGGTTTTCAAAGTGCGCTCCAGTCAAATTTTGTTGTGCTCTTGGGATTTCTGGGTGTCTTGTGGGATGTGGTCTGTCATGGCCATAAAATAGCCTCTCGCATCCGCATCGGCTAACTGACCCTGTTATGTTATTTTCTCTTATCGGCTTGGTGGCAGTCTTCCAGAACACATGATTTTCCATGCAGTCAGAAAATTGCATTTATGCGTGCCGCAGGTGCTGCGTAGTTATGCTAAGAGGCTACTGACGTGACCAAGGTCTGTTTAGTGGGAACCAAAGGTCCAACTTCGCCAAGCCTGCGATCTTGAGGTGTCAGAATGGGTCACTGCTTGGCGATGATGTGCTCTCATTGCTTCCTGATTTATGTTTGTCAGGCCAGTGCTGAAAGTACTGAGAGGTGGATGGAGCTTGCTAGTAATGGTTTAGCCTGCTATGCTAACCTTCAGTGTGTTTTGGGGCAAGTGGTGCAGGATGGTTGATCAGAAGGTAGAGCTAGGGCAAGAAGCTGGTACTCTCTCGAGGCGACTATAATTCATGGTCCATATTTGGTGGGCAGGTCAGAGTCCGTGAGCGCTTGTGCTTGTACTGAATTGGACAGTCTTGTGGTGCTGGAGGCCAGGTCTGACAGGCGGGTACCAGGTATGTATGTATAATTGACGGGAACTGAGAGCCATACTGTATAATGCCTGTGCTTTTCAGTCCGGGCGTCACCAAGACCGAGTTGCACAGACGAGGAGGCATCGACGAGGCAGGCTACATCAAGGTTAGTGCGCCTACTTCGGCGTCCTGGTCCTTCTCCACAGTTCCAATCTTTTAGTTCCTGGAGCACTCGAAGACAACACATGCCATGGGTCGAACTGGGCTCACTTCTGAGGTGGCTGCGGCCATGGCATTCTTGGCCAGTGATGCCGCATCGTTCATCACTGGAGCAACGTTGCCAGTCGATGGTGGAAGACACGCCATGTGTCCACGCTGAATGGTGATTGCTGGCCGAAACGATTGAGGGGGGGGGGGGGGTAGAGTAGTGCGTGATTGGGTCTGGAATATGGGATAATCCGTAGCTGCTTCGGACGAGTACACGTAGTGAAAGTGGCATCTTACCCTGGCATGGCACGTCGTATTGATTCGTTACGAATACCACACGTGCCATCTTTGTGTCCAGTGCAGCAATGATAGCATTCCTGAGCATGAATTACGGTCCCTTGCGTAGCCAGTGTACATACTGCACGAGTGTTCTGCCCTTGTTCAGCACTTTCATCCCACCGCTCGCCAGTTCGGGGTCGAGTGATAAGGAGTCAACACTGCATTCTTGGGTGTTTTGTCAGAGTGCATACGACTTCACGTGATCAGCATGGTGGTTATGCTTAGGGCATAAGACAGTGTACAGTGGGGATCCTCGCTCTGTGTTCAGATTAGATTTGTTATTGCTGAAAATTGATCGATTCTCACATCAAGGAATTCGAAATTTCGCGCACTTTTATGCTTATTACAAATCTTGCTTGTTCCAGTGTGCGCATTTGCGACTGGTCGTAAACGGGAATTTTTCGCGCATTCCCTCTCGGGCTACTGTTTCGTGCTATGTCGCCAGGCTGGGCAAAACCCGGATGGCGGCTGGGAGCAGCTGGTTGGCGTGGCGCCGAAGTGCAAGCCAAGCTTTCCAGCAAAAGTGCCGGTCGGTTGGGTTTTTATGGGGTAGATGATTAGTGGCGGAAATTGGCGTCTTAGCAAGGTTTGCAGACTGTCGAGATGCAGTTCGATGCACACGTGTTGGCCAGTGGGTAATGCCGTTGCAATTCGACTTTATTAGTCATGTTTACCAGGGACGACGGGGAGGGGTCTGATCGAGATTGCGCGGCTCGTTTGTTCTCTGATCGTGAGTCTTCGTCAAACTAGATTCGCGTAGCTACTCTTTAAAAAACAATGCATTGCCCCGACCGGCGTAGAAACTAAATTTATTGTTCCTGTTAGTCTTTTGAGTCATTCCTAGTTGTATGCTTTTCGCTTTTAGACGAGTTTGAAACATACGTTTAAAAATGGTGTTTGAATCGCTCGTCGCTGATTTACTGAATCGATTTCTGGGTGATTACGTTGAAAATTTGGATTCGAAACAATTGAATGTGGGCATATGGGGCGGCGATGTCGTCTTGCGAAACCTGGACATTCGACCGACAGCTTTGGCAAGTTAACGTTATTGACCGTAGTGTATCGTGCTTGCATCTCACAGGGAACCCTATGGTGCATGAGGACTACCATTGCTAGCCGGTTTGATTTGATTTACGAGGGGAAATTCCGTTCTCTAGCGCTGGTTCATTCATGAATCATGTCAGAGGCATTGTTGGGGAGACTTTGTCACGGTGTGTTGCGTCATCATGCTTCAATGCAGTGTTTTTTAGGATAGCCTTGATCTGCCAGTAAAATTGAAGTCGGGATCGTTGGGTAAGGCGACCTTATAAACTTGACATTTAGTCGTTTTGACAATTGGTCCGTTTTAGGAACACTCACTTTGAAGATTCCATGGAAAAACTTGTACACGGAGGCGGTAATTGCAACGATCGAAGATCTGTACATTGTTGCCACGCCGAATCTAGGTACGTGAAGTTTGAGGATTCTTGTATGTGGGCCCATTTAACGTTTTATTTGTCCTTAGGTATCAAATACGATGCGGTAAAAGAAGAAAAACAGACGCAAGATGCAAAACAAAGAGAACTGCAACGTATCGAGGAGCAGCGAAAAGAAAAACGAAGTAAGTGACCAGTGATTTGTGTCCGATAGCCGACCTGCTAGTCATGGATTTTCAGAGAAACCAGACCCGGCTGAATCCCAAAAGCAAGATTCGTTCGCGGAGAAGCTAACGGCTCAGGTAATCAAGAATTTGCAAGTGACAATTCGCGACATTCACGTTCGATATGAAGATGAATATACGAATCCGAAAAGACCCTTTGCAATGGGCGTGACCTTGCATAGTTTGGTCTTTCAAGTAAGTTCATGCGCTTGCTGTCAATTTCTATCCTGACCATGTAATTTGCAGACGACGGACGAGAATTGGCAACCTCGAATTATGAAAGAAGCAGTAACCATGTTTTATAAGGTCAGGTGGACTTTGGTGCATAGATTTTCCCAATTTCAGAGTTTATTTATTACAGATTGTGGAATTGGACAGCCTGGCCATGTATTGGAATAGTGGCGCTAAATTAGTATCGGATATCGAAAACAGGGAAGATGCCAAGGTAAGTTCTGTTGGCCTGTTGTTCCCAGCAGTCTTTGTAAGGTCATTGCAACTTTACGATTTCGCTTTTAGCGTTTCATGAAAGAAACTATCGCTTCGAAGACAACGTCGCCGAAAGATTTTAACTACAGTAAGAATTTCAGTTTTTTGGCAGTCTTGGAACAGTCATGATTTTATTTTTTGCAGTGCTATCACCGATCAGTATATCGGCTCGTCTGGTCATGAATCAGAAACCGGAGACGACAAATTTCAAAGCTCCGAAAATTTTATTGACAGTGGACGTGAAGGAACTTGGTTTTCATATTGGAAAATATCAGGTATGCTTTGAGAGTGTTATTCTCATAAAAAGAATTTTATGGGCTTTGTTTCCAGTATCAAGACATTCTCGAATTTTTGGAAGCTCAAGAACGTTTAACGTTAAATGCAAAGTATCGAAAATATCGACCGGACTTGCGGCAATATAAAGGCCACGCGCGGCAATGGTGAGTACTGTTAGCAATGTTGGAATACTGCAATGGTTACTGTTTGGTTGTAGGTGGCATTTCTCGATGGATTGTATTCTCAAAGATCAGGTGCAACGCAAAGCGAGAAATTGGTCGTGGGCTCACATTAAAAATCATCGCAATTTGGTGAAAAGCTACACGAACGCGTGGGTTGAAAAGCAGACGAATCGATCTCCGTCGAAGGAGACGTTGAAGACGATTGAAGTAAGGATTTAGATTTTTAGCACGATTGAAACTGCGTTCATCTTAACTTTTTTAGGATGCGGAAAAAGAGTTGGATGTTTTCAATCTAAATATCGCTCGACAGCAGGCGGAACTTTATGTGAGATTTTGTTTTTCGAATTTCCATCACTAAACTTTGAATATCGATCTCTCTTTGCAGATCGATAGGCATAAATTGAAGCGAGCGGAAGAACAAGGTGGCATTGTGAATTATGTGAAAAGCTGGTGGGGTGGGGGAAGCACGAAAAAAGCGTCCGATGAAGAAGATTTTGCGTCTAAATTCGAGAAAGCGATGACGCCAGAGGAAAGAGGAAAATTGTATGAGGCCATCGATTATCAGGAGAACCAGTCACCTACGAATTACCCGAAGGAGTTCGTTGAAAACAAGGTGTCCTTCATGTTGGGAAATCTGATGGTCGTGGTCGATGATGACATATCCGAAAAGTATGCGATGTCGTCGAAAATGCTCTTTTACTTGGTTTTACGCTTTGATTTTCAGGAAGAAAATGGAAGTTATGATTTTGTCGTGGAAGACGGTGAGTGCAGAATTCGAGCAGCGTCCGTCGGCCAATGCAATGAAGTAAGTAGTCGGTTTTCGATATTTAGTACGGCGGAGTAGTACAGTGGATTGGGTTTAGGTTGGAAGCAAAAATGCAACAGTTTCAAGTCGAAGGAATTCGAGGAATCGATGGACAGCGTCCTGTGATCGTGTCCACGCTGGTGGTCGATGAAGCGAAGGAGAAAGATTTGCCGCAGATATTATTCCAATTCGAAACGAATCCGTTGAGTGGAGCGTTTGATCAATTTGTCAAATTCCATGCGCGACCGCTGAGCGTAGTTTATCACGCTGGGTCGGTCAATAAATTGGCCGAAGTTTTCCGACCACCTGAATCTGTTCGCTTGAAACAGTAAGTTTTAAATTTAGGCATGGCGAATAGGAAA
Source organism: Mesodorylaimus sp. YZB2_4 (assembly GCA_030248295.1). NCBI lineage: Eukaryota > Metazoa > Nematoda > Enoplea > Dorylaimida > Dorylaimidae > Mesodorylaimus > Mesodorylaimus sp. YZB2_4. Next base: position 793,726 of record JASANH010000938.1, read on the forward strand.
TTCTTGCCGTTGTCTTTTTTAGACTAGCCGCAGCTGCGTTTGCCAAGTACGAAGATATACGAGAACGCTCGGCTGCTGGATTACAATACGCCTTGGAAAAGCGTTCGGTTTTGAAATTGGATATCGAAATTTTGCCGACGATTATTCAAATTCCTGATCGGGGTGTTATGGAAAAGTAGGTTGGGGTTGTGATTTGCAGTTTTTTAAAGTAAGAATAAATTGTTTTCAGATCCAGCAACGTGTTGGTAATCGATTTGGGTACGTTGCAAATAACGACCGAAGATGTGTCGAAAGTGGATGCGGACGCCGGCTTTTATAAAAAATCAGAAGTAAAATGGGTTTCTCTATCGATTTTAAATGTTTTGAACAAATTGAACGTTTCAGGAGGAAAAACTCGCATTGCTTCGAGCCAGCGCCTACGATAAGTTTAAGATTGAATTAAAAACATTGCAAGTCATGTTTGCACGCCCGAGTAAGTAATCGGATATGTTTGTGGCTTATGACTATGAAAAAATTGTTGATTTCAGCTGACGATTGGCGAGCAGCTCGAACACAGAAAACGACGCCGTTGCATTTTCTTCAACCGACGGGATGGCAGATTTTGTTGGAAAAGGCTGCCGTCGACGATTTGCGTTTACCAAAGTATGTAAAATGATACCTACTTGAATTTTTCAGGAAATAGCAGTCTGCCCGTTTTAGAATCCGTATCTCTGGCCATTTGCCGGATTTGAATTTTACTGCATCCGATGCGAGATTACTCGATATCCTGAAACTTTTGATGAGTATCCCAACGCCGCCTGAAGCTCCCGTAACTGGCCAGGAGGAAGAGATCGAAACGGTCGAGCCGTCGACGAGGAATCGAGCGAAAATGAAAGCAATTCTGGAAGCTACTGGAGACGAAATCAGAGAAGAGGAAGGAGTCGAGACTGAAGAGGCGGTAGAAGAGGCGAAAAAGAAGCAAACGAAGGAAGTCAGTCAAGAACAAGTGCAAGTGGAAATGAATATGGTTCTGAATCAGGCACGTCGATTGGGGATAGAATCTTGATAGTTAGTCAATTTGGATGGTTTTAGATCGCTGTTCACATTACCCGCGTTAATGATAGTGGTAAATTCGATCCCTATATAAATCTGTCGATCACGTCGATGGGAATGGAATTCAAAATGCGACCGCTCGATATGCACGCAGTAGTGTCGCTGGGCGGATTGGAAGTGCAGCAGTTGCAATATCAAAGTAAGAGTAGCTTTCGAAGTTTTTGTGGGATTGCCCCGGATGAATCGTTGAATTGGGTTTGATTTTAGCTCCAGGTACAAACGGGCCGCTGTATTTGTTGGAGAATCCGAAGAAAGCAACGGCGACGAGTGTTCCATTATTGAAACTCGATTATATTCAAGTACGTTCATTGTGGCTGCTCTTTGAACATGCGGCAATGTTCGCGTTTTTCTTTTGCAGTGCGATAAGAAGAGTCCGTTTTTTGAATCCGAATTCCGCAAGGTCGAACAGCTGGTCAAGATCAGTGGTCAGCCTCTGAACATCACGATGCATCAAGAAGCGTTGGTGGACATTCAATCGTTCTTGCAAACCTTGCAAAAGAAGTTGGACGCGTTGAAAGAGGCGCCCCCACCTGGGGGCGCCACACTCGAACACCCGAAGACACTCGATCGCAGAAGTAGCAATGTGTCGACGGCTAGTAGTACGAAGAGCTCAGCATCTAAAGCTGCGGCGGGTGAGCGTAACATGTGGGAATTGGGGGCTGTGCTTACAGATTTTTGTGGCTGTTTAGCCAAATTAGTCAAGAAGGTACGAAAAGTTGAGGAGGTGGATCCCCAAATTGTCAATATGAAGTTAGAAGCATCCTTCTCCGGCTTGGCGCTTTGTATTACTACTACGAAGAAAATTATCAGCGACGTTCGTATCGAAGGTGAGATTGTTCTGAAAAGAGATTCGGTTGGGTTTAGTGTGGCTGCTGCAGGCTTGTCGACTGTGGTGTCTATGCGACCCAAGACTATGGAAGCGGTCGTTCGGTTAAAATCGATAAGTATCACCGATCCGTCACCCACGTCCACTTATGGCAAGGTAAGAAGGTTGATAGTGTCTTGTGTTTTCTCTGCAACTACGGACTTCCTGCTCAGATTCTGTCGGTTGCTGGCGAAGAAGTGTTTAATCTTCGGTACACGCAGTACATTCGAACGGAAAAAGAGAAAAGCAAAATAGGAATCAATGACGTCGATATGGAAGTAGTCCTGTCGTTTGCAGAAATGCGATTCGTCTTCCTGAACGTATGGTTGGCTCAGATGTTGGTAAGTAGATGGTGCTTTGCGAAAGCGCGACGGTGATAATTGTTGGTCGTTTAGGCCTGGTTAACGCCTTTCCAAGAGGCTGCTGCAGCTGCAGCCGATCAGGCAAATGCGGCTATGCAAGAAGGTGCCCGGAACGCGGCCGAGGCCTTGAAAGAAATGCAGAACACGACCAGAATCAAACTGGCAGTTGAAATTAATGCACCCGTGATTATTATACCCCAAAGCTCGAAATCCGACGAGGCGTTTTTGGCCGATTTTGGTAAGTGATTTTCACTCCGAGCTGGTCACCTTCTAATAGCCTTTTGTCACTTTTAAGGCAACTTGGTCGTTGCGAATAGTTTTACTGTAACTCCAGTTAGTGCTCAAGTGCCTGTCCCAGCCATTTTCGATAACATGACGGTTCAATTGCGAGAGATGAAGCTGTCTCGGTAAGACATGGGGAGGAACTGGCATTTTCTTGTCTAACTGGCTACTATTTTAGAGTTATTCTCGGTCGGGATCGTTGGAGCGTTGTGGCCGAGTGTCAGATATTGGAACCGGTAACGTTCGAGCTGAATGTCATTCGAAACTTATGTTTTGGATATTACAAGGAGAAGCCCGAAATTAAGATAGTTGGAAAGCTACCTTTGTTGAAGGTAACGGATTTGTTGATTTTGTTGGTTTGGTTTTCTGAAATTTGTGTTGTTCTTTTAGGTGTGCATGAGTAGCGAAGACTATGGAGCCGCTATGAAGACATTGTCTGGGAACCTAGCCGAAGGGGCAACCCCAGAGAGTCAGTCGCAGCAGCAACAACCGAAGAAACCAGCTCCGAAGACTGCAGTGGCCACGCAGCAACAGCAGAAGGAGGTCACGCAAGTAAAAGTGGAAGCGACTGTTGAATCTGCTCCGCCAGTTGCGGAAAGCGATAAGGTCAGAATGGAATTCTTGTTCGAGATAGAGAGCATAGCTGCGCAGCTGTACGATGGTTCGTCAAATTTGGTAAGTTCGCTCGTGTGCAAAAATTGTACCGCAGTTATGGTATCATTGTATGACGAAGCACCATTTCAAGAAAATGTTTTGACACCGGTACTTCTTTAAAATCAAAATGTCTGCGGGTTTTAGCTTGCTGGCATCGTGGTACGAAATCCGCAGACCGCGTTGGCTGCGATTGAAATCAAGAGAATATCGGCTAAAGGAAATATGTGCGAAAATGGTGCCATGGAGGCCAACGTTTTCTTGTACAGTTTTATCATGGACGATGATCGGGTTAATCGCTCTGGAATTACCAGGTATGAACTGCGGGAAGAGTGGTAAGAGGGATGGCGCGCTTGACGAGGATACGCTAATTTAGGCTAATGGATAAGAAAGGTGGGAAAGAAGCATCCAAGCAGAATATGATCGATATCGTGTACAAGAAAGAAGCTTCTTTGAATCAGACTGGTAAGCAAGACTGAATAGGATAATAATTTTAGGTTTTGACCGTGTATTTTTTCTTTCTAGCCGAAGTTCGTTTGAGGCCATTTTTCCTGCTCGTCTGCCCCGAATTTCTCGGCGCTTTGAGCCGGTTCTTTGTGATTCCGAAGACGGAAGAAGAGTTGGCGTTGGAAGAGCAAAACAAGCTGCGTCCAGAAGACACGCAAACGCAAGCTCAAGGCGCAACGGCGGATGAGCAGAAGAAAACTGTGCCTCAACAAGCGGCGCAGCAGAGTGAGTAATTTGCAGAAGGTTGGCTTTTAGTCTACTAACTTAGATTTGTTCTTAGCTGCTCAAACTGAGGCTGAGACTGGGGCCATGAGCGTTCACATAGTTGTGGAAGATCCGGAATTGGTCGTGGTAGAGGATGCCAGCAAACCAGACTCGACCCTGGCGATTATTCTCAAGGTATACAGCCTTTTCAGGTTTGGTCCGACTGGTTTAACTGTGCTTTCTTTCAGTTTCGTTCAGAGCTGCACATGGATAGCAAATCGGAATCGACTGATATTAAGGGCGGCGTGTTTGGCTTGGAAATCACGTCTTGTTATTTTGCCACAAGCAAAAGAGACACAAATGTTTTGAAGGTATTGCCGTGAGCCTTGCGTTTTGAGCTTTGGATTTTAATTTTCTTGCTTTGTTTAGGTATTGAATAAATGCGATATCTCTCTCCAAGCTGAGATGCCGAAGAATGCTGGTCAGAGAATAAAGATCGAATTTACTCCAGTCAAGATACGAATTTCGCCTACGGTTATTCGTCTGCTTAGCGCAGTCGGAGCCAACATGGCCGTTGCTCCCGAACCATCCGCCCGTGAGAAACAAGCGATGATGACTGCCCGACAACACGTGTGGGATAGGAAGACGGTTGCCGAGTGCAATTTCTGGTTTTTGAATGACGGTATGTTCCGAGATAAGGCCTCTTGCGGGATCCGGGAAAATTCTAATTATTCCTATTTTGTTTTAGTGTTAAGAGCGGAGGAAGCGGTTGAGCAATTGTTCACGCCGATCGAGGAATTGGTGTTCGACGATAGCAAAGAAGACAGGGTAATGGTTTGAAAACTATGCTGTCATAGTTTGTATGTGATTGTGATTGTTTTAGTGTCGATTAGAAATCGAGAAGATCGAATTGACGTTGGAGGCCGATGGTGGTGCTGGCACAGTGCCAATGATTCATCTCACGTCCAGTTTTACAGCCGATGTGCGCGAATGGACTAGGCAATTACAAGCCGAGGCAATGTTTGCTGTCGAATTGTGGTATTATAACGAAAAGTTTAATGTCTGGGAGCCTTTGGTAGAACCAGTGGTGGACGAAGATGGTACGAAGCGCTCATGGGCCTTGGAGGCATATGTAAGTGGTTTTGAGTTGGGTTCAGGTTCTATCATAGCTTTCTAAATGACTCCTTTAGGTAATGACGCAAAACGAATACGAATCGGCAGATTTGGAGATTGTCAGGCAACCGCCGAAAATGAGTGTAGCGGTCGTGGCAACGGACAATTTGCAATTGACGGTCACCAAAACTTTGCTGGATTTGACGTCGGAGTTGGGAGATGTAAGAACTGATCTTGATATTGGAGGGTCTTATATGCGTTTATAGGCCTGAATTTATAGGCGTTTTCACGCGCGGCAAAGCAAATCGAGCCGCAGGAAACGAAAGGGCTGGTGATAAAACACCCTTGGTGTATTAAAAACGACACTAGCCAACAGTTGGATGTTTTGGATTCGAAAGCATTCTCGGTGAGCTCAGATTTTTGGAACTGATTTTACAAGTAGGTACATAATTGTATTGATTTTAGGCGGCACCCGACTGGAAAGGCTCGCTGCCATTTTACACTCCAGTCGAGTTGCTGTGTAACATTAAACGAGATCAGATTGGTGCCGTCGATGATAATAACCCAATGTTGTTGGCACTGAAGGTAAGTCAAACTGTGAACTTGCTGCCAAAATCTTGTTAGCCTACACTACCTATTTTATTTCTAGTTCCCAAGTTTTGAGACGATGCGTGAAGTGGATATTGCTCGCGCCGAGAAGCGAGTTTTCGGGATGCCCAAAACGACTCATCCAGGGGATCAGTGGCACGTTGTGGTCGATACGAGCAGTCATTTCGGAAATAAACTAGTAACCGTTCGATCGATGATCAAGGTTTGGAACAATACTATATTTAGCTGTGTAGATATTCAAGTTTTTGCGTTTTAGCTGGTGAATCATCTACCGATCAATATGGACATTTTTTATCGGCAGGTGAGTCTTGGACTGTTTTCTAGTGGAATGTGTGTAACTCTAATTGTTAAAGGACGGAAACGTGGAAAGTTCTGGCACTGTCGAAGCGGACGGTGGAGAGTTCAGTCCTCAGTTGCACGCTGTTTACACGCCGACTGGTGAACTCATGGTGCAACCTTACGGCGATCAGTATAAGTGAAAGCTTTTTGCATTTATTTGACATGCCTAATGATCATTGGCGATTATGTACAGATACGAAATGGGTCGTCAGTCGATTCCTTGGCGCGAAATCGGCCACAACTCGAAATGGCATTTATTGATCGAGTGCCCATCGGTTGACGGTATCGCGTCGAAAAGCTATTTCGTTCAGGTATGTCTAATTCGGGGTTAGGCCGACTGTGATGGAGAATTTTTTGTGACTGTGGGAGTTGTATATGGATCATGGAATGTGTTTAGGCGAGTGTGGAAATCGAAGAGGCATTCTTCGAGAATACGCATCGCAAAAACGACAAGGTGCCTTGCTACGTAATTCACTTGAGCGCTCCGACCTTGTTCCGTAATGCGCTTCCATATGCGTTAGAAATTTCGGCCGAGGTACGTATTGGTATTGGTACGATGTGATGCCTACAGTATAATGGATGACTGCTGAGTTTTAGGGTCTGGAAACGCAAGTTTTGAATGGAGGCGAATCTGCGTCGCTATGTTCGGTTGTTCCCGGAAGGTCGATTATGTTGAAGGTAAGAAGATCGCGGGTTGGCGAGTTGTGGCACATTCGTGAATGTATTCCAGGTGAAAGCCAAGGTTGTCTGGTCTTGCCAATTAGAAATCGAAGAAAATTTTGACGAGCTAACGCAGCATACGTTTCACAGTCGACGCCCCGAAGACAATAGCAAGATGGAGATAGTATGTTGACGGGTGTTGGTCAGATGTGGATGAACGTGACCTAATGTCTCTTGTAGGATCTCGGTTTGCGCACTGCGAGGCGGTGTGGTACGCAGGAAATGACGTTGTACTGTCCGTTCTGGATGGTCAATAAAACTGGCAAAGTGCTGAGTTATAAGGTAAGAATTTGCATTTGCATGGGATTCGGGATACTGAACTTTTCTAATCCTGTGTTGTATACGTCCACCAGGCCTCCTTGAAAATATGCTGTGGGGTGAGTTCGAGGGCGCTCTTAACATCTGCTTTGCACCCTTCTTCGTTTTGTTTTTCTGGCTGGTTTGCATGCGGATGCTTATGTTTGATGGAATTAGGTTTATTTCTGTTTGTTTCCTTGAATTGGCAGATCGATGAAAAGTCACAGTCGAAGAGCAAATCACCGTGCAAGCGCCTATTCGAATCGAGAAATCGTTCGTCAGCGAACAGGCACCCTGGACGAGGTCGTTCAGCGTCGCAAGTACATGGTTTTTCTTGTTTTTTATTGAGTACTGGATACAGCGGGTGGGTTTGAGTTTTTTAAAATCGGCTACTTGGTGAATTAGCAGTCTGGCTAACGGCTCGTAGCGGGTATGGCATGGCCAGACGTGGCATGTTCGTTCAGGTCTGCGTGGTCGAGCGTGTAACGTACTGCTATCGGCTGGCTCGTTGCTTTTGAGATGGAAGCTAAGCTTGCTGCGAGTGATTGCTACTAATTAATGTGCCGTAGAAGTAACATCGTCGTTTGACATATCTGAAATCCCCGCTATTTTTCGAAACAGCTGTGTGACCTTGTTTTAGGATCATGAGACCCAAACGAACTCACCGATAAAATCAAGTTCTTCGTGCTCTTGTCTGAAAGGTTCGGGCACGAGGTCGCGCGAGGTAGTAATAATCTTTCATGTAATGTGCTGCTAGTCGCCCGCCAGTCGTCAGTTTGGTTCTTTCTACTCTCCTGGCCTGCTTGGTGCTGTATTTTACGTTTTGTATTGCACATCTTCTACTCTCACGTTACTGCAATAGAACAGAGATTGCTAGAGTGTGGTAGATTTAGACAATATTGGTTTGTGTAGCTTTTTGATATTTTTTAGCTTCGAGGTTTTTTGTTTTAGACAGAGAATGCGGTCAGTGTGTTCGAGCATATGCCTGGATCAGACGAGCCATTGTTGTTCACGTTTTCGGGTGATGCATTTTTGGCAAAGAACAAGAAGGTGAGCAGATGCCGGTTTTAAGTCAGAATGTTGAAAATGAGGGATTGTTTCAGGCGTGTTTGAAAGTCGGCGATTCGGCGTGGTCGGATAAGTTCCCTCTGGATGTGGTCGGTAGTGCGGGTCGGATAACATGCAAAGGGGAAGGCGGCAGGGAATTCGAAGTACGTTAGTCTTGGCGGGCTTGTTTTTGAAGAGTCGAGAAATGGACTGTATGTATTTTCTTTAGGTCAGCGTGAATATTCAGCTGAGTTACTCCGGCTTGACCAAGATTTGTACTTTTACACCATTCTATTTGGTCGATAATCGCACTAACGTGAGTTAAACTGATGCCTTTTTGGTCTCTTGTGTGAGACGTATGATCAGTTTTTTTAGGCTGATGTGGAAGTTTGCCAGTCTGGTGTTGATGGTTCTGTTTGGACTCTGATTCCTCGTCAAGAGGTAAGAACACTAGTGGTGATTCAGCTGGCTAGTTATAGTGGTGGCTGTCTTGCAGTGTCTCGGATTTTGGCCGGAGAAGAAAAATAAAAAGATGCAAATGCGTTGTCGATATGCTGATAATGCGGATGCCAGTCGGGCCGAGTCGCAAACGTTCCCGTTCACGGAAAGCTTCGAAGCACTGGTTACCATGCCGAATGAAGTGAGTACGAGTTGACGGACTGGACTCGTTTGTTAAAGCTGTCTTATTTAGTTCGTTGGTGTGTACGTGACGTCTCACGTGTCCGACAACGCCGTGGTTGTCGCTTTGGAACAGTATCAAGACGGTATGGCGCCGGTATTGTTGGTCAACCATACGGATGACATCGAAGTGTATTATCGTCAGAAGTAAGTGGATGTCGAGATCGTTATAGGATTTGGTAATCTAGCTTGTTGTAGGGACGTGGACGATGTGAAAGGATTGCCGGCCCAGCACAGCGTCTTGTTTTCTTGGGGGGATGTTACCATGCCGCGCAAACTGATCTGGACGTGTGGAGAAGCCAAGAATATGGAAGACGATTTGTTGAAGGTATGGGCTATCGTATTTCTGGTGATTCTGAATTAATCGAAATTGGGTTCGCTGTTCAGGACGGCATGGGCGAAGTTACGGCCATGAAAGACGTCAAGGTGTATTGGGTGTCGTTTTTGAGCGGTCGTCAACGGATCATGCTGTTCACTGAAGATTTAGCCATCGCTACGACTGCCTCGAAACCATACGAGCTGGAGCGCATTGATCAGCAGTTCACTGTGTCTCTGCAGTCTATCAACATTTCACTAATCAATAACTTAGTGGGCATGGAAATCGCTTCCATGGCTGTTACAAGGCGAGGAGGCAGGATGATATGCAACGGCTTATCTTGACTAATGCGTCTTTTTAGTTCCGGCATTATTTGGGAATACAAGAAACGACGGTACCGAGCGTTTAGCATAAAAGATAACAAGCGGTTGGAAGAAGCTTTTGTGAAGTATAACAACGAAAAGAATGAAGGGAAGAAGGTGAAATCGCGAGTGGCCATCGGACGCAAGTTGGAAGTATGTTTCGCGCTGGCCCTTCAATGTTCACTCATTGACTGACCTTGTTTTTAGGTTGACTTTGAGGAAATGAGACAACATAAACCAAAAGAATTAGAGATTCGGCGCAGCTTCCAAAGTGGCCTGTGGTTGCAATATATGCAAAGTCCACATGAACAGCAATTGCATTTGAAGGTCAACCATTTCCAGATCGACAATCAATTGCCCGTGTGCGTCTTCCCGACTGTTTTCGCGCCGGTCCCACCGCCGAAATCAGTAGCTGCCGAGAGTATCCCGAAGCCATTTACGGAAGTCAGTTTCATTATGCGCAAGGCGGAACATAGTAACATTCCGCAGATCAAGTAAGTGATTACTTTTGAGCGGCTGTCTAGAAGATAACCAGGTAGCGGACGTGATTCGTCCTACTGGTTCGCTTGTGCAATCGACTGCGTTGTTACGGTACTTCTTTGGGGAAGCCTTGTTGCACTTGTGTTTTCGCTATTTAGATATTTTATGGTCCTTGTGCAAGAGATGGCGGTACAAGCGGACAAAGGCTTCATCAATGCGATTATCGAAATGTTCACAAACGAGACAGCGGTTGTGTATGGAGTAAGTACTGTCGTTCTTTTCGTGACTTCGGCGTGCTCATTTTGTTTTATACTCTGCAGACTGAAGAGCACGGGAAGGACTTGGATATTACTCATCAGAAACTGACTCAGTTGGCCGCCATAACTTCGTCTTCTGAACAAAAGGCCTATTACGAGTATTTGCATTTTTCGCCCATGAAGATTCATCTTAGCTTTTCTCAAGGCGGTAGTGCAGGCGACGACGCTGAAAAGGCTTCGCCGATTCACAGCGAAGTGTTGAATTTACTGTTGAAGAGTGTCGGCGTAACGTTGACTGAGATCCAGGATGTGCAATTTCAGTAAGTGGCTGAAATACTTTTGGCAGGGAGAAGGTGTGACGAGCAAGTGCTTTTAGGTTGGCCTACCTTGAACGCAAGGCCGTATTTATGAACCAGCAGCAATTGATCAGCGAAGCGATCAGCCATTATACCAAGCAATTCATTAAGCAACTGTACGTTCTGGTTTTGGGCTTGGACATTATGGGCAACCCGTTTGGACTCATTCGAGATTTGTCGACGGGCGTGGAGACGTTTTTCTACGAGCCGATACAGGTAGGCTGCAGGTTGCGTGTGGGTATTAGGGGTAATCTGGTCATGCAGCGATTTTAGGGCGCTATACAAGGTCCGGAAGAATTCGCCGAAGGATTGGCGTTGGGAATCCGCGGTTTGTTCGGTGGTGCGGTGGGCGGTGCAGCGGGTGCTGTTTCTCGTATCACAGGCACGTTGGGCAAAGGCCTGGCTGCGTTGACGTTGGACGACGAATATCAGAAGAAAAGGCAACAAATGTTGAACAGACGTCCAGCAACCGTGCAGGAAGGAGTTGCTCAGGGCGCCAAGGGTCTTGCCACGGTATGTACGCCTGTGTGTTGGCTGGCTACGCTCGGTGAACAGCGATTCTGACTTTTCAGGGATTCGTTGAAGGAGTGACTGGAGTATTTTTGAAGCCGATCGAAGGAGCGAAGCAAGGCGGAGTCGGAGGGTTTGCGAAGGGCGTCGGAAAGGGTGTTATCGGATTGGTCACTCGGCCTGTGTCCGGGGTCGTTGACTTTGCCAGCAGCTCGTTGCAGGCCGTGAAGAGGTAATGATAGACTTGCTTGATCATACCTACAGCACATGAAATTTGGGTGTGAACAGGGCTGCCGACACGGCGGATGAAGTGAAGAAGTTGCGTCCAGCTCGCTTTATTGAATCTGACAGGATTATTCGTCCGTTCATGCTGAAGAACGCGGAAGGAAATCAGTTGTTGCAGGTACGTCGTTGCGTACGTGTCTTGGCGATGGTAAAAGTATCAGTATTTTCTGTTTCCAGGAAGCGTCCAAGGGCAAATATGCAAAGACGGATATTTATGTTGCTCATGCCCCTGTGACCGCAGACAAACAGTATTTTACCCTGCTGACGGATCAGTAAGTGGTGTACTTATGTTTCAGATATTGCTGAGAATGAATAAGTGATTTTTAATTTCAGACGTATTCTGATGGTGAGCAGAACTTTGGGCGCCTTGGAAGTGGACTGGCAGTACACTTGGAGCGAGTTGATCGAGGCACCGACGATGAACGAAAAAGGGTTAAAAGTGAAGTTGAAGGTAAGGGCATGTTTCTTGCGCATATGACGAAACGGACGCGTTCTTTCAATTTTTAGGAGCCTAAAAAGAAAGCGCTTGGCCTATTTGGATCGGAAAATCAAGGAAAGTTGGTGACGTTCGCTGATCGTTCATTGGGCGAGGTAAAGAGTGAATGTCGAGTTAGGGATGTTAGGGTCTTGTGTTACTCATATCTGGTGGTTACAGACAGTCATCAGCGCTGTGTGCCGTATGGGATCGGTGGTTTAGTGCAGAACAGTGAAGTTTAGGCAGACCTGCTCAAAAACTTTCTGTTTCAGATAATTGCGGCCAGGGCCAAAGAAGCGTTTGAGCGTGATCAGTAAATAACTTTTAGTCTTTGTACCTTTGGTCTACAGTATATTCATGAGGGATAACCCACGTTCTCTTCTAGTTAAGTGCATGCGCATAATTTTTGTTTGCTTCTGGGGTCACAGTTTGGACTAGGATTATATGTCACTTTGGTCACTTTGTCCGTCGTCTTTTGAGTGGCCAATGTCCTTTTTAGCGCTATTCGGGAAAGGAAACGTGCCGCAGCCGAAATTAGCCGGTATCGTGTGCCTGTGATTTGCGTCCTTGTCACGGCTACTGTTGCGGCTTTTGCTTTTGCTTACTTTCGGTATCGTAGGGCCAGATGATTTTTGTAGTTCTTGCCTTTGGGCTCGTAAAATGAATGTTGATTGGGTTTTTGGAAAATTGAGCATGTTCTTGTCAGGATGTTAGCGGGTGAAGCGGTTATATAGTGTGTTGAACTATCTAATAAGAGCCAGCATTTTTGTCTTTGTGTTATTTATACATAACCAAAAAGATGATTTCAGTGCACCAAGGCATCTTCGGGTTTCGCCTCGATGGCGTCCGAATCGAATGAGTGCCTCGCCACGGTCCTTAAATCTATCATTTCGACAGCGCCCGACTCCCCGCTGTGCGTGGCCGGATCGAGTGGTGGGTCGATGGTCGATATGCTAAAAGGACTTGGTGTCACAGTGTGATGGCGTGGAGAGAGTGTCTTACTTTTGATTAGCATCTTGCTCGTCGAAGGGGCGTTTGGATGTTTCTGGCAGCAGGAAGGTCAATCCGAAGACGAGGAAGGCGGCAGCTCCGCAAGCCATGAAGGGAAGGAAGGGCAGAATTTCCGACTGAAAATGACCGGTGCTGTGAGAGGTAAGGGGAAGGGGAGGGTGGGCCTACTGTGATGGCGAGCAGGGATGCACCTGCGATGGACAGGTAAGCCACGCTGGTCGTGATGGCGATCATGTTGAAGCGGATCTCTTTTGGGAACAGTTCCAGAGTTTGTAGTTGCAGCGTGGATGTGTAGATGACCAGAAGAAACTTGGCCAGGACGGACAAAATGGCCAGGGGAATGTAGAGGGCGGCTGAAATGGGTACCACATGTGTCTGGTTTGTCCTTGCACCATCACCCTGCACTGCAGTCAGGAGTCCTAGGAGGGGTTTGCAGACTAACTTACCAGACTGTAATATTCCAGTCGCACCACACGTGACTCCACACAAGGCCGAAACGATCAAGCATATCTTCTTCCTCGGAAAGAAGCTAGCAGCCACGAGTCCCACGCCGATCGAGAACATCTCGACGAAGCCAGCCCACGAGTGCAGTTCGAACAGAAGATGCTTGTCGAACTGGTTGCCAATGTTGGGTATGGAGTAGGAGAATGTGTAATAGGCAGTGTAGGCCAGGAACCTAAAACGGGGACTGACATGGCGTGCTGCAAGACGTGATCTGGGAAGACTTACCAGCACGTCAACAGCTCGAAGAGCCAAATGCACATGCGACAGTCCTTTATGAGGTTCTTGAATGAGTAGTTGTTGTAGGTGACCACCTCCCGTTCCTGCACCAGATAGCTTTGTGTGGTGTGATAAGATGACTAGACAAGCTTACTGATATGGTCAAGTTCTGTATTGACTCGTGCTGGAGATTGTGACCATTGGTCGAAGCGATTTTTCTCAGGATCCTCTCCGCATCGGCTTTACGACGACGTGTGAGAAGCCAGCGAGGTGATTCTGGGATGAGCCTTTGAGTACAAGGTCCCTGGCAGTGAGTAGAGAGCAAGGGAAGGACGAGGTAATTTCCCTGCCCTCCTCCTCAATCGCACAAACACACTAGAGTCTCAAGGGGCATAAGGGCAGCAGTGACCGAAATCTGAAGCACAGGTAGTTATACCAGGGCAAAAGTGCGGCGAGCAGCCTAAATATTTGTCGAAACGAAGTCAGAGTCGTCAGGGCGAACCCCAGGGTCCCTTAGTTCACACCTCTGACAGGTCAGCGCAAGAACTAAGAGTGCAGTCCAAGACAAAGGCTGACTGCTTACCAAGCGTACAGCATGAGAATAAAGACAGGCACCGTGCTGACAATGTAGACGATCCTCCAATCTGACGATACCGAAGCCACTGAAGCCAACAGCATGTATCCAATGGCGTGTACAGCATCCCACACTGACAGCACCCAACTGTGGAACCGACTGTTGGCAGTTTCCAATGCTAAACAGAACCATTGGCCATGTGATCAGTCAGGCTGGTTATCATGGACATACACAACAGGAAAGTGCAGATTCGTAGTCCACCAGTCAGGAAGCCGGTTATAAAGCGAAAAATGCAGAATAATTCGTAAAAATGCGAATAAGGTGCCACGGATCCAACTACGGTCAGCAATACCACAGAGAGAAGAATCGGGCGTTTTCGACCAAGTCTGAAAAAAGAGTATATTATTTAGGTGCAAACGGCTCAGTTCTACTGTAGCTGCCCCGCATTGCGGCAGGACACTGTAACTGGCATTCCTGGTAAGTCGGGAGATCGATATTCTTCCAGCAGGGAGGCATCAGACCAGTCGGAGGAGAGTATTGATCCCGACCGCTCATTGTCAGTTGCAGCAGAGGTCAGTTCCGATGAGTCTCAAATACGATAGGCCTGGAGAAGTAGCCTGTGACTCACCTGTTCGATACGAAGAACACAACAGGCACGCCCAAACCAGCCCCGAGTGAGTAGCAGACTTGCTGGATCGGGCGCAACCATCTTTCATCACGGATCAGATGCCACTGAAACACAAGGATCGAGCGGACTGAAATGAGTGCCAGCCAGCCAATGCGTGGTGTCCCCACCGGATACCACTTCACTCACTTCCACCACGGTCGTGAATCCGATGGCATAATCGTCTTCCACATTCCCATTTATCGATTTGTTCCTGAAACAATGCCATCATTTTCAGTTATGACGCACCTCATCCCAACTGACCTGGCGATTTGACCACCCAAATGGGACTGAGAATTATGGTGATCATAGGAAGCGATGAACACGTAAATCAAGTTTAGCCAACAAATGAAAAGACCGGAAGGAGCGAGGAATGTCAGTTGCACCCGTTGCCACCTCCCGAATCCACCGATGCGCTGGAGCACCTTGTCTATTCGTACGTTCCGCATCGCACGAGGCCAACCTTATGCGCAGACGAGCTGAATGCCGAGCTTTAACTAGCTTACTCTGGAAAAGGCGAATAGGGACGTGCAGAAGCTACAGCTCACGCTAGCCGTATGCGGTTGGCAGCCGTTTGCGCAAATACCAGTCGTGACTGGCAGGATAATCGAAGGTGTGTTTTAGAAAGTAGGAGAAAGCATGATGACTAACCATAAGACTGCAGCGGGCGAAGGGTGACTGACATTCCGTACAAGGCCAAGTAGGGATAGCCGTGGCAGAGACCAGTAGATCCACAGAGACAACACAGGGACGAGACAAGATCACGTCTTCACTAGCTGTCGTCGCTGCTTTCGCCTTCGGTGAAAGATAGTAGATCTTGCGCACTTTGAGGCGATCTCTAGGAGCGGATAACGCGTACTGGACGCATAAAGTAGAAGGAATCATAAGGGACCGAATTCGACTTACTTCCAGTTCTTCCTGCAAAAAGAACAGCAGCCTTCTCCAATAGGACTCGTGTTCTTCGAAATCGCAGTGCTCGCCGTCTTTGACAATCAATGGTTGCACACCGGCAGCGCCAGGACACATGGCTCGCAATGATAGGGCATGTTGGACATCGAACATACGATCGTTTTCTCCGTGCACGAACAAAGTTGGGTATTGAATGTTGCCAATTTTGTCCACGTTGACGAACTGATCGAAACAGCACGTCGACTTCTGTTCGGGGCATAACGTGCGAAGTGCCGATGAGAAGCTGCCTTGCAAGACCAGGGCTCGCACGGTGTATTGCGAGGCCAGATGAATGCTCGCTGCAGTTCCCAATGAGCTGCCGATCAATACTATCTGAAACGGACAAGATAATGGGATGCGCCGAGCCAGTCGACACGTTACCTGGGTCGGGGGAATCTTCATATCGTTGAGCATAAACTCGTAGACCAACTCAATGTCGTTGTACATGTTTGTCTCGGAACACGGCCCGCTGCTACGTCCATATCCAGAGTAGTCGTAGGTGACCACGTCGACTAGCAAGATTTGACTGAGTACGGCAATACGACCCAGAATCAGGCCGAGATCATCGCCGTTGGTGTGCGATAAGAGAATGGTCTTGCGATACGATGGTGGACGCTGGTCTTGTGATCGACAGTAAAGACACGCCAAGCGCTTGTCTCCTCGAGACCATTTCGGGATGTAGAAACAACGAAAGAGTGTTAGGAGCTCGAAAAGATGAGGATACATTTTCTTCATGATAGACCTGACATCCTGTCGTAGCCTAATTCGATAATCGTTGTTGGCGGGTGGCCCAAAAAGGACAAAGGTGTAGCTCGGTTTGGGAGGCCTAAACAAAGTAAAAGTTACAGAGAAAAGATGAGTGGTTTCGCGCTAGCACCATACTGCTTGCGATCAAGGTCGGGTACTGTGATGATCTGTGATGGAAGTCCCAGTTTTTGAACACTAAACTCTCGCTGCACTAGCACATCGTGCCAGGGCAGCGAGAGTTCAGTGCACATCGTGCCAGGGCGCACATCGTGCCACAGGTGATTCACCCAGTACCTTTGAGGTGCTTCGAATGAAGGGACGGAAGTCAAATGAGTAGGCTAGATCACAGCAGAGTGAAGAGTCACCCGCCAGTCCCAAGAAAATTTGAGATATGGCCCAGGAGTTGTCCCATATGTTTTAACTTCAGACCCGCTTTTTACAAAATGGACTCGGCTCAAATAAGCAAAATTCAAAATTAACGAGACGGGTGTACAGTTTTTTGTATCGCCCATATGCTGAATCCCTGCGCTCTAGCGTTTTCACGCGGAATAAAAACAGCGAGGTGACTTTGACCTGAGTATTAGCATTGCATGCATTGCTGGTCAGAGTTCACCTTCGCTCGCAACGCACGTTCCAATGATAGCTACTTATCAGCATTGTATTTCTGTCTCTACATTAGATAACCTGTACGGCGAACAACAACTTTTGAGCGCGCTATGCTAATGCCCAGAAGCCTTGCGAAAACATCCCCTAAGAGCAGATAAAAGCAGTTAATTCAAACTTACGCAAAAGCAACTTTGCGAATAATGCAGGGCGGGCAAGGCGGGCACATGAACATATGGAAGCACATACAACACTGCGTCATACGCATTGCGAATCGCTGACAACGGGTGGCAGGCTTGTTTCGATTCCACACCAGTCGATGAATGATGTTCTCTGCTTCGCTGGCAGTCAGATCATGAGTCTCGGATGTGCTCGAAAAGTGCCCGCATAGATGACCTCCAGCGGCAGCAATGCCGTCTTCATGCTCACAATCTTGATCAATCCAGCAGTAAGGAAAGTTGGCGCACTCCATACTTGGACTCGAGCACATCCCGCCACGCCCGACAGACCACTCGCATCACAAACAGAGGCCACTGCACCCAACACCCCCTTCCGACAGCAGTGTAAAGGAAGTGGTCAAGCCCCGCCTCCTTGGCACGCGATTGGTTGGAGCAGTTTTCAGCAGTCTTGGCACTCGGCCAATGGCACCCGCGTGCTCATTCATAAGGCCACCCTGGGCACGTGGCCCAGCCAGACTGAACGTCAGCCCCGGCCCGTCTTGCATGGCAGGCCGAAATGAAAAATGAAATGAGAAATTTCTAATGAAAAAAATGGAGAATAATACGCATGATTCCATCATCGAATTCTTAGCGAGGTAAATAAAGTTTTTGAAACTGGAAAGTAGAATTTTTTTAAAGCTTTTTGATTTCAGTCATGTTGGAGCATTACGTTTATTAGCATTTCGCGAAGATGATCGGAATAATAGACGTTTATTATTTGATTCCGATTCCGTCGTTGGTGAACAGAACGATTTTGTAGTAAATATTTGGAATATTTCTTAAGTTTTTGCGATTTTGTTGGAAATTTTATTCTCTAGCCATCGCCGCGTGCTCAACCAGATTCGAAATTGCTGGCCGAAATGATATTCGGCTCGACTCCGACCGTTTGTCTCGGCGAGTCAATAAAATTGCACCAATTTAGGTAAAATATTTTTTGTTTTTTTATTCAAAAATTTGTAAATATTTTAGCTTTTTTTTAGAAATCCAATGAGAATTATGTTCACGAAAATTTTTCCTGCGCATCAACTAACTGCATCGGGTGTATCCACATTGCAAAGGTAGGTTCGTCAGTTTTCGATTCTTGTCAATTTTTTTGAATCGGTTAGAAATAAAACAAAGTCAAACCAGTGAAAAATTGCAATTTTAGGGATCAAAATAATCTGAGACGATTCTCTGTCGATCCGGAATGTATGACTCGTGAAAATAGTGATGCAACTTTAACAAAACAGTAAATAACTGATGCTTTGTGTTTCAAAAACTAATCTTTTCACATGTCCTCACTTTTCTCAGTTCCCAGTCGACCGCATTAGCTCAGAGGATCATAAATTCTAGTTCAAATGACAGTCGCCGTTCCAGTGAAAGTTCAGAAGAAATTGAAGTAAGGAACTGGATGTTTTTTATTATTTCTCTCTGCGACTAACAAAAATTACTTTAGATTTTACCGGCTCTACATCGGCTACGGCGTCAAAGGATTGGAATTGCTGTTGTATTCACTGTGGGAGAGGAATCTCAATCAGAAAATGAACGAGCTGTCAGGTAAGCTTTCTCAGAAATTCCTAAAAGATTTTAAATTTTTCACGCCAATATGATGAAATCCGTGTATTTTTTAAATTATAGCGATGTATTCACGATGTTGATTTTTTCTAGCCGACGGGTACGGTTTATTTGCTCGCAATCACCAACAGTTTTTGCGGCCATCAAGGACGAACTACAGGACGTTGTGTTGACTGCGTATTGCGCACGCGCTAGTGTTGTAGAAATTATGAAACGAGTAAGCCTAAATACTTGTTTACGCAATCGATGAATTAGTAATCGCAAAACGTTTTGAATTTTTAGGCCTGGCTCAGATTTTTGCTGAGTATGAAATTTATGTGCGAATCGACTTGCAGAGCTCATTATTTTCTGAGATATTTCAAACTTACGTGGTCAATTGGTCCGGTTTCGAGCGATTCGCCTATTAGTCGCTTTATCGATACGCTATCGATATTGGGAACCAAGTACGACACAAGGCAGACTAATTTGTAAGTTTTTTGGTTTAAAGTTTCGTCGATGATGTTAACTATTTGTTTTTATTTTCAGTTTTCTTAGTGCGATGATCACATCGATATTAGGACTTGCTCAGAATCGGCATGCGGGTGGAATGGCCAAGGTGAGCAGAGTGGCTTGTTAATAAGGGGGAGATGGAGAAATCTTTGACCAGTTTCACAATCAGCTCGGACATGTCCTAAAGTTAAGACGATCAAATCACAATGATGTACAGGTAGGATAGGACTTGGGGTGTCCTAATATTTAGGGCATGCTCTAGGTGATTGTGGAACCGGGTCCCGGTGTTATAGCTATTTTTGAAATTGGTTTCAGAAAACGCCAGATATCGTTGTCAAATGCGATGATAGTCGATTGATGATCCAATTAGTGGAAGTTGCGGGTTATTTTTTACGATTCGTCATCTCCGATTTCGATCGCGTGTCGGTGAAACCAGTGCCCGTACCCTTGATGCGATCGTTATCGTCTAGGACATCGAAAAGCGCGGGTGCATTGTCCTCTTTGTGGAGTATGGTTCGGAACAGGAAGAGCGTGCGGGAAAGTTCGACGAATGACAAGCCTCCTTTTCGACGGCAAGTATCGAATGGTTTGTCATCGTCGCCCTCTTCACCTGTGAACAGTCGAGACGTACCTGTGATCACGGTGAAGGAGAATGGGTTCGAAGACGAGCACTCTGACAAGATGTCCACTTTGGAAAGGCGATCGAAGAGTGAATTGGATGACCAGGCCTTCTCGGTTTCGTCGTCTGTTCATAGTTCATCGTCGGCAACTAATTTCGCGAGTTCGGCCGGTGGGAGTGGCGAAGAGGAAGAGTTGCTGTCGAGTGTGTTTGACGATGTGGAGGAGATAAGTGTGCCCGTGGCATCGCACACATTGAACGCTTTGACCAACCAATCCGACGAACTGTTGGTTCCGTTATGCGGCAATCTGGAAATGCATCATAAGTTTGGTAATGAAGAGATAGTTGGCGGGCGACCATTGGATTTGGCTATATCGCTGTGTGAATTCTCGGGTATCGCTACTGCGGAGACTGTGCAAGAGGCTTTGATTATTGATGCGACAACGTGGTAAGTATGGATGTGCTTTCTTGTTACACGATGCGATGCCGGGGTGCCATATCCAAACTGCACGTCGAATAATCAAGCCTTACGTGGTCATGCTGAGCCGTTTTGAAAACTGGGATGTCTGTGTTTCTGGTCAGGTTTCTCCAAAAAACCCGTTTTCGTATTTTTTAGGAACAAATTGCGGTGCTAACCATATCTTCTGTGCCTTGATATACAGCAGCGTCGCTGTCAGTCCACATCAACCCCTGATGTCCGAGCCTAGGAACTCTCCGTTAGAGCCTCATGAGGTCACTTCTGAAACTGTTCTGCACAGCCCGTGAAAGAATTTTGCACTTCTGGTCTTGTATATGGTTTGCCAGCTCATTTCTTGGCATGCTGCCTTAACGTCACTCTCACGCAGGGTCGGGTGTGAAAAATATTTGAGTAGCTTCTGGTAGGGCTCCCTTTGAAAACAGCGAGTTGACATGGAGCCAAGAAAACTGCTTATTCTCTTTTTAGGAAAGTCTATCAAATGTTCAATAACGATACATCTCAGACGTCCAGCGATAGTTGGAGTGTCTGCTTCCCATCAGCCTTGGTCACCGAAATCCTCGAAAATATTCGAACTTTCGGCGCTCAGGATTTTGACGCAAATTTTGTAAGTACAGCTGATCAGTTTCGTAACCCTGCTGATGTGTCTGCCTATGGTCAGGACATGGGGGGTGGCACTGGTACGTACTGTGGTGACTAAATCGTGAGTGATATTTGGGGGCTGACCCTTCACTGTGCCCACGAGGGAGGGGGATGTTTCAGTCACGTGCACTATTTTCTTTCAGTGCCTAATGTACATGGAAGACGAAATCAAGAATTTATTTTCGAAATCGGAAGCGCTGACGCGGTTGATACGAGACGGTAGCGATAAAATCGAGCTTCGTGCCGAGTTCTGCACCAAAGTTATGCGATGCGATGTGGTCGATTTAGCTTTTCTTGTCAAGTAAATTTCTATGATTTGCTCCAAGTTTCTGTCCTTATTCGGGGAGGGGGGACTAAATTTACATCACTCAAAATATATCTAGCAATAAATGAGACCTGTCAGACAAATCAACTGGCACGACCACCTCGTAGTACATAGAAAATAAGTATGGTTATAGTTAACTGGCTGACTGTACACAAATACAGTAATCAACGGCTTGTTAGTCGCGAAATGAATTATACTCAGCACAACCAAAAGAAAGCGAAATATTCGATCCACACGAGACTGAACGGGTTGAACAAGAAAGATGAAGCGAGGAGTTGGGGAGAACACATTTCATTTCTTTTCTCCACTACTCGAGTTCAACATGGAAACTACTTTACCAGTTTCTTTTCGTGACAACGAACTGGAGACGAGATGCGGCAGGGCGCTGGTATTGGCCGCAGTTGCTACCGAGTGCGAGCCTTGTTGCGATACGGATGGATAATTCCTTTCTAGGTACTTCAACGATTCATTCATGCAAGCCGTTAGGCCCGTCAATGCTGCGCATATGGCTGGCGATCCAAACCCGTGCGTGATCAATGAAAAATGCGTCAAGTGGCGTTGAATGTTCGGCTCCAATATGGGAGGGTGTCGGGAATTACAAAGAGGACTACGATCTTGGTTCAAAAGATCGATCACTTCCTTCACAATTTGCCTGAAAAACAGCATGGTTAGAAGTCGAACGCCCAGCCACACAGTGGATGCCTCGTCACAAGAGACTTACTTTGATGCAAGCAACATCTCACGTCGTTGCTGGACTTCGATCGGATCCCCCGAACAGTTATTACGGCACAGATACTCCGCAATCGGACGTGATGGAAATTCGGTCTCGCAAACGTAACTGAAATCCCTCGCCATATGGATTGCTTCGCCTGAAACACGACCATTATGCTCACTCGAAACTCCAAATTGGACCGCTCCCCCGCTTGGCACTTTCATTTCACATTTGAATCATATGATCCCCTCCTTCACCACAGGACCCCCTTTATGGTAGGAAACAATAGGCAACAATTGAAATGTCCTTTGGTTACACTCCCATATGGTCCGAGTGTGCGTGACCTCCCAACAGACCAGCATATTGTCGGACGAGTGCTCTTGCCAAAACGGATAACAAAAGAGCCAGGCCGAAAGACCATCTATTGACCAAACATGCACATTCTGCCTCCTCAGAGTGTTATAATGTCCTCGGCTCCATTGACGGCCCGCAAAACAATGGCATACCTTCGACTAACGAAGTCAGCAACGTGACATTGGCCGCCTTCCGTCGTCCAGCTGGCAAATTTAATCCGATCTTTTCTAAACTTTCCCTCAACGATTTCCCGCCATTCTTCGATTTGGCTCTGAAAAACGAGACAATAGTCTGCACTGCCTTCTATCTTGGTGCATTTTGTTTTTTTTCAACTTTTTACACTTTGCAATGGACGAGATAAGGATGGCCAACACTTCCAAGCCTTTGGTTGCCAAGGTGGCCCCCTAGACCCGCCCACCATTACACCGCTTCCGTACATAGCCGCGGGGTCTAAAAGATTCTCATTTCGCCCGCTCCATTCTTCGTTCGATTTGCGCATTTTCGCCCGTCTCCCTAGTGCCCCCGCGACGTAGACTCTTAGAGCGTTCGATAAAAGGAGAGCTTTTTCGCCCATCGCTAAAGCAAAAGCGGCAGAAACACAGCGAAAACGTGTACCCCGCCTATTCTACCCAAACACCTCATATATGGATTTCCCGAGCAGTGCATCAGATCACAAGCCCCGGGCGGTGAATCAAACATCTCGTTCATATAAAATACATCAAAAGAAACCCCGAGAGGCACTTTCGAAATCCCATGTCCTCATTCCGCTCATCAACACATTGCCCGTGTGAGCATAGCCTTCGCCATATGCCTATACTCGCACCCGCCAATCCCCCGCTTGCCAATCGCAAAACTTCACCCGCTGGACATGTCTTAATTAAGTCGTAGTCGGCTGGCCATCCTACCACACCCGAGGGCCCTCAAATTACACACTAGGCCATTGCCTCGATTAAAAACTAGACCCTTGCTCAGTTGACGATTTACGTAGAGGGGATCACGAGCTCGACCCCGTCCACAGTACCTAATTGAGCGAAATGACCCGCAGCCATTCCCATATTGCCCAATACATGTTACAGTAGGACATACCTTCTCAATATACCACCCAATAAGGACGCGTTCAAACATTCGGGCGGCGATAAACGACGTTGAATTTCGCCAACGGTCACTTTATATTTGGAGGTAGAACTGAGCAGACTCAAACGGCCGGGAACTGAACAGAATATATCCGTCGATGACGCCCCGCCTTGCAAACTGTACCCGTTTAACTCGGACTTGCTCCTGACGCCGGCTAAAAACCAAATGCTATAAATTCGGAGTTGGGCAAGGGACAAATGGGGGAAGGGGAGAGAGGCTAGAGAACTGCACCTGCCAGCGTCGTAGGGTCCTGGATTGATGAAGAAGACACAGGCGATGCATTGCTATAGTCCAAAGAACCATCTTCTTTCTCGCCATCCCTCGACACCACGCGAGCCACTCGTCCTTGGCTCTCGTCCTCGTCTCGTGGTTCCAGTCCACCAGCCGCACAAAGTGCATAGGGCCTTTTTCGGCCTCGGAAAGCACTAATTGATGAGCCTATTCCTCGAATGCAAGCCAACATGGCTTCCTCGTCCTCCTCTTCTTCCTCCTCCTCGTCCACGTCTGTCGAGCTCGTGGTCATGGTTTCATCGCCGTCTCCAATCACTCGTCTAATCTTCTTGGCGCGTCCATTCACGTTCATTTTCAAGTTCGACCCATCTTCCAACGCGTCACCATCGACGTTGAAATTGGAGAAGACACCATTGCTTACAGTCCGTGCCTCGACGGGCAGAGCATCGGCTATCTGCGTCTGCCGATCTGGATCGATCGATAGTTCGATTTTTGCGGGATTGCTTTGAGGCATCTCGCTAATTCGAGATGTCCTATTTTGGTCGCGTTTGAAATTTTTCTTGGTGAAAATTGGGAACATATCGAAGTGGAAAATGGGGACTAGCTATTCGAAGGCACAGTACGAATTCGTAGGCTCGGCAGACAGTCGGCGAAACGCCTGCAGCGTGACTTCGAGCCAAAAGCTAACAGTGCCAGGCTGCCTAGGTTGACAAAGACGACGACGACACAATGAAAGAAGGCAGGTAGCTTTACGCCGTAGGCGACACGACTAGGACTCACTCATTGGCTGGTAGGTATAAGCTGAAGCATGTGTACGTAATGCATTTCGTAAGCACCTCCGCTCGTCGGCTAACGCGTGTTGGACTAGGAACGACGACGCCGACGGCAATCGAAGACACACGTACCGAAAATGCCGAGCACAGGTAAGCACGGTCAGCGAGAGTACACAGCCGTCGACTTGGTGTGTACAATAACGGCGCGTTTATGGTTGTCTAGCCGGCGACCAGGCTCCAATTGGGGCGCGGGCCGATCGCCCGTGGGCGTTCCATGCAGCTATACACAAGACGTTTTTAGCCACACACTGGCCTGCTTCAGGGCAAAAGGCTGTCGGCGTCTGTCTCCGAGTCTCTATTGAACGAAGAAAAATCAATATTTGATTATTTGCCTCGGGCTCAGCCTCTGGCAAACAAAGGCCGCCTAGGTACAACGAGTCGCTCGTGGGCCCACCCACTCCGCCTCCGGGCTGCTTAACGCCAACCACCACGACGACCGTTATGATTCGAGTGCGTTTTCGTTTCTATGATCAATAACAGAACGAGCGAAGGAACCGTTCGCCTTCCTCTTCCAACCACCAGGGGCTGTCGGTTTTCGCCATCAGCGTCTTTCCTTTTCCTTTTTCGCCTTGTACGCTTCACCCGCCACAGGCGTACCCCGCGGCGCCCTGCTGGACGAGAGCAAGAAAAAGCCGACGCAGCTGCCGCCGCCCGTCTGCCTCGCCGCCCTCCAAATACGGAATGCATAATCTCACTAGCACACTCCATTGCCTCCCCATTGAAATTGACTTTTTGTAATACAGTTCACACGGCCTGCGCCGCCACTACACCCCCTTGCATCGTCTATTTGGTCTGCTACGGATCGCCTACAACGCACCTCCGGGGATCAGCCAGTCCCCCTCAGTAAAAACAAACACTACGTACCTTTTCTGATAACGCCTGTTTGCTCGTTCACAGGGACGATCTCGCTACCGAATTCCTACAAACCTTAACTTTCAGACTAGCCTTCGAGAGCACTGCTTCAGTCACTCACTCCCGACTGATTGTTGTCATTGGACTGGCCTTGCTGTTGTTGTTGCTGCTGCTGCTGCTGTTGCTGCGACAAGTGCAGCAGGGCATCTTGAGCGGCCACTGCGGCAGCTGGATTAGCGTGCGCACCCGGATGTATGATCGTTCGATAATCGGCTGCCGCAGCTCTGCCCGCGTACGCCATGGCCGCTGGAATTCTATGCAGGTCTTCTGGTCGTTGGAATCCTCCATA
This sequence comes from Mesodorylaimus sp. YZB2_4, assembly GCA_030248295.1. Classification (NCBI taxonomy): domain Eukaryota; kingdom Metazoa; phylum Nematoda; class Enoplea; order Dorylaimida; family Dorylaimidae; genus Mesodorylaimus; species Mesodorylaimus sp. YZB2_4. Next base: position 819,587 of record JASANH010000938.1, read on the forward strand.
CTTAAATCAAAACAGGTTCAGTTTAGACAGCCATCTCTAACTGCTCACTCAACCAAAACAGGCAAAGTGAACAAAAAAACAGCGCAGTCTCAACTCAATTTTCAGGTGAATCTGATAAGACTCACGCATATCAGTTGGAAAAGAATACCTGTTGTGCTTGTAAGCTATTCAGATGTCCATACGGGTCGGCTGGATTGATCGTAGCAAAATCGGCTGCCGGATTGTAAGTTGGAGGCGGAAAATAAGGTGCTTGGAACTCTACGCTATTTGGCACGTGTGCGAGTCTTCCGGCAGCGAAATTTGTCACACCACCGCCGCCGCCGCTATTCGTCGCTGCTCGCTCCTGCAACTGAAGTGGAAAACTGACAATAAAAACATCTCTCCCTCAGCCACTAGCTGAAACACCCGGTGTGAGTATTCAGTACAGTAATGTGCCTTATTGTCCCTCCCACCCCGAAGTCAAGCGCCCAGCGGTTTTCTGATCCTTCAGAAACCATTTAAACCAGAACCGAATGTCAAATTAGCCATGCAAATTGGCCGACGCTCTAAGTCCTGGTGTAGGTTTGAGATCCTGCCAGATGACTCCTCCTAGCCGTAGCCATTCCCATATCAATGATCCACTCGCCAGTTCGTAGGTCCTTCCTCATGACACAACCACTTCTCCTGCATTCTTTCCTTGCAACCCCCTCTCCCCATTACACCTCCCGACCACACACGATCCCTTCGTTCAGCCCCGATAAGTCCAAATTGTGTATCAAATCACAAGGCCATTTTGACTCAGATGAGGCGAGTCATGGAGACACAAGGGAGGTCCCTATAAAAAGGATTTCCAAATGGCATTTGAGTTAGAATGGCCTTCTGGTTAAGCGGGCATGGTGTAGAGATGTGTGAATAAGGAGTAATCGACACAAGGCGTGTACCTCCATTCACAGAGTGAACTGCTCGCGGCCGGAAATGGGCAGAGTAAATACGAGGAGCAAATGTTTCCGAAAATATGTACTCTATATTTGTATATTGAATATGACGACGAGGATGATTGTGTCTTGGCGGCAGTCTTTGTAATGCGGCGAGGTTAGAAGAAGCCCAAAGGGTAGGCCGGAGGTCGCGTATCGAATACTCTTGGCCGCCGGGCTATATTTACAGTCATCCGCCGATTGCCGACTGTATAATCACACGATAAGGTTGCTCTTTCAATCGTGCCAACCTCACGTCGATTGCGGAACAAAGGATAGGTTGGAAATTGAAAAAGAGAATAAAGACTGCAGAAACACACCAGGACGATACACACAACCCGTCGAGCTGCCGATGGCGAAGCTACGGGCGATATTAACTCGAAGGCACTACGACCGAGATTTTTGGACGACGTTGTCGTAGGCAGCAAAACTGGAGAGGACGTCTTCCAACCGGCAGCACTGACGACATGACTTCGGGCTATGCCGTTTCGATAAATGCTGCCAGCGATGCCTTTTCGCCGTCCCTCCTCACAAACGACAGCATAGTTCGCAGCCGAGAAAACTTGATTCGCCGGAGACGACGACGATTAGATGACGGATATGGTTTGACGAAAAGTAAGGACGCCGTGCAATAACGGCACCATACCCACGCCCAGAAACAATTCCTAAAACTGGAACTCGCTGCGCATAACGGCGTCAGAAAAGGCGAACGGGTCATTTACTACCGTACAGAGAACATAACCAGAACTTACTGCCGACTCACTCGAAACCCCAACCCTTCTAACCAACCGACGACGCTCGCCTTGTTATGTGTTCTTCCAGCCCAACATCAAATTTGTGCCGTCGCGTTTGACTTACGCACCGACTATGGATATGGGCAATTTACAGTAGACAGCACTGCGCCAACTTGGCCCGAAACTTTTTCACAACTGGAATCACTAACCTGCCTCGCATCTCACCCAAGGCACCCTCATTGAAGAATGAAAAAATCTTGAAATATCATTCTCGAGTCAATTATAAGTTCCTTCTTGGTAAGACTACCTGGCAGGGTCGACCGATTAGACGCACCAACGAGGAGACGGCGATCCTCAACGACTCACATGGCGTCACGAGCGCACTTTTCCTAATTCCAACTGACACATTCGAACTACTGTTCAGCAATCACTGAGCCAGGCACCCTCGCTCCACTGTCTCCCAGAAACACCTCTCGCAAGCCATCCATTGCGCCAGTTACCTGTTGCAGCAGATGCAGTTGTCCGGCGTGGGGATCGTACAAGCCATTTGAAGACACCATCTCCAGTCCGCTAGCGCCAAGATGCTGATGCTGGTCGTGCCTCAGAGTGGCCACCTCGTCGCCGATGTCGCTCTCGTCTCCCCCTTCCTCTTCTTCGCCGCCACCGCTGCCACTACTCTGCCCGATACTGATCAGACTGATGCTGTCGTCTGATCGGCGTCTGCGTTTGGTCGACGTTTGGGCCGCAGTCATCATCGCAGGGTGGTGTTGGGTTTGGGGTGGATTCATCACGAAATAATCACGTCTCCAAAAATGCGGAACACTGTTCAACGATCGCGGAACTTTCAGTCGCCTGCAGGCCAGTGCCAAAGGCGTCTTGTACTCTTGTTCTGATCTCGTCTTCTCGTTTCGCCCCGGGCCTCTGGACAACAGACACGGTCAGGATGGCGGCAGGGCCGGTTTTCGAGCTCGATCGCCGTCGTAGAATGTCGACGAGGCAAGAGACCTCTAGTAGCGTTGCTGAATACGCTACTTTCCTCATCTTTATCCTCGCCGTACCGTACCGTATATAATGATAGAAAGTCGGTCAATGCGGGGTGCTAAGCGTTGGAATGCGCGCCGTAATGGCGGCTGCGCCGTGTCATCCCGACAAAAGCGTATTCGACTGGTGAAATTACAATGGAAATCTTGCTCTTGCCATTCATCCATCCGACGTATAGGTAGTCAGAAAAAGCGATTAGAAACTAGCCCTCGATGAATGCGAGCGAGGTAAATTAAGGGGCCTGGCCAGTGATTACTCAGTGTAACAAGGCCAGACATTGACCGAAAATGGACACAAGAGGACCGCTGACCGATGGTCGCCGAGGACACCCTCCATTTCACTCACGGCGCCAATGCGCCCCCAAAAAACGAACATAATTGAACTTTCTCCGTCCATATTTCAAACATAACACGTCCCCTAATCTCGGGCTGGCAGATGCCAGATTTGAGTTTCGAGAAGCGGCTTTCTTTGTGCGAGTTTTGAGAGGAGAAGCAGGAAAATATTTAAACATTGGCTTGTTTACATTCGGAGGCCACGCTTCAGCTTTTATCAGCCCACTGAATGAAAATCCATTAGCCCCTGGCCGTGATCAAAAACACCGCGGGTAATGGGCGAACCGTCGAGGGTCTCAACAGCCAGCTTTGACGTCCACAGTCCAGTGACATAGCGGTTACAGTATGCCGACACCAATTCCCATGCGCGAGACTCTCAACAAAGACCCAGCAGAACTCGCCTCGATTGTGATTGATGGTTCAAGGAAAGTCTCATGAGAAGGTACATCTCTTTTTGAGAGCCCGTTGTTTACGGCCATAGCAAAGAACAACTCAGAGGCACGGGTTCTCACAGCCGCCACTACACTCCACGAAGCAAAACCATGGCAGTTGCCCGTCAAACACAGCATTGTAGATCCGAAAAAGTCTGATGACGACCAAAGGTGGCACTCTGCCGTGGGTAACTCCTGAACCAATACCAAGGGCTATCGAATATATTTCGACACAAGCTAACTGCGGGTGTTCCGAGACACGTTTTGGGGTCCCCCATCGCCATCCCAAACTGAGCAGAGTTCGGTGTGGACACTCATTTCGTCGCACGAGTCCAAATCTAAGCGCGACAGAAAACTGATCAGATCAGGCACGGCCGCCCTGACAATACTGCGTCGTGGAGACAAGTCAAAAGAATGCTCGGTCGACTCGTGATCGCCTTGCGACAAACCTCGGGCAATGTCGCGGCTGCAAAGTCGACTGTATTCGACAAAGACCGAAGACGGATCAGCCTTAATTCGCGCTCAGGGCGAAGGGAACGTGATACAGAAGAGGACAAGTTTATCCGAAGATAAGAACATGGCTTACCTGCCAGTTGTGTCGTTCCAAAGGCAGAAATGACATCATCCGTCGGGCGGGGGACTGTTTTCTTATTAAAGTCGTCGAGCCGGGAGGAATACCTCGGGTCCGGAACGAATTTATGTCTACGCTCTATGAAGCGCCTAAGCCGACGTCCTCACCGTTTCGTTGTAGTCTGCTTCTCTGCACTGCCTTTCTTTGCTCTTCTTACCCCCAAACCGAAAAGAAGACGCCTCCTCGTTCGACCGACGCCCGAGTGATGACAGCCAGCTGCTGCCGTTCGCCGCCGGCTTCCGATCCGAGCTTCATCCAACCAAGGCCCATATTGGAGACTGTAGCCGCATCTCGGCCTCCTCGCGCGCTAATCTTTGATGATATCTTGGACGCGCATTAAGCAAACTTCCGAGCAAATTGATTTCATTTAATATTAAAAACCCGATGGGACGGTAATCCGGCGCCTCTCATTTCCACAACGTAGGGCCCTCTCTCGCACACGTGACCTAATAGCCGCCAGCTAAGCATTATGGAGACGTTGAGAAAATAGTCAGCACCCAGGATGGACTGCCCGCTCCTAATTAAATTATATTAATACTAGAGGCTCGGAGAAATTCTCTTCCTCACCAAATATGGCAACCGAGTGCTCGTTTGATTACCTTTGATGCCGTGCTCGCCTTCATTATGCCTCCATGCACTCCAATGCCTCGCTCAAAACACTGACCCATCAAGAACTGACCACTCGGAAAATACGCTATATGCACTTTTCACGCCAAGCCCCCCCCCCCCCCCCCCCCCACCGACTCTTACTGTAATCCTCGATGTTTCAACAGCCATCACCGCATCAGTAGCTCAGCCAGTTGCGAAAATAATCCGACGCACGTGTTTCTCAGCTTACGATGCGAGGATGATAAAGCCGCAAAATGGCCGTATTGTCAAAGCGATGGGTCAGTGTGGCCAAGATAAACACCCATAAAAAACAATTCAATAGATGTCAGCAAGAAGTAACAAAAGGGGTCCGCAAACGTCCCGCACGAGATGTCCATTCACCTAAAATTTTGCCCTCTCAGCAAATGAGCAATCGATTTTTTTCTGATTGAATTATGATTGACTGTGGAATGGACCGCGCTGAGTGATTTCATGGCTCTTTAGCTGAGCACGACATCTCATAAACAAGGCCTTAGCAGACTTGTAAAAATGAGGCTCACTAAAAGCATGCCAAATGCGATAGCACATGAAGAGTAGACACTAATTTTTGTATCAAAACACCGGCAGTTCTGCAGAGTCTTTTACTCAATCACTGCATGACCTACATGACGGTGTAATCAGAGTACCCGGGGAGCCGACAGTTCGGATCAAAGCTTTACTCGAACTGCAGACATGGTCACCTCGCACCATAGTACATCACATTTGCACGCTTTTCCAGCCTAGCTTAGACAAACATCTGCTCACACCATCATGATATTTCCTATCCAAGGCACATTCCAATCTTTATGTATACCTCCAGATACACAGACCCTCTTGCCTATCTTCATCGCACGACAGTCACAATTGAGTATGCTCTCGTTGCCATATTCAGATAGATCCAGATTTACACAAATTTAAAACTTATTTGCCCAATTCACAGCGTGTCTGATGATGTAATAATCGTAAAGGAATGTCCTTTCACAAATCTCCGTTGACATACAGCATTGGTATGGTTTTTCTTGAATTTTTTTAGGCGCAGTCCCGTTTTTACTTATAGCCAGCCAGCAGTCAAACCTTCTAAGCAAGGCTGTGAGGGGACCAGCACATGCAGCAGCGTCCCTCTGCGTACCTCCACGCGAGGGCATCCTACTGGACACCAACTTCCTCGGACGATGGCGGGTGGGGTTTGGAACCCTGGGGGTGTTCGACAGCCGAAACTGTCTCCTCGTTTGGCCTCCGTCTCTCCACTCGGAGCACCCCAACGGACCGGGTCAGTCACCCACGGCCTGGCGTGCAAGGTCAGCAAGGGTTTATGGTTCGCAAACCGACCTCCATCACCGGGGATCGAACCCGGGGCGAGCCTAACCACTTGCTCCCAAGCATTACGGAGAGACAAAAGCCGAGCCGCTCTGCACCAGCACGGCCGCTTGAGTATTGGTATGTTGGTTCAAATGTTTGCTTTATTATTTTAACCGGTGATGGAACCGACAGGCTTTTAATTTTTGATTTTAAACATGTCTCCTCCCTCGTCCCATCACTACCGTATGCCCTATGCAGCTCAAATGTAATTTCCCGCCGTAACGACTGCTTATGACAATAATAAAACGGGCGGCAACATTTGGTGTGCGCAAAGCTAGGGTTACTGTAGCTCGGTTTTCGAAACTTCCGTTCGCTCCTCGCTGGTGTTTTCGTGGTTTTTGGGTCATAGTCTTTTTAGAATTATAGCGTTGCGATAAAAATGGCCCAACAACTTGATAAACAAAATTTTAAAGATAGGATGTCCAAAATTTATTCATTTTGGGTAAGTCACTTCCCTTCAATCTTTTGAAGATAGTAGGCCTATTGTACTGTGAAAAACAATTTTTGCAACTTTTAGAACGAGAGAAGACACGAATTGCTGTCAAAGGTTGACGCAATCGTAATTTCGTTGGGAACGGACAATGACGTGACTTATAGCAAATCTTTGGCCATGCATGTAAGCTAGGTTTTTTAAAGAATGGTTCTGTAAAGCGACAATGGTCTGCTTGTTGGGTCCGTGTAATTTTATGGTACGGTATATTCCATGCAGAAAAGCCAATAAGACGTATTTGCAGCGTAGATTGGGACCTAAACTTGAGCCTAGACACAGATTGTACTGATACAAAATTGTTGATTTTAGACGTGGCTGTTCGGTTATGAACTACCAGACACGTTGCTCGTCCTTTGCAAGTCAGAAATATTCTTTTTGGCTAGCAAAAAGAAGCTCGATTTCTTGGCCGGTATGGAGAACACCGATGGCCTACCGGCGCTTAGATTGTTACTCCGGGATAAGGCAAGCTAAACCTCTTGAAATAAATATCATCGTGCTTGAAGAAGCATTCTTTGACTTTAGGCCGACAAAGATAAAGCCAATTTCGAGAAGATAACGGACGCTATAAAATTGAGCGGCGGAGTAAGTTACGAGAGCTCCTCATTCAGCCATTTTTTAAAAAAGCGCTTCTTCAGGGCAATTTTGTTGGTGAATTTTCCAAAGAAAAAGTAACGGGCGAATTTGTCGATGCTTGGAAATCCGCGCTGAAGGACGGAGATTTCGAAACAGTGAGCTGAATTTTATTGTTCATTAACCCAGTACTTTCATTTCATCTTTTTAGATGGACATTAGCGTTCCGTTTGGTCTCATTATGGCATCAAAGGATGCTTCGGAAACCGAGTTGATGAAGACTGCATGCAAAGCCACCTGCACCTTGTTTAACAAGTATCTGAAGAATCAGTTGATCGAAATCGTCGATGCAGATAAAGTATGCTGTTTTTGTCTCGAGGTATTATCTCCGTTTCAGTGTTTATGATTCGATGATTGCAGAAAGTCAAACATAGCAAGATCAGTGAAGGAGTGGAGAAAGCTCTGGAGAGCAAAAAGTATTTGGATTTGGATTCTCGTCAAATCGACGTGTGTTATCCGCCCATTGTCCAGTCTGGGAAGCAAGCTAATTTGAAGTTTAGCGTGCTAAGGTAAGAAATAGTATCCGTTTTTGAATAGTAATTACAGCAGGATATAATTTCAGTGATGACAATAACTTGCATTTCGGCTCGATTATCTGTTCGATGGGTTTGCGATACAAGCAATATTGCTCCAATATTGTTCGTACTCTGTTGGTCGATCCGAGCCAAGAATTGCAGGATATCTATTCGTTGTTGGTTGATACAGAAGCAAAGGTTTTGGAAAGCATGAAGCCTGGTAATATCGTCTCTTTGAGGGTCGTCAGTTATAAACGTTTTTCTAAATTTTTTTACTTAGGTGTAAAATTATCTGACGTCTACGAAACGGCGGTTGAATTCGTCCGTGCGCAACGACCTGACCTGGTGGATAAGATGACGAAAAGCATTGGGTAAGCGTGTGTTCTTAAGCTAGCAGTGGTTGATCTGAAGGACTTTCAGCTACAAACTCTATTTTGTAGCTTTGGTATGGGGATCGAGTTTCGTGAAAGCTCTTTGCTTATCAATGCGAAAAATGGGGTGACGATCGAGCAAGGTAATCAATATATATTTACAGTGATCCGTTCGTTCATGACCTTTCGTTTCAGGAATGACCTTTAACATTAATTTTGGCTTTGCTGAGGTTGAAAATAAGACCGCAAAAGATTCGGAAAGCAAGCAGGTTGCCATGTTTATCGGTGACACGATCGTAGTGGGTGAGGTAAGGATCTGAACTCGGTATTGCGTCTCTCGAAATTACACGATTCTTGTTTATAGAGTGGTGCTACAAGTTTGACGGATGATGCCAAGAAAAAAGTCAAGAGTGTCTGCATGTTCTTTCGGGTATGTAATTGTTTGCCTCTGGCTTATGACTGGGAGCGGTAATGACGAGGTGAGGTTTTTAGAACGAAGAAGAGCAGGAGAAAGACGAAGACAACAAAGAAAACATCGATGACCTTTTTGGTCGTGGAAAACGTTCCGTTGTGCTTCAGGACCAGCTTCGGGTATGATACCGGCTTACTTGTTTTTGTAATTAATATATTCTCTGGTTCTCGCATTATAGAAAAAGCAAACTGGCGAAGATCGTCGCAAGCAGCATCAGAAAGAATTGGCTGAGCAATTAAATAAGCTAGCTCGTGAGAGGCTCGCTCAAGCCATGAACAAAGTGGACGAGCAGAAGTACGTTTTAGGCGTGGACTTGCTACGTCCTGATTACTAGTTGTTTTATTCTTCAGAATTGTGAAATCCAATGTGTCCTATAAGAACGTTGGTATGTTGCCGTCGGAGAGTGAAGTCGGGCGGTTGCAGATTTATGTTGGTAAGCTATGACGAAAAGAAAAGGAAGAATTTGCAGTGCTAAAATATTTTTGTCATAGATCGAAAGCACGAAGCTGTCATCGTGCCAATATTTGGTGTGCCCGTTCCATACCATATTTCCATGATAAAGGTAATGAAAGTGAGCTATTCAAAGTTGAGTGCACGCACGGTTGGTTTTTAGAACATCAGCCAGTCCGTCGAGGGTGACTTCACGTATCTGCGTTTGAACTTTTTTCACCCTGGAGCAACGATCGGCAAAGAAAATATAATGTTCCTAAAGCCGGATTCGCATTTTGTGAAAGAGATGTAAGCATTCTAGAAGTTTTTCGCCGCCCTGCCTTTTCGGTAGATGCTTGTTTCTAAAAGGTTTCTTATATATTTGTTCGTTTTCAGCACGTTTCGTAGTACCAATATTAAGGAACCTGGTGAAATCAATGCTCCAAGCAGCAACTTGAATACGGCTTTTCGTTTGATCAAAGAAGTGCAGAAACGATTCAAGACGCGTGAGGCTGAGGAACGAGAAAAGGAGGTAAGACATTGTGTCATTGAATTTGTGACGGCTTATGCCCCACTTTCTGTCATAACTGAAGGACAAAGTCTAATAATTGTCCTCACTTCTTAGGGTATCGTGAAACAAGATAAACTTGTCTTGATTCAAAACAAGACGAACCCAAGGTTGAAAGATCTGTATATCCGACCAAATATTGTCTCAAAGCGTTTATCAGGAACGTTAGAAGCGCACGCGAACGGTAAGTATAGTGTCGCAGGGATTCATTTGAAATAACTGTTGTTTATGTGTTTAGGTTTTCGGTACTCGTCGGTCCGTGGCGATAAGGTGGACATATTATATAACAATATCAAACACGCCTTGTTTCAACCATGCGATCACGAGATGATTATTTTGTTGCATTTTCACTTGAAGGTATGACTTGCATGGTCGCTAGTAGGAAAAGGTGCATTTTCTGATTGGTTTTAGCATGCTATACTGTTTGGAAAACGGAAGCATGTGGACATCCAATTCTTCACAGAAGTGGGCGAAATCACGACCGATTTGGGCAAGCATACTCACATGAATGATCGGGATGATATGTACGCTGAACAGGTAAGATGTTATGATTGTCTGAAAGTTGATGCACAAGTTATGACTGCTGTTTAGGCTGAACAAGAACTACGGCGAAAACTGAATATGGCTTTCAAATCGTTTTGTGAGAAAGTGGAGAAAATGACGAATCAGGAAGTGGAATTTGATACGCCGTTTCGCGATTTGGGATTCTACGGAGTTCCTCATCGTTCTTCTGTTTTACTGCAGCCGACGTCATGCTGCTTGGTGAATCTGACTGATTGGGTAAGAGAGTGCGAAACCCTTGAAGGGGCCTTTTTAAATGATGCCATGTTTAGCCGCCCTTTATCGTCACGCTTGAAGAAGTCGAACTCGTGCATTTCGAGCGTGTGCAGTTTCATTTGAAAAACTTCGATATGGTTTTTATCTTCAAAGATTATTCCAAGAAACTGGCAATGGTCACGGCTATACCAATGAATATGCTGGACCACGTGAAAGAATGGTTGGAGTGAGTGGAATGTCTTCCTTATGCACTTTAGTTAGCAGAACGGATTAGCAGCCTGGCACTGGTACTTAAGAGGGGATTACCCAGAATGGTGCACTGATTCCTGATTCTGATTGAGATTAGAATTTATTTGAAGGTTGGAGATTCCAGTAAGGGCTAGGCTGCCTTTGTGTTTTTCAGCTCATGCGATATTCGCTACACGGAAGGTATTCAAAGTTTGAATTGGCCGAAAATTATGAAAACTATTATGGAGGATCCGGAAGGCTTTTTCGAAAACGGTGGATGGAATTTCTTGAATGCGGAATCGGACGTAAGTAGTTTGTGTTCTATCTTATTATATAAAATATCCGGTTTCGAAATTTTCAGGAGGAAAATGAAAGCGGAGATGATGATTCAGAAGATGGGGATGAACAATATGCTCCTTCGGACGAAAGCGAGGAGGATGAAGAGTCGGAAGAAGACAGCGATGATGAATACGAATCTGAGGCAACATCGGAATCGGGTATGCAAGATGTACAAGTAGAGGCTGCGGGTGGGCAATGAAATCCTTTTGTTTTTTAGAATCTGAGGCGAGTGTGGATAGCGAGGAATCGAGTGGAAAAGATTGGAGCGAGCTGGAAGAGGAAGCGCGAAACGGTACATTTGTTAACTTGTTACGTTGAGCAGTTGTGTGCGTATTCGAGCAAGTGCCACAGCGCTTTATCTATGGATCTTTATGCATTAGACGGGCGGGCAATGGCGTGGTGTGCTCAAGTGTGTTGGCAAAGCGAGTCCCGTCCAGGGAGCCAGGTGTTTGAGGGGCAGGATAGGGGTCTGATTTAGCTAGCTATCTGATGGCCGAACAATTTTTTATCGGTACAAGCCCCCTAATAAAACTGTTTTGTGAAAATGATCAGTGGGAACCTACTTGAATAATTATTTTCTTGTATACTTCCAGCTGATAAGGAAAAGACGGGCAGCGATGACGATGGGCACCGCGAGAAACGGAAAGCTGGGCCACCAACAAAGAAAGCACCACCCGCGAAGAAACGAAAATAAAATGATGATATCGTGATCTTTTACGCGTACCTATTGGGGTTGATTTCGAGCTGGCCAGATTGGTCTTCGTCTGACTTACCGCATTTTTGCATCATACGTATCTACAGTATGTCTTACAGGTTGATCTAACCTTTCGTGTTAACCTGTACATAAGGCAGGTTATGGGCGCTGCTGTAACCCGTTTCATTAATGATTTGGTGACTAGTAAACCTTAAAAAAAGTCGTAGGCGGCCGTTGCTGTAGAAGATCTGATCTGATTATCATACTGGGTTTGAATTTCCCGCTTTTTTGTAACAGGAGGTATTTGCTTGGTTAATACGTGGAATTAGCAGGCAACTGTCTTCGCTCCGATCTGGGCGAGGGACTGATGTTGAATGAAACCCCAAAAGTTGCAGGACTTGCAGCGGAGGAAGAAGGAATGATAAAAGCAGCGGCAGTGATTGGCCTGATCGCCTTGGGTGTCGGACTGTATTTCACGCAGTTCAAGAAGACATTGACGAAAAAGCCTTCTGATCTCAATCCACAGTATGACTACGTGATTGGTAAGTGAGTGGTGGGGGTTGGAGAGGGCGAGCACCCTGGCTGGGAGGCAGCAATTATATTCCAATCGGGACTGGAGGTTAATAAGTCCGGTTTGAAGTAGGAACTGGTCTTCGAAGACATGTTTAGTTAAGTCGCCTGCCTTACACGCATGGGTATGGGGCCATCGTGGGGCGGATGCTAAACTAGTAGAGACAAGAAGCTGTATCTTGAACACCAGTCGGGAAAGCTTTCGCTTCTCGTCCGCTGTCATGCTTGGGCTCTGGTGCTGCCCCCAAGATGCCCTCGATTGAGATGTTACCAGTCTATACGTCAGAGGGAAGCTGTCGTGTGAGTTGATCATCTCAGGGATATGTTCAGACCAGTTTTAGCCAAAACGCATGGGAAATCCCACGGGAAAATTGGAGTGGCACGGGCAAGGGGGTGGGGTAAACCCTCCTGCTGGGCCAGCCAGGACACTAAACTATTGCTCTCAATCACCCCCCGCCCCCTCTCAGGTCCAGCAGGAAGGAAGCAAAGCCGATCTAATTGTATCTGAGCTGGACCAAGACCTGACTGACCAAGCCCTGGCCTCCAAGCACAGGCCAATTGTCCAGCCAGCATACAGTACTGTATGTAAACAGTCATGCGGCTCACTCACTCGACTCGACCAAAACCTGACCTGGCCTGACCTGTCTTACTCGCAATCAGATCAGGCTTGACTTTGTCTTAGCACAGGAAAGCTAGCCTAGCCTGGCCTGGGCTATTCCCGTTTTTTCTTCTCAATAAGTATATACTCCCAAGCTTGACTCACCAAGTTCCTAGCCTGAGCTAAAAGGACAGCCAGCAGCCAACTCCTGCTTGTTCTGTTATCTATGCATATCAAGCAAGGTCTCTTGCTGTCCCGGGCAGCCGCTACGTCTGCTTTATCGAATTGTATGTATCGATAAAATAAAATCCCCCTTGGCTTGGGCTAATCAGAAACAACGTTATGATAATATGGCGAAAACCAATGCATTGCTTTCTATTCTCATAATCAGTCAAACACTTCTAAGAAGGGCATTCAAGTCAAGGAAATACTGAAGGATATAAATTTTGAAGCAGCTTCCATAACAAGAAAATGCGTAAAAAGGCTCATTATAAAGCAGTAATTTCTAAAAGTTTCGCCTCCTGCTCTCCTCCCCTCCCCGCACCCCACCCCCTGCGCTTCGCGCCCAGCGTTCATCTTGGCCATCTCTCCTACCTCCCAAACCCAACCCCCATAACCCAGCCGACCTTGCCCATACTTGGGCACAGGCCTAACTAAAATCTCATATCAATGAATCCTCAACCCAGCTCCCAGCTCCCAGTTCTATTGTAGTTTTACTTGCTAAAATGCATATACAGTAGGTAATGCGCACTCGACTAGCAAGTCACACAGTAAGAAGTAAAAAACCTGTAATTTTTTTTTGATTTAAGTCGGCGGCGGCTCAGCTGGTGCTGTGTTGGCAGCTCGTTTGTCGGAAGAGCCAACCGTTTCCGTCTTGCTGCTCGAAGCTGGTGGCGAGGAGACGGATCTTTTCTACTCACATATCCCTGGTGCAGTGCCCTTCCTGCAAGGCACCAACTTTGACTGGCAGTACTACACTGTGCCACAAACGCATTGTTGCGATGGACTGGTAGATAATGTAAGTGCGAAGGAGACAAGCCATGTTGATATCGGATCAGGCCTTTGCTGCGTTTCAGCAATCCAAGTGGCCGCGTGGCAAATGCTTAGGCGGGTCGAGTGTCCTCAACTACATGCACTATGTCCGAGGGCATCCATCAGATTACGATGACTACTGGGTCAAGGCAACTGGAGACGACAGCTGGAGTTACAAGAATTTGATGCACTACTTCAAGAAAGCCGAGTCGATTCAGATCGATTCCTTGCGTACATCAGAGTATCACGGCACTGATGGACCATTGGCAGTTGGACGAGCAGCCGAGACTCAGTTGGGCTTCGCTTACTTGGACGCATTACGTCAGAAGGGCTATCCGATCGTAGATGACACGAATGGTGCCGTGTTTGGGGGTAAGCCTGGTGCGCGGGATTTTTGATGGTGTGGCAAGGGATACTCTTGGTTCTAGGGTTCAGCAGGGCTCAAGCGACGGTCAAGAATGGGAAGCGATGCAGTTCTGCTGCCGCCTATTTGCGACCGGCCATGAGCAGACCCAACTTGCACGTGGTGGTTAAGGCGCATGCGACAAAAGTAAGTACGCGAACGAGGGTGAAGGCGGGACGGGGCTGGGAAGCATGAAGTTGCGGTCACTTAGATGCTGGGATGAAGAATGGCTAGTCGCACTGTAGGCTTCTTTCGCCCTTTTGCGCGTTTGGAAATGAGGTCCCCCTTCCACACATGCCTCTTCCTTCAGGTGGTTTTCAACTATAACGATCAAGAAAAGCGAGCGGTTGGAGTCGAATATTTGCAAGAAGGTAATCGACATCGAGTCTTAGCCAATCGCGAGATCATCTTATCCGCTGGCTCGATCGGATCTCCTCAACTCTTACTCCTGTCTGGCATCGGCGACCGGAAACAGTTGGAGTCGCTGAACATCGACCTCGTGCACGAATTGCCCGCCGTCGGCAAATACTTGAAGGACCACTTGCTCGTGTCCACGATGCTGGTTTTGAACGAAACGATCGGGATAAATGTTGATGAAATCCTCTCCCCCCTCGGCTTGGTCAAAGCGTCTGTTGAATGGTACTTGTTCGGGACAGGTAAGGATGCGATCTGGCCAAATGTTAAAGTGACTATTCGCTTCCACTTCAGGTCCTCTGTCGAGCTCGCTGATAGAATTGACTGGTTTCCTGAATGTTGGTGCCAAAAAGGACACCCGACCGGACGTTCAGTTGTACGTGTTCCCCGCGAATCCATTGTACGAATCGCTTTCCAAACTGATCAACATCAAGCCTGATGTAAGTATCACTAAAGACAATGTCTTCCGAGGATCTCCTTATTAGTGGAGGAAGGCCAAGGGTACTAGCATTTCAACACTTCGTGCATTTTGGTGATCGATTTGTGATACAAATGCCACCGGGTGCGGGGCATCGGTCCCTTATTAGGCAATGTCGAGCTCTCGCTTTACTCACCAGACACGCAAGCAAGTTCTTTAGCGAGAAATGTTTCACTATCAGCTGCTCCTTTAAGGTCGATGAAGCTATGCAAGGACCGACGCGAGGCAAGCCAGCCGCCTTTATCAGCTCAGTTCTACTCCATCCGCAAAATGACGGCGAACTGAGACTTCAGAGCAAGGATCCATTGGTGCCTCCTCTGATCGACCCACGCTACTTCCACAACGATGTCGACGTAGATGTGATGGTCGAAGGATTGAAAGTGCTGATCGATGCGGCACTCACGACCAAACCATTACAGCAGTACGGCGCTGCGTTATCTGAGAAGCCGATGCCGGGTTGCGAACAGCATGAACTGTATAGCAACGATTACTGGCGTTGCGTCACCAGAAATCGATCAGTCACGCTTTATCATCCAGTCAGCACGTGCCGCATGGGCAAGTCCCCTGAGGATAGTGTCGTGGATAAGGAGCTACGGTAGGTTCATCGCAGGTTATAGATCGGGGTCCTGGCCACTGATTTGGTAATACTAAGCAGCGGCTCTAGTCCAAGTTCAATAGCCTGGCTCAAGTGGCTGTTGGGTAAGTCTCGACGCACGGTCTTGATTTCAGGGTTCACGGAATTAAGGGTTTGCGTGTCGTCGACGCTTCAATATTTCCGGATCAGATTTCAGGAAACCCTAACGGGCCAATCATCATGCTAGCCGAGAAAGCGGCGGATTTGATCAAAGCTACACCATTTACACCTTAGATAAGTTGTTTGTTCATTGGGCAAGCGGAGAGGCAGTCGCTCAGGTGGCAGATCTGCGATAGCTCATGTGATGCCAACTGGCTTTACACTATTTTCTTACTTGGGGAACGTTCGTATGAGATCTAGGTTTACTTTTAGAAGATCTAATATTTAGAGTGCTGTTGGCTTGTTGAGTGGAATACACTGTTCTAGGTTGCACAAGGTAGCTATTTCTGATTCTTACAGTTCGCTGCCAGACTTCGATGCCGTCTTCTCACGAGGGGGCCCATCTGACTGTGGCACCCAGAATCGGGAATCGTCAGCAGAGTTGTCTCTTGATGCGATCGTTCATTAGGCACCAATCACAACATACAAATATGGCCATACTCAAATATGTATCGTCATACATCAAGATTATGTCCACAACAGTCCATTTTCTAGCATATATATGAGCAAGAATGTGATAAAATATCAGATTACAAGAGCACGCGCTTCCGCCTAAAAAGATCTGAACATAAAAAGAAATCTTCTCACACCGGAGAGACAAAATATAATAATCAGTCGCTCTGTTCCAGTCCTCAATCATCGATCTCCCGTATCGGGTCACTCACAACCTAGCATCATTACATTCCTACGCTCCCTCCCACAGTATATCACATGTACCGAGCGTGCTCATTACTTACCAAGATACTAAGATAAAATTAGAAAAGACCCTTGCGACCATTCGTGTAATCTACACCTTACACATCGGCTACATCCTCGGGCGACTCCTGAACCAGTTGCGCCTTGTCGTGTTCGTGCTCCGAGGACGGGTCCATGGAACGATGACGTTGTCCTTGCATAGTGATCTTGACAGCTTCTGGCGACATGGTCATCGAACTGGATGGAGCTGAAACTGACATGAGCTTGCATAACGTGAGGAGAACACCCTGATCATTTAGATGCTCGTACCTATGACCGCCGATGCTGGTTGACTGGTGGCTTTTTCCGCACTAGTTTTTCTGGGACCTTCGATTTCTTCCGTCTTCATTGCAGCGGCTGTTGTTTCCATGTCGTAGACTGGGTTAGCGAACACCATGCCACTCGTGCCACCACCACTCAACTGAGCCATATTATACTCGGCAGCCACTTTGGGGCCGGCACCTTTTCCACTCGCACCTTCCGCACCAGCTGCCGCCACTGCCGCTGCAGCATTGGGATCACTGAGCATAGGATTCTCGAATGACACTGTTTGTCCGTGTCGATACGATACAGCGGTGCTGCCGTTCGACTTCCTGCAAATGATCTCTGTGTCGTCGAGCCAACACCAACTCCTACCCTTCTGGTACTTACCTAAAGATCAATAGTCGCTTCCTGTACATATAGAAAGCGCCGATGACTATGACCAATATGGTTAGGAGAAGAATGAACAATACTGCCACGACCACGCCGATGCCTAAAGTATGCAAAATTAGCTCACTCGCAGTTGAAGTTTTTAGCATAGCACCTAGCTGCTACGACGCTTCTTTGCTCTTCATCGCAGCTAGCTCCAACTAATCTCTCACTGGACTCTCGTAAACTATGCACGTCTACGTGAGAAGGCCCTACATTCGTTATTTTCAGTCCATCGTATATCGAAGATATGTTAAGGCCAGAATGTTATCGTTAGCCTGTATGAACCTGCTGACTCATCTGCATGCCGCATCCATGCAGAGTTGAAACTATAGAATCAAAGGGAGGATTGGTATCTAAATTCTGAACAAAACAACACAATTCCGCCTGCTATCGTAAAAGCTAAGCTACATAGCTTGACCATAAAAAATTGAAGTATCATTCTTCATGGCCCATTTGGTATTCTTACGTTTCCTCTGCCTTATGAGTTTCCTCATCAGTCTACACTAGACTACGAAATACGGGGGACAGAAAAATGGACTCACCGTTCGCACCAGAGAAGATCCTCTGTCTAATAGCTGCCGATTCTTGACAATAGGCTCCACTGTAGTCATCAGGGCAGACGCACGATCCGAACAAAGTACAGCTGCCTCCGTTTTGACAAGGGCAAGTCAACGGTGCTTCTTGACTTTGCAATACAGCTAAAACCGATGACACATTGCACTACTCACTTAACCATATGCACATTGAATACGTACGCGCTTGGCATCGATAAACGCTTGGAAGATCGAAATCGGAGCCATCAGGGCACAAGCAGCGGAATTGGTTCCTCGGCACGAGGACGCACAGGTGAGAGCACTGGTTGCTCGAGCAGGGATTCTTGCCTACAATGAACACAGTTCACAAGTGGCGCAGCTGATTTACAAGGCGGACTTACTTCCGACCATGGACACGTTATATTTCAATGGATGGTAGATACGAAGCGCCTGCACATGTCCACCACCACCGCCTCCTCGAACCAGCAGATGCTTGGCTTGTCGACCCAGTTTGTCCTGGATATACACATTGGTAGAGTGTTCGGGCACCCAGTAGATCCAGTTCTCAAAAACGTCTAGTCGGAACGGCTTTAAACTGTCCGCAACTACCGTAACACGGCCTGAACCGTCCGGCAGTACGCTCTCGATGCGGCCGAACTTAGGAGCTGTCCAGTACAGTCGGTGGTCCTTGTAATAATCAATAGTCAATGAGGCAGGTTCGAATACCAAATCCTTGACTAATTTTTTCCGCCCTCGACCAGCCATGTCAGATACTTCGATTTTGGGATCGTCACCCACGTCCGTCCAATAAAGCAAGCCCAACGCTGGGTCGACTACGATGTCGGCGGGTGCCTGAACAAACGAACACAGTTAGTGTTAACGCAGCTGCATTATTCGCTTCGCCAACATACCTGTAGATTGCCCTGTATCAGCGTCTTGGCGTATCGACCATCCCATTTCATGACCATGATATAGCCCGGTGTATCAGCACCTCCTGGATTGTCGTCGGGTTCTTCAGGGAAATTTGGGGTGGTGCCGTCAGAGTCTCGATCGTGCTGAGCCGTCCTCTTTTTCCGCCTATGGTCCGTCGATCCCAATTGTTCGGCTATGATACGATCGGTGATACCGATGTACACATTATCTCCCACCCAGTCTACAGCCAGCGACATGGGCACGTAGCCCTTGGCGCGATGCTCAGCCGACATGTTGAAATTGAGCTTAGTTGCTTTGACGGTCTGATTACCAATCGGCGTCGTTGACCACCACAGCGAGAAAGTTTGTCCGTCGATCCAATAGGTGACGTCTGAAACACACAGAATTCGAAATCGTCTCTTTAATAAAATGTTTGTACGCTTACTTCTTATCGGGTTGAAGTCTAACGCAATCACGGAGCCATCCGTAGCATTCTTGCCATCTGGTTTTATAGCGTTGAGGACGACGTCTTCGTTGCCAGTCAATGGCAGCATGTCCACTCTGCCTTCCTTGCCGAGTAAAACTTGGGTTGGGGGTCCTAAGGAAAAAGAACGGTTGAATTCGGTTCAGAGAAGGCTAATATGCATCCGGCTTACCATCCGCTCGGCAATCGCGTCCACGCATTCCTCCAACATGCACAGCGTCAGTGAAGTTCTCGGTGCAAGCACATTCGTATGTTCCCTTGACGTTGATACAAGTTTGGGAACAAGTATTGTTGAAAGTGGCGCACTCGTCGATGTCTGCAATCAATGGTTACAGTTACAGATACAGCACGTGGTCACCATGTAGATTATCATACCCTCGCATCGGGTGGCGTTGGTCTTGGATGGTCTGAATCCTGGTCTGCAGTGACAGTACATGCCTCCTCTCGTCAAGTTAGTGCAGAAATGTTCACATCCGCCGTTCCTCGGACTCGCGCAACTGTGGTGACCAGCTAAACCAAAGTGACCACTCGTACCATCACCCAAATCGACCCTAGACTTAATCACTTACGACAGGCTTCTTCGTCTGATCTATCCCCGCAGTCGTCAGCCTTGTTGCAAACGAGCGAGGCTGGTATGCATTTAGAATTGGCGCACTTGAAATCTAAAATAGACACCCTGCCTTAAGTCTGGATTTCTCAAAACCCAGATTGCATTCACCCGTAGCATTGCATATTTCGTATTTCGGGTTGCACATGGGCAACATTTCGTCCGACCTGTCGTTCGCGCCGCAATCATCGACACCATTACACAACCGTAGAATATTCAAGCAAATGCGTGAAAACTGGCAACGGAATTTGAGTGGCGGGTCGCATTTCGAACCAGCTTCAAGGGAGAACAGTTCTTAAATTGAACATCTCTGATTGTACTTAACTTACAGCAAATATCATTTGTTTCATCCGAGTTATCACCGCAGTCGTTGTCGCCATCGCATAAGAATTTACGAGGAATGCACACACTGTTGCCACATTCCCATTCGAATGGCGAACATGTGCGTCGATTTGTGTGACTACAGTTCTTTTCATCTGAAATTACCCGCACCCGTGTCACTTGACACATGCTCCCACAAACGCACATTCCCATACCCGAAGCATCAGAGCAATCTTTACGTCGATCGCACCATAAGTGCTTATCGATACATATGCCATCAGCACATTGCATCTGGAAAACGAAAGCCGTTGGAGCATGGTAAACACCCAACTCAACATCACTTACTTTTCCTGGCGGGCATTGTCTACCTTTGCAGTTGAGCTCATCTAAAAGGCCAGAATAAATTGCAGAATGTTCTTGTGTTCCATCAGTTGATAGTACCTGTGTGATCCTCCGTGCATTCGCTGGAACCATCGCAGAGATTGGCTTGTGGAATGCATTTGCCGTTGCCGCACTGGAACTCGCTTTCGGAACAAGGCCGACTGGTGCCACCGCAAGACGGATCTTCTTCGTCAGAATCTAGAATCAAATCCAGCTGCTATTACCCAGCACAAAGCATAGTAATATCGTTAGACTTACTGTCTCCGCAGTCATTTTCGTGATCACACATCCATCGCTTCGGAATGCACTTTCCGCTGGTCACACATTTGAAATCGCCAACTGGGTCACAGGTCGGGCATCGCTCGGGTTTCTCATCAGAATCTAAAGACAGAATCTTCGTACCTACAACTCCCCATACCACGGGTCACTAGCTTACTATCGCGGCAGTCGTCTTGGCCATTACAGAAAGCCCAATCGGGGATACAACGGTAACTGCTCTCGCAACGGCTCCAACCTTTCGGACACGATCGGCCACCTGCAACGTAGCTCATAGCGGAAAACGAAAGGTGTCGACATGACACAATCTCTTACGACATGAATCAGGTTCATCGGATCGATCTCCGCAGTCGTCGTCCGCGTCGCACACCCAAGCTGCTGGAATACATTTGCCATTGTCACATTTGAACTGTTCCGGCGTGCATGTCCGATTCGGATTGACTGAAAAACGATAATTTGAGCACCAATAAAGAAACCAAAAGAAAAGGTACGCGTACTGCAAACTGATGGATCCTCATCCGAGTTGTCTCCGCAGTCGTTGTCTCCATCGCACATGAAACGAGTTGGCAGGCATCGTCCTGTAGAGTTGCATTTGAACTGCCAGTAATCGCAAGGTTTGCCTGTAAAGCAGCGAATCAAATCAAATAAAATACTCTCTCTTCTGCTCAAGTCTGTCCCCTCTTACCGCAGTCTTTCTCATCGCTGTTATCACCACAATCGTCATTTCCATCGCAAACTTGGAATAGTCGCGTGCAATTGTCATTGACGCACTGGAATTCGCCGGCTCTGCAGACACGAGGTGGACAGTCCTTCGGTTCGTCAGACCCTGAAAAAAACGATAATCGTCACAATGACGTGGCAGGAACTTGAATCCTGGCGCTTACCATCTCGGCAATCCTTCTCGCCGTCGCATCGCCACAGCAAAGGTATACAACGCTAAAACATAGGTAACATAGGTTCCTTACTAATTCATACAGGGCAAGGCCATGACGCCTTACATCATCTCCTCCTCCGCATTTCATCTGATTGACCGAGCAGTTGGCCTGGCACGTTTTTCCATCTTTCTGCATGACGAAGTAATCAGGACATTCGCATTTGTAATTCTGGCCGCCGGGCGATATTAAGCACAAGTGTGAACAACCACCATTGTTCGTACCACAAGGATTAGGTGCTGAAATTCCAAACCCAGAATCAGTGAAGCAATCACCCTAACGATCAGAAAAGTCCACTCAGAATTCCCAAAACTAGTCCTAACAAAACTACCAGACTTACACTGATATTGCTTCAACGGGTGCACAACGGCAATATCATTAGGTAATTGGATCAACTTCACCACCAATTTTTCACTGGCCCCCGAGAACTTATGCGCGCTGTAAATAGATTTTAGATTCCAGTCGGACCAATAAAGCATATCATCAAATTGGGCCAGTGCGAATACGTGCGGTACGTTCCTGACTCGCAAGCGATGCACGTTTCCGCCATCGAGGTCCATGTACCTAAATAGGCGTGCAAATGTGATCAGGGAACTACGTGGGGTAACACGAGCTTACGCTATTTCGTGCAAATGCGCATCTCCCCAGAAAATGCGACTTGAGAAAGGATCAATTGCGAGGCCGTTCGGCCATCCCAAGTCCTTGTCGACCAATTTCGTGAAGTTGGAACCGTCCAGACCCATGCGAGCAATATACGGTGACAAACTCCATTCCGTAAAGTACAGGTATCTGAAGCAAAGTATACAGTGCAATGATGATGAGAAACAAAAGGTAAGATCCACTTTTCTTACCCCAGCTGCGGATAAGTAGCGATGGCCTTGGGTTGCGTGAATCGTTCAGACAACAGCACCTTGCTATGCCTTCCGTCCATTTCAGAGACACGTAAGGTACGTTCTTGACGATTCAGAACATACAGCTTACGGCCGATCCAGTCGATAGACATGCCCTCCACACCGTATACATTGTGCCTGTGCACTTCTTCCACATTCTCCAATGCCTTGTCCGGTTTTTCTGAAGCTCCGACCATGTTCAATCGATAAATACGCTGCTTGCCAATATCGGCAAAATACACTTTCTGCTCCTTGTAGTCATAATCCAACGATACAATGTTGTCGAAGCCCATGGCCAGAAGATCAATGTTCCTGCCATCCAGCGATACGTTGCGGATGTAATAGCGGTTGGCCACCAGAAGCCACGGTGTAACGGCTAGAAGAAGTATGACCGTTCAAAACCCGCATTCGAAAACAATCACAACAAGCCTCACATTCATCCTTTCGTCTGCACATTTTGCCATCACCATGCAATTCGTAATAAGTCTCGTTGCAGGCGCACTTAAATGAACCACCAGTGTTTCTGCATATTTGGCTGCAGTTTGAGACACCTTCGGCGCACTCGTCAAAGTCTGCAACTAATATCTCTGCAATACCTCAACATTGCTTCCATCATTTCGTCTTACCGACACAAGTCTTCTTGTCAGTGGGGTCCAGCTTGTATCCAACGTAGCACTGGCATTCGTATCCGAGCTTCTTCTCCACACACTTATGATCGCACAATGGTTTGGTGGCTTCCTTACATTGGTTGTGACCTAAGTGCAAGCAGTGCGTCCATTATCTGTCTCCATCATTCAGTTTTCAGCTTACCACAAAGAGGCGATTCATCAGAACCGTCGTTACAGTCCGTCTGCCCGTTGCATACCAAATCCATAGAGATGCATTGTCCATTATTGCACCTGAACCTACCCGTCTCGCACGGTGTAACTGTACTGGTGGTCCCATCTAAAAAGCAGAATTACGTTGTGAGGCAATGTCAGTGGAGCGGCTAGCTGTATCCAGGGCGGGCTATTGTCGGTTTCCAATAAAAGACCTCATTCCAGTCCTGTCTCACGTCGCACTTACTGCAATCGCGCTCATCGCTGTTGTCTCCGCAGTCATCGTGTCCATCGCAAACCCATGTCTTCGGTATACAGCGGAAACTTGCGCATTGGAAATACGACGGGCTGCACGTGTCGTAAGCTGAAAACAAAGGGTGCATAGCATCCAGCCATTCAATCTCGTCACATTTGTCCCATCGTATCGAACTGCCTTCACACCCAGTCTATCACCCAAACCCAGTACTTACTGCAGTTGGCCGGTTCATCACTTCCATCCAAGCAATCATTGTCATGATCGCAAACCCACGACGCGTGTATGCAGTGCCCATTCGTGCATCGAAACTCGCCGTTATTGCATGGTGGCAGCGTTCGACCCCCGCACAGTCCACCAGCCTCGTCTTCGCCTCCTCGACAGTTGATTTCGCCATCACATAGCCAACTTTTCGGAATGCATTCGTACCGTCCCAAGGCCCGATTGGACACACAATGGAATTCGTCTTGGCGGCACGTACGTGTGCCACAGTTATTCGACGGGTCTTCGTCCGAGTCTACAATCGAGACAAAATTAATCTGAGGCGAACTCACTTGAAACAATTAAGCTTACTGTCCCCGCAGTCATCCTCTCCATCGCAAATAAAGGCTCTGTTGATGCACTTGCCATTCTTGCACGTGAACACGTAGGCCCCAACGCAGGTTCCATTTCCGCTGGACGCACCAGACTGACTTGGTCGCGAGTTGGTGCAATTCTTTTCGTCCCACGTATCGTCACCGCAATCACTGTCGCCATCGCACAGCCAAGTTTCCAGAATGCAGCGGCCGCTTGGGCATCGCACGTGCAACGGACCGCACGGTGTGCTCATACAATACTCTTTCTTCTCATCGGCTCCATCCCCGCAGTCGTTGTAGCCATCGCACAGGTCAGTGGGCGTGATGCAAATGTTGGTGTTGGGACATCGCTGCTTAACACCTCGGCATATGATTGGCAAACCAGGGCACGTGACGTTGTTCTCGTCCGATACCAAGTCGTCGTGGCAATCGTTCTGTCCATCGCACAGCTTCGTCTGATTAATGCATTGACCAGTGGCGCACTTGAACAGTCCTTGACCGCACTCGCTCTGGAATGGAGACAGCGACGGCGGTGATCCTGCTTGTTGACTCTCAGATGCGGCCGACGGTGGGTCAGTGGTCGAAAAGCGACTAACCGGTCCCACTGGGATCGGTCTGACGCACCCAGTCTGTTCATCGCTATTGTCTCCGCAGTCATTCACGCCGTCGCACACCTTGGCCGGCTCGAGACATTTCGGTCGGTTGATGCAGCTGAAGAAACCAGGCGGGCACCGTCGAGCAGTGCAGAAGGTAGGAGCTTCGTCGGACCCATCGTCGCAATTACGAACACCATCACAGGTTTGTTGGAATGGGATGCACTCGCCAGAACTGCAACGGAACATCGACAGCGATGGACATCCATTGCTCAAGTTCGCACGATCCCCTAGACCATTTAGGGTGAATCTAGACGTTGGGGGCGCCAAAGCGCATTGAGTACGGTCGCGAGTTGAGACAACGTAGCTGGTATTGCACAAGCATTCCGCACGAAGACCGTTCGAACTGGGGGATGAATCACTTGCGATGAAGCACGAATGCTGACAACGCCATCGGCCATCGCCACAAGGACTGCTCACATTCCCGCACGATTGCGATCTGAAGCATATAAGGTCGTCAGCATCCCCTTTCATGCCTATGCAGCAACACAAACACCGTGCACTTACGTCCAAGCGGCGCTAGCTGCCACAATCTTGATGGCCAGTGGTGTCCGTAGGTCTCTGACCAAAGCTTTCAATTCGGCGCCCGAATGTTTCTCCATACGATAAATAGCATTGGACAACGGATCCGTGAAGTACAGCCAGTTTCCATACACATCCATTCCTTTGGCTCGGTATCCTTCCACGATCACCTTCCTGTTCGAACCATCGAAGTCAGCTCGTTCGATGCGCAATCGATTGATGTCTGCCCAGAAGATAATGTTCTCCTTATAGTCAACGGTCAATGAGGCCACCAGAGACACGTCTTGATTGACGATAACACGGCGATCACCACCGGCCATATTGGCTCGTTCGATACGCGGTTCGTAGAGGCCACCACCGGTCTAAGCCAAACAAATAGATAACCAGGTTCACCGAATCACCCTCTTCCACCCAGATTACCTTAAATCCGCTATCGCTCCAGAACATCAATCCAGCGCACGGGTTTAAAGCAATGGCGTAGACCCAATCTCCTTTGGCTATCAGCATGACGTGCCCTCGGTTCACGTCCATCGCGTAAATACGGCCGGTTCTACCAGTCGTCCAATACAGCTTCTGAGTGACCCAATCCAATTTCATATCTTCGAGGGGCCCAAACGCTTCGACAGGATCATCCTCTGCATAACAGAACCCAGTCAAGTCTGCTCCCTACCGCTACACCTTCAGTCCACTTACCGACGAGTCGATCAGATCCGATTAACCTCCTGACCGAGTCTGGCACGTTCATTGGGAACCAGACAATGCTATCATTCTTCGGGCTGTCTGAAATAGAACCTGCCTCTTATACAAGACTCACTACCCAGTAAAATGATCCTAGCCTTACCAACATAAGCGTAAATACGCTTCATCGTCGCGTCCACTTCGAATGTCTTCAATCCATTCAATTTGGGGTAGGCCTTCTTCAAAGGCTTCGACTTCGTTAAATCAGGTTCAACATCAGCATTCTGGATCTCGTTGCCGTCCGAGTATAAGACGAAATCTAATGGTTCAATGCAACTCTTCTGATCCGGGCCCAAGTTGCCCCGAGCGCAATAACATTTATAGACCGAAGTCGACGGCATGGGAAAGCACAACTGATCGCACGGCTGGCGTCGAAGGTTATCAGTAATCTGACAAGGCGACTGACCTGAAACATAAAATGTCACTCCCCTGCAGCAAATCAGGAGACCTCGACATACTCTTTGGTTGAATCGCGTCGTCAAAAACTACCAAGTCGGCCAAATCATCGATTCCGGATCTGACTGTCTTCGGAGCTCTGCTATCGCCAGGCAGAATAGCATTGGTCATAAAGATCCGCTTCAAGTTTCGATCCGACCAGAACAAGGTTTGGCCAACGATAGCCAGACCATAAGGATTAGGGAGATGGCTACGAATGATTTGCCGGTCCCCACCAGTTGGTTTGACCCTTTGAATGGTATCCGTCCGCGAATCGATCCAGTAAACGTAATGCGAGTTAATGTCGATGACGATCTCGCGAGGCTCCACGATGCCGTACGTGACCAGCACCTGACGATCAGTGCAATCCAGGTTTGCCCGCTGAATGTTTGGCAACTGACCCCGATCGATCCAAAACAAGTACCTGAACCAGAGTCAGTCATAACACGACTATCTCGAACCAAGGATAATCCTAACTTACCGATTGATGGGATCCACAGCGATAGATCTCGGGCTTTCGACCTGAGTGGCGAAAAGGGTCATGCGGTACTGCCCATCTAGCCGGACCACATCGATGGTCGTACGATCCGAGTCCACGGCGACCAAGTACAAGTTGTAATTAACCCAATCGACGGCGATGTTTTGAATGGAGTAGGTGCCCGAGCTTTCCACCAGTCGTTGGGGCTCTCCGCCATCGGCACTGATCCTATTGACTCCTCGTCGATCGCCACTTCCCTCGGCGTAGTAGATGCTTCTCGTGCGCACTTCCACATCCACACTGGTCAGCTTGTTGCCGCCAATAGGTGACAACGCTTCTCCGGGATCAACAGAGCCAGAACTCGTGATTGGTGCCGACCGAATATCACGGTCACTGGTGTAGATCAGGAATGATCGATGGCCGGTGCAGTGAATCTGGCTGTCATCCGGCGTCGTGCCACTGGCGCATAGACACGTCCTGTAGCCCTGTGGTGAGGGGACGCAAATATGTTCACAATCGCCGTTGTTTTTTCGGCACGGATGATCAGCCACGGCTGAAAGACATTACAGTTTTCCCATGCACGAGGGAAAGAGAGACAAGAGGTCGACTTACTCGGTCGTCGATAAAACACCTTGACGTTATTGACATCAGACAGTTCCTTCTTCAGTTCTTCGAATTGGTAATTTGAAGCAGGCCTTGTACTTTGCTTGTACGTACCCATCACGATGGCGTCGTGAGCATCGTCAGCGAAGTATAGCTTATCATCGAAAATGGCCAAACCGCGAGGCTGCCATAGGCCAGCCGCATCGAATTCCACTCGACGAGCATTGCCATCGAAATCGCAGGACTCGATAACTCCACGATCAGCTTGGGAGAAGAACAAGCGCTGTCGCACTAAATCGATAGTCAAACCATCCACTTCGGCCAAGTTCGACGCGATCAGTGCACGGTTTTGCGAGCCATCCATGTTGGACCGAGCGATTCGACGCATGATGCCCTTCCCACCTTCGTCCAACCAGAAAAGCAATCTGAAAAAAGGAGTGGCTCAGCCACGACGAAAAATGGTAGCAGTCACTGGAACTTACCCCTTGGTCGGATACAAGGCGATAGCAATGGGCGAAGTGACTCCGTTTAGCGAGCCATCGCTGGTGAGCACTGCCTTTCGATATGGCGTTCCCACAGTTCTCACTACTTCGATGTTAGCCGATTCCTTGTTGCCGATGTACAAATTTCGGCCGATCCAATCAAAAGCTACGCATGAAGCATCACCAGGCTTGGCCGTAGACAGGAACTGCGTTGAATTTCCTCCATTCATTTGAGCTTTGTAGACGTAGGCATTCTTGGTCACGCTGGCGGCGAGCACTTGTCCTTTCACTGGTAGCTGCACATAGTACATAGTGTACGATGTTTCGTCGTAGTCCACATCTCGGGCATTGGTGAGACCGGCAGCAGGAACCATGCCACTGATAACAGGCTGCTCTGTAGCAGGAATTGATAAGCCAGGAATGTTGACGACGCTAGCGTTGGTCGGCATCGACCATCCAGCGATGGCGTTTCGTTGAACAGAGATAATAAATGGCGTATCATCTGAAAAGTATTCTCACAATGAGCAGATTTCAATGGTCACAGTCATTGCTTACCATTAACGCAGTTCTTGCCAGATGCGTCCGTCTTGAATCCCAATGGGCAACGACAACTAAAGCCGGGGGCTTTCGCTGTCAGCAGACAAATATGGCTACACGGACGCCCAGCGCAGGGATTCTTCTCACCTGAAAGGTAAGCCATCTTGCCAATAGCAGTGATCCTAATCATAATCACATGAAAGGATATCTAACTTACTCGTCGGTTGCAAAGCAGGGTGCACAGCCACCAAACCCAAGGCCTTCGCGAACGAATGAGAGTTCTGAACGTTGCTTCCATTGGAATACTTCGATGCCATAAGAACTTTCTGCAGACGTCGATCGGTCCAGTACACATAGTCTTCGAACACAGCCAGTCCGTGCGGATGCAACAGATACTGAAAGAAAGGCATACGCAGTAAAATCCAGAGAAATGCGATCGAATAGGCATTCATACCTTCTCGCTGGACATAACCTGAACGCGTCCACTTCCATCGTAGTTCACAAAATCGATGTAGTCCAATTTACTATCAGCAAAGTAGACCCTTTTTGTTGGTAGGTCCAAAGAGATGGCGTTCGGCCAGAAAATCTTCGTCGACACAATTGTCCGTCTGTCAGTGCCGTCCATGTTGGAACGTTCGATTCTCGGGTTTGTTCCCCAGTCCGTCCAAAACATCAGGCACACATCCGTGCGCGGATCCAACGCCAAGCCCCGCGGCTGTGTCAGATTCGTATTGAACAGCAACGTCCTGTAGTTGGGTGGTGCCAGCGAGACCATCTCCAACGTTTTCAAGCTGCTGTCGACCCAGTATAGATTGCGGCCGATCCAATCAATTGCCAAACCTTCAGTCACGTCCAGACCGGATGTAACAACGGCCGTCTTGTTGGCCCCCGTTGGCATGGATTTATAGATAGATTTGTCTTTGATGTCGGACCAGTAGATCATGTTCTCCACCGAGTCCCACGTCAAAGCCACGGCATTCTCAACTGATGCCGTGAAAGTGCGCCAGTCTTCCAAGGCCGTGTTGGCATAGTAAATTCGGTTACGGTTCGAGACGTACACGCGCATCGGAGTGGGGTCTAAAAAGAGGCCTTTTAGCCACTGGCAAGCCAATACGGATACATACGCTACACATACCTGACACCTTGCAGGATCGATTATCGCGCAGCTGATACCCTTCCACGCATTCGCACTTGAACTGGCCTTTTACTGCATTAGAACATATCTGACTGCAAGTACTCGGTTCTTGACATTCGTCCACATCTGAACACCCAGAGTGTTATGCCAACACTCTGCTACAGTAAGTTTTCAACAACCAAAACTTACCTTCACAGTTCAATCGATCTTTAGCCAATCTTTGACCGGCAGGACAGAAGCAAAATGTTCCAGTCGGGCCAGCGTGACACTTATGGGCGCATCGACTCGTGCCGACGTTGCACGAATTGACACCTCAAGAACACGCCATGTATTAACTGGAGTAACACATTCACGCAAACTTACTGCATCCGGCCCCCTCGTCTTCTCCATTCGGACAACTACGGACCCCATCGCAAACTTTCTCAATTTCGATGCAAATAGACGGTGTCTGCGGGCATTCCCAATGTTGCGGGGAGCAGCTCTGATTCCTCGCGGCTGAAATAGTCGGACTTTACTTCCCTTTCAGGCCCAACGTAAACTACCTCAACTCACAGCATCCAGCTTTTGTGCTCTCGTCAGAGAAATCCCCGCAGTCGTTTCGTCCATCGCATAGCCATGAGTTGAAAACGCATCGACCGTTGTCGCACCGGAAGTGATTGGCCGGACAAGATGAGGATTCTAAAACAGTATTTTTGGACCAGTACCTTCTCGCCTAAATAAAAATCTCTCACCTTTGCACCTTCCTGGTGTCTCGTCCGATTTGTCATCGCAGTCGGCTTGGCCGTCACATACCCACGATTTGGGTATGCAAATTCCACTCGATATACATTGAAACTCTGATTCCATGTCACAAACCTGCGGTTCCTCCAACGCTGAAACAACAAGCACCAGAATACATTTACATATATCAGATATAGCCAATAACTGTGATCACTTACAGCATCCGGCTTCATCGCTTCCGTCTTCGCAGTCGTCCCTGCCATCGCACATTTTGCTAGTTGGAATACACTGGCGATTGCTGGTGCATCGGAATTCTTGAGCTCGACAGCTGACGGCTGGGCAACGAACAGCGTCTTCGTCCGTGTTATCATAACAATCATTGTCTCCGTCGCAAACCCAGTACACTGGGACACAACGGCCATTTCCGCATCTGAACTGAGTCACGGCGCAAGTTCGGTTCACTAAAACGAGAGTTCCGCGTCATTCTGCTACAAACAAGGGATTTCTCGTCAATTACAGCACAAGTCCAACGCCTCGTCGCTTCCGTCCCCGCAGTCATTATCAGAATCGCATTGCCACTGTTCAGGTATGCATCGGCCGTTCTTGCACTGGAATTTTCGTGTGGCGCACGTAGCTAAACCAGAATCAATCGGATAAGATGCACTTTTATGTATGCGATCAACTTTCTTACGTCTTTTTCCTCCCTCGCAATATTGCGGATCTTCATCACTGAAATCACCGCAGTCGTTGTCTCCATCGCAGGCATACTGGCGAGGGATGCATCTCTTGGTCGAGTTGCACATGATCTGATTCGGAGCGCATGTTTTTGGAGCAAAACACGATTTTCCACCAACATTTTCGTCCGAGCCTAATAAAGAGTACATGCTGTCAAGGAGGTGAGACCGAACCAAACTAACTTCGCCTACCATCATGACAATCGTCTTCGCCGTCGCAGACCCATTCTCGCAAGATGCATCGTCCGTTGTTGCACGCAAACTGAGTCTCATTATTCGTGCATCTCTGCTCTTTGACCTCCTGCAAAACAACTTTCTTTTCTCACCTTATCAGAGATCATAAGCGGGCAGGCTTACCGCAGGATTATCGACGCAACTACGTCCGTCCTGAGCTAGTTTTTCCCCGAATGGACATCCGCAGCGTTTCGACAATTTGCTTCCATCGTCGTTGGCCACAGCGAAGCAGAATTTCTGGCACTCACCGCCATTTGCACACGGATGACTCTCTGAAAATGCTCTAGCCACTGTATACAATCAACGATTCACTTGATGAGCCAACTTACGAATAGCGGGTTGGCTCGACTTGGAGCACGCCTTCAAGCCGAACATGTTGGCTTGAGGATCGGCCAGCTGTTTCACCAACGAGGCATCGCCGCCGTTGTATTTATTGATCACGCGAATCGAATATGGACGAGTATGAATGAAGTATATGTTATCTGTAACAACAGGTCTTCGTCCGACCTAAACACACAAAACAGTCAATGCATCCCCTTACCATCCAATATGGCCAAACTGGTCGGAGATGGACGGGGCGTAATGGTGAGCATATGCCAGTTCGATCCGTCCAAAGCCATGCAACCAATATGGCCTAAGGTGGCATCACCATAGCACAGTATATCGCGGGAAAAATCGATCGTTAATCCAGTCGGACGGGCCAACGATTGATTCCTGATCACCTCGCAATTGCTGGCATCGATCAAGCATCGGGTAATCCGGGCGGGCCGGGACGACTCAGCGTAGAACAGGTATCTATAATGAGGCATTATTTCACACTGCAAACGCCACCTTTCGTCCACTTACCCCTTGCCAGGATGCACGACGACGGATGTGGGTTCCTTCAACTGTTTTAACAGCTGCCTCGTACTGGACACATTCTCAGCGTGCACGATCTCCAAGCTATTGCGGATATTGTCCACATAGTACACGGTTTGAGTGACCCAGTCGTACGACATGGACACGAGGCCGTCGTTATTCGTAACCAAAACTGTTTTCAGATCAGCACCAGTTGGCCGTACTTTGTACACCACATTGTCCATAATATCGGCGTAGAATACCCACGACCGTTCGACGTCGCACGCCACGTCGAAGTAGAGCCCTCCAATACGGTTACTCGTTGGCGAAATGGGCAGTATGGCTTCAGTGAACGTGGAGCGACCAGGAATGAATCCACGCACCAGCTTATTGCTGCTGAAGAGCAGGTACTCGTGGGCGGCTAAAAAAAAGCACTCATGCTAACTTGCGAACCGAGGAATTCAAGAGCGACCATATTCGTCATCACACTTACGTTGGCAAGTCTTCAGATCAGGCATCAAGGCGTATCCTGTCTGGCAAGCGCAGCGGGCGGTCACTCCGAATCCAGCCTCGTTACTAGCCAAGACGCAAAGCTGGCTGCACCCGCCATTGTTGGAAGCGCATGGATTCGTGATCTGTCGTCCAGTACACTGACTTTGTTCAGCTACAACAGAGGCCAGGAGTTAGCACAGTCCACCTGCAAGGAATGGGTGCCACTTACGTCCAGGCTGCAAATTAGCGTGATAGGCAGCAATGCTCATTGGGAACAGGTTGCCATCTTCTTTTCTCCACACGATTTCAGACAATTCTCCGCCGAGTCTCTCCGCTCGCATGACACCCAGTCGCGTCCAATCAGTCCAATACAAGTACTGATCGAAAAAGGCCAGTCCAAAGGCGTGCGGAACCATGACCATTCCTTTGGCCACCACGTGTCGATCCGTGCCGTCGTATCTCGCCGTCTCGATTAGGTCCATCTTTGGATCGCACCAGTAGATTCGACCAGCGACGACGTCGGCTACTACTCCAGTCAGTTGGTAAGTATGCACATCGGCCAATACACGACGATTGCCACCGTCCATACTGCATTTTTCTAATGTCTTCTCGTTCGTAAAGAACATCAAGCTGAAAGAATTAGGGATGAATACAGCAACGCTGAACACATGCATATACCCTGTGACATAACGTTACTGCATTCGACAGTGTAGCATCTTGGGGTTACACTATGAATCTATGAAGGATACTGTACTGCCACTTCAGACTTTAACCTGATGCGCTTTAGTCCTTCCCACCACACACTCCTGGCATGAAAGGCGGCTGTTTTTATCTCAAAGGCTGACACTGAGGGCTCCATAACTAATGAACTTCATATTCTGCCACTCATCATCCTCGTTTTTATGCAATTCTAGCATCGCCAAGAATGCCGCAGCAAAAACTACGTCCACAAACATTGTAACCGAGCGCTATGATCTTTCCTAAGACCCCCAGCATTCCTTTATCCACCAACTATCCTCCTCGCATCCATCAAGACGATGTTTGATGTAAGACACACCAAACATTTCGATAAGAGGTCAATCTAGTTTCGCGCCCACCACCCCTTACTGTACTTTCGGGTAAACAGGACACGATACAAACCGAAATTAAACGAAACAAGTTTAGGCATTCCAAGACAAAAACAAGACCCGTGTCAGGTTGGAACTGGTATTTGAAAAAGACGATGCGATAAAAGCGATCACGCGCTTCATCGAGGACAGAAAGGCACTGTCACCCAGTGTAAAAAAGGTGTGTTGTATCTTTAGCCTCAGGGCGAACGAAAGTGTTCGTCGTACAATAATGAACGATTAGAAAGTGACAGAGGTACAGTGTGCTCGTACTTCGCCGTGACATATCCCTCCTATGAAAGCGCGACATACAGTCGAGGTGCAAATGGAGCGAGTTTTTCCAACCTTTTTATGACATCCGGCTAAGACGCACCCCGAACTCACCCTTTAGTCGGATCGACGGCGATATCGATGGGCAATGTCAATCCATCGGCGATGAGTACACTCCTTTGCTGCCCTGCATAGTCGCTGACATCGATTCTCTTCGATCCTGACTCCACAATGTACAATTTCTTTGCCAACCAGTCGACAGCAAAATTCCTCGGATTCACGATTCCAGCCAAAGGCAGTTTCTGTTTGTTCGTAATCTCTGATTTCTCGATATCGAACTGGCCGGTCCAAATTTCGTTCTTATCCCGTTCGCCCCAGAACAGCTTATGCTGACTATAGTCATAGTCGATTCCGTACAAGAATTCTCCATCGAGTATTTTCTTCGACGATGCAACCGCAGGTGCGGCTGCTGGATTCAACAAGTACATGCCTTCGCGACGGGACACGAACAGGCGCATACTGTCGGCTAAAACGGGAAACCAGGGTATTTTCAGGGGCAGATATTTCGATAGGGCATGTCTTACCATCTTTCGATTGGCAATATCCTTTTCCATTCAACTGCAATACGGTCTGATAACATTCCGGATAGCACGAGCATCGGAAACCAGGTTTCAAATTTTCGCACAATTGATCGCAAGCTCCGAATGCTGCACATTCGTTATCATCTGAAAAACCGGCCGAATGATGATTCATCCTTTCCATAAACCTTTAGCCCTTTCCCCGCGCTTACTCAATCGACATACCTTCGCAAGTTTTCCTGTCTCGAAGCGATGCCTTGTATCCCTTAGGGCAATCGCAGATTCCTCCGTCGACCGAAGCGCGACATTGAAGTTCGCAGTTGAGCGAAGGGCACAGAACGGTACCTGCATAATGCAAAACAAATCAACCACTTTCTCCCCGAGTCGTTACAAAAAACTTACTGCAATTCTTCTCATCAGTGCCATCTGCGCAGTCACTTTTCCCATCGCACACTTTCATTTCATCAATACAGTGGCCACTTCCAGGGCAATTCCACTGATGCGGCGGGCATCGATAAGCGCCTACAACGGAGTACAAGGCGATACAAATCCCGACGTCTCGACGGCTAGAAGAAAGGCTCGTTGCTTACCACACCCTTCTTCGTCGCTTCCTAAAACGGTCAAGCAGAGTTGAGAGAGTGGACACAGCTAAAAACAATGTCGACTTACCATCCCCGCAATCGTCGTAATAATCGCATCGGAATTTGGCTGGCTGACATCGACGATTCTTGCACTGGAAGTAGCCAGGACCGCACGAGGGAAACACTAGAAGGAGGCAACTGGGTCAGAGTCGACCATCGAGTCCCTTAATTTCCCATTAACTTACCACAATCCGGAGGCTCATCAGACCCGTCTTTGCAATCTTTTGACCCGTCGCATTTCCATCCCAATTGGATACATTGACTGCCATCAGCGCAACGAAATTGATATTGGAAACACGAGGTGATGTTTCCTAAAATCATAAAATTTCCTATCGTGTTAGCAAGAACGGAAAAGACCCGAAACTTACCGCAATTCCTTTCGTCACTCAAATCTCGACAGTCGTAAATTCCATCGCAAACTTTGTTTCTTGGAAAACATTGTTTGTCATTG
Organism: Mesodorylaimus sp. YZB2_4; assembly: GCA_030248295.1. Taxonomy (NCBI): domain Eukaryota; kingdom Metazoa; phylum Nematoda; class Enoplea; order Dorylaimida; family Dorylaimidae; genus Mesodorylaimus; species Mesodorylaimus sp. YZB2_4. The sequence goes on from JASANH010000938.1 coordinate 855,552, forward strand.
ACGCACCGGAAATAGTCCGGGCCACAAACAGCCGGAGCTGAAAATCAAAAGCCTCTTACATAAACTTTTACACCTTGTTTACACACCTCCCATCAAACTGTTCTTTACACAATCATGCATGCCTGCGTCCCATTTGCAGTGTTCAAAGCAAGACCCCCTCATTTCCCATGCTCCCTATCCGATTCAAAATAAAAGCACGATTGTCGTTCTAATTTCGGACCAGTCCCCGCATTGTCCACTTACGGCAATTTCTCTCATCGGACGAATCGAAACAGTCCGGAACATTGTCGCAGCGTTGATAAAGTGGGATACAAGAAGTCTCGTTCCACCGGTAATTGTCGCATTGAAATTGATCCGGTTTGCAACCAGGATGCGCTGAAACATACTAGCATCTATTAGACATGATAAATTGATGTTTTCTACCCCATAACAAATTCTAACTTTGCAAAACAATCGTCCAGTTTACGAGTTACCTGAACTCACCATATTCAACTTTATGACAAGCCTTTTTTATAAGGCTCCAAAGTCAGTTTACGAAATTTTTACACCATGAATTCCGCCAACTTGTTGAAAGCAGTCTAACCTTTTTTTTTAGGCGTCATCATTCCACAGACAGTCCCACCGTAACATCGTCTCGCCCTTCCCTCACACTCACCACATCCTTCTTCATCATCGCCATTATCGCAGTCCCGCGAACCATCACAACGCCAGCTTCTCGGGATACAGCGATCGTCGGACGAGCATCGAAATTCTAAATCGGGGTTACATTGACCCGGCCTTCCAACTCGAGGCGGGTTCGTTGCGTTTATATTGACACCCGGCGGCGGGGGTGGCCGATCAACTGCAAAAAATTAAATCATTACGTGGCGCTCTCAAAATCCATAAGACAATTTGAAAACTTGCCCCACTCCACATTTTTGTGACGTTCCCTCGACAAACGCGGACAAGCCCATACCACCTTTTTGATCTAATTAGAATCTGTGCAAACCTAGACTTGACCTCTCGACACGCACCCCCACCCCTTCCTCTGCGGTTTACGAAATGCATTCCAATTTTTCGAATGATTTTGACAAGGTGCTATTTCGGTGAATATGCTCAATTTCATAGTTTGTGTCAGTTTTTCAAATACTCTCAAGAGAAGAAAATCCATTGACCACTTTAGAACAGGATACTTTTTCTTTTTCCAACTTACGGCACCAACTAAAACTTGGTTGCTTTTCCCCACCCAACCGCATTTCGACGATCCGCAAACATTTGTGCAGTGCACTGTGAAATACCAAAATGCGTCACGTCACGTTTCGAAGTTCAACACCAGTCGTTCTAGTAAACAGGGTCTAAATGTGGCCATTTCGAATCGTTGCCTCAATTCATTGTCAATTGTCAAACTACAATAAGCTATACCCAATATGTACAATTTGACACCTTCGCATTACGCAATGCGGATTTCTGATTTTTCATTCGCCTGAACTGCATCGTTCCACCAAACATCAGATGAACACAAAATGTTGACCTGAACCTGATCCTCAGGAATTTCCCCCATTCACGTGGCTTATTGAGAGACTATTGCATTTACCAAAATTCTAATCAAGGCCACTCAAAAATGCTTTTTCTATTCTTGCACAGTCAGAGATGCGTTTCCGCCGACCTTCGTAGTCACTCAAGGACTTTTGTCTCGTCACATGCCGCAGTCTAGCGAAGTTTGTTCATTGAAAAATGAAATCTAACTGCGTCAATCGTTCGTTTGGTGCACGTTAAAAGTATTTCGTGCTATTTGGGCTTGCGGGCAGCCTAAAAGCATGGCACTCGAATCGAATGACATGAGCAAAGTTAGTAAATGGCCCCTGCCGTCCAATAATGGGCGAAAATAAAGTTGGAGTATCTTTGACCCTAACTTGACAAAAGACACGTCCCTGCTCTCAACTATTTGCCTGTCCCCGCATTCACGTGCCCTTGCTGCAAAACGCGGTACAATTCCGTATGACGACCACCCCACCCACCGTGTTGATTCGTGATCTAGTTTGCGATGACGCAAATTTTGTTCGCTTCACCATTCGGTTTTCACAATTCGCAAACATCGAGTATCTCAGACAGCATCCGTTAATCGAGAACTTTGGTTTCACTGATGAGATATCTTCTGCGGGAAACCCTGCGCATTTTGCCTAATTGCCAAAAAACTGACCGAGTTTTGCACCTGATATGAATATAGTCCATATCTTTTTGAACAGTTTTTGTCGTGTCACCTTTCACAATGGCCAGTCATTCGTCGAACTTGACCAACGCCCAGCCTATGACGAGTTTTTTCGTGTTATTTTTCGAAAATTCAGTCCCTTCGTCTGTGCTCGATGGGGAGAGGGGAAGGCAGAACTAGTTTTCTATTCTTCGCGGATCCAGCAATGCGTGCACCAACACGTCGATGTCTCGTCGAAAACGGCAGAGGACAAACGACGTTTCATTGCATCCGTGTCACATCGAACACATATTTCGTTCGACTCGAGACCGACTGGATTCTTGCCTCGTCTCCATTTATGTAGTTTTCCACTTTCGACCACCATTGTACCCTGACATAGACTGTGTGCGAGTCGGGTCAATAACGAGACGTAGAACACGCCTTTTTTAAAAACATACCGCCACTAGAACATGGACACGTAGTCCGAGAATACTGATAACCTGTTCCACCTAAACCAGCATCAAAGGGACGCCGTCGTGGCCATATTTGGCCGGGACTAGGGCGTATCACGAGCAAAGGGGCGCTTAATAATCCAAGACAAGATACGATCTGATGCCGATTTCGATAACGATCAAAGGCGCGCCCTTTCTCAAATAGACTTGGCTCCACGCATCAACTCTTTGAAAACCAGATCGCCTTAGGCCGTGTACCCCTCCTTTCTTCCCTTCGATCCCGCTTAGAGTAAATCAAACTTCTTCCGTTAACCGAAAAGAAGAACTCGGCGAAAATGGAGGTCGAAAAAGTTGCAAGGCAGACACACTCTGTCGGGTACAATGACAAACTGGTCGGTTATTGGTTAGCCTAGATTTTGTGCAAATACAATTGGAACATTCGACACTCAATGTGGACAGTTTGTATGCGCATTTTGTTGCACATGATTACGAATAAGGCGAAATCGTTTTGGAAAATGCGTCCTATGCGGGCGTGTGTGCGCGAGTTGATTGTTCTCCCTTGGCTCGCCTAATTGTTCTCTACGTAGGACCATTGCTTATTTGCGCAGTATAATATGACACGGGTGCCCAATAAAGGTGCATACGAGGAACTGAACGAGGAACTGAACCGTGCACATCGTATTTCTTTGCTATTCAGAAAATAAAAACCCGCGCACTTGCGCCGCGTACAGAGAAATGATGGGATCAAGGAATCGTAGAGGTTATAAATCGACTGGACCCGAGGCCACCGATCGAGGCGCGTAGTTCCGGCCTGAGAGCGCCAATAGGAAATGCGTGGGCACGAGTAAACTGACTATCGAGCTGCCGATAATGCAAACGGTGAAAGCGACGGTCAGCTTAGGACGAAGCGAACAAACGCTGGCGACGAGAGTTGCTCAATAGGGAACTGGAGAGTGGCGCCATAAAGACCGCCCCGACCTACTCCAACACCGAAAAATGAGCAAATAAGAACGAATGATACGGTCGTCGCCGAATAGTCGGCAGGTGGTCGATTTGCTTCGATCGAAAACGGCGTTCATCTCCACCCACCTTACCTAAGAGCCGAGTCGACGGGCATCGATTCAGGATGTAAACAACCACGTGCCACTCGCCACGAAAGCTCGTCAACTACCCGTACCCAACCGTACTTTTACATTTCTGCGCCCTCCAATATCCAAATGAGGCCAACTACGCCTATCACCCCCCAATACAAAAATACAGCGTGCACCAGTCGCCGTTCTTTTTCGTTCCTACAATTCGCATACCGATCTGACCTTACCATACCGCCACGGGCGCCAGCAACGCCGGGTCAATACCCTGTACTCGATCTATCATTACCCACGCGCGTGCATGGCCTTTTCTCTGGAGTCGCAACGAAAACAGCTAGTACACACAAATTCATATGCAGCTCGAACTTACTTTCCACAAATGCGCCGTGCGATTTGTCGGCCGAAACGAAATTAAAAGTGAGCACCAGTAAGACTCCGCTAACAAGGCTCCCGCAATCCAGGATCGATCCGGATCGTCGTCGGCCGATCATGGTCCGAGCGGCGATCACCAAATTGAAGACGAAGATAGACGAGCAGTGGTCGACAAGGCGAGGCCCGAACGTATTAGTGCGGCGGGCGGTGGACGAAAGCGAGACCCGTGTTTCCACTCTGGGACGCACAGCGAAAACGGGTGCGCGTACTGGCACTTTTCTAGTCGAGGTCGGTACAGTACCTCCTCCGCTTGCTGACAGCCGACCGGTGTCACTTGAGCGTGCACCGACTGACTCGGCCAACGAAACACGCCGTAACAGCGCCGCACTGCGCCTCATCCAAAACTGCTGATTGTGCGCGGGCCGTCGGTCATGTGACTCGCCCGGCGCCAACTACGAACTGCGAGGTGGCGCTTGAGTCCACTGTTGACACACCTTCTCCTCACCTGCCTCCTCTCCAAGCCAAAACATAGTCTTCTACCAGCATTGTTGCGGTGGACAGAGAAAAATGCTGCCATTTTGTCAAAACAGTCAACAATCCAATTGCGGACTGAGCCAGTCGTGACCAGTGGAAAAAGGCCCGTCGACGTTGTGCCCTAGCTGAGGTCTTACTGGACGCGTGAGATGCTTCTCAACTTTGTCTAGTCTACCCCATGGTTTGGACGGCGGCAAGACAAATGGCAGTCTGCTGAGGCACAGAGCAAATCTGGTTCATGTGCAAATACTCTTATGGCAGACTCAGGTTAGAGGGGAAAGCTGTCTTGTCCACAAAGAGCTGTTGGAAAACGTGCTCCATAAAGAAACAATCCTAACAGAAATATGCAGTACATGTCAAAACGATGCAAACCCTGGACTGCACCATTCATACTGTTCGTGCAAGCACACAACAATGCGCCATTCTGACAGGCAATACTTATGCTGGAGGTTCCTCTCCTTGCTGAACATCGCACTGATAAGAGGCAGACTCCAATCCATGACCGCTCAGATCGATACAATATTGCTGCAGCTGCGCCCATACCCCATGTTACACAGGTCCGTGCTCCCCATGGCGCGGAGGGTTTGTTCAGGGCTGTTGTCTAAGCTAACAAACATTCTGAGAAGGTACTGTCTGGTCATGGAGATGAAGCGCTGTATTCACAATGTGGGCTCACCGTATGCAGTTTCGCGATATGTAGAACTTGAAGAACAGTGGAAGAAGTCGATTCAGTAAACAACGATGTCGTGACCGAGAGTATCAATAATTTGAAAAAAGGAACTATTTCCTCGAAGGTAGCCCTAGACTTATATTTTGAAAGATGCCTGCCATTTGAATTTTCATGTATCCAAGACATATTGGTGCTGTTGTGCCTGTTGAGGCTTGCCTACAAGCAGCTGATGACATTTCCTTGGGCATGGCTGTCTTGTTCACTTACGATTTGCCTGCCCTTTTCTGGCTTTACGATATAGAACTAACAGTACGCATGAGGGATCATAACATACTAGCTTGAAATTACCCATTTTTTCAGAGGCTGTTTTTTTGGAGATATAATTCCACTTTCGACCTTGGTCAGGCCACGACACAAATTGTATGTTGTACAGGCCACAACACAACCGGCGCCCTAATATTTGAAGGGGTTGCAAAGTTATATGCATCGCCTAAATACTTTCTGTAATTTGATCGATTTCAATGAGGCATCAAATTAATAGGTATGGTGGGAAGATTACTGTTGTGTATTAGATATGTATACTCAAGGCCGATGTGATAACTTCGGGGGCGGAATTCCAAGCGTCAAATTATCACTCAATACACGCAGCAGATCTAGCTTCATCACACCAGCTGCCTTCGTCACCTTACCCATCTAGGTATGACTATCGTGGCGTGAACATACTGTACACCAGCTCGATGAGACTCCTAACTCGATGGGAAAAGTGACATAGCCGCATGACACAAGGGGACACGGGAAATCTTGATAAGACATCTTGTCCACTGGCAACCAGCAACACATGTCAAAAGTTACAATCATCAGGCACTGATTGCCTACAGCTTAGTTAGCAATATAGCAATCAATGGAAACAATCTTCACTGGCTAAACACACCCTAAAATGTGCACACGCGTACAGTGATACCGACAAATGGTGATTGTATGCACAACTGCGAATTTCGCGACGCCTGGCGGATAGTTTAGATCAAGGATCGAAATTTTCCAAAGCACACCTATCCTAACACATGACCAGAAGTAGGTGCAAGGATAATCAGAATCACTCCTTCACGAACAGCTATCAAATCGGGTTGAACTTCTGTTGCATTTAATATAGTTCGATGCGATGCGTCAAATAAGCTTGCGATGCAGCACTTTTGGGTCAACTAAAACGTCACATCTCAAGCTTATTTGACGCATCGCATCGAACTATACTTTGGGCTTTATCGTCGATCAAACGCTTTGGTCGGTGCTGGTTATCAGCTACTCAATCGTCGGCTAGAAGAATTCATTGGAGCAGATTGTTCTCCCGACGAAGAATTATGCTTGCACGGCGGAGTGGAAATGAGCATAGTTCTCGTCTGCGGTAAAAGTGGATTAATTATAGAGTGAATACTAGTGCTGAAAAATAGAGACAGTAGACTTACAGTATCGGTCGGCTGAATGGTCACAGGCCACCAAAGGGTCATCACCAGCGGACCAACGTTTGAGATAAAGGCACTAGCACGCGCAGCTGCACAACGCGTCCGTTGCTGGTCCCATGACCTTGGCAGAACATAATTTTATCTATCATTTAGACATTCTCGCAGTTCCAGCACAGATTTTTTCAAACATGACTAATGGCTTGAAGTTACAGAGGGAAGCATCAAATGTGCGACAGCGGCGTTTGAAAGAGCGCTGTAGATAGTGAGTTTATTCACTGTTTGCACGGCTTTTTTGTCACCGCGCTCGATATCGGAAGAATAAATGCAGCCTGATTTCCAGAATTCCTGATTCTTGCGCATGATCGATGGGGAAACGATCAGGCTAGTAAGTCTTAAAGGCTTTGCCATCAGATATCGGGTTGATACGCTGGAAATGAGGTATCTAATTCTTTCCTCCATTGCATGCGCGCGCGCACAGAAGTCACAGTTACTGATACATATCACATCATATCTTGTCCTTCTTACCACAATCTCCTATCATTTTCTCGATGCCCGCTTCGATGATCGCTTCATCGCGTTTTCGACCATTTGACAGTGCAATCTGGTTCATTGCATACAAGTTGTCTCCTTGGCTCGAGTGCCAGCGAAGAAACTGCCACTTAGCAAGTCTCGAGCTTTTTCTTGTCGCTTAGATTTCTTTTTCCGTTTTTTCGTGCTCTTCTTCATTGTTTTGGACAACTTTGCATACGATTTTTGAACACCATTCGCCCAACACCTCGATTTATGCTGGACAATGTTCTAAAAGAAAGATATCAGCTCAACCGAAAACAAAGAGGTTAGAAAAGCCCAAGAAAGGCCGAGAGCATACATGGAAACCTGGGGAAGATGAACACCAATCAAGGGGAGCCAGAGGCCAGGCATGTACAGGCGTCAGGCTGGAGAAAGCTTTGCAACCTTAGGCACCTATATTTGTGGGGCACAGTAGCCAGCTAGTTTTAAGTTTATCAAGGCTAGCAGGGGCTTACCAGAAACTCACAATTAGTGGTGCACACGATCTTTGCCGTTGCCGTTTATTTCTTCTTCTCTTTTCTATGTACATAATGTACTGTGGTGACAACCAGATTTTCTGACATGACGTTATCCGCAAAAATTTGAGAGGAAAAGGTAGTATACAGGAAGAAACTCAAGCTATGAAAATAGAATACTCAAAGGCGCTTGACCGTTCCTATTGAAGTCGGGTCGGTAATGCTTCTCATCAAGACATGACAGCCGAGTTGTGCCTCGAAGCATGCGGATGATATGCACAGAGTTTGTAGAGTGAGCACATGTTTAGCCATGGTATCTGATCGTGAGAAAATGTGATGCCTTTACTTGCAACCAGCGCTCTTCAAATACTTACTCTTTCAAGGAAATGATAGTGTACCTACTCAAACTTACTCTTTATTTGCTGTCAATCCAGTTCCTACACTTGCTCCACAGCGGCACCTGCGCAAGTGGCCTCTTTTAATTTTCTTCAGTCCACAGTACACCAGCATCGTTGCCTGTCTGTAGCTCATCCTTCTCAGCCCATTGGCCCTAGCAGTTTTGGGTGCAGGTACTCACGTACAGTTCTAAATGTGTCCGTGGGATTGTTTCACGCCTGAAGTCGTCAAGAGCATTCACGAGAGAGTGTTCGTGAAGAACATCTTCTATTCAGTGCTAGGAGCGCAGCAGCGTCGAGCAATTCGGTTCCAATTCGAGAATGGCATTAGGTAAACAATACCTTTTATGGATAGCTAGCTACACACAGTTACATGCAAAAGCATCTGGATTTTCACGAATACTATAAAGGGAAACGTGAGGGGCTTGTTTGACATTGTCCAATTCGACCATCACGCACTTCACGGCCATTTTTTCGTATATAAGTGGAGTATGGATTCGGAAATGTATCAGCTAACCCAGCATCCAGTTCCAGTTCAGCTTGTAATCTTCCTTCCCTGATCACTGCACTTGAATTTCGAAATGGCTCCACGAAGCGGATTCACTGCTTTCCTCTTGGTTTTAGCTCTGGCTGTACATTCCCAGGTGAGTTGTGGTCGCTGAGTTCACTTAGTTCTTTTTGGTGGGGCTTAATTGGCTTACGATTAGCCCGGGCTTTGGCCAAAGGCCTAACTGCCATAGGTTCCAAAGTCATGACTCCCCGGCTGACCCAAGGCATCCTTTCAGGCATTCCCAGCTGCCGAGCCGGAATTGGCGAACGGAGGAGCGAAGCGAGAAGCTGCCGATGGCGAAAACGGTTTGCGCTTCCAGCCTTTCCCATCATCATTTTTCAACATGTTTTTCCGTCTTCTTCACACGTTTCCAGAGGGAAAATTGCCGCAAATCCAAGCAGCCTCCGAACAACAACAGGTCGAAAAGCGCAGTGGTGAGCGTGAGAAGCGGTGCAGCGGCGGTATGGGCGGTGGAGACGGTGGTTGCGGTGGTGGCTGCGGAAAACGCCAAGTTCGCGCTGCATCCGAACAAGGAAGACACGAAGAAGGATTGAAAAGCTTGAGAAACTTGAACAAGCGTATGGCTCGCATGAAACGTTGCGGAGGCTGCTGCGGCTGCGGATGCCATTGCTGTAGCTGCTGCAGTTGTTGCTGCTGTAGCTGCTGCTGTTGTAGCTGCTGCTGCCACTGCTCGTGCGGCTGCGGCTGCTGCGGTTGTTGCGGATGCCACGGAAAACGCGCCTTGATCGCCCAACGCCAAGTCGACTCAAAGGCCTCCAACATCCAAGGTGAAGAATCGCCAGCTCGTTCGCTCGTCCGTAAGATGCTCCGCCAAAAGAGATCGTGCTGCTGCGGATGCTGCAGCTGCTGTAGCTGCTGCAGCTGTTGCTGTTGCTCGTGCTGCTCTTGCTGTTGCCACTGCTGTTCATGCTGCTCTTGCTGCGGATGCTGCGGATGTCATCACGGAAAGCGTGCTGCCCGCATGGCAAATGGCAAGCGTATGACCAAGCGCTGCTCTGGCGGAATGGGCGGTGGCATGGGTGGCGGCTGCTCCAACAAGCAAGTCAAGCTGTTCAAGGCCTAAGCCATGGGATTGGGACAACATGGGGCTGCGGGGGTGGGTATGGAGATAGAATATATGGTGCTGCGGTTATCGTGTTGCATTTCCTAAAATGTTTAACTGGGCAACTATGGGCAGAGAATCAATTGCGTTGCGTTTATCAATGTTCTGCTGTCTCAAATATACTCGCAATCCTGTCTATTATTACACACCCTTATATTTCTCGACCACTAAAAGCATCACATTACTATGCTCAGTCAGTCAGCCAGCAATACCGCACACAAGAATCCAATAAAAGCGTGTCATTTCAATCACATGATATTGTACGCCAGGCAAGCCCGTGCAAAGCTTATGATCAATGGATGCAGTCGCGTTCCTCTTCATCTGGAATCAACTCTAAATTCCACTCTCCCAGGTCCATCACTTTGGAACGGTCATCGCCGCTGTTAATATACTTGTCTGGAATCTTCCATTTCCATTTGCGCTGGCAGGGCTAAAAAGCCGATGCTCACTTTCAGTGTCTGTCGAACAATGCACAAAATTTGGCTCCAAGACATGGATAGAGATTTTACGCAAGCACGCAAAATCAAAGAACCTTTTCAAACATTTCCAGGACTGACAGAGGCAAGCAAAACTTACAAGGCCATCGTTGCAGTCATGATAAATCTTGAGCCAAGGATCAATGCTGGACATTTCGTATTCTGTTCCATCGAGCTCAAACCTGCCTTCGGCATCAGTGCGGCCTCTTTTCATTTCATCATCAGGGTCTGGGCCTGGAAGAAAGTCGGAATAGAAAAGCGGATGGCCGAATTAGCTGCGCCTAGTCTTACCTGTATCCTCATCCACTAGCTTCAGCAAGACGTTGCTAGCGGGCTCATCTCCGCAAAATAATCTTCCTTTCACAATGACCCTTTGTTTGGTCCGGAAGAGAAAAGCCGACGAAAGTGGAACAGAAATGAGCAAAACTAACAACAAGCCCCTCATTGTACAAGAGTTTATCTCCAGTAGCCCAGCACTTGCTGCTAGTCCGGACTCCTGACATCGAAGTTATAAGGTTCGAACATTTGCTGATAAGACGAGACAGGTAGGCAGCTCCTTATCAGAGGCGAAAACAGTGCGTAGATGTTGATCACCGGGCTCATGCGCTGTTTTCGGCTGATAGTGAGCAGGGACGTCTGTAAAAGGATGTCATAACTGAAAACAATACACCTATCTAGGCCTTGCTCAAAATAAGGACCGTTTTGGGGAGGTTTATGACGACTTTGTACCCCTTACAGTGATGAAAACAAGCCAAGCTTCGTGGAATATGCTACCATTATTGCGTATTACTATCAGCGAAGAACCGTGCGAGCGCAGAGACACAGAGGAGGGCAAGCCTTATCTCCAAAGGATGTACGCGGATCGTCTCTGGATGAATAATCTAGACAATATATCCGGCTCCAAGTGGTCATGGTTTCGTCATAACGTGCTGCTTTAAGGCTGCTTTGACAGACGAAGCACGATTGTGTGCTGGTCAGCTCTGTCCTCACACAAAGAATACAACGGAGCACGCCTCAACACACTGGCCTCCTTTTTTTACGCTTGAATCATACAATACACCTTATGCACGGACAATGCCACTAGCCTTTGTCCACCACTCCGTTTCCGCTTTCTGTGCACGCTGGCGTGGTCACGAAACATGGCTTGTTTGTTCTGGAGGACGAATTGTGTTTGATTTTGTCAAATTGGGTCATAACCAAAACGGATTACTTGCTATATAAGGAAGCCAGATGGAGAAGCAAAGCATCCTCGACTCAATCCGCTTCCAATTCGACTGGTTCAACGTATTCGTTTTGAAGTGTCCAGCGAAATGCATTTGGAAATTGCATTTGCTTGTGCCTTGTTGGCTTTGGCTGCTGCTGTTCCGATCCAGGTAACAGATGCTGCTCTTCTACAGTAAAATTCGAATGACAATCGTGATCAGAGATCACAGCCTGAGCCAGTAACCAGAAGTTTCCGAGCTGCAAATCTTTCGAAGCGGTTTTAAGAGCACACGACTTATCGTCGGTGCACGACTTCGAGACCACTTTTTAGGCCTTGCCCGCACAGCAATCAGAGGAATCAGCCGAGCTGGTTCAAGACTCGAAGCGAGCTGCGGACGAAGAACACGGTTTGCGCCTTTGATCCTTTTCCAGTTAATGTTTCACAATGTTTGGATCTTGACACATTTTCAGAGGACAAGCTGGCTCAAGCGCAGACCTTGAAAAGAAATCCCATCCAGAAACGATTCGGTGGTTGCGGTGGTGGATGTGGTGGGGGTGGCGGCGGCGGCGGCGGCGGATGCGGCAAGCGTCAAGTGCGCGCTGCCAAGGTACACCAAGCCGTCTTGGCCAGCCCACTCAACAAGCGGTCGATGCGAGTGAAACGATGCGGATGCTGCGGTTGTGGATGCGGGTGTGGATGCTGCTGCAGCTGTCACTGCTGCTGCTGTTGCGGCTGTGGCTGTGGATGTGGGTGCGGATGTGGGTGCGGCTGTGGATGTGGATGTGGCTGCTGCGGCTGTGGATGTGGTTGTGGGTGTGGATGCGGCTGCGGGTGTGGATGTGGTTGCGGATGCTGCGGCAAGCGTGTTGCTCGCATGCTCGGTTTGATCAAACAGATGTCGAAGCGTTGCTACGGTGGCACTGGCATGAGTGGCGGATGTCACCAGCAGAAAGCCTGATCTTCCTGAGTTTTCTAAGCCTGGTGGTGGGAAAAATGGTGGTGCATGCTTAGCCATCTCGAAATGATTCACGCGCACTGCGTTTGTGCCAAGGGATGGAATGGGTGGAGCCAAACTCATACCAGTAAAAAATGACTAAAAATTGCACTGATAGCAAATATACGCGCACTCAGTAGGCACGCATCACATCGTCATAATAGTCTTGTCGTTTTATTGGCAGACTTCAAAAAAGGCAGGGCAATCCAGAGTTGGTCTTATAGGACTGTGCTCTCATAGGACAGTTTCGCAAAACTGACGGAGCCGCTGATCTGCAGTTCTGCACTCTTGAAACGGGTCTGCAACAGATGATCTGTTTAGTGTGGCACAAAGAAACTTGCGATGTTCACATTTCTTCACTACCGTCTTGAATCCGGAGAACAGCACACAGATCTTCTCCTTATTCCAGGAAGTGTCAGCGTAGATTTTCCGCTCGCTTTTGTACGTAATCATAGTCCTCTAGCTAGTATGAGTATACTTCTCTGCTGTCTAATCGATAGCTAAGGGTAGCGGTAGGGCAGACAGCCCATGTCGGGCAGTCTGGGAAACATGCTACAGCATACGACTGCACAGCCCGATTGCACCTGCCCGATGAAGGTCGCTTCCAGCGAGTGCAGAGAAAACTTTGCTTTGAAAAACTGGTTTAAATAAAGAGCTTTAGGCTCCTAAAAAACCCAAATAAAGTAGAAAAGAACCATTTTCTGAGTGCTGAAGGTGCTTTGTTTTTGCGCATGTGCATTGGCTGGCGCTTTCCACTCTCTCCGTCGGCAGATTGTAGACATAATTGAAAACCGAATTTGAACGGCTTATATGCAATGGCTGCAGTGGTCTGCACTTAGAACATAAAGGCAATTACACAGGGAGTAGAGAGAAGCTAGTACCAAGTAACGGTAAGGTCACTCAGAACCGTGCTGGGCGACAAGTTATCCCACACAAAATGAAAGATGGCCGCCCCCTGTTGACATTTTTGGACCCTCGTACCACGTTTAGCAAGTCATTGTAAGACTGTCCAAGCAATTTCTTCCCGCACAGGCTGTAGTTGCGTACAACTTCGAGTTTCCGAATACATCATGATTGACAATGAGGCATTTCCATGACAAAGGCCAGATATAAATGGAAGTTGACACCTCATCACAAGTCTTCTGTGCATCCCTGCAGACCATCGTTCTGTTCAGACGGCAGCGACGTCACTCTTCGGTCCGACTTGCACGGTGGGGTCCTCGTCTCCGGGAACGAATACTGGTGGCATGGTTGCCCCGGGCGGCGCCAGGGGTATGCGATGACTGGTCGGTGGAGGCATCTTCCTCATTTGATACCTGCCAACCAAGACACTGGTAGCCAACACAGAGGAAGAGCGACATGCACTTACGGAATGGTTTCCTTTTCTATTTCCCCTTGGTCCACTTTAGGCATCTCGGTCTTGCCTCCCTGTTTGTTCGTTGTACCACCTGCTCCTCTGATCGACATCTGAAATCAGTGCGCGTATCTCGAAAAGATTCTACTTGCCTGAACCATCCCAAGAGGACCCGGTCGATGTCCGTCTGGACAAGTCAATGCAAAATCGAGTCAACTTACGTTTTGTTTGCCAGTTTCCACCGGGAGCTTCAGCGATTTGCCTTCCGTTCGTGGAGCTTCCTTGGCTCCGTCGTCCCCACCGCAGCAAGCGCACGCGGCAAGGACGAGCAACGTAAACAGTAGCGCCATCACGCACAAAGCCAACGTGAATAAACCGAGCACCCACGCACCCTTTCCAACCACCAGCGCGTCCAACTCCATCGATTCACTCCGATCGATCACAGCCATTTCCCGATTTCTGATCGCTAGTCGCGAATTCCAAACCGAACATTCGACAGCCTCCCTCAACGGACAAATAGCACACCTGGCCAAGAAGGTGCCGAGCCATAATCATATTTGACTGTACACTAAGCAGCAGATGCGCACTCATGAGTGTACAGACAACAAAAGCGAAATACGATAAAAGTACAGCGCTGTAGATGTCGGTGAAGGATGATAGGGATTAGGATTTCCTGTTTCAGGATGTCGTTATTTGATTGGGATTGCGGGCAAACTGACGGAGAGTTCCGTAAAACACACCAAAACGATGTAAGATCACATAAGAAGGCATGATCTCGTGATATGATCAAGAGAGCAAGTCCTGATTGTAAGCCACAACTGATCTGACAGCAGTTACCTTCCAGGATAGCACTGAGAGCATGCATGTGCATCCCGCCATTCAGATCCTGTAGTTCGTGATTCAGATGCGACTCCGTTTCTGATCGTGGGTTCGGCCACATTACGATGCGTCAGCAGGAGCGGGACGAACATCCCACAGAATGGCCGCCAAAGAAATCCGAAATGACTAGATAAGCTACACGCTGCAGTTTACTGGTGACACGTCTTACAGTTAGCATAAGGCATCGCGCAGCACAGTGGCAGAAGGCTCGCCGAATGGTCGAAGCAACCAATTCCCTAATCGACATAGGGCGTTAGCAAAAGTAAATTCTTAATTAATCATGTCTGATAGCTACTAAAACACCTTTAACGCAAAGCACAGAGTAATAAAAAAACTGTGATCAAGGTTATCCAAGTTCTAAATTATAGAAATCTTTACAGTGCATCCACTCGTTCATCGGTGGTCATACTCGTACTACATCGATAGCTCCATCGCAAATTTGGTCAAGCCAAATTGAAATAGGGATTATCGTCTTTCTTGCAAAACACGACGCACGAAGCGAGCATGCCGAAGAACTGAAACGCAGAGATATTTGGAAAGATGTACGTTGATATGTATATCCCCGGTGTAGGCAGCAACCACTGGCGCCGCGACCCAGACCAGCATATTTCTATTCCTCTTCTAACTTCACTTATCTCCATAATAGAAGCTAAGTGCCAAATAAAGAGGTGCCCAACCAATCAGCCTGCACGAGCAAGTACTGCGCTACTGGACGCGGCCCCCGACTTACCAGGATGACCAAGAATCCGATTGTTCCTCCGGCCAGATATCTCATATTGGTTTGCAGGAATGACTCCACTTGTCGAACGCATCCCGTTGTGTAGATGTATCCATCCACGTTTTTCCCCATTCGTTCCACATTACCATTTAAGCATTCGGTCGAATTCTTGCAGCACGATAATGGAACCGAGTGAGTATGGTTCCGACCCCAAGCTGCATGTTCCCACGACGTGTAATTATCGGTGCCGCAGCAGCGCAACTAAACACAGACGTGGATTATTAAAAACAGAACTGCATCAAGCTTACGATTAGACTTACATGAATCTGAACAAAGTTGACTTGGTTGGTCAAAGTGTCATAGCCAGGTTGTCCATACTCATTGAACGTCGTATTCGCATCTTTATCGATCATAACATGAATTTGTCGCTTATAGACGAACACCAAAGTAATGGCCGTCACCAAGGCCACGAAAGTGAGGAAGACGAAAACAAAGAACTGAAAAATTGCACTTATTCGCGTTGTTTCTTACGATCGAATCAATACACCTTTTTAGCGTCCGTCAAACACTTTGAATTCGAAACTCCCGCTTAGGCTGCCTATAGCTACATATGAAGGATCAGGCAGATCTGGTCATAAGCAGTCAGGCTACCGTAATCGAGGAAATTCACATTTTTGTTGACATCAAAAAGGTCTAATTAGCAATTACTTACCGTAAAAGAACACTTTCGACTTCCACCGCACGACGTAATGCAGCCACTCACTCCCGCCACCAAGAAGATGATACCGACGAAGATCATAACCACGGCCGGCACCCATGTCAAATAAGCCGTCGAGAACGAGCTAATTTGTTTGTAAGTCGCCAAAATATAACCGCCCAAACCCCACACCGCCACTGTGGCTGCCTAAAATTTAAGTAAAACGTCATTTTAAATCAGTTTATAATTTTATCTACACTTCGTTCACAGCTACAAGTACGAAGGCCACGACGAAACTCGAGGCTATTTTCAACTACCGAAACGAATGAAACATTCTAGAAAGATTTCGAAAGAATGAGCGCCCAGGCTAAAGAATCATGCCGAAAATAAAGTTTCACTGATCGTGAGTCAGGCCTACTTTCGTGCTGGTGGGCTAATTTATTCTATAAAGTTCTTCAGATAAACTATTAGGTAGAAAACTAAGAAAATGTTTGTTTCATTTGGTTTTTATAACTTCCAGGCTCCAGGCGGGAAAATGATTGTCAATTATGTGTTCCTTAGCCCTCGAGTGCGCCTTATGGTGCTTGGCTATGGATAAAGTGTGAAATGATGAGGCAACAAATCGCGTCGATCTCACTCAAATATACCACACTTACCAAAAACAGGAAACCCAAAATGAACAATAAAGTCCTCGACGAGCAAATAGCTAACTTCATTTTCGCTTTTTACAATTTCAATCGTTTTAATTCAATTTCTCTTTTTAATTGACTAAATTTATCTAAAAAATAAAAATCATTAACTTTTCGTAAAAATTAAATAGAAACCGCGCTGCCCTGCATTGCGCACGGCCCATACAGCCCCTGAGCTAATAACATAGCTGGGCAAATATAAACATCGCAAAAGTTCAACAAGTTCCCTACGAATACGAGTGACACACCGAAGGAAGATCACGTTGCTGGCTCCGTTCCGCTCGCCCACAAAACAGAACAGAAAATATGCGGGGCGGGCACGGAGCACAGTCGACTACAGTAAGATGGGCAACAGCTGACACCAACACCATAAAAGGCAATTGAGGAAATTCAAAATGGGATTTTTAAAGAATATTTGAATAACAAAACTGATGCAAAACAGAATTGATTCATGCTGAATAAATATACGCAAAAAAGTACTTCCACGATTCACAGGAGTAGAAGCAGAATATGCACAAGCCAATAGAAAAAGTTTTACTTTCAATTTCAAAAACTAACAAAAATTCGAAAAAGGAGATGAACTAAGACGGAGCTGAAACGGACCTGGAAAATCGCTTCTGGCCCGTTTCATAGTTTACCATATGTTCACTAATTTTGTTAAAAATTCGATCTATGGATGGTTCTCGAATAAAGTGATCAACGTATTTGCCGTCAGGATTGATCACATAGATTACCACGGTGTGATCCACCTGCAAAAAAACATCAGCAGTCTTGACTCACAATCAGAGCCAGTAATGAATGAAGGCACTCACGATGTAATCTCCATCAGGATCTTTTGGACCAAGGCCAAAGTATACTCGAAACTTTTTGCAAACAGCTTTCACTTGATCGACTGTGCCTCCGAGACCCAGCAATTTCGGTGAATATTCTAAAACAAAGAAGGGACAAGTAGATAGAGGTCAACAAAACAAAAAAGCAATTTTCTTCTCGCATTTTCTGCTGTCCTCATTTCTGATTTTCGAATCCATGACTGTTGTTTCTAATCTACTGGTTTTTCTGTTTTTGTGGAAATTTTGCAAAGCACATGTACCTCTATCTCAATGTACTGCAGAAAGAAGTAAAAAACATTCGCCAACTCGGCTACATACATACCTTGGCAATACTTCTTCATTTTGTCTGGGGTATCTCGAACGGGATCCACCGTGAAGAATAATGGAGTGGCTTTCGGCAATTTCGGATCGTTATCTACAAATTAGTAGATTTTACGATGACAGGACTGAAGTCAAGCATCACTTTAAAGAAGTGACCTTCAGAGCTGAAGGATTATCTGTCAGAATATTGAGGGGACTTCTTTCTAGAAGTTTCAACGTGTTCCGAAGCACAGCACTCACCTATTCTCTCAATAATCTTGACCAACTTCTCCAATTCTTCCGGACAAATATCAGGACAATGAGTGAATCCAAAGTAAATCAAAACCCATTTTCCCAGGAAATCCTTATCAGTTCTGACATTGTTGTTAAAATCGACCAACTCCCACGTCCCGCCGATTTGGGGCGTCCCGAATCCAGCTTCTAATCGTTTTCTTTTGGCATCAGCCATTTCTGAAATAATCAAGATTGCTCTGCGAACGAGTAAGTTGAAGTAAGACACGACACGACACGACGCAACTTACGACTCGAGTAACGTCGAGTCGTAAGTTGAATCTGTATGAAAAATTCACCAAAGCTCATTACGTTTTCGTGTCCGTTGAATGTACCAATAAACGCCAAATCCCAACGAGAAACCAACTCCCATGCTTAAGAAGAAGTTTCTCCATGATGACGGCTGAAAAAGGTCAGGTTCTAAGAAAAAACTTGACCAAATCAAAATAAGACAAACGCGCTGCTTACCCCAAACTTTCGTTTCTGGTCTTTGGGCGATTGAGACTCCGATGCCAAATAACGCTGCCCGATACAAGTTCTTTGTGCAGGAACAGGCCGTACCTGAACATAAAAAGCTGGAAGCTAGAAATTTATTGCGGAAATGAGCTTAGAGAACTGGAGAAAGGGTGGCTAGACCTAGCGAAATGATCAAACAGATACTTTATCGGCTGACTGAGAGCTCCATGACCACAAAAACTGGTATGTACTGTATTCTAGAAAGTGTAAGCCGATAATTCCATTTTGTAACTTTAGCACTTTTTTTGAAACGCAACTGACCAAAAATGTTGAGAATGGTCAGAAACCCCAGGCTTTTTTGGGACACAGTAAGATTCACTCATACTCCCGACTCCAGCTCTCCTAGTTTAACAATCAAAAAAGAAAAACGTATGCGAATGAAATATCTCTTTTTTTTCGTTTAGCCCCTTATGTACTGTAAGTGCATCACACATTTAGGGTTTTCAACACTCACAGCGCCCGAGAGGGCCCTTGTATAACGCGTCTAAGAATAGTAATTGTGCCCAAAAATTGATCGCGTACACGATTTTCCATGCTCTACATTACGTAGGTGTACCTACAGTACCGAGCACGAGAGCGCAAACAGCTTTCTAGAGTCTGTCAAAGTCTAGCTAGGTACAGATAGAGACGAGAGCAGCAAGTACACTTCTCAAACAACAAATTCTTATTGTTACCAGCAAATAAGTCAGTTGCTTTGATCGAATCGAAAGAGAACAGCGAAATGGAGTTGCAATCGAACGAATCATTATTCGACAAGAAAGTCCTGAAACAAATGCAGTTGCCATTATGATACCGCCATAGTACCTACGTGTTTCATATAATGCTATCTAAAATCAGCCTCGACAAGGTGTTCTAAATTCTGAAAATATGATAAAGACTCTAGTTTCTAGTGCTCGCAATTTTTCCTCATCACAAAAATGTTACGAGGAAAATTTCTTTTTCCTCCTGAGTTTTGCTCGCCACTGCTTCCCGCTAATTGCAGACAGTTTTTCTGTAAATATTGGCGGGAAATTTAAGTATTAGCCGAGGCATTGCTGTTCCGATTTGTGTTCCTCACACTATATCCTACCACTAATTGTGAATCAAACACCTCGGTATTCTCTCAATATATTCACCGCGATATAAGCTATTTATTCGAAGACCATCAGCTCTACGGTATTGGTCCACAGTAGCACTGGTGCTGAAATCGGACTGCTGCTGCCATAGGTCATGTATGCCCACAGAGCGGCCGCGGTGGTGCAGCGGTTCGGCATTCGTCTCTCCGTATTGCTTGGGAGCGAGCTGCTGGACTCGTCCCGGGTTCGATCCCCGGTGATGGAGGCGCTTTGCGAACCATAGACCTTCGCTGACCTTGCACGCCAGGCTTAGGATGACTCATCCGGTACCGTCGAGGTGCTCCGAGTGGAGAGACGGAAGCCAAACGAGTAGGTTCGGTTCACAGCCCACCCACCATCGTCCGTGGAAGTCGGTGCCCAGTCCAGGCTGCCCTCTCGTGGAGGTGCTCCTAGTAGAGACGCGCACAAGGCCGCTGCCGTGAGAACTGGTCACCTTGCTTATCATATCATAACTGCTCGCCGGCTATAGGCAAAACGTGTTGGAAGTCCCGTGGGGAACTGGGGCGGTGGGGCCAAACCCACAAAACTTTAAAAAATGTATGCCCACAGAAAATATGCAAATCTTCCCTTGTATCCCCGGTCAGCGTCCTTTGAAGTCCTTTAGCCCCTGACTTATTTACTTGGGGGTAAATCTGCTGTGAAATATCACAGGCACCTACAATAACTTTGTCATAAGATAGCGCCCACATTTTCTCTGTCCTTTCTTATTTTTATTGCTATCACTAACGAAAATGCAGGGGCCAACATAGGCAATACACCAGGCCTGTATGAACTCCTGCGAGCCCCTCATTGCATCCCCTGGATAGGACCCTGAAATTCTATAGTCCTAAGGGAGGGTTTACAGCATTCATAAGATAAATGGTAAATTTGACTAATCTCAGGACAGGAGTGCGGGTTCGATTCTCGCTCGGGGTCCGCCTGTTAGACATGGGATCCGATTTTGAGGGCTGACATTGAGAATGTGGAACGTGCCCAGTGAAATGCTTTCTGTCTTATCAGCAACGATTGGTCCAATGAATAGAATGAATTTTTCAGTTGGCATGGGAGCTTCTATCTCATCGTCAGAAGCGAAAGGAACTGAAGCTAGTTCAATGTCATACTTATTTCCACGCTAGGCACATTACCCGAATGCTCGTTTTAGGAACCTGTTAGGAGGATGAGTTTAGGATGAACAAAGCACATTCACTGTTTTTGCCTGCAAATGTTATTAGGACAAGACTTTCGAGCATTCGACCATTATTTTATGGAACAAACCGGGTCCTGATTTGGCATGGACACATATATAGCACTGATATCTGCCGGGCGTCGATTTTTGATGCAAGTGAGTATTCTTTGACCTAATGTTGTTTCCTGCGTGCCCCATGATCATAGTGCGCCGAAGCGTTTACCAGGAATAAACAGTATCAGTTGTATTTTTTATTTTATTTCTATTTATTGACCTGTTGTTTCAGATCCTCATCTTTGACCAAATGTGAGTTCACCGAAGAACCAACCTCTGTGTCCCGCCTGCCACCTCTCATCATTGCATGCGCAATATTTTTATTCGACCGCTCGTTTGGTGACTTTCCAACAAACTCATACTGACAGTAAGTTTGCCCCAGTAAGTGCGCTCATAGCTTTATGGCTATACTATATGTGATAAATCATTTGTGATCATGTGATTTATCACATATATGTATCATAGCCATGTGTAGCTCTGTAGGTCGCAGCATGCGTAGCTTGAACTTAAAACATGTCACCTCTTTTCTGGCACCCAAAACCGGCCTCCACAGTGCTTTTGCCTCTACTGTACGCATCTATGAGCTTTGTTTGTAGCTCGATTCGATTAGGTTGTTTGTTTTTGGACTGCAGTATCTCACAAAATCCTAACATCGTACGCGATTGGCAAAAATGCTTTTGATCCTGCTAGGACTTTTTGAAGGATTGGCAGCTGATCACTGCCATCATTAGCATTAACAACAGGCTTGAGCGAAAAACAAGCTAGTGATCAACCTCACCCCCAGAAATTAGACTCTCATGGTCACGTATTAAAGTACGATTCCCTCTGACGTGTGCATACCATATTCGATCAGGGAGCCAGGCCTAATCCACGGTTCTGGGGCCCAACTCAGAGAGCAAATAGGCATGTAAATGGGATGCGAGCCTAGAAGCTCTAGATTCACGGTCGGCCAGTTCGATTCAGACCACTGTCACAAACTAATTCAAAGAGAGGCCCGATAATTTGAATACGAGCCGTCAAAAAAGCGTGCACTAAAATGAACTCGGCGCGCAAGCTGGTTCGATGATGTTAGCTCGAAATTTTAATAGGCAGAATGTGCACTGATGCAAATTGTTGCTAGTACACAATAAAAGAAAAAATTTTTGCATTTGGCAACTTGCGTCATTCAAAAACGAACATATTTCAAAAACTTTGCACTTTATCGAGAAGAGATGGTGCAAGAAAGACCGAAATGGTGGGTACCTGGGGTCTCCTCGAACCATAGAAGGCTATGCATTGGTCCCCTTGACACCAACGAGCCCGGATTGAGTAAATCTTATTCCCTTTAAAATGGGCGAGCAGCATCACCAATCCGTCCCATGTAGTTTTCAAGAATTCCCTCACGCAGTTTTTGATAGACTCTGGAAAAAGAACCATGAACGTAGAAGGCAAATTGGACCTCGTCCGGTCGTTTTCCCTTTTCTCTTTTTCAATAAAGCAGTGCCGGTCGGCCAGCCTTACATGGCCTACTCATCAGCATTCACGACGCGGGCAGCCCACATTGACTTCCATAATGAATAGGGCAAATAGTTTTTTCCGCTTCTTACACAGATGAGCGCGGGTTTTAGGTTCTCGGCTTTCTTTCTTTACAAGCTTCGTTTTCAGGCCATCTTAGACGAACTGGGTTCTCATCCAGTCAATCTTTATTGAACGGCTCAACAAACTGGGCCATCTCCCTCGATGTGAGCTAATAATCCGGCTCGTCCTTATCAGCCCCATTATCCGAGACAGAATCATTGGCCATGTCTAACCTGTACCACACGGTCGTGGCGCCCCCACTCGAGGCTTGTGCCAGTCGCGAAGAAGCTGCTCTCGAGTCGATGTCGTTTTGGATAAACGGAATTTTGACCCTGGCCTTGGTCATGCTGGGCATCACTGGTAATTTAATTATGATCGCTTCTTTGCGATGCAACACGAAACGATGGCTGCCACTTTATTACTACTTTATGACATTCGCCATTTGGAACACGACCCTTTTACTGGCCACTGTGGTCTTCTATTGCTTATCGGCCTTGCACCTCAGCCAAGACAGATACTACGGAAGTCCCCTTCTGGCCCACCTGAACATCGTTGGATATCCGTTCGCCAACAGCGGCATGACAGCGTCCGTGTGGCTAGTGCTGTGCTTGACTTTGGAAAGGGCCTTGGTCGTATGCCGACCTTTGGAACGATTTGTGGCCGAGACCAAACGGAGAGCCAAATTGGTCACGTTGGCCATAAGTATTTTGGCTCCGCTTTACAGCCTACCACTTTTCTTCGAGCTCCGTGTGATAGAAGTAGACGAAAAGGAGAATCTCACCAATTCCAGTGTCGAGCATTTATACGATGTGGTCAAGACGGGTCTGCGCGATAACGCTACTTATAAAATCCTATATCGCATAGTGTGCAATCTCCTCTTTTTATCTTTGGTGCCTTTTGTCATCGTGATCGCACTCAGCGTTCGAATCGTGTGCGTGATTCGGAAACGTGCTGAGGGAGGCGATCGATGTCCGGCGCCTTGTCTTACCGGCTCGCCTCGTTTGAAATCGGAGGCGCTCTTGTCGAATTATAATTCCTGCGCACCACTGATCGTGAGACGTGATGCGAATGGGAATCGGCAAGGGGACTCGTCTCGAGGGCGGTGTCACATACGCTCCGCCTGCGAACATATCCATCGAACGCACGTGACACTGACCGTGCTGGCTGTCAAGTATGTCATCTGCTACACATTACCAACTTTACTGAACATTCTCGAATTGCTGGTAGAGCCCAAGTCCCTGCGCGAGATGGGCGTGGGAATACTCGTCGATCTGAGTGACCTTATGGTGGTGGCCGATGGCGCCTTAAACGCTTTCGTCTATTTTTCATGGCGACGGAAGATCCAGTTGCGCGGGTTGAGTTTTCGAAGTAAAAACAAAGCTGCTCAAAGGCAGAGAAATAAAAAGACAACATCTCTATGCGATGATGATAACAAAAAATAAATTTTGTATGAGTCATTTTACAGCTGTGCAGTAGTATATTTGTGTGTACAGTGCCAGAAAAAGCTCATGTTTTAGTGTCCGAGTTGGCTATAAAGTTCCTGATCTTTTTAAAATATCATTATTCCTTAAAATAAACGTAACTTTGGTAAGAGGATAAGCTATGTTTGGGGCAGCGATACACATACGGGTACATGAGGTCCATCCAAACAAAAGAGAAGCTATTTTGGAATATGAGTAGATAAAAATAGTCCTAGATATGTTCTTCAGATTAAAAATTCCGAATTGTTGATGGATTCGTTGAATACAATGCCGTGGGCAGAATGTTGTAAGCTGGACTGTGCGAGAAATCGAGATAATAAATGGTGTCGACCTTTCTGGAGGCTGCTTAGGCCCGAGGACGTTGTCGGAAGTGGTTTATGTATGTGACGAACGTGCAAACAAGACAACAGGGTAAGGGCATGAAGAATAAAATCAAAGGTCCGTAGGGTGATGTGCAGGAGCCTTCTCATTGGTCACACGCTGATGGCGCCAGATGCTTACCGAAGAAGCTCCTCAGACCTTGTGCTTTTCTCAAACAGTTGCTTGATACGCACGTTTTTTCCTGATGGAGCAAACATTCTGACTAAACTGATCGGAAGACTCACGTCATTCGTGCTTGTGATGATAGCCTTGGACAGGCTCCTTGTCATGCACTTAATTGGTTTTTAATATTTCAGGGAACGAGATTGAATCGGCCTGTAACTCGAGCATGACCTCTGCCCAATCAACTGCCGTAAGCGAGTACCATTCATGGAGGAACTATGCTTGGAAATAGGCAGCACGGCGAAAACTGCATTTGTGCTCCTCTGCACCCAGGTGGCAAACGAAGGCGATATGGAGCTCACTTTGCTTGGTGAGCTTGAAAGTGCGCTACAGAGGAAAAATATGCTGGCCGTCAACGATGCGAAGCGTAAAGGGTTCCAATCAAATGTCAAATGGGGGTCCATTATCGGAATTGTTACGGACCACAAGTAACTCAAATGGGGACATTGCACATTCCAATTTTATGCTACTGGTCAATAGCGAATGGCATGTTCATTGTGTCAAAGATGAAACTTGCTTTTATTAGCTTCATTTTCGAGACCCTTTGACCGCGTTCATTAGCAGCGGGGGCAGTACCAGAATGAAATACATAATACTAAAGGTTGCTTTCTGGCACCTTCGAAGAGTCGAGACTGCAAGCAAGGCCATAAGCAGACACGGATTGACGTCATGCTCATCTTTGGGAATGGGGTCAGCAAAAGATCAGAAAAACACTACAAAGCAAATATAGGATCAAGTTGGACTCAAGAAACAAGTCAAATCAAATCTATGTGATTCTTGGTTCATAGGCTTGGCGAAAGGATAAAAGCGTGAAGTAAGGTCAACATGAATACCGTACATGACTACGTACGTAGTCTGGTATACAATCCGTGTGCAAGCAAGATACATAGGGTCGAATTTCTCATTAGATGGTCTATTTTCATGAGCGAAACTTGTTAGTTCCGCCTAGAGTACTCTTCGCAACACATGGCACTCATTTATTACATAGGACTCTCCTCATATAAGCACTGTATGTAACAATGCACTAGTTTCGAAATCAGTTTATCACTTCCGCAAAGGAAGTCTCCGAGCCACTTCCCGTGTTCTGTAAACTCGTTCACAAAGTAGAGACCCTTTCTTGCCAGCTGCAGACGGAGCGAGCACTGTTTCTTCGACTGTAATCCAATGTACTGAGCCTTCGTTCGCTCAGTGCACTCGGTGACAAGTGAGTTTGCATGCTCTTCCCTCCGCTGGCTGTACCAGGCGGGGGCAACTTTGCGAACACGACTGGCGCTTGTTGTTTTCGATAATAATTGGCGATTTTTCGTCTCCAAGAAAAATAAATAAATCCGTTCATAGCACTGTCGACTACCACCATGAAATTACTGACGTCGACCAAGAAGGCCATGCCGCACTGCGTCAACGTGTACGGCTCGACGGCTATTTCTAGTATGTTAAGCAAAGTGGGCAAAGTATAGCAAAGGACGAACTTTGTGGCCAGCACAGCCAGAGTCAAATGCGTTCTGTGAGTGTTCTGCTTGACAGCTTTCGAATGGCATCGACTCAACGAGGACCGTCGGCGATCGTAGTTATAAGTGGCTACGCTGGGGTCGATCAAGTTGTACTCTTGATCGTTTTCGCTAAAGTAGTTGTAGCGGTCTTCATTTGTCAATGTTCGAACCACGAACACGATACGCATGCTCATGACCACGATGCTCAACAGAGGAACGATGGACAGAAATGCGGCATTGCCAACTATGCGGTAGGCGATTTTGTAGAGCGGGTGATCACGTAAGCTGGTTTTAGCCACGTCCACTTCTCCCGTCGCCGTCCTGACAACTCGAAGTTCGAAGAATAATGGTATATTGTAGATGGGGGCCAAGAGACTGATGGCAGCCACGACGAAGCGAGCTCGTCGTTTCGGTGTCGAGGAGATCAGGTGAAGAGGCTTTATCACGGCCAGGTACCTCTCAACTGTCAATGACAACACCAGCCAAATGGATGCACTCATTCCACAATTGGCCATGGCGTAACCGGCTAAACTGAGGTAAATGAAGTCGTCGTATCCGCTTATGCTTACCTCGCTCTCGTCGGGTCTCAAGGCGGGCATCGAGTAGACGAACACTGTAGACACCAGCAGTGCCGTGTTCCAAATGGCGAATGTCATAAAGTAGTAGTAAAGAGCCAGCCATTTCTTAGTATTGCAGGCCAAGGAAATGACCATGGCCACATTTCCCACAACGCCGACCACGATCAGACACATAGTTAACACACCGTTGATCCAAAATGAGAATGTACGGCCGAACGTGCGTCCATCACTGAGGTTGGCCGCAGACTCATTCGACGTGCTGACCAAGAATATATTGGCCGCAGTACAGTTGATATTGAAATGTTTGTCGATCATGATTCGTGCGGTCGAGCTTGCACTCGAAATCACTGCTCGATATGGACAGTGTGAGCAAGGCAAGCAAGCTGCGGCGACAGCAAGATCAGATTCAAACCTGTCTACGAATATCTAATAATTAGAATGGCTTCTGTTTGAACCATTCGATGTTGACGAAGGAGGCGAGCAAAGAGAACTACAAGGTGGCTTGTTGGAAAGAAAGGAGGTGGATAACAGAGTCAGAGCCTTTCTCATATTCAGAGGCCCGCGATAATTGCAATCGGAGAAGGAAGCGTGAGAACTGTTTCCCCGGCTTTACGCCTGGACTGGCTTAGGCGTAAGACGAGGTTAGCGGAAACGCGTCACCAACGTATCCGATGAACTGAGCGTGGCCAGTACAGCTTGCCCTTCACTTGCAGGGAATTCAGGACGAAACGAGATCGTCTTCGCATGAAGACAAACAATTAGGAGTGAGCACTTATCCACTTTTTCTTTCTGGCCGGTGGTCCTGGCTTGTCACTCGATCATTTTATCAGCTTACTGCTGACCGTCCTTCCGACTACCATACACGGTAGCAGACTGGGCACAACTGGTACAAAAAAGGGGGCTTTTAGGAGGGCATCCATGTTGACGTATTTGACACACGAAGCCTTTTTATTTTAAATTAGAACCCCCGCACTCTCTCCTCCTACGGGCGTTGCATAACCAGAGTTTGCGTGTCAGAACCACTCGCTCAGCTGCCCTCGGGCTCTTTCACGTTCGACTTCCGCAAATCGATTCCTCTCTAAAAATGTCCACATATTTCAACGTGCACGCTCTCGGTTGGAAGCCACCGTCACCTCCTCAGAACAAACAGAAGGTCGCTTGAACAGTTTTTCAAACGCGTACATAATCAGCTCCGCTTCGGCGTTTTCTTCAATGACCGGTTGGGCCCTCCGAGACCCATAAGACTCGTGAAGAACAAACATGGTTGGGGCTAATTATAGTCAAGCCCGCCCGAGCTCATCAGATTCGACCTGGCTGGCTGGCCGAGTGCAGTTGTCATCTTTCATAACGAATTGATAGATCGAACAATGACAGCATCTGCCCTCACTCGCTTCCCGCATATGCCCTGTGCACGACTCTGGTTGTGAGATGAATAGTTTGATCGCACAACCACGAAGTCTCGTTGTCATTGACCAGTCGCATACACACGCTATGCACTGATTCTGAAATAATTATTGGCCGCGGAACTTTCGGGTTTCAAACACAGCACCCTTGCTTTGACACCCTGCTTGGCCCTGACGGTTTTCCTGGCTAAAACCTTGATTTTGTTACCAGCGACCTCAGCGCACCTCGAAGGTTCCTTGTCAACACTGCGAACATGCCTTCACTAAAGGGGTCATGGTCAAGTAGCTGTGCTGAAATCAGAATGGTAGGCCTGATTAGCTCCCGTTTTAGATGAGTTCAGGCCCCTCTTTAGTTCTCGTTGGTTGCCCCATTCAAGCAGGTGCCGGGCCGTGCGTGCAAACAGTTTCAAAAAGGTGTTCAATAGTGCGCTAGGACTTCGACTGTGTCCGAATGTCCTTGTACCTCATAAACGAGTCTAATATAGTTTTCAAACAAGGCATACGGACAACGCAGTTAGGGCCTTTCTGGCTTGTTAGCTAATTTGGATCTAGGCTTATTTTAGAAGTCGGATCGAAAATAGCGATATCAGCTGTTGACGCAAAAAACTCTTATGAAGGCTCGTGCGCAAAGGCGAATCAAAGTCTCAGAAACACATGCCTATACTTCAATGTATATCCCTCCTCACGTCTTCGAACGATAAGAGTTGCCAGAAACAAAGCTAAAAAAGTAAGACGCTTTGGCTCAAGTTTGATTTTTGTTGCGGAACAGAAATAGCTTTGCTCTTTTCACCCAGATGAGCAACACACTAAGTTGTTGTGGGCAAGAGGCCATGCGAGAGCATACACATAATCAATCTCACTTCGTTTGATGTAAATGAAATCGGAAATGACAGCGCATTTCGAGATGAGATTTCACCAAAATGCTAGTGAATGCGTGTAAGTGTACGACAAAACGTGAGGAAGTTTATCAAATTTTAGTACTCTTGTTTGGTCAAATTACTTCATTAGTTTATTGCTTGCTAATGTGTTCTCTGATCACCACAACAAACATGCCCTTTTCTAGAGCTGATTTTGTTACGTTTGCTGCCACTCATAGTCAGTCAAGCTTTTAAAAAATAATTAAGTCTTGCCTCGTTTTCTGCGACGGCAAGGAAAAATAAAACATTAAAGTTGTGTATTTACACCACATAGACTACTCCAAATAGCATTTCGCAAATCCGGAATGCAACGTCAAGACCATCCTGTCTGACATACGTAATGACACGATATGCATTAGCCAAACACTGATGGAGTGCGATTATGCCTCAACTCTGACATAGACACTGGTGGGTGACTTTGACTTGGACAAGTAGCATTGGATGGGGGTGAAATAGCAATTCCTATATAACCGGTTCAGCTTCCAAAGCACAGCCTTCTCCGAAACGATGGCGTTTTTCTTGCCCAAATCGAGACTTTGATTCTTTTCCAAAGACGTAAGGGGGTCGCTGAGTGGCGTTTCTTGGCTGCTGTTTAGATACGTGTCCCTAAAAGAATAATCTGACGGGTCCTGAAAATCACCTGACACAAAACCTGGAATTACCTTTTCCCTTGAAAGCGAATAAAAGTTCCACTGGTTTTAACTTTATCATTTCGGCGAGGCGTAGTGACTTTTCTGACATGCCGGCAAGAAATGCATGCCAAAAAACACATCAAAATAACGAACTGTGGACACCGCATCTTGGCTCGCACAATCTTGCGTACCAAGATGTTCACCCGGTAGGCAGGCACCAATTGCGATGGTTCCCAAACGCTGCAGCTTATAATGAGGCTTGACATTGTGTACAAATTGGGGTCTGCATTCTTCTCCTCAGTCTTATTATGTTAGCTTTCAGGTTCAAGAGCCAAGAGCCTGGCCTTTCTTGCTAGCGTACAGGAAAGGCGACCTGGAAACTCAGTTACGTCAGGCATTAAAGATCGCTTTCATATTCAGGATCAGAAGAAAACAAGCGACGGCCTGACCACACGCTCGATTCTCCATCCACGTACGCAGTCTTGGTCACTGCCGTCACTCTTCCCCCGCCTTTTCGGTCGTGACATCAATAAAGATCACTTCCTGTTGTAGCCTTCGTTCCGTCGACGCAGCACGTAAAGAAGGGGCCCCCAAAACAATCAGTGCTCAATGATGTTCGAAATCAAGCCTATTCTTTCTTAGTCAATATGATATCATTCATGAGGTTATCCGCCTCCTCTTGCTGCCTGACACATGATAGGCCAGGCCTGGATTCTTGCGAGTTTCCCTCTGATATCCGCTTCTTCTTCTTGTATTGACGCAAGAACCTGGAGATTTCGGTTCTTGAAATACTTGTTCTCGTCCAATCAATCTAATAGTCCTCGAAGGCGCTTGTGCCAGTACTGTGGAAGAAAGCGAGTCTCTTGCATCCAAGGTTTGTAATTAGGATTCAGTCGGGGTATCACTTTCTTTAAATTGGTCTGTGCACCGCAACTATTCTTCTGCAAGGTCACGGAACGAACTGTTTTGATCTCGCCTACTCCTCAGCAAGATCGGTGTAGGATTTTTTACCTAGAGCAGAAGATCGTCTACTCATGCGACGAAACATATCCGGCATATTGCTTGTTGTTATTCTGTGTGCATGTGCTGCTGAGCATGTAAGCGGTAATGGAAGGAGAAACTTTGCTGCATCGTTTTGGTCAAGGTGAGTGTCAGGCTGGTTAATTTGGTTTGGAACTACTGTACACGACACTTTCAGATCGATCGCACCATCCAAGCACTTTTATCGAGGCGTTGCTGTCCAGCTAAAGTCGCACGACGTTTCGAAGAAGAGAACACGATACGGTGTGGTCGAATGGGACAAGCGACTGGCTGCGAAGTTGTCCGAGCGTGGGCTTTACCGAAATTGCTACTTCTCACCGATACAGTGCTGGCTTAGTGTGAGGGCGCATTGAATCGTCTTTGCTTTCATCAATAAAGATTTGCCGGAGCGATGTAATGCAGACTGAAGAATCATGCTGGCATAATAAACAGGTTGGACCAGCTAAAGTCATGCTCGCCTTGTCAGGTGATTGCGAATCCAGTCTTTACTTGGAACATCCATGGTCTGTCCGTCATCGTGGGTGTGTCCTTTCAGGCCATACGTTCAAGTTCAAGGCAATTCAATTTCCTCTAGGTTCATATTGACAGGACTAATTACAGTACTTATAAATGGTGGGTTTTGTTCTTGGAGCTTTACTGAAGAATGTGCGCGACAGAAGGCACCTACTTGTCACACTTAACGCGCTTGGCAGCTAATGAAAACCGCTTTCTACTGGCCATTAGTAGCGCAGCAACATTACACCAACACCCACCAAAAATCAGAATAGAGTTAGGAGAGAATACAAAAGCAGGAACTGCCCGAATACGTTGGTCAGATAGTGTCGCGCAGTAGCTTCCGGACCACAGTATGCTCGGGCTTACTCCGCTTGGCATGGGTAAAATTATTTTTTCTAGCAATGGACAAATCATATTTTAAACCGACTCTGTTCTAGGTGTGATCCTTAGGTTTCAATTAGCTGTATCAATCTGCCGCGATGCCCAATGGAACAATGGGCGCTACTGCTCGTTCATCAAACCCGTGACTACGACCAGTTGGCACCAGGCACGCAGCCTGTGCGCGGAAATGGACGCTCGTCTACCCGAGTTTGACACCAGCAGTGCTCCAGGGCCTCTGTCAGACTTCCTGTAAGCACTTATTAGGGCGTCGGAAGCAGTTTATAAATGGTGGTTTTCTTTAAGGCCATTCCCATCTGTTACAGCAGTAGGTTACGTATCAACAAATGCGTCGAAGAATACGTATTACAGCGTGGCCACTGGGCAAGTCATGTCGACCACGTACTGGATGGATCAATCGCTTTCAGTACAATCCATCGGAGCAGCTTATTTGGAATCGCAGACCACGGGAGTAAAATCGCAATCCATAAAGCATAGTTGCCCGCTGGTTATGTGCGAAGAGGAACACAGTGAGTAAAGCATTCGCTCGCTCGCCCAAGTTCAGACGTTCAATAATATTTTAGCGAATGCGACGAAGCTAGCATGCAGCCAAATGAAATCATATTTCAAGCCTCTTTTCGGTGGGGCTCTCAAAGCCAATCATTTCGCCACCCCGAACGAGTTCGAAGCCCTGAACATCAGTGCAAGCAGCTCTATTAGCAGTCTTGGTTATGTATACACAATTGGTGTGCATAATGTCACCGTGCCTATTTACCACTTTCAAGTAGCTCTTAATGGAACTGTCTACGATCTTATCGCAGTTGGGCAAAAGCAGAAAACTTATTTGCAGCAATCACCGAACGGCGTTGCCTACAGTTTGGTTGGTATCATAGGGTACGCCTTACCTGCTCCGACCAGTTTCAGCCTGCCTGTTAAATTATACTGGGGCAAAATAAACTCAGCTTTGATCACGACATCCGCAAGTCTGACGATGAGTCCCTCTTTCCACACTACCGTCAGCTCAAGTCCTAGCACTGCGCCAAGTACAAGCTCGACAAGCCATTTAACGAGTGGATTGTCCTTTACTAGCTCTACCACTTCCAACTTGAGCTCCATTTCTTCAGTTCCGATTTGGATCACTTCATCAATGCTTTCTACCACCACTCGAATTAGCCCAACCTCTATTATTGCTAAATCTGCTTCAATGCTAAGTTCGACCAAAGTCACTGAAAGCCTGACTTCGATAGCCTTGACAACCACTAGCATCATCCCAGCGCCTATTGAATCTGCTCCAGCTCCAGCCCCAACGAGCCCGGGTCAACCACCAGCTCAAGCTCCACCGAACCTGGGTCCACCTCCAGCTCAAGCTCCACCGAATCTGGGTCCACCACCAGCTCAAGCTCCACCGAATCCGGGTCCACCTCCAGCTCAAGCTCCACCGAATCTGGGTCCACCACCAGCTCAAGCTCCACCGAATCCGGGTCCACCACCAGCTCAAGCTCCTCCGAATCCGGGTCCACCACCAGCTCAAGCTCCACCGAACGGGGGTTCTAACAGGGGGAAGAGGCAAGCAAAGGATGCGTCGACAGATACGCCTTACGACGCCCTCCTGACATTGGGTCCCAGTTGCGATCATTTGTGCGATCAGGCAGCTTACACTTTGGAGACGACAATTTACTTGCCTCGTGCAACGGATGGAAATGGATATTGCTTGCTGTATGACGGTATCTTTCCCCTATATTTCCTTCAGTCCGAAGAGTACCATATACATTGTTTCGGTGTGTATTTAGAAACGACAACATCAACAACAAGTGGCACGAGCGGATCGGAGACGACTACCTCTAAAATCATTATCACAGCGACAACCATTACCACTAGCACCTCATCAGGTAGCACATCTACGCAGAGCAGTACAGTCACCTCCATAAGATCTGATTTACTGTCGATGAGCAGTTCCGCGACTAATGTGAAAGCGAGTACCGCATCGACTAGGCAATCACTGTTCTCAAGCTCATCACTTGTTGTAGCACCTTTGACCTCCTCGCGTGTTGTCTCATCAAGCTCCTCATCAACTCTTATTGTGTTGCCCGCCTTTTCATCGGCGAAAACACTAACATCATCGATCACTCCACCGTCAACATCTGTGGGTCGATCGTCAAGTTCCACGTTCGGAATAGCACCGACTTCTTTCCACACACCTCTGTCGCCAGCGACAACCAACCAGTCAGCATCCTACACTTCTGAAGTAGCACCGACTGTGTCCCTCAGTCCGTCCGAAAAGACTACAATCACTGCAAGGATCTCGATGCCGGCTTCTTCAACCCGCGATACCATAACTTCCGCCACCATCAAAATTAGTCCCATTGGTTCCATGTTCTCTACGCTCTCAGGCATTGCACCTAACCCAGCTAACCTTACGGTGCCAAACGCAGCAAGTATCCCGTTATCATCTCGAGGCCTTGGTGACCTGGGTTCGGTCGCCTCAGCCTCAACCTCGACCGCTGAAGTCCTACAGGCCATGACCGCCTCCACGGCCCCCGAGACGCTCACAAATGAAGCTAGAGCAGACGCAACAGAGCCTGATGTCGAAACGAGCATAGGTACTGCTGATTATTCCTCAGCTTCTGTGGTTTTCTTTCCACAACCCACTCTTGATTCTGAAACGCAATCCTTGCCAATACCAGCGCCGTCAAGCACAGTAGTTGTCATGGCCCCAGGTAAGGAGGAATGCGGCAATTTTAGCAGGCATGATATCATATTTGTCGTGCATACACGGGAA
This sequence comes from Mesodorylaimus sp. YZB2_4, assembly GCA_030248295.1. Classification (NCBI taxonomy): domain Eukaryota; kingdom Metazoa; phylum Nematoda; class Enoplea; order Dorylaimida; family Dorylaimidae; genus Mesodorylaimus; species Mesodorylaimus sp. YZB2_4. The sequence continues at coordinate 889,961 of JASANH010000938.1, forward strand.
ATCTGCTGACCTGACGAAGTGATGGCAGGAGCCGTAATAGGTGGTAACGTACCGACGTGTAATTGCACGATCCTACAAGTAATTGTTGGTATTTTAAAATAGTTGCCTGAACCTTTGTGTCACAAACTCAAACATTTGAGCATAACAGCATCGAAAAATTTACCTACAGTAGATGTTAACATACGGTACTCTCATGCTTAAAATACAGTGAGTTCATGCTTATCCTGGTTAGCACCAGCCCCCCTAGCAGGGAGGAAACTTATTTTTAGACTTTGCTAAACCTACGAAATACGTTCTATCACTCTATAATTCCAGCGATTATTACCCCAGACACCGCGATCAAGCAAGCTACGACAACGTATCCACTCACCGAATTCGAGCAGAAGGTTGTGACCACTTTGCAAAATCTTGGTTGCACAGTGCTTATCGGTTTTCTGGTTGCGACTATTGTGATAATGCTCTTGGCCAGGTATCTCCCGATCCTAGTCTCCTCCACTGTGTGCCAAGTCTTCTATTTTAGAGAATTCTCCGTGGAACGGATCTTGCATATGAACCAAGAAATCGCCCTCCTCGCTGCACATATTCTGATATTTCTGTTTCGGGAGTCCGTTTACAACAATGTGAGTTCTGGCTGTTTGTTTGTGTAGCTGAAAAGGCCGGTACTGTAGTTTTTCAGTCTCTTTGCGTGGCCGTCTCTATTTGTCTGCAGTACTTCTATATCGCCAGATACATGTTCCTGTTCTTGGAGTCAGTGCAAACTTACGCAATCATGACCAATGTGATCAATCAAGGCGGTTACTTCAGTCTTGCTAGCACTCTATTTCTTGGTTGGGGTATTCCGGGTGTCATTACTTTGGTAACCGTGGCAATGCGGTACAAAGAGTACCCGTCGCAGTACAGGTGAGGTGGGAGCAGGTTCATCATAGTAGCTTTGTTTTCATTTACTCATTTCAGTTGCTGGCTGAATTTGGGCAAAGACGTGTGCATGGGCACATTGATACCGGTCGTGTCCTTCACCATCCTGACCATCATCACGACCGAAGCTGCAGGAACAAATTATTCTAAAAGATGGCCATTGACAGACTCGAACCAATATTGGGTGGCGACGTAAGTGCTCTGACTTTTTTCCTATTGTTAGCAATCGACCGTAAGCTTTTCAGAATCAATCAGAAGTGCATGTTATCACTTCTGGGAGTTTGTTTTTCGGCCTGGGTACTTGGATTCTGGGCCGTCTACCTCTTAAACATCCCAATGTTTGGTATAGTATTTGGCTTGAACAGCACACTGGGAGCGTTGACGTTCGTGTTCCACGTGTTGGGTAGTAGAAAGGTAAGACTGAAAGGAAATCTGGTCGATAAATTGAGGGAGTGAAAATTTCAGGGTGTTCTTTATTTGAAAGCGTTGTGGACCAAAGTGAGAAAACGTAAGGCTTAGTGAAAGAACTGAAGTGGATTCTACAGTGGTACAGAAAAATGATATGTCCATCAAGAACGTGATACTGTATGCATATTTTAATCTGCTTGAGGCTTTTCTATAAATTTGCAGTATTTTCATTTGAGCTGCATTGGTCAGGACACACCGCTTCTCTCGCGCTCTCGCTGTATGCCCTGGTGTAATAGGCGTGGATACTTTGCACTTGTGACTAAGGCCATCCACTTGCTTGTCCCAGTATCCCCTAGGATAGGCCAAGGATTTCACTGGTCATCGAACAATCTGTACGTAGCTTCGTTTTTTTTTCAGAGTACAGTACTGTATTTACGATTAGATGAGTAAAATGGCAGTCATTCGTCCAAAGCACCTGTTCCGGACCCCTCCTCTTTTGCTGATTCAAAATACGGTACACATCGTAGATGCCTGCCTCGGCAAAGCATCACTTATTGTTAGCCCGTACAGACAAACATATTGTAGGGCGATAAGGAAGGCGAAGAGAAGTTTTGTTTTACGTCTTGGCCCTCCTTTATCTATGTTGACACACTGATATAGCAAAACGGTCCCGAGTCGCCCCTGGGCTGAAAAACGGGGGCAATGAAATCTGGTTTAGTGACTTAAGTATAGTGCGAACAGACGAAGCATTTTTCAATCTCCCTTTGCCTACTCGGCAACCATGTCCACATTTGTAGTTCATTATTATTCAATATCTTTGCTATTATTACACTTTTGGACGCATCAGACTCAAGTATGGGCTAAAAAACCTTGGATTGAAGTAAGTAACCACAGCATCGAAGTGGGACCAGGACCGAATGCTTTACGTTTGAAAGAGGACGAATCGTTCGTCATGAGCTGCATTATTCGCGGAGTGTACTCGCACGATATTGCCACACATGTGGAGTGGACTTACGAAAATGAGTTGGACGAGGTGTTCAGAGTAGAAACATTGGAAAATGATGACGTCGAATACGATCACGTGACTGGCACCACTACTTACAAATTCGACCATCATCCAACATCAGCCGACGCTGGAGTCTACAACTGCACGTTTTTCCGTGGTCCTGAAGTCTTGGCGCGGGGAACAATTCGACTGACTTGCGACCCAGTGCCGAAAGAAGGAGCACGGTCTTGGCGCGGATTGAAAGAGGACGATCCGATGAGACGCGATTATAAACACGTGCCCAGCTATACCATATACCCAGGCGATGAGCAAATGCTTGAGTGCCGAGCTACGGCTTATCCCAGACCAAAGTTCAAGTGGTTCCGAGTTAATAAGGGTATTGAAGACGATGATGTAATCGGGACGGCGCCCAGGATACCCATACCTGATCAATCCATGCTGGGTACGTGTGGTTTGTATGACAAATCTCAACCTGCCCAGCCCCGATTAGGCTAGCTCCCAGAGCTAGCTGGGTGAGCACTAAGGTGTGTGCCACTTCTCCCTCGCACGTTATGTGGCGAATATGACCACGGATGATGCGCCCTTTGATGATGCTGATGCATGGCTTTTTAGATTCCAGTAGCTCCGAAGAAATCGAAGAGGAGGACCTGCACGTGATCGCTAAAGGCGATGTTCTATACATAAAGGACGCACGTTTCGAGGAGCGCGGATATTATTGCTGCACAGCCAATAACAGCGACGATTACTCATTAAACCTGTACTTTCTCGTTCGAGTCAAGAACCCATTAGCCGCTTTATGGCCATTGCTAGGAATCGGCATCATTGCCGCCTCCTTGGCCTTGATAATTGGTATCAACGAGCATTTGCGTCAGAAAGCCGAAGCCAAGGAGCGAAGGCTGGATAGCGAGAAAAGTGGAGAGCCAGCCAGCAGCATACGCTTAAAGCAAATGAGCAGTCTTGAAGGAGATGTCAAACAGCGACTAAATGCCAAGGGTGCCAACTGACTGTGAGCCGAACGATGGGTCCTGTGATGTGCCTTCGCGCGCTATGCCTGCAATGTGCGTGAGTGCGTGTGAGTGTAAGTAGCATAAGAGTATGACAGCTCTACCACAGTGTGTGGCTAGATCGATATCGATCGTTGGTGTACAAGGTCAAATGGTCGATTTTCCTCTGAAGGCAAGCCTAGAAAAACGATTGATCAAGTCCACTAAGCTCTCCAGCACTTCTACACATCTTTACAAATCATTCTTATCCCCTTCGTGCAATCTACCGCAATCCCTCGTACTCTCCGTAACGACATGCTTTCATAAAGGACCAACCACAACTCACAAAGCTGATAAGCGTATTCGAGCACCACCAACCCAGATGAGAGAAATTTTGCGAAGTGCTTGTATTCGATTAAGGAAAGGGCAAAAACGAAAGAAAAAACCTCGATGTGCTTTGTTGGCATCCGTTTGCGTGATGGAGCTGTGACAGGCGGAGCACGAAAGTCATTTATCAACGATATATGTACTGCTTCTAAAACTCGACTGCCTCGACGCAACTGTCGTAAATTTCTGTGTCCCCGCAACGCTATTTTCGTAAAGCGATACATAGATTATTCAAGGTCTAGTTTCAGTCGAGGACTGGGACTGTGAAGTATGTACCAGTTAATTTGATGTGATAAGGGAGATATGGACAATAGTAACGAAAAGGTAAGCATTCTTAAAGTGCTAGCCCTGAGATTGGAATCGGGCAGGACGAAAAGATTATTTTGGGTCAACAGACTTGCCTAAGGGAATAACAGGAGCATAGAAATGATTTTAGAACGCCAATCTGGAGAGGAGCCCATTCAAAGAGAAATTAGCACTCGGTTGTTATTGCTCCATAGACGCAAGAATGGAGCGCACAGCTGTTTAGGCTCGGCTGCGAAGTATCATTCTTCACTGGCAACAGGAGTACTTTCCAAGCTTGGGTCATTAGTCAGCTAGCATGGAAAGCCGCCAAAAGCACGGCCTTTCAGGTCAGACTCAACGAAGGTGTGAGACGAAGGCAGACTTCAAGGCTGTGTTTACTTGAAGAAGGTTGAAATCTTGGGATGCTTTTAGTGTCATTGCCTCGAGTCTTGTATGCTACAGAAATCGAGCTATGACGGGCGGGATCTCAGCCCGTCATTCCATCAAGGTTTTCACGCTGTTTCTATGTTTCAGAGACGGCTTCGTATGGCCTCAATACCAAGAATTGCACGACGCACTACCAAGCAGAAGATCTATCCGATAGCTGTCAAGGTAGCCACCCAAAGTTACATTCATGGCATCAAAGAAATGTACGAATCACATTCAAGACCAGCCCGAATATTTTGGATATCTCTTTTCTTATTCTGTTTGGGGGCAGCAGTGTACGAGATTTATCAAGTATTTCATTTATGGCGCGATGAGGGAGTGGCAACAAAGATATCAATGGAAACCGTACCTATCATGCAGTTCCCCACCGTCCTCTTCTGTCCAACCAATTGGCTCAATAAGACAAAGGCGAAAGAGATGAACTTGCATCAGGATGCTCTTAAGTATCTCCTGTCAATTCTGCACCCAGTCAACAATCGAGTACCCGGTGGATATTACTGGCCCAACGCCGAACACAAGCGACTTCTTGAACAAGCTATGAATGCCACAAACAGCCGAAGCGTGGCTGATTTTATGCTGCAAGTAAGTCTTTCCAGGGCTGACCCATCTGGCCACTGTGGGTTCAATTGGCATGCACAGCAAGCAATAACGTCTCCTTGAGTATTCCGCGGTATGCTTCTTTTGCTATCCCCCCCCCCCATTTCAGATCAGTATGGACAAATCCGCAGTAGACTGTTCGTGTTGCGATAGTGAGTCGATCGATGCATACGTGACCAAGTTCGGCGTATGCTTTATCATCGACATGTGTGTCGTGTAGGCGCAGTGGAAGTAAATGTTGTTAACACGACATAGCAGAATGACGTGGAGGCCGTGCGTCGTGTGGATTAGAAAGGCTGAGAGAGGCACAACCTTTCGCTATTGAACCCAAAGTAACAAGTGAACAGCAAACCATAAACAAGGACCTACTGCAATTACATGACAAAGAAAACCGGTGTATTTCCTATCATCAAAGGGTGAGGTGCATAGGTGGTCTTATTACAAGGGCAAAGGGCAGGTAGTCCGACATTGTCAATAAAGAATAAACTGGAATAAGTGCGCAAGAACTCGCGAATGTATCTTCGCGACAATGTGCGAGACACCTTTCCAAACTCACAGCGTACCCACTGTCATATTTTCTGTGGACAAACGTCACACATTGTGGAGTGACGATGTGAAATCTCCGCACAGTGGATTCATTTCATTGTACGAACATCGAAATTCAATCACTTTCTCCGCCAGTGACATCCTCTTCCTCTCACCCAATGTGCCAGTCTTGATCCGACTGACGTTGACAATGGTGAAACGCATAAGCACAAGGGTGAAGCCGTGTCACAATACGCCCTATCCCTACGCATCCGTCTTCCGGTGCGAATTGGAATGCTACGATCGAATCGAGAATCAGCGATGCAAGAACTGCTCCATGTTCGCAATTCTAGAGCACAACCCCAAGTTCGACCCTTGCGGAAAAGAGCACACTACGCGAGAATGCTCGGCAGTAAAAGAAGAACAAGGCAAGAAGGATTTCTTGGAATGCAAAAAGAAATGTGAACCCCCTTGTTTCGAAAAAATATACAATACGGCAACGGCCAGTGCTATGACAACACTAGCGCAGTCGCAAGAAAATTCAACGGCTGATGTCTTAACAGTGAGAAGCCTGCGAATACCACTTTAATAGTGTGCAGGCCCGCTGGTTTTTCAGGCCATGTTCTTATTTACCTCATTTACGGAAACTCTATTTGAGGACGTCGAGATCTTCAATTTCGACACGTTCGTCAGTTCATTAGGCGGGCAAGCAGGTGAGAACACCATCCAGGCTCTGACCAACCTACCTTCCGTAACTTTTTTGCAGGTCTGTGGTGCGGTGCAAGCATAATATCCTTGTTTCATTTACTAAGTTATTGTTGTTGTCCTTGTTTGCATTCCGTTAAAGATAAAAGGCGAAGGTCCTGGAGCTCAGTTCCAGACCGCGAGAAAGGCCAAGAAAGCGACGAAGAAGTTGCAGCTGGAGGCCAGATTGAAATCGAGGCACTTGACCATGATGATGACAAAACTAAACGAGTGACTATTATGTGATGAAATGAAAAGGGACGGATTAGGTGTGGTCAACGGCCGGGTTCTACGGGGGGTATAACATTATTGTGACAGAAGGTTGTCATGAAAAGTAGGAATGTACATGTTCCCTCTGTTCCACCGGTCATCACATATATGTTGTAGAAGTACATACATAGGTCTCAAATGCTATCAGATAAGCATTGAACCTGGACGCCACATATCTGAGTCATGTACATGAGATCGCCATCGCTTCTTTTGACGCACCTGTGTAAAGTGCCGTAAGCGGCCCGCTGTTCGCCTGGACCGATCTTGATTTTTGAGTCCGTCACGCACGCTGTGGCCACGGGAGAGCCATTGTCCAGACAAGAGTATTCCAGGTTATTGACTATCCATGTTTCACGAACCGAATACGACTTTCTGCCTTGAGTGCACGTGGGACCTAAGCAAACCACGGGGTATACATATAATTCGTAAATTGGAACAACCAATTCAAAGTAAATGAGCAGAATCCAAAGTGGCATCTGTGATCTTTTTTGGATTCAGCTTGAGCAGCGCCGGAGTGCGGATCAGGGAGCGTCAAAAAGAGATGTTTCTTGTGCTCGAATGACGAGCAAGGTGCATCATATAATAATCTACTGTACACCAGAACGCACTTTCCTAATAGCATACCTTGTCTTTCAATACCCATCGATAACACCGCATGTAGGAAACCAAACAAGAAAATGGCCGAGCAAAAGGTAGAATGCATTCTAGCAACCAGCCGTCCACCCACGACTTCAAAATGAAAAAGAGTGAACGAATTCTTCTAATTTCAAGGTATACTTCAATTTGCGTCCCACTTTCTCACTTTCACGTGTCTCGCCTTGCAACGAATGCGACCACTTCTAGGCCAATGGACCACGCCGAAGAAGACAGGTGGCATCGTGGATGCAAGAAACTGATATTTCTGGCAAAGTAGAGTAAAGCTTTCAGAGCATTTATAAAAAGACTTCACATAGTGAGTGGCCGCACTAACTCTCAGTGCTCTGCCATATTTTACGGGTTGAATGCATGCATAGACCATGCTACTTACCCTTGCATAGTTACACCAGAGAAATCAATGAGAGTGTAAAGTCTGTCCGCTGGTGGTATGGCTTTCAGTTACCCAGGGGTAGGCGGCTGACCACAAATCTGTGCTTAGTATCTAGTCTTCATTTTGTACTTTTAATGTCGGCGAACGCAAAAAGCAAAGACGACGAGCTCCATCAAGTTAGCGATGAGTCAGAAGTGGAATTCGCTCGGGGCCACTCGAAATTCGCGAACCTTGAAAAAGAATTTCCGTGCCTCTCGTCGGAATTTTATCATGAGCATGAGGCAGCAAGTGCTTCTAGCAGGTGTCGATCGATCAATCGATCAGTTTTCAAAACGACTAAAGACTTCAAAAAATCTGAGTCGCCTTCACCGACAAAACTTCTGGACGATCAGAATCGGAGTAGATGGAAGTTGGTTTCTGTCGATTCGTCGTCTTCGATCGCCAGTTGGAAATCGATAATATCATCTATCAAGAACCGAGCTTTGCCTGTAGCCTCGTCGACACCGCTTGGAAGGACGAAGCAGCTGATCGAAGGCTCAGCTGGTGCCAGTCTATGCGAAACTGGTCAAACGCGCTTACTTTCAACCTCCTCCCTGAATTCGACGATCGACGATCCAGTTCTGTATTACGGAGCTCCGATGCCAGGAACATCGATGGAACATCGCGTTGCTATGTTTCGAGACGCGTTAAGTATGGACGACGGTGAGAGTTCACCCAGTGCTCAACGTGTTCAAGAAGCGCCAAAGAATTCATCCTCGTTCGTCCCAAAGTTAACCTCGACTGCCGACGGGTCTCAGGAATTGTGCCTATCGCCATCAGTATCTCCGATTCTTTGATTCACTGACATGTAGTTTGGGTTTTTTGCGGCTTGTAACCGAAACTCTGTAGGGAAAGCAAGCATTTAAGTTTATGTGATCTTTAAAATTTGTTTTGTTTCAGTTATTAGTCCGAGTAAAAAACGGAATCTGACTCGCGATCTAGACGAGCTCGTTACTGTATTCCAGACAAATCATGCGACAAGTGAACGATACAGGAAAATGCCACAAAGACTCTTTTTGAAAGCGATAATACTAGAAAGCGCGCGTGTGACAGGCAGTCTAGGCAGAAAGCATCGAATGAGCACGACACAACCAGTCCACCCTCAACTCTACTCGTTTCTGCTATACACTCGTTTTGGCTACCAACTTTGATCACTTGTGACTCGATAACCTACAAGACACCATCATTGTCTGACAAGATAAAATGCACTACGATTATCCTTTTTGAAGGCCTTCGGGTCCGCATTGAACATCTTCTCCACACTTCTGCAGAGAATATGCAGCACCACTGGCACGAGCCAAGCAGCTGTGCTGGAATCCGTCCAGAACCCACGTCTCGCCAACTTTGATTTCTTGTCTGGAATCGGTTCTGCACCCAATGACTGACACTGTTCCATCGAAACGGCAAACGTATTTGAAGTTATTAGAAATAAATACGCCACCGGGCATGATCGTATGACCGTCTTTGAAACAGTCTTTGCCACCTATCGTGGAAAACATGAGTGGACTTTGGGATGGTTCTGGAAGGACGAGTAGTAACTTACCAACTCCGATAGAGCTACCCATTCCAGTTCCCGTACCAGTTCCAGAACCAGCTCCTGTTCCACCGCCAGCGCCACCGCTGGGCCCTGATTGCGCTCCAGTGGCGCCCATTCCTCCTCCGCTGGCTCCACCCACAACAGCAGCGCTCGGATTCGAGTGCGTACCCGCCATGCCGTCTGATGGCTGCCCTGCGCTGCTGCCGCTGGTATCAAACGTGCTTGGATCATTGCAGTTGACATTGTCAGTACCGCAAATGGCCATGCGGTAAAGGAGCCCACCGTCTGGTTTCTTCAGGCATTGATAAAGAACATCAAACCTGACAACGCTCTTGCCAGCCTGGACTTCGCTGCGGTCGGGGAGAACGCAAGCTAAAAACATAGTGGTGAAGGAATTTGAATGCTCGAAGATCGTATTCGCTCACCATCGATTCTTGTGGAGCCGGAAACGCAAGTATAGCGGAAATATCCGTCGGTCCACGACTCACCGCTCTTATACTCTTTCTCCTTGTCAGTGCAAGGAGAGCCTGCGAAAAACGTCCGGCGTACAATCTAAACTAGCGCTAAGACAACGAAATGAAGTAGGTCCAACTTACCGCCTTGAATTATCCCACTAACGTCGGGTGAGGAACCACTGGTTCCGCTTCCGACTCCAGTCGATCCTCCTCCTTCAAATCCGCTGCTGGTTTGGCCACCGCCACCTTAAAAGGTACAGATAGCAGTTGCCAGAATTCTGACACTGGTGTGCCCTTACCCATTGAAGAACCCACGCTGCTTCCGCTCGGTTGTGGCTGCTGCGGCTGCTGTGGTTGCGTGCCAGAATTCTCTGGATTAATCGAGCCAGAACGATACATGAGGTAGCCGTTTTCTAGTCGGATGCACTTGTGTACTGAACCGTCTTTGGTTACCGTGCCTCCTGGTGGCAGCTCAGTTCCATCGGGAAGAATGCATGCTGCAGAGCTCATATTAATTAAAGGGGCCATAAGAGAGGAAGTGATTCCTCTTACCAATCGCTTCCAGGTTCCCGGAGCTGCACACATAGCGCGTGCGACCAGTTGCGAAGGTAGCACCGTTCGTGTATTGTTGGCCCTCATGGACGCAGTAGGTCACTAAAAGACCACAGTGCTTACGGCACTCTGCATGAGTTGCTAGAACAGCTTTGGTAAAATTTCCTACCAGGAGCTACACCCCCACCAAATTGTTGGTTTCCTGTTTGCGATCCTGGCGCGATAGCTCCCATCGATGGATTAGCGCCACCGCCCATTTGGGCTCCGCTTGGTTGACTCGGTGCCACGACACCGATCGATGGATTCGCTCCGGTTCCAAGTTGTGCGTTAAATCCGCTGCTATGTCCGAATGAGCCTAAAATGACAGGATCCGCATTTGCTCCTTGAAGCAAGGCCTGTCAACTCACCTTCCATTTGGCTACCACCGCCACCACCGACGTTCGAGGACTGGCCACCCATGCCCGTGCTGCCCCCACCAGTGCCACCACTCCCACCAGCTCCGCCACCCCCTGCGACATTATCGCACACGAACCCAGGAGCACCGCATGTGCCAGCTCCGTACTCGAGTCCGCCGCCAGCAATTCTGTCGCATTTGTGCAACACGTTGGATTTGACTACCCTTTGGCCAGCAGGCAACTCAGTACCGTCCTTGAGAACACAGGCTGAAGAGCAGAAGATAGAGAGTGAGTAGACATTGGCATCTTATGCTTACCAATCATGTCGGAGCGCCCATTGGTGCACATGTATCGCACTTCTCTGTCCTTCCAAGACTCGCCGTTCTGATAGTGTATTCCATTGTCGTAGCAGGTGCCATCTAGTATGCAGCAAATCATGAGACAGGTGTGGTCGGCCCGTAACGAAAGCATGTCTTACCGGCTCGACCACCCGCCATTCCAGTAGGAGCGCCCCCAGTTGCGACAGCACCTCCGTTAAATCCGCTATCTGCTCCTTGCTGAAACCCCATCTGTTGAGTTCCCGCTTGTTGAAAACCCATTGACTGGCCTGATGCTCCTCCAAATTGCATGTTCGAGCCTCTGTCGCCAAACATGGCATCTCGAACTGAAACCGCAACCAAACTCAAGTAGGTCCCTACTAGCTGCTTGCCCTTACCTAAACGCCTTCTATGAATCGGCTCGAAGCTTGATCCCAAATCCGAGCCGGGACCGCATTTAAAACCGGGGCTGTTACAAGGCCCAGCACCGAAAGCGAGTCCTCCATCAGAAGTTCTAATACATTTGTACAAGACGCCGTTTTTGACCACGTTTTGTCCAGGTGGAATCTCACTTCCATCGTTAAGAACGCAGGCTAAAATGAAAGGATCTCAGACCAAGGAATACGACAACTGACTACTCAGGCTGTCTACCAGTCAGTTGTATGCCTCCATTAAGACACACGTAACGGACACTTCGTCCAGTCCAAGTTTCACCGCTGTTATGTTCTCTCCCATCGTCGTAGCACGTTTTCTCTAAACCAATACCGAATACTTGGTACATCGTCAAAACTGTCAAGTATTGGCTTACCACTTGTCATGCCTCCCACAGAGGACATTCCTGCGCCCCCGCCATTGGTTGATGCGCCTGCTCCAGTCATGATCGAACCATGCGCTCCAGTAATCGAGCTACTACCGCTTGTTTGCGACTGAGGTCCCGTGCCTACAACTGCCATGCTCGACGAACTGCCATCACCACATGAGAATCCTGGAGCTCCGCAACGCCCAGCGCCGTACTCGAGTCCCCTGGCCGTCCTGTCGCACTTTTCGAGTATTCCATCCTTGATTCTCCGCTGACCTGCTGCGAGGTTCGTGCCGTCGTTGAGAATGCAAGCTGAAAAGAACAAGAAGTGAGCCCTAATGCAAAGTCCGCCGTGGACTTCTTACCAATCATCACGTTCCTGCCGCTGATACAAGTGTACAGAACTTCCCTTTCGGGCCATCGCTCGCCTTCCTTATGCTGTGTGCCATTGTGGTAACAGTTCTCATCTGCAAAACCAGTCACAAGGAGTGTCTGCCTACATGATTTATACTGGCGGCGGCTTACTAGGAAGCCCAGACGCAGCGGACGACGCAGAACCAATGATCTGGGATCCAGATGGCTGTGTGATAACTGCCTCGGCTTTGGTGCCTGTCAAGGATCCTGCCCCGAATGAAAAAGCAGATGTGCATTGTCTCATTGTAAGGCAGTAACTTGTCATCCCTACCTGATTGGCCACTGCCTCCAACAACGACACCCTCGGCGATGTCGCATTTGAATCCGGTGGCGCCACACTTCCCTCTTCCATATTCCAGACCAGTGTCCGTTTTGTCGCATTTTTGGAGATATCCAGCTCTTACTACTCTTTGACCAGCCAACAGTTCGCCGCCTTCTTGGAGAATGCATGCTAGAATGAACGTGGACTACCGCTTGACACTCTGGCCACATCTCGTGTAGTCGTAGGTACCTACCCGTCATTTCCTTCTTCCCGCTCTTGCACACATAGCGGACCTCCTTCTCGATCCAAGTCGAGCCGTCTTTATGAGGCTGCCCGTTGTGGTGGCAGGTTAAATCTACGAGAAGGGCCGCTATGAGAGTGTACCCATTATTGTTCAAAGAATCCTACCAGGTGGTGCAGTGGTCGCTGATCCAGTGTTCAACAACACATTAATTCCAGAATTTCCAGGTGGGGGAGGCGGAGGAGGTGGAGCTGGGGCTGGAGCTGGAGCTGGAGCTGGTTTGGAGGCTGGCATGTATTCTGTGTCAGAGTCTGCAAATAACGAGTGATGATGTAACATTAGCGACCTAAGCTGATAATATTACCAGCTCTTATGACGTATGCGTGCGCCTTTTAGTTACACAAGCCAATTCGTTAAGGTACTCGAACCTCAATGTACATGGAGTATTTACTTACCAGTGCTCAACTGACTGTCGTCAGTTGTTGCTCCATCTGTTTTATTCTTCACGACTGATCCAGCAATATCGCACCTGAATCCTCGGCTACCGCACGCACCAGACACATATTCGAGCCGACCGTCGGGAAATGAGACACACTTATGCAATATGTCACCCCTTGCATACTGTCTTCCGGCTGCTAACTCTAGGCCAGTGCTTATGATACAAGCTGAAGACGCAAGGACATAAGCACTGGCAATGAGATGAATCAGAAACTTACAAGTGTTTTTTATTTTTCCATTTTCGCATGAGTGGCCAAATCGATCTGCCACCCATTTCTCACCGTTTTTATGCACCTTGCCGTTTTCAGTGCACGATGCACCTGCAACTGCTGGGTCGTCGGCTTGCATATCCGACCTGTCAAAAGCAATTGCTAGCGTCTGTTTTGCTCTTCCTTGGAATTCCATGGTAAGTCCATCGCTGGGTGCACTGTTGCCTGGAACAAAAAGATGCTTTTAATCCAGCTGCGTCGTTACTGTCGAAGTAACAGGGGCTCTGGGCTAAATGTTCATGCTTGCGTCTGTCTTCGTCTCATCCTTAGACCCCTCATGCGAGTACCCGTGCTCTTGTCCTGTTCCTTCATGCCACACATCCGCTCACCCAAGTTTCTCGTACCATCGCCAGAGGCCACTTCTGACATGTCACACCTGAAGCCGCGACTACCACACGTGCCAGATACGTATTGAAGACCACCATCAGACTTCTTGACGCACTTGTGTAGCACACCAGATTTCACCGCGTGTTTGCCACCAGATAGTTCTGTGCCATCGTCGAGAATGCAAGCTAAAAACTGGATCGCTGCTTGAGACAGAAACAGGGGCAAGCAGTCTCATACCGATGGTTAGAAGGCTTCCATCGTTGCACAAGATTCGAAATCCGTTGCTTATGCCTTTTTCTCCGCTATTGTACCTCTTTCCGTCGTAAATGCAAGGCATACCTGCAAATTGGGAAGCTTATCAACCGCCTTAATGGACGTGCATGCTGAGTTATACCATTCGCTATGGCGTCGTTGGTTCCAGGAGCTGAGGGTATCTGCCCACCCGTTGGAACAGACGATGAACTCCCGCTGTTGATCGTATTGACACCCGAGACTGGTTGTCCGACTGGAGTTGCTCCCAGTGATGGATTGGTATCGCTTTGAGTAATAGATGGAATGTCAAACTTTGGACCTTCATTGTTTGATTTTTGTGGTTGTACAGATCGCGACGGTGGTGGCGTTGCCATTGTGGCAATAAATACATCGCCTCTTGCTCGTGCGGCAAGCTGCTTCTTGATTTGGTCCAAATTGCCGTCGCAGGAGAGGTTTGTGAAACGACTAATGGACACTTGCCCACCAACGGGTACTTTCTGCCTTTGCCCGTTTAGGTCATTTATGTAGCACGCTTAAGAGACAGCTGCTGTAGGAGTTGCAGTCGCATACTTGCCACGCCAGTTACCCGTGATTTCGGCCAACATGTCTGGTCGACAGTACCACTCGAAGTTGCCGATGGTCTCGGTGGCGTTGAGGTGCATCAGAGTGCCGTCAGCCGCCAGACATCTGGGCTCTGAAATAGTTAATATCTGAAATAGGCAAAATATCCTGTCAACTGTAAACCGCGTCCGTCACCTTTGCCGCCAATAAGATGGCCCTATGAACCAAGGCAAGGCTCATATGGCAAGGGTGATGCCACGAGGAGAACAGAAAACAGCAGTCTCCATTCTAGCAGCTCCAAAGACTGAAGATCAACCCTCCAAACAGCTCACAATGCGAGCCCAGCCTAGAGCCTGCGGGCATGCTTCTGACATGCCGCTGCAGATTACGCAACAAATGCAGTCTTTTAGAGGCAACAAGGCGACGGCTATCACATATAGGTACTTCTTACTAGACCGTAATCAAATACGCCACGTACGAGCCATACCCACCTTCCAAGAAACGTGCACGTCCGTTCTCTTCCCAGCATTTATACCAGAATCCATCGATCAGGCGGGTCTCTCCCGCCGCCAGTTCCACACCCTTGGTCCTCTCGCTCCCAGCGCAGCCTGCAAACGACGTTGCCTGCAGTACGCCATTCTTACACAGGGCACCCTTGGTCCTGGGCCTGACTGAACTAACGATAAGGCGCAAGATTCTCTCAAGCAAGGCAAGTACCACCCACCGTTCTCTAACCAAAGGCAGCAGGTACAAGGCCATCTGGATGTATCATGTTCATGTTCATGTTCATGTTTTACCACATAACCAAACGCTTATGCGCACTCGAGGGGGTATCATTCAAAAGGCACGCCGTGACTGCCATCACAAGTGCTTACCGATAAAAGTGGCCGCGTAATCCTTGCACTGGTACTTGAATATGCTAACTTGGGTTATACCATCGCCGTGAACACAAATGACGGGCAAGCGGATCTCTGTTGCTGCAACAGTACAGGCTCGTCTTCATCAAACATGTCACATCAGTAAACAGCACTCAGATCAGTGACCTATATCTTAGGCACACTGGCCCAGTGCACATGCACTTGGAGCATAAACCATTTCTCTCCTCAGTGACCACCGCATTTCAGGGGTAAAGTGTAACACACTGTCATACCTTGTCTTACGAGTCTTCGTGCCGTGGTTGGCTTTATGGCCAAACCCAACAAAAACAAGGTCGCGATGAATAATTTCATGTTGCCTCACGACAGGCAATATAGAGCAGAGTAGTACAATCGGTCGAGAGGAATGGGGTACAGCTCTCCAAAATAGTTCTTGTCTTCGTCTTTACGATTTCGATCAAGAGCACCTGGCCTCCCATTGGGCTAGCAATGATTTATGACAATCTTCATAAAATCCTGTTTTTAGAACAGGTTTCTCATATACCTTTAAACACGATGAATTTAACTGCAAACAGTCTCTTCATTCAGTGTACGACAAAAAAAGCGTTACTTTCTCCAATTCACCCAAATATGGCCATCAGACGCCAATGCTCTTGCAAAGGGGTAGGTACCTACGACGATAATTGATGCGATCTGCGCAAGGTCCCACGCCAAGCGAGAATGTACTGGCGTTACAACCTGAAAACTTCTGTTCACCACGCGATTTTTTAACTCTCCTTAAACGGTGTTTCTTTTTCGTTTGCGACCGATTATATATAAACATCAGAGGGCGTGTGAGTTCTTGGTTCTAATAAGGCTCCAAAATGTAGTCGCGGATGATTATTTATTTAGAACACGGCTGTTTTGGCAGCCACTGGCGATTAGAGTGTTCGTCTTCTGTGAAGTAGGTTGCGACGAAAGTGCATTTATGAAAGACGTCAGAACTGTGCGATTAGGCCGACTAAAGAGGGACTGTGTGATGACTCTTTGCTCTTCGTAACTCGAGCTAATGCATGAAGGCAAGGTCAACATTTCAGAGCTATATATTAGACGAAGCACTCTGTGCAGGAGATCCAGGATGGCTAGCCCAATCTAGGCGTGCAAGGCCCCAGGTTTAACACTGGGTGTGTGAATAATAATAGTCGGGAGCCTGTAAAATTACAGGAGACACCAGAGATGAAATCGAATTGAGTTGAGCCCAAATTGAATTGAAAGTCAAAGTGTTTTGCAAGGCAGAGAGGCAAATGGTAAAAACAGATCTAACTACTATATTCTTCTAATTGGTGACCTGAATTCCTCAAACAATGTGTACACGCTTTGATTGATTCGAGAATGCGGTACTGAGCTGATCGCGACATGCCTCGCCCGCAATATCACGTCAATAAGTGCAATGAGACCACGCAAAGTTGAAACTGGAAGCAACAATGTTAAAAGAACACGGATACGAGGCGTGGGTCAAACAAATATGCTGAGAATAAGAGTAATGACTTTATTCAAGGCTACACATTCGTACCCTAAACATGGCCAGGATGAACTGCGCCTTGGAATTTTAATCTTTTCGGTCTCATGCACGCAACACAGCCGGGAGAAGGAGGTGTGGTTTGTCACTTTACGACTCGAAAATTCTTTGCCAACCCCAAAATGGGTATGGCCATTGTTTGAAACTAGTCAAATGATATGAGCGCTGGTCGCCCTCGTCACACAGTACAGGCCTTCAGTGACCTCGCAGAGTATTGTATAAAAGGGAAGACAGAACAGAGAAGAGTCATTCGATTCGATCACAGTCCCTCCCGTCAACGAGTCCCATTCACCATGCTTCGCCTGCTCTCTCTGATCTTGTGCATTCTCGCCTGCAATGCCGCTTCGTTGCAAAATGGCCAACAAGCGGCCGACACTAAGAGCAATGGTCAAACTTTGGACTGGGCAGTCTGCAATGTCAACGGACAACAGTTGAAGCCTGGTCAACGCGCCACGTCGGGCAACTTTGTCTTCGAGTGCCAGCTGAGTGAGAACATTGTCAGGACAACCATCGTCGCTTGCCTGGACGACGAAGAACCAAAGCGCGAACACCCCATAGGCGGTCAGTGGGTGGTCGGCGCTCGTCCATTTCGCTTCGTCTTCGAGTGCGCCAAGAGTGGTACAAGCACAGTAAGAAAAGTGGCTCAGTGCTTCTACGACTCTGACGAGGGCCAGGCCAAGTTGAATCCGGGCTCCGAACAAAAAGTAGGCAATAATGTGGTTCGATGCTTGCCACGTGGTGACAACGGTGTCCAATTCGATATCACATATGGAAAAGAAACCTCTGTCAACACTGGAACCAACGCAAACACGAATACGAACGTTGATGCCAACAAGAACGCCAACAGGAACACTAATACCAACGCCAATGCCAACAGCAACACCAGTACCGATACGTTTTCTGACACCGCCAACACCACCACCAACTCTGAGGCTTCTTCCAATGCCAGTGCCAACGCTGGCACGTCCACGAACACAAACTCCGACACTGGTTCATCCAGCCAAACCAGGGACAACAGCTGGGCTGTGTGCTACGTCGACGGACAGAAACTGACCCCAGGTCAACGCGCTCGGTCCTCCTTTTTCGTCCACGAATGTCAACTGGATGGTAGAATTGTGAGGACGCAGATCGTGGGCTGCTTGGACGACAATACCCCCAAGGGCGAACATGCTCACGGAGAGCGTTGGGTGGAAGGAGAGCGACCATATCGTTACGTGTTTGAGTGCACCAAGACTGGAGAAGTCACCCAAAAGAAAGCCGTCCAATGCTTCTACGACTCCGACGAAGGTCAGGCCAAGCTGGACGTGGGCACGGAACAACGCGTGGGCAAGTTCCTAGTGAAGTGCAGTCGATTGGGCGCGGGCGGTGTGCAATATTTTGTCAACTATATTCAAACCCAAGGCGATGCCAACTCGTCAGCTTCGGCCCCGGGCACCAGTGGTAGTGCTCCCAGCGTTGTTACGGCCAATGCAGGTGCAAGCAGTACCAGCAAGAATGAAACCGAGACCTCTCACTCGTCGAATGGTCATATGCGCAAGTAGGAAGCGATCTCGATACGAACGGGTAGTTTAGGGACCACGATCACACCTTGATGGCACTCACTTGGTTCCCGCGGTAGTGCCTGCTGGGCCAATGCGATGGAGTAGTCCATACTCTAGGAATAAACTGATAGCTGCGCACATCGCTGGTGGGGTGCACAAGGCCCGCCCTAACCGTGTCTATGCAAGCAATGCAGTCAGTCCCAGCAGAATCCTCTCCTAAAGCTTGAAGTGGAACCGACCAACTCAACCAACCTACAGTCAAAAGATGACACAAGTGACATGTAGCTGGGTTCCATTTTCCCAGTCTGCGCTTCACAAGGTGCGTCTTCTGACTCGATCCTCGATCCGCAGGCACACGAAACAGTACGATGGGAACTCACCCTCGGGCAACATGAGCGCGGATCCGCCCTCTTATTTTCTGCGGCATCGTGGTCGCGCATCACTCACGTGGGAACCGAATGACAGTCTCCATGTACATACGTACGAACAGGTTAGCATCTCTTGTGTGTATTTGGAGCAAGCGAGGTCGGCCCAACAAATACAGATTGCCTGAACAGGACGAGCCTTGTCGTTGCTGCGGGTGTGAAAGTACGTACTGTCATAGCCTTGCCCTGACTGTAGAGTGCTGCAGAGACGGCAGATCGAAACTCCCGCTTATATCGCGGTTTGTGTCATTTGCACTTTACAGTGTCTCGTCTGGGAGTGCCTTTACGCTTCTTCCACTTACCTTTTTCCCAGTCATTGTACAGCGTCTGTACGAGTCCAGCGCACGGGTCATATCAAGCGTGCTGTACGACCTATGTACATCCACGCCAGGTCTTCTTGCTCCAAGTGCAAATCTTGCAAATCCCAGTCCTGCCGACGAAGACTGGGATTTGCTCTGATGTGGTGGCTCCGAATAAACTTCCTTGTCGTCCTAAGTATAATGGAAGGTGCTAGGAGTTTTGGTTGCATCACTTCTGACAAATGCAATTCGCATTGTCCACCCTTTGGACGTCGGCTCACCGTTCAAGCCATGCCTACTGCGATACCTTGCCTCCGGACGATGCATTTCATTCTGGTCTCTTGCGGCACCCCTTGTTTAACCAGCTGCTTCCGCAGTGATCAAATCAACCTTCCACGAAATCCATCATATCCACAACCACATCATTGCATAAAAAGGTTTTAAAGCAGCACTTTTCAACTTATTAGAACCATAACCAATAAAGCAAAAAAGAAATGCCCTTTTGGCGTCCCATTGCAAAGATGTCACATTGGACGACAGTTCACAGCTGACCCCCCAACATTCACAAAAGCATCTCCCTCCGTCACAATTACTGTAACTTCCAAATCGACAAGACGAATCACAGTCCCCCCTTTCTAGCCGCCAATACTAAAAAAGTCTTACCGGAATGCAGAGAATCAATACGAAACAGAAATCGCAGACCACATCCAGCTGCTATGGTGAAAATAGTTCTCTGCCTTTTCTTACATTCGAGTCCCTGATTACTTGCTCCTCATTTAAATGCAGCCCACAGCCAGCCAACGTAAAAAAAGAAACCTAAATATAAAATTTTTTCCTATACAGGGTAAAATAGGAAGTGGTGAACGTGGTAAAATATGAGAAAATATTTTCTGTTCAAATATTTATTGACGATCACGTTTAATAGCGTCAATGCCGCATATCTTCGTGCTGTCGCAAATCCACTTTGACCCAATCACCTTTCTCACTCGAATGGCGAACAGCATCGATGACGGCTCTGACGTACTGCGCATCTTCGAAGCTGGCCAACGACGCCAGACTTCCACTCTGCCACGAAACGACCCCTCGATCGATACCGAACTGATTTCTCGATTGGATCGCACTGCTATGGCGCTGTTCCTTTTCGTACGCTGGCAAGACTTCGGCCAATTCACGGAGTAAATTTAGAAATCCACTCACATAGAAATCTGGAACGACCGAACGAAGCGCGAAAGCATCATTGTGATTGCCGGTCGAATTCTCAGTGCCAGCATCCGAGTCGGAAAACAACAATTCCATGAAATTGGATGTGGTTTGCCGACAATCATTAGCTGGTTGCCCGGCAGTGGTTCCTTTGGTTTTAGATGCTGCTCTGAAGCTAATGCCGTGGATTTCGTTATCTTGAATTTCCAATTGCCCTTCGGTTCCTGAGATCAAAAGGCGCTGACGGAAGTAAGGCCGTGAAGACGACGGCGACGACCCACCGCCAGTAGACGCCGGTCCGACACTAATCGACTCTGATAAAGCATTCAAAGTAACTGTAGCGACAAAATCGTTGTCAAATTTTAACAGGAATGAAGCAAAATCGTCAGCATTGACACGCCGGAACCCAACGCCTGCGCTGGATAAAGACGGCGAATGCTGGTGCTTAGCTTCATTCGAATGCGATTTGTCATTCCCATTCATCCATATAAAATCGGTTTCGTTAATCTCTTTCGAGTAGCCTCTTCCATCAGCTGCCGCCAAACCGCTGCACTTGACCATTCCTTGGACACGTGTAGCTCGTTTCTGAGTCAAATAGCTGATAACATCGATGACATGACACCCGACTAAGTTCAGCACGCCTCCGCCCATTGAATGCTCCCACAGCCAATCAAAGTGATCCGCCATTAACAGTGCGCCCGTTCGGACTGAACATTCGCAAGCGATCGGCTTGCCGATATAGCCGTTCTTGATCAACTCTCGAGCTCGCCGAAACACGTTCAAGTGTCGTAAGCCGTAGCCAACCAAGGCTAACAGCTGCGGATAATACTGAGCTGCCTGTACCATCTTCATGGCGTCCGAAGTGTTCAAAGTCACCGGTGCGTCGCACAAAACATGCTTTCCTATTCCCAAAGCTTTGATTGCGATCTTTGAGTGAATTTGTGGTCGACCAGTGATTATGATCATTTGAACTTCTTTTTTCAACAAAACTTCATCGGGCCGGGAAGCCGAAAATGGGATTTCATGTTCGGCGGAAGCTTGAATCGTCAAATCAGGTTCGGGTGTCCATAAAGCTCGAACATCGAAACGTAGTTTCTTCAAATATTCCACCAAAAAATGAACCGATTCCGATGGGCAGATCAAACCAACTTGACGGTACGGCATTTTTGACAAGCCGAAGACAAAATGCGAACTGACAATAAGATGGAAAGAGGCAAGGCCTCTACTAACTGATTTCGGAAAATGGGAACTACGGAGAGCCCGAAAGCCAGTGTCCTCTTTTCATATGTGACCGCTATGGACCACTTGCTGCCAGCTGTGATCAACCTACAGTATAGCCATGGACCAAACTGGGGCAGCGCGCACACTGGCTCGTCGGTTCTGAGATAAGCAACATGTGACGCTCAGGCCCCGCGTAATTCAAATTTCCATTAAAATACCTGCATTGAGTGAGCCTCCGCCGAGCCGCAATTTTATCGTTGCGTGCTCGTTTGCGACTACTTCATCGTAAAAACAGTCGTTGGCCACACTTTTCTAATTGAAACAGGACAAACTATTTGCACTCGGTCTATTTCAACTTGACATTTAGTCTTTACTCGAGTCGGCATTCTAATTATATCCCTCTCGAGCTGATGTTATTTTTGGGCACATATTGGAAGACAGGTCAGACTCGTTGCAAACAATAGCAAGGTCTACGTCAGCTTTCGAAAGGGCATTGTCGCAGAAAGAGCAAATACACTCTCTCGAACAGCTGAGCAAAAAATGTCAGCCTGGAGCCGTTTTTCGGAATGGAGTCATCTGTTGCTAGGACTCGAAGTTGGGCTGCCTTGCACAAGCAAAGACACCTCGAGGCCTGGACCTGGCAAATAATCTTAGCCACTTCCGTCCTCCAAGACGGCCAGGACACCTGCGCTGCTCTCGCCTCCTCTCAAATGCATTTCAGCATAGGAGCAGTGGTTGGGAGTGGAACATGCCAAAAAAGGCATCGGAAGTGACTGAAAAAGATATGGATTAGCAATTAGTTATCGATTGGAAGCCAGGCAGGTAAGGCTGGTCATGGGGTGGGAATCAATTTGTGGCCTGTCCCAATTTCGCGTTTAGAAAAACACAGTGCTGACGAAAAGGCATGCTAGCGTAACCTACGAGTCGACACATTTCATCGGCCCGGTTTTCAATGATGAATAGCCGCTAGATGCATTGATGAGTCTGACTGTGAGTTGACAAAAGTGCCCGCCTCGTTCAAATTAATGGTCGATGAGTGTCGGGCGAATGAGTAGAATGGGCCTCCTAGGCAACAAGTTTTGCTTCACTTGTGAAAAGATTTCAACCAGACGATGTTAGAATGGCCGAAATGTAAGCGAGCTGACGATCTTCTTTGAAATTTTTCTTTTCGCACTTGTTTTCGTTACATTTTGGCGAAATTCGCCCGACGAGACTTTTATATTGGCATTGCTGGTACGTACTGTATGCCATATTTGGAAAGCTTACTAGATGGTTATATTACATCTCTTTGTCTGTCTGAAAAAGGAAGGAATACTGTAGGTTTTTGATTCTTCGGCTGGATGAGCTAGGTAACAAAAACTTTTTGAATTTCCCGCTCAATAGAAACAAGATTAATTGATGTCTGCTGGTAGCGCCTATCTTGGAGAGATCAAGGCAAATCGACCCGGGGGAGTGAGCGGCGGAAATGTCGATGACGTGTACTGTATATACTTGGTGTGTAGCGTTTTGAGTCGAACCGGGCGGCTGTCGGAAGGCGCAGCCGATCCTTTGCTGTTAACGTACCCATGGATGGAGAGAGCGTTTAGGCTGTTGGCTATGTCGCGAGCGTTGTCTGTTCGTCTTCGATCAAAAGACGTGGTTCTTCGCGCCTAGAAAAAGTAATGTTCGGTGGGATCTGGGAGGGCTGGTCTTGGTCCATAGCGCGAAAGATTTCTCACTTTAGTTGGCTAATAGGAGGTGTCGTCTGCTCGGCGTTCGTTGTCTGAGCGGACGTAGGATGTTTCTATACATTTGCGTGACGCTATTCTAGATTCTAAACTTGCTTGTATATTCGCGCTTACTTTACTCTCGACTCCAAAAAAGGCCTTCGTCGTCGTTTATTAGTGCCTCTTTCAATTTACTCTTCATCGTGTCAACGGTCGAAGCGACTCGTAGTGCGTTGAAGAAAGTGCACTGGTTGCCGCTGGTTTCTGAAACTTATTTCGCTTACTAATTGCACGGGCGACTCGCGCCGGAATTCTCGGGTTTTCTGATTCTGACCGAGACTTGCTTTGGCTTTAGCGGAAAGCGTCGGGACTGCAAACTAGCCTGACACGTTTATAATCGGCCGGTTCCCGCTTTTTTCAATTAATTAGGCGAGTCAGTTTCTCGTTTCGATTTCAATTATCTTTCACGTTTCCATCTCTGTTTTGCTTACGTCGACTTTACTGGGTTTTCGACGTGCAATCAATCTTTGGTTTGTTCATTACTTTATCATTAAATTTCTTCGCGTATATTGTGTTTTTCTTTTTAGAAATTTGCACTTGAGTGTTGCGCCTGCTATCAGTTTCCTTTCAATATTTTCGGGCGATTCGATTTCGCGACGACCAATATTTGAAGATGCCGTCGCTTATTGATCGCGTCAGTACGAAGAGTACGATTTCCAAAGAGTACAAATGTACCGTACAATTGTTGGACGACACACAAACAATGACGGTCGATTTTAAGGTAAGCTGAGAGTGTCAAAAATTCGCTTTCCGTAGCGGTGAGATTAGGGATTTGCATAGAGGCCGAAGGCGCGTGTTTAGGCCAGAGATAAGTGGTGGAAAAACCAGCTTCCGGCTGGAAGACCACCTTATTTGTGGAAACCCACCGGACACACCCGGCCTGTCAGAAAAGAGAGATATAATGAAATTTTCAGTTTCGTTTCGGACTCTAGTTGCTAGCTTCAAAAAAGTGGGCTCCAAGTAAACTGAAGAGTTCCCGAGTTCATTTGGCTTTTATGCTAGTTGTAAAGACGTTCCGTTCCGCTGTTGACTAGGACTCTTTAGAGTGCACGAAGCAGGTCCAAATAACGTTTGCCTTGACGAGGAAGACTAGTATGAAGTTGTTGGGGACGGTGTTGGTTTGTACTTCGAGGCCGTTACAAATTGCGCGGGGAGAAACTATTTCTGTGCAACTCGGTTACACCGACGACTTTATGAAAAAGGGTCGCTGTTTGGTTGGAGGGTGTTGTATTGTTCCGGTGGGCGACTGTCGACAATATTAAGTTCCGTCGTTTTTACTATTTCTGCGACAAAAATTGAAGCAAGACAGAGTTGCTCATAGGGCGTACAACTGGTGTGGCCTAGACTCGAACAATTGAACTAGTAGGAACGAGGTGGAAGAATGTCGTTCGTACATTCGCCCGGGTCTACACCTAATTATATACCTATGTGTATGTAATAGGGCGCACTAGAATAAGGCTTACGTCATAGAGCGAGATGGGGTTTGCCAGCAAGGAATAGCCGCAGGGCTAATCTCAGTTACGGATATGGTTTCGTGTTGGACAAGAGGCAGTGATAGATGAGTCATTAATGTCAGACGTGTGTAAACGCTGGGCTCAGGTTGTGAGGGATGGTATAATAAGTATGAATAATAATAGTCTCATTTCAAAGTGTCTGCCCTGGACTGAAGGCAATGAGTTGGTATTACACTCGTTCGCGTTCGATGACATCGGCTGGGTGCGCGTTGGTTGGACGTGGTGACTGTTGTGACGGGGGCGACGGCGAGATGATTGAGCGATGAGTGAAGTGACGAAAAGAAATTCAACAAGCGAACGAATTGCGCGAGGCAATTGAGATGACGAACAGGTCGAGTGTGGTTCAAGGCCAGGAACAACCTTGTGTCAATATCCTGCTGACGGGGTTAACAAAACCCGATCGGTGTGGTGTCTCAATCGAATGTTAGTTCAACCAGGAGTAACAGGCACCAAACTTCAATGAGCCACCATCGACCAAAGAGCAATGAGCCTAGTTACTATCCGCCAACAAAGTAAACACCATGTTTATGAACTAGCGAATGCCTCGCTCAAAAATTAGATGCCACCGAAGTTTGAAACTCGATCCTTTTATTTGCCTGGCCGATTGTCGCTGACGCGTGAACCACTCCAACTCCTTAACGACTGCCTCCCTTTCTAGTGGCAAATGGAAAAAATGAGTCGATAAGAGTGAAATTCGACCTGAGATAAGAAACAAACACTATTAGCCGGGCGAGACTTTTCAGGCGTGGGGTGTAGAGTCGAGGAGACCTAGGAAGGACTTTGTCCAAGCGCAGTAGGGATATTGCGTGAGGCACATCTGACGAGAATAACACAACTGGGTGCAAGGCAGACTGTAATTATCACTTTGGGCCGGGGGCAGTATAGAAAGGGGCCGTGCATGACAAGATCTAGTGACTGGGGGGTTGCTTGCTGACACAGGATCGGCTATTAAGGTGCTGTTTTTATAGAAACACGACCTGGGCCAGTCAGTGGTGGACTACATCTGCGATATGATGAATATTGTGGAGAAGGATTATTTCGGCCTACGGTACGTGGATACGAATAGGCACAGGGTAAGTGTTTGGTTCATATTGGTGGAAACGGTTGGGGCACATTGGCAGTTGGCAATGGTTTTAAACTGTTTTTCTCTTCCCGGCGCAATGGATGTCGATCGAGTCGTGTTGGCGTTCTTCTCAATCTCGACAGAATAGTTTTTAGGAATAGGATGCAAGGAGATTTTTTTCGAAGCGCAGGATGCTCGTTTGCGTATGATCGAAAAAACGACTGCTGGTGCGAGAGTTGGACCCATTTGTTATTACTCGCCGACTCTAGGTAGCTTGGTGCAGTGAACCAGGTTCGGGCTGGAAGAAGAATCGTGTCCTGTTGGATGTTGGCGACTGGAATTCAGCTTGTGTCGCTTGTTCAACGAAAGAGTTATTAGCTGTAGCCTGTGCACTGAACGCAAAATGCTACGGGAACAATATTGACGCCGAAACCTTGAATGCGCACTGGGCGACCGTTTTGCTGCGTTTGATGTACAGCATAGGGCGAAGAAGACACTCTGGGCAGGGCAGCTGGGGAAGACGTGTTAGACTAGCATGGTTTAACATGCGGGACAAAGGTCACGACGAGGAACACCTTTGATCGTCATGCTTAGAAGCCTGGCAGCCTGGATGGGTGATAAGGGGCGAGGTATGTTGAGTCGCCCCCGTTATCAGGCTGGCCCTTGTTAGTAGAGGAGTACATTAGGAAAACTAAGCACGAGAGAGTAAATAAATATTTGCGAGCAACTGGACAGACGGTGGTTAGTGCGATTAGGTTAGCGCCCTAGTCCGAGATGATTACGGACCGTTTGTTCGGTGTTTAGGCCGAGGCAGCAGACGCGGAGATGAGAGATATCGATTAGCCTATTGAGGACGGATTGGTTTGTTTCTTGGGCGCTGCTTACGATACACACTCGTAATTCGCTTCCTCGTTGGCCGTGGCGGCTTATCGTTAGACATTCGTAGCCTAATAGAGGAAAGTACATCGTTATGGCCGCTTCGGGAAAAGGGGATTTCAATTTTTCTTGGAGCGAAAATTGAAAATACATTTGTCCTATTGAATGGCTCGGGGATTAGCTAGGTTTTGTATTTGATTCTAAAGACGCTGTCGGCGTTGAGATTCGCAGCATGTCGCCCTTTGGAAAAGAAGAGCGACGGGGAACGATACGATATTCACCAAGGCTAATATGCTTAAGCACGAAAAGTGTGAAGCAGGCTCTGAAGGTTGTTTTGTGGCAAAGGTGCTGAAATGGAGAGTGCTGTTTCCTGGAGGAGTCGGGACACGGTTCTTGATTTCGCTCCCAGGACTCGCTGCGTGGCGGCTCGTCGATGGTGCTTCAGGTGGTCTCGTTATGGATGTGAAATTTGCCGAGGACAGACTTTCATGATGGGGCGTTGAATTTTTTAAGAAAACCTCGGCAGCGCGTATGTCGAGAAAAGAAATATAAAAAATGTAGAAGCGCATAGGAAATAATAAAAAGTGGTAGGACGCCTGTCGAAAATTGCTGCTGTTTGGTGCATCCGGGCGATGGGAGTTTTATTGGTTATAAGCAGAGTAACATGTGTGACTTGGTGCTTGGTGTTGTCGACGTGCGTGAGACGATGTCGGGTGTGGCGCCATGAAATGATCGAACTGCCTGGTACTTGCAAAATGTGAATCGTCCGTCTAATGCATTTCAACTTTTTTTATCCGAGCATGAAATGAGTGGGCAGATGGCAGTCGAAGGGGAGTGTGTCGTTTCGTAGTGGCACCTCGAAAATAGGTTCACTGGCTAGTTTATTAGGTTGGGAGAAAAAATAGCTGCCCTTTTGAAATGGAGGCACTAAAGTGGAGTGAAGCATAGTTGAATAGACTCTGAATGGACAGGGCAGTCGTTGCGTGAAGTAGAATTGTTAAAAGGATAAAAGCATGCAAATGGTGTCATTTGATGAACAAGTAGTCTCTGATCGATCAGAGTGGGGATCGGTGTCAGGTTGTGGGGGATGTGTTCTTTTGTTGCGATGTGTCTTGTTGGTTTTAGTATTGGCTGGATACCACGAAGCCAGTGTTACGTCAAGTGAAAGGCTCATCCATCGTGTTTGCCTTCCGCGTGAAATATTATCCATCCGATCCTACGATCGTGAAAGAAGAATTGACGCGGTATGGATTTGAGGGAATGAGAAAAATATAGGATTAAACTTATTATCGATTATTTCAGGTATTTGTTGGCGTTACAGCTGAAAAGAGATTTGTTGCATGGACGTCTTTATTGCCCTCAAAGTGATGCAGCCATTTTGGGCGCGTATATTGTTCAAGGTGAGTTGTGCGAGAGTGAGATTTAAAATGTGTTTTAAGATTTTTGAATTTTAGGAGAAATCGGGGATTACGATCCGAAGGAGCATGCAAATAATTACGTGTCTCAGTTCAAGCTGTTCCTAAACCAGACGCCGAAACTGGAGGAGAAAATCGCCTTGGAGCACCAGAAGCTGAAGTAGGGCGTGGGAGAAGTGTGGTGAGATTAGGATGCTAATATGGTTGGCTGACGCAGGGGAAAAGGATTGACGCCGGCTGACGCGGACTTCCAGTTTTTGAAGAAGGCGTGCACGTTGGATACTTATGGCTATTATCCTTATACGATTAAGGTTAGGGCGAGTTGAAAGGGCACATTTCCATGATTGAGTCATGGTTTCTTTCAGGAACCGAAAGCTGGGCAGGTGTATATGGGCGCGACTCCTCACGGGGTACTGGTTTATCAGACGCACAGGAAATTGCACCATATCAAATGGTTGGTTGGTTTTGGGGAGTGTGGGATGGGATTGGGTTAGTGGGTTCATTTGTGATTTAGGGACGACATTAACGGCTTCGATTACGACGGCAAGGACTTTTACATTTATCCAAAGGCCGAGTATTTCGATGAGAACAATATCGAGGTAAGGGGTGGGTGCGGCTTGGCTGTGAACGGGAATGCAATGTGTTTGTAGATGTTTTAAGTTTTGTGGTCATCTACTCACGTAGTTTGTTTCAACTTAATGTCCTGTGTTGTTGGACGTGTGCTTATAGTTGCTGGAGAGTGGCGACGATCAAGTCCGACAGTCGGAGGACGATGCAGAGGATGGCGAGGGGCGTAACGGCAATGCGTCCGCTTTGGCTCGTAACCGTTCTGCCGATCATGCTGTTGATCATAGCGTTAGTTTTATTACTATATTTTTCTTTCTGTAGTGTTTTTCTGCCTTTCTAATTTTAGTTGCTGCTAACATTGAGTAGAAGAATGTGCTAATCGTAGATTGAATTTTAGAAAAATGGAGCCAAGAAAAAACCGTCGTTAAAGTTTGTTTGCCCATCAGCGACTTTTTGCAAGCATTTGTGGAAGTATATGATGGCTCAACAAGCATTTTTCACGTAAGTTAATGGCTGAGTCATGATAACGGTGATTCGACTGGGTCTGTTTCAGGAAGCATAGGTCGAACGAAGTGAAGCCAGTGGCAATACGTCGCGGCCCGTTGTTCCGCCGTGCGACCTTCCGCTATACTGGCCGTGTGTTACAAGAAATCAAAGAAGCCCCATCGCCGAAACGAGCCGAACCGTCTTTCGAACGCATTCATTTGCAACGGCAGATGCCGCGCGATGAACGTAGTGCGCCGTGGGCCAATAAATTCCACACATTGCCAAGGGCGACGAAGCCCGGTAAGATATGCTTGAGCTTGGCCTATGCGATTGAGGAATGAAATGTTTGGGATTAGTTCCAGAAACGAGCGAATATCAGTCTAGCTCGGTGGAGAGCAAAGAAGCTCCAGAGCGCACGGTGGTCCGAGATAGTTTGACGTTGGATACGACTGCTCAAGGAACGCCCATCATCACCCCAATGTCGGGTCTGAGTCCGGCTTCGGGCGTGAATGGCTTGTCCGCGCACGATACTAGCGTGACGACTGGAACGCCCGACGACTCATTTGTGGTTAATCGTACGACTGCAACAACGACGACCACCAGTTCGGCCGGTGGCGGCACGTACAAGCAGGACGTGGTGACGGTCAGCCTGAAACACGTGGAGCAATTGGAAGAAGGCGTCACCAAAGTGGCCAAGGACTCGGAGCAGACTCAACTGCCGTTGAGTACGAGTACGCCCGTCGTAGACAGGGACAAGCTGAAAGAAACGGCAAATTATGCGCAGGAAAAGTTGAAGCAGGGAGCAGTCGCGGTCAAGACTACCATTGCATCGGCCGCGAGTCCGTCAGAAAAAACCACGCCCATTGAGGAAAAAGCGGGGTCGGCTGTGGAGCCGGGTGTCAAACAAGTAATACAGCCAGCTCGGCGAGAGGGCGGCGGTGTGGCACGTGCCTTGATAAAGACGGTATTGAGCGGAGTGATGTTCACGATTCTGCTGATCGGCACCATCGTGGTGGTCATGGAAATCCAAGATCCCCAATTCCGTCAGTACCTGCGACATGTTCCAGGCGAGGACACGTTTCGACACCAGTATTACGAGCCAACTCGGCAACGGGCATTGGAATGGTACGAGAGAGCGTCCAGTAGTCGCGACTAGAGTTGGGGCGAGCAGGCGCTGTTGCGGAGTCGAGTAAGCTAATCGTAGCTGCATTGAATTTTGGATTTTGTGAGAGAAATAAGGCTGCGATTGAAAGCTCATGTACTCAAAGTTTGGACAGTATGTGCTGTATGGAAGCGTGATTGGTTTTTTTTTGCTTACCTTGCGCTTGCCAAGACGGTCAAGTTTGATAAAGGCTATTTCAGTGATCGTTTCCTAGAAGCAGGCATTTTTTGTTTCGAAGCCAGTACATTTTCGGTGAGAATATTTGTCGTGTAAAACTGAAGCTTTGCATGCACCATTTTGTCAGAACCCGGTTTCAGTTTTGGAGGAACGTTTTTAGAGTAGGTTTTTTTGCCTTGTGATTTTGAATTCCCAGTAGAATAGGTATTTTGGAAGTAGTACGAAGTGGGACTAAGTTTTTTTCATTTTGTGAACCCAACCAATTTTGTTGAATTCTGTTTTCATTGTCTTTTATCGGCAAGGCATTCCCCGAGAAGAAATGGTGGTCGTAGGTAGGACGGTTATGGATAACGTGTAGAGGACTCCGGGTGGAGGGTGCATATGTATTTGTAGCCAAACTACTCTTCTCGTCTAGCCTTTGGATCTTACGTTTACTTAGAATCGCTTTTTCTGCTCGCCCATTTCGCTGTTCACTTTCGTGTACCTTAGAATGTAGAGCTTGGGCGGGCTGTGGACAGTGGGACATAGTCTTATGCATACTTGGGTGTTTAGGGTAGGAGGGGGCAGTGGTGGAGAGAAGACCAGTGGTCGCCAAGCTTCTCGAACAATGTTTATTTTAATTGCCGTTTTGTCAACGTTTCTCGTTTTCTCTGAAAAGTGTGAGTTTAGCGGTTGGATAAGAACAAGTGGCTGGCGTAATACTTAATGATATACTTGGTATTGTTGGATGAACTCGTTGGCATTTTGTGCACTGGTCGGTGGGTAATGTGTCGGAGTGATATTTGATGTGTATCTGGTAAAGTATGGGATTTGGTTGGTGTTGAACGAGGGGGGGCTCATTCACTTGGCTGGAGGCATCTCAAAGAAGGTGGGCTATTCGTCAATCGTTGCGTGAGTAACAGGCATTGAAATGCTCATAATCAGAAGAACTGACGGAAAGATGAACGAGTTTGTACACTGCATGCAGAGTGGTCCGGACAGAGGGTTACCACGATCGGGTTGTGGGTGAGTGTCGATGCGACATGGCCTGATTCACCCTACCAACTACGTGCTAGCTTAAAGCCCGCCCCTTTGTAGACGTGTTGATCGAAGGGGCAGTGGGTTCACTCCACTCCACTAGATTGGGTATAGAACACGCGGAGGCCCATTCTAACGATTCAGCTTTCACTCGTCCGCGACCATTGTGAAAAGGACTGGTCATGTTTGCTTTATGGACTTGTTTCCTGTTCAATACCCAAAATGAAGCATTGGTTTGATTGGGCGGGTCGGCGAGGTTCGATGCTTGGCTAGTGTGCGGAAGTGTTGCCTAGCAGTGGTCGACTGATGGCCGTCGATTGTCCTCATCCAGGCGGGTAATGAACCAGATTCGGCAGGCGGAGGTAGTTGCCAAGGCCAGGGCGGACACGTGTTGATTTATGCGTGCTTTTAGGGGGCTTTTGTGGAACTGCAGTGCGCGCTGGAAGGACGGGTAAGACTTGCAGGAGGGGTGACGAGATGAGGGCTGACAATGAGAGGCGGAACTCGCACGAGGCCAGTCGCCTCGCTCCAACCTAGGCCGGGCGGCGACGAGGGAGCTGCGGGGAAGACCAAGCTAAGTTTACTCAATGGCAGGTTTGTGTGCGCACTTCGTATCTAGACCATCCTCGTCCAATCTAGCTAGTCTAGGCGCCTAGGAACTGTATGTTCCCCGGGGTGTACCTATACGATTTGTATATGAGTAGAAAAGTAGACTAGACGCGCACCGCCCCGACTAGGCTGGTCTTTATTTCACGTCGACTGGCTGCCAGTTCCGCGCTCCTGTTTTGGTAATAGTAGATCAGGTAGGTGGACTGTGCGCACATGCCGCCGCAAGGGCCTTTTACGAATGTGTCTTCTTACTGGCAGGTCCGATGGAAGTGGAAGGAGCATAGATCCATTTCCGTGTAGCCATGTGGTCGCCACTGCGATGGCCCCTATCCAGAGGCCAATGGACGGGCAAATGTATAACGTGGAAGGATGTGATCGTGCTGACTGCGTGCGCACACATCGCCCGATACTTGCTGGTCGTGTCTTACTGTTTCCTGTGCCACGTGACATTCTATCGATGGTCATCTTGCGCCAATGACCAGCTGCAACCCAAATTATTCCCTCATTCTACTTCGAATATTTTAGCATCAGCCTCTGCGTGCGACGAGGAGCAGGTCCTGGTTTACGTGCCTAGCCTCTTTTCACATTTTCAACGCCGTCAAATGATCAGAGAGACTTGGGCCAAAAGTGTGCTCACTGGTTCATTCAAGACTAAAGTTGTGTTTGTGCTCGGCACTGCGGCAGTCGGACAAAGTAAGTCGGAAGGGGTTACACGCTGGACTCGCACACGGGGTGACTTATACTCGAGAAAGAGTGACTGACGGGCTGCCTCCTTGCGTGTACGTGAGGATGAGGGCCAATCACCGCGTTGGAACGTGAGAGCTTGAGACAGGTGGCCTCCCGGCCCAGCAATCTTCAGGCTCATCTCGGCCCCAAGGATCGCACGCCGCGTCGGATTGTCTTGAAATATGATCTGGTCTAAGGGCCTTGTCTGAAAAGATTTTTCTGTCTGAAAGGCCAATCTATCCATCATTGATTACATTTGATCTGAGGGAGACATCACGAGGCTGCTACAGCTGTGCTTTGCCCCACCCGATATCAAGGTCACCTACACCTTCCTCGTTAGCGGACCCACGCAATGAGTCAGGGAGAAGGTACGAGGAGGAGGGATACAATTATAATGACAACTTTGTTTACATTTCGAGGCAAACACGGTTTCTGACTGGACTGCTAGCACGAATGAGACAGCGTCACGCTATGCCAACATTTGGAGTATAGAGACCATCCTAGTCACGACACCAGTATCGATTGCACGGGTGCTGCTGATTGGTGTCCGAAAGTGGGGTAGCCAAGATGTAGAGGAACTAATAAGGGCGTCAGTGTGGAAGCCACTATGCGGGAGTGGGCCTTCCTATAAGGTACCCTACTACTCAATAATACGCCTGACAGGAGTGACTGATAAACCTTTTGCACCGTATCAAAACTCAAGGCAGCTAACCAATTTTTTAATCTAGCGCGTCATTACCGTTGATAGCCCGACCAGCGGGCAGTTCAGTCAACGGGTTTGTCCTGGGTCTTCGCTCAATGTGAAAACGGATGAGACCTGCGTTTGAGTCCAAACCACTCGCCCAATGCACTGCAGTACAAGGACCTTGAGGCATGTTCTCACGAGTACAAGTCGGCAGACTCAGGAAACAGCTCTCATATCCGGGCCTCGTAGTGTTGGGGAAGAGCCCCTAAAATATAGCCCTTATATTAGAATAGCTCTCATGGATATCTCAGGATTCTTATATGCAGGATCGACTGTACTCGCTGTGTCAGTAAGTGGCTGTTACACCCATTGCTGCAGTCGGCTGCTTGGACCCTCCTGTAGGCTCAAAAACTTTAAAATCTCATTTTGTACCCCATGTCTCATGTAGCGAAAACTATCCTTTGCCACTTT
The DNA here is from genome assembly GCA_030248295.1 of Mesodorylaimus sp. YZB2_4. Lineage (NCBI taxonomy): Eukaryota > Metazoa > Nematoda > Enoplea > Dorylaimida > Dorylaimidae > Mesodorylaimus > Mesodorylaimus sp. YZB2_4. Next base: position 924,126 of record JASANH010000938.1, read on the forward strand.
CGCCAGCCTAATCGCGTTGCATTGGCTCCCACCAGTCAGTCCCCACGTGGTCTCGTCGTGGGTGCAATGCGGGATAAGGGTTTGTTAAAAAATGATTTGGAACATAAAAGTAGCCAGCAGGGCTTGTCGTGGCGGGTTGTGGTGGGTTGTTGCAGGCCGCATTCTCGTGGTTCAAATATTTGGATTACTGGAGAGTACCTAAGCGCAAAGACTCCGCCTGTAAGCACCCGTTTGCCCTGCGACTGTTTGGGATGTGGTCAACATGAGGAGTCATGCCAAACGTTTTTGCCCGGAGTACCAATTATAAACATGGGCGGTGTTAGTGCTGGAGGTTGACAGCATATCCGAATCAAGGTTTTGCTGTAATACAATAATTGTGGCGCGTCACTTGTCAGTCAGGACATCAGGATTGCTTTTTTGTAGTGGTTTGAAGCAAATACTGTATGATATGGGCGGTTCAAACCCGCAGAAAAATTGCCAATGTAACGTCCTTTGGACCCCACTAGTTGGTTGAGAGTGTGCCATATAGCGCCACAACTTTGTCGCTTTTCTCCACCCACATAACCACAGAACCACATGAAAAAAAACCATTTCGCCAGTTGGACCACTGGTGTGACTTCCACCCCTTGCACGGGTGGGGGAGCCTACACGGGTCTCTGCAGGTACGAATCACTCACTGCGCGGTCCCAATACCGAGGCAATAGCAACGTACAAGGTTTACTATGCCGGGTAGCGGACACCTCCACGACAGATCGGTCGAGCACAAATACACGAGCGGGATATATGCGTAAGGAGAGGAAGCCGAACCTAGTAGCCTAGCACGGCCGTACTAGACGGAATCACCAACGTGAACTGAGGACTTCGAGGCCACACCGTGTCAGGTGGGCCGATGGCCTAAAACCAGTACGGAGAGATACTGGTTTGATCTGGTTAGATCTGACCCTGTGCCGGGAGGGCTGAACACGAGGAAGTACTAACACGTGCTGGAAACACACGTGCCATGCGGATGAGGGTGGAGGCACCACTTGCACAGAGAGGTGCGGGTTACACTGGCAAACTGGCTTTCTCGAGTAAGAATCCAGCTTCCCTTCGATTCTTTTGAAAATTTGCCAGATTGGAGGCGTCGAATAGGACGTAGATCACGTGATCAGTGTCCTGTTCAGCTGGATAGCATGCCCAAGATCTTGGTTCAAACGACTTGATACCCTTCATCGGCCTGCTGGGTTAGGCATTTGCCTCTCATGCCAAGGAGAGTGTAAATCAGTTGGTGTATACCGCGAGGGTGCATACCTCGAGTGCGCACACCAGCGTTTGGTGATACGGTGAACAGAATGTCGTGTCTCGCTCGTTCTGTTTGAAGCAACGGATGGCGGCACGCTAGTGCTTCTTCATATGCACCTGATCGAATTCTGAATGTATTATGGGGAACTCAGAACACTGATTCGGTCCTCGCTCTCAGGTCCACGTCCGACGCCGTGCCTCCAACCGCCCTCCTCAAATGAATTGCGCCATTTGATGAACGCGCATGAACAGCTTCTTCAAAGTCACCTATCTTTGCAATTCACCCAACAAAAAATCGATGATACCCTCAATTTTACGCTCCAAATTCAAAACAGCTGAACGACCATGACCCGCTGAGTGAAATCCTTGGGCCTTAGCCGCAGAATGAGCCTACGTAGACTACGACACCTCGTGTATCGTTTATTCGCCAACCATGCGCAGGGGCCGTTTAGGCTCACAGCTTGGAGGGTCCTGACGGAGGTTCTTGTAGGTACGGAGGCCCCGAACGGCCAGAATGCAATTCAGACCAGGAACTCAACACCAGTCACCGCCCAATCCCTGCAAACCAAACCAGTCACTCAGCCTCGATCTCTCTCTCAGCCTCGTGTCCGGCCCTGATCTAGGAGAGGCAGACCAGTTCCCTGAACCTGTGCACTGATAGGTGTAGATAAGGTATCCACGCCTGTTACATGAGACTGTCCTACAATCCCTACGACAGCAAATGCTTATGATAAGGACCTGACTTTGAGTCCAGCCTGTTCGCCCCATGGTCTGATTTGTGGGTGGATTTCAAACCCACAGCACCTATCTGTCATAATCGCTGTAGGTTTCAAACGGCACTCCTCCGCGTCTTCTCTCCTGCTTGATGGTGATTTTGAATTCGCGTCTTCATGGATCTATAAGGTTACTTGACCATCGGGTGAACGGGCTGAGCCCAGGGCAGAGTCCATTCTGGCCACCCATACCCACACGATCAAGTTCAAGCTTTGCTGCGATCCAAGCCAGCATGGGCGGACTTACTGGGGCAGACACAGTACCATTTAGAAAACACGGGAAGAACTATGTGTTCTTTTCTGTTTCCAGGTTCCGATCAGCCGCGTCTCCGAACGGAGCTGTCGCAATTCGATGACGTGATCGTGTTCGATGTGGCCGACCACTACTACAACCTGACTTTGAAAACGCGTGCGATATTTAATTGGACACTGCACAACTGCCCCAAAGTGCAGTTCCTTATTCGTGCCGATGCTGACATCGTGCTTAACTCGCGAATGCTTAATCGATTCCTGCATTACCACGTGGACAGTGGGGCCAGACTGGACGAGCCGATAGTGTTCGGTCAGTGCCGTCCCTACGATTGCATTACGAGATTGCCTTGGTCCAAATCGTGCCTTCCGGCCGCCTTCTTCGAGAGTCTGGCCAAACCCCTCTTCTATCCTTCCTATTGCCTCGGATTCAGCAGCATCGTTTCCATCGAGTATGTCCGCCAGGCAGCCCAGCTGTGGGCCCGTCGGAGGCCGGGCGTCGACTACCTGCCCATGGAGGACCTACACGCCATCGGGTACACGGGCCGGAGTATCGGCGCCTGGAAGGTCGGACATAGAAACTTGTTCGTATTCGATAAGTATTTCGACTCGTATTCGTGCCAGAACGGGGCCATCGCCTCGGCAGCCTACGACGACCAAGGGGTCATGAGGGACAGGTGGACTAGGTATCAGGAACGTTGTGGTGCCTCTCACTCATGACCACAACCGTGTATTTATTATTCTATTGATTAGAGAATATTTTAGGCTCAATGCCGTCTTGGCTTGGGTGCTTATTTATAATGCAAGCTTTATCGATTGATGCAAGCCTGCAGTTTAATGATCCTCATTGGCCTGTGATCGAATACAGAAAATATATTTTCTTAAATAAATAGTATAGGCTCAGACAAAATGATGCAGTTCTTTGAAACACTTCGATTAATAGTGCACGGAATCAAAACAATATCAAAACCCGAGAAAAAATTTTAAATATACCGCTAAAAATGATGTTCAGGCGCATGGGGTTGTGGTGTGCGCCCACAAAACGTTTTGGCGGGAAGCACACAAAAGCAAAGGTAGGAAAGAAAAAGTGTTGGTTTTACGTTTTATGAACAAAAGACTTCAAAAAAGGTTCTATCAATTTACTAAATCTTCATTATTTTATTGAATAACAAGTATTCGCACAAAATGGCTGATCGAGAAGACGGAAATTTGAGCGGAACGGAGGACGGATCGAATACGGGAGAGGTAAGTTAAATGATTTTTTGCTCCACTCGAAAGGTTTTGTGAGTAGCATCTTCATGTTGATAAATAGGCGTCGTGTATTGTATGTACTTTTCATCGAAAAACAACCTCAGAAAAGCCTTAAAGTTTTGGCGTTTTCACTTCTTTGTCTTTAGCGGCAGCTACGTCTTCTTTCTTTTTCAGATGAGAAGGTCCAGATGCAGATGACAATGACCAGTAGCTGCGTTTTTTCTCCCACTAAAGAAGCTCCTCTTTCTTTCTCCTCCGAAGTTGCGTCCAAAAGTTTTTTAAAAGGTGGCCCAATAGGTAGTATTGGTACTTAACCCTAAACTATTTACGCAATAACTATGTAGGTATCTCTGAAAAATAGGCTGGTTTGATTGCGTTAGATTGCTTTTGCAGGCGTAACATGGTCCGCTAACTTAGGCCTACCGTAGTTCTAGTTTCGACGAAAATTTCATTAGTTTGTAGAACACAAGTTAGGAAAATCGGTTGATTTTACTTCCGTAGTGGAAGCAAGAGCAAAAGAATTCAGTTCTCTTATCCAAAGCTCATTTTTGCGAGTGCTTACATCAAAACTGAAAATTCGGTTCTTTTTAAAAAACCCTTCTTGTCCTCTGAAATGCCTGTTTGCTTTTCTTCGCGTACCTTTTAGAGGACATTTCACAGCATAAAAGTACGTAGCGTAGGAACCCAGAAGCTGTTTTAGGTCTGCATATATTTCATTAATTTTAGCAAGCGGCTGTCGAAAATGCTAAAGAAATCGACAAGGATGCCTCTGTCGATGAAAAAGGATCTTTCTTCATCATTCGTGTCGTGAGTCAAATGGGCGATGTCATGAAATTTCGGGTAAAGCGTTCTTCGTTGATTTCGCGCGTTTTGGATGCGTTTTGCGAGCGGAAGGTGAGACTGGTGTAAGATGTAATGTCTGGTGATCCTACTGTATGTTTTTAGAATCTGCGCCGAAAGGAACTGCGTTTTCGTTACGATGGGCACAGTATCGCCGCAGATGCTACGCCAGATTCGGTATGTCGGAAGTACTTATCTTTGATGACTTATACGCAGAGATCTTTTTTAAACAGTTTCTTGAATAGCATCCTATCCGATCCAACTCTAATTCTTTCTCTTTTTGCAGTTGGACATGGAAGACGGCGACATTATCGAGGCTTTCTCGGAACAAGTTGGCGGTGGAAGCATCATGTAAAGAGTTCTGACCGCATGGCCAGTGAAAAGATGCTTTGATTTGCTGCTTCGTTTTTCATTGCGACATTGAGTTTACCTTTCGATTGCGGCAAATGACATTTGAGTTATGCTTTTTTTCAGCTTTAGAATTTCTCAAGACGGCCATTACTTAGAATAGTCCTTATTTGAACCTGCGTCAGTTGTGCGAGTAGGCACTACAACTGTATCCTTTTGCCAATGTAGGGTTCCCGTCTGACGGTGAGCACGACGTCAGTGCGGCCCGTCTAACAGTGTCGGATCACGTGCTTAAAAAGCACGATCGTCAGTCTGATGTGACAGTGCGTCATAATTCAGGCGGCTTCCCAGTTTTCCGCGTGCGAAGTCAGGAACCGGTAACGGGTACAGTGCACTAGAAACTTCCTGATAAAACGGTGCACTAGTACGGTGGGCAAAGCGATCACGAAGCATATTCTGCTTCGAAGCCATGAAAACTAATGCATCAGAAGTCTTATCTGTTTGCACCAAAGTCTAAAATAGATTAAATTTCATTAAGACTAGGAATGTTCCAGAATGAGACGTGAATGCTTTTATAACTTGGCACTGCGCGAGAATACATGTTGCTAAAGAATGGCTTGTTAATCTTTTTGCGAAGAATACGTGCCCTCAAAATAATGTGTCTGCGTGCACGTGCTGGCAAGACTCGATTATGACTTTAACCGAGACAAAGTCAACAGAATTAAGATTTGGGCACGGTCCAACTTGGTATTTTGCAAAGTGTAAAGTGGTTGATTACGGGCATTTTTTCTGAGTCAATAACGTTCGGGTGCCTGGACCCGATCGCACCGTGAGCTTCATAAACTGGTTGGGTGTGGAGGTGGTGAGGCGACTCTGGTAGCAACGCAGAGGCCTATCGCAAAGTCCGGCATTACTTTTGCCGAGAGTGGGTTGTGGACTAAAGTCAAGAAGCCCACCAGGCAGTGGCCTGAGAGACGCAATCTTTGGCAAGTTTTCTTTGGTTTTGAAAGTTCCGAGAGAAATCGCCTGGAAACTGCGCCTGTGTTGCAGTGGCGTGGTCAATCTCGTAGTGCTCAGCTATGGACAAAGTATGACATGACATCCCTGAAGTGGAGATCGATTCGTGAAAGCCAAGTCCCTCAGTCACTCACGGCCAAGATGTTCTCAGTGAGAGGTGGACAAGTCTTGCTGAGAGCACTGATCCTGTCTCGTGACTCTGACGACCATACCATGTGAGGCAGTCACGTGACTCGTAGTCAGTCAGAGGGAACTGCCCGTATGACACTTGTAAGACTCACAAAAATGCACTTGGGCTAAGATTAGCTTCAAATTCTTTGAAATGTTGCTTGTGTGAATCTGGCTGATCGTGAGATCTGCAATGTGACCTGTCAGGCAAGCATGTGTCAGGTCATGGGGTGCAGGGGGTTGGACTGAACAGCACACTGATCGTGGCATCTTATATTCAAGTTAATCAGTTCAAGTCACTTTACACTGGCCAATCACAAGTGTCAGTCGAGACTCCACGAGTGACTGCGTATCGTACACGGTCTTATACCCGGCCACGTGCCCGTCGTAGCACGTCGATGGCCGACCACCAACGGCTTGGCGAATGTGACTCTTCGAAAAAATCTATCCGTCGAAGTCTTTTCACCACTCGTACTTTTTTTCATGGCGCTTTTTAAAATTGGGCCAGGATTGCTCGAAATGATTTCATATTTTCGCTTCTCCGAATCACGTTCGCCACGTTCGATGTTTGAGATACTGCGAACTGCGAGTGGTGGTCCTTGAGTGCGAGTGACTTTTTCGAATGGAAGAACATCCAAGAAAAATAAACTCTTTTCTGGAAGATAATTCTGATTGTAATCGGGTGTACTCGAATCCAAAGTCACTGTCATTCTTGGGACGCTCGACAAAGAGGCTGTGGTTTCTGGGTTGGAAATTGAACGCTCATATTTGATCCGTTCCATGTTCGTTCGTTCCATCGATCCATGTTCGTTGTTTCTAACCGCATTCTTTTCGTGATTGGAAGAAGTTGACGAAAGGATTAGCTCCATCAAGAAATCATTTTCCAATAACGCCAGCTCGGCTGAACCTCCATTGAAGAACATATTTACCGTTTCAGGGAGGCGGAGTATGTGGCTCTGATCTTTCCCGTCCTCTCTTGCGTTTAAATACGAAGACGGCCTGCTTCTAAACGTCTGGCCACTTCGAGAATGAGCACGTGTCATCGCTGCAAGGAGCGGGATAATGAGTCCTCGCCGCGAACTCACGTCACGACTAGCTCGTGCATGCGCGGCAAACTAGTCATTAGCTCATAATTAGCCATGGAAATTGCTAGAAATGATCTCAGCCGCCTCTTCGCGTGCGTCGCGGACAAGCAGTGGATTGTGTCCGCCAGCACGTCATGTGTGTTCTAGAGCACTCATTCTCGGACAGTGTGTTCCCCTTTCTCGGAACATCGGGGGTTGGTGATAATTGAGACGTGGGTAGGTCCTGACCTATGACGAATGTAAGACCCACTCATTCCAGTTTTAAAATAGACACTTTCTCGAATCCTCCGGCTTCCTCGATTTAGTTAGTGAATCTAATCTTCCCGTAACTCCATCAAAACATTTTTCTGATTCTGACTCTTCTAGTTTTATTTCGCAGATAGACAATTTTTGAATTTACCGCGCGCCTACGGGTGCCGTTTTGTTCGGAATAAAGATTTTCAGAAACAAACATTTCGCAAAGAAGTCTTCCCATGCTTTCAGTGCGCTCTAACGTTTTCTGTGGGTTAAAAACAGTGACAGTGAAGTTCCTTTAAAATCACAGAGTGTAGGCCCACGAAATTTCAAATTTTATTGGCTGTTGGACAATGCTGCTGCACAGTGCATAGAACCCAGAATCTTCTACGCTTTTTAGAGGATGTGCTAATTTTATGCTTTCAACATTCGTGTCTATTAGCTAGCTGCAAGATTTTGTCGTCCTCATTCGTGCATCTGGAAAAGGCTTTCCGAATTTGCGACACCTTGGATATGTTCGTTACGAATACGGACCATGCGTCAGTGGTACAGTTTCCAATCCTGTTTAGCAATTTCCGCTGGAAATAATTAAATATAGGACTAATTTCCTGGGCCATAATTCACCATAGCTCGTGTTTTTAATTACAATTTAATGCCGACATTCGGTGTTTTCGAAAACGTGACATAGTCAACAGGAATGTTCTCGAGAAGAGGAAGGGGGAAAGTGGCCAATTAGGACATGTCTGGCAACTGGGTGCACTCACCTGAATGCACCCGAACAAACTTATGATCATCATGTTTTGTCATATAAACTGCCTTATGCCGCGGTCCCATGATGCCATTTGGGGTCTAAGCAGGAATGACTCCTGTCTCAGAGTCATGCGAAGGGCGTTTCATGTTAGCAAGGCCTCTCATACTCCAATGCCCACATCATCCAACGCACAGGGACACATTATACACAAATGATTAAGCAGTTAGTGCGTGAGAGGCAGACCCTCATCCCCCCCCATGCCATTGTCAACGGTTGAGGGTATGATGTACGCAAGAGCATACATTGGGCAGATATGTTTCAGCTGCGACTTTGCGAGGACAGGTGCAAAGTCTTGCTTCAACTTGGAGTTTGGGTGAAGCCGCGTGCCCAGCGGGCCGTGCCGAGTTGGAGAGAGCAATCAATCCCCTGGCTGGAAAATGTCAGCCTCTGGGGTTGATTTTTCAGCCGCAGGTTCGCCAGACTCGCCAGGCCCAGAGTTTTTGTCCCGCCGCCTGCCAGGCTTGTTTACAAGTGCCATGGGTTGGTTCAGTGATTTGGCACACGTTTTTTTGGTAGCCAGCGGCTGAGCTCGGCCCAGGTTCAATCCCAGGCGATAGAGGCTGGTTTGTACAAGCCATAAAACCCTAACCTGACCTTGATGTCTTCGAGCTATTCCGAAAGTCAAACTAGCAGACTCTCGGCTGTCGAGAACTGGCATGGTTTAGACCCAACCAACATTGTCTGTTTCCAGCCCAGCATGCCCCCGTGTGGAGCTGGTCCGAGCGGACTCAGGGCGAGGGTAAGGGACGTGTAATTAGTACCCACTCGGTCTTGAAATTTTTGAATGCTGGTCTTTGGCAAAACGGGCTCGCTCAAGTGGACGGGTGTGAAAAAGTCAGTGTTTTCAGTAATTCAAGGAGTGGTCGGGTCTGTTACTTCGGATTCATGTTTTTGGTTACCTTAGGGGTTGGATCACACATTATTGGATTCACTCATTGCGTAAATCCCTGATTGTGAGCGGGTGCTAATCCTGAAGGCCAACGCAACATCACCCTTCTTTATTAAAAATGTGTAAATATTTTAAAGAAAACAAAATGACAAATGACAGGTGGTCTGGGGGGGCGGACTATATACTTTGAAGAGATATTCAGCCTGAAACACGTTTACAGAGTGCTGGCTACATGATATTTTCCACATTTACTTTGCTGCGTATTGATGGACTCGGCCAACAAAATCTTCCAAGACTCAGCGATTCGTTTCTAATTGTGTATTACTTTATAAATGTGCAGGCAAGAAGAAGGCGTTGTAAATAAGGGCACCATGCAGTTTCAAAAAAGGATTCTTGCTGAGATATAGCACGGACTGTCTAGGAATAGTAGGCTGAGCGATATTGATTTAGCTTGGGCCTTTCTAGCACGCGCTCGAAAACAAGTGCCGTGAAGTTTAGCGCTTGTCTGATTATGAGACCGCGATGAATTTCTTCAGAACTTACCTAATCAGTTCTCTCAGCTCGTGGCAATTTAGTCACCCCCTCCGTGTCATGTGCTGGAATATTCAGGTAAAGAAAGAGGGTCCTTTTCTGAACAGTTGGTCGCCTTCTTTCGTATTCTAAGGCCTGGGTGTGTGTTCTTTGTCCACGTGTAGCGAATGAGGCTCTGTGGTTTCTGGATTATTCTGGTTTCTGCAGAGTACTTTTGCACTCGCTCCAATCGAAGTACCCAGACCTACGAGCTAATCCGCTATCGGGCAATCCTCGGTTGTTGACGAGACAGTCAGAGAACATGGATCAAATGTATGCCCACCGCAGGCTCCTATGTGTACCCAGTGTCCGCAATGGGTGTTCTACGGTTAGGAGGAAAAACATGGATTGTGGTCGTGCCCGCCCACTGTGCCCGCAACTGTCCTCTCGTCCGCCTTATTTGGATGTGGCGATCTAGAATGTGCCATCCGTGTTTATCAAACACTGCTGGGAGGTGCGCCCTTCGTTGTCCCTCAGGATTAGAACCCGCTCAACCCAGGATTTTAAAGGACACCGTTCAGGAACTGGGTGACTCGGGGATTTCCATTGGTAAACAGCTTGCATTGAGACGGAAAGGGATCAGAGATATTTTTCTCTGTTATATAATCGATGAAGCCTCAGAATGTCCCACGTTGTCACTTGTGAAATGTCTCGGGAACTCAACTCCATACTGCCCTCCGAACATATTGAGGAAGTTGTAGACCTCAAACAGAAACAGCCTTTGCAGGATGGAATTTTGTAGATTCCTTGTACATGTTTTACCACATCACCAAACGCTTATGCGCACTCGAGGGTGAAGGGACACATTTTACACGAAATGATTTACCGGCCCGCGAGTCGAACACTCGCCCACGGTTATCACGGCCTTGGAAGTTCAAAAACTGTCTGCCCATTTATGCTTACGGACGGAAGTCATATTTTGAAAGCGCTGATGATGAGATCTACAGCAGCTAGCATCGTCCTAAAATATGGGGTCCAAAAGCCTTCGCTGACTTCATATCACAAAGAGCCCATTAGTTTTGTTAAGCAGCTTTACAGTAAGCATGTCTATGCTATCCTTTATATACAGCGCCAAAATTTTATCAGCCCACTGATGGCAGGGTGCAAATAAAATAGACTTAATATGTTCGTACTGGTACATAACTGACTAGGCACTAGGTAGTTATTATGTGCCCTGTATTTTATCCGTCTTGTTGAGGACTTTTCACTCGAACTGGTCAGGTGCCTAAGATGACTTAATAGCTCGTGCTCATTATACGATTCAAGTCAAATTTATATTTGAAGTAGTAGGAAGAGGAAGAAGAGAATGAGCCAATTAGAGCGCGTTGGATAAATGAGTGCACACCTTCGCACTCGAACGAGGTGCTGATCCGAACGAACTAGGCGAGACCTCATGACTAGCCGTCTCGTGATGGTCTGTGACGAGCACTTTCCAGCCTAGGTTCAACCAGTAATATTTATGCTAGCATTTAAAAAAGCTGTACATGAGAGAGACAGTCCTCGCACCGCGTCAGTTTCATAGTGATGTAGACTTGTCAGGCTCATCAGCTGAAGTGAGTCTGCTGCATGCCCCTTTCTATAGTGCGTAGAAAAGATGTGAAAGGAAGTAATTCACAGATTGATGAGCACATTTTTCAAAGGTTCAGCAAGGTTCCGAGCAGGCCTCCAGCTACGATAACACAGGCACTGTCTAGCTATTTCAGGCGGCAATCGATTTAGCACATAGCTTAGAACACGCTCGAAACAAAGTTCAGTGATTGTCCATACCTGATAGGCCCGAACATGTTATAGCAACTCAGAACTCCCCTTGTCCAACGGGGGCCCCCCCAAAATACCCCAACCCACCAGTTTCCTTTCCCCCCCCCCCCCCCCCCCCCCCCCCCCAAACCCCCCTTTCCCCCCCCGACCCCCCCCACTGAAGGCCCCGGCGGGGGGCCCACGGGAAAAAAAAACCCCCCCCCCCCCCCCGCGGCCCCCCCCCCGCCATTTGGTCGCTCCTCCTCCGCCGCTTTGAAAACGATGGGTTAGCAAATGTCACAGTACCAGTCTGCATTGACCACCCTCGTTCTTCTGAAGGAACTGCTGCGACCAACTCATCCCGTCTAGAAAAAATTGCCGCCATCTGTCTCCCAACAATTTTGGTTCTGACCACTTTTGTTCATTTTGGTCCCTCTTTGAAGACCCAAACCTTAGGCTTTTGCAAGATTTCCGGGTCGTAGTTTAACAGTTAAGTTTCATCGCCAGTAAGGATGCCACTGACCCTTTTTGAATTTCCGTGATTGAACTTGGGCAACATAAACTTGCACCAGTGGATCCAGACCGCTTTTTGCTCACTTGCCAACAAATTTGGGATCCACCTGGATGCTTCTTTCGTCACGCACAGACGATCATGCAAAATTCTTGCCACTGATGCCGATCCAACCCCCAAAGTCTCCTCTAATTTGTGATATGTAATGTTTCTTCCTTCTTTGAGCTTTTCCCTGGAGCGCTCGATGTTTTCAGGGGCCACTGTGCTGTGAAACCGGGTAGCTAGCTATAAGCCCTAGCTCATTCATGGAAGCTAGGTAGAGTGGCATCGACGGGGCAATGTCGCCGAAACTTTTTACCAAATTTTCATTAGATTTATCAAACCTAAGGCCCCTTTCAAACCACAAAAACTACACAAAATTCCCTTTTGTGAGCCCCTTTTTAATCAAAAAAAACCTTCTTCTTCGCTCCCCCTCTCCCCCCTCCCTTCTCGATGTTGTCTCATACCCTAGGGTTCCTGTATTTATGAAATTACCACCAACCAAAACCAACAAAAAACCCAAAAAAGTACGGGTGTCCTTCGTACATGTACAGTATCAGTAGAGAGCTATTTATTGTGTCTGAAGCGTTCGTGATTTTGTCCTCTTGCACTCGCTCAAAGAGAAGTGTCCTGACCTACGTGCCTTTCCTGTTTATTTGTGGCCATGCACTAAATGTCCGCGATGTTCCCAGTGGGTGTTTTCTGGTAAGGCCGAGAAACATACGTGGCCTCCCACTGACCACAACTGCCAACTCGTCCGCCCCATTTGGGTGTAACGGTCTAGAATGTGCGATCCGTGTCATACGCTGCTGGGGAGCTGTACGCTTTGTTGTCCTTAGGATTAGCGCCCACTCAATCCGGGACCTCTAAGGACAACTCGTTCGGGAACTGGGCGGCCAGGGGATCGACTTCTTTGTAAACAGCTTGCATTGAGATTAAGAGGTATCAGAGGGGTGGCCAGACTGGTCCTGAGCTATGAGAGCGGAGAAAAAATTATGGTCTGCACGAAACGAAATTGAATAAGACAGCAGTGCGGTGGAAGTACTGGATTGAAGGGTGGGGCGAGCCAAGCAAACGCACGAGCTAAGCGTAAGGTGATACAGGAAGGTGATGGCATTTAGTGTAGTGAACAGAGCTTTCCTGAAGCCTGGTTTTTGGATTGATCGATGAAGCCTCAGAATGCGAACACGGGCTGAAAAGTCCCACGTACTCACCTGTTTTAAATGCGGGGGTAACAGAAAAACACAAATCCAATAAAAATAGATTTGATCTATTACGACTTTCTCTAGGACCCAACTCCACCTCCCCCCCCCCCCCTCCACGCGAACAAACCCCGCTTTCAACATTTCGAAAAGCAACTCGCGTGTGCCTTCAAGAAGAAACAGTCTTGGCGGGATGGAATTTTTAGAAACTGTTTGCACAGAACGAAGGCGTGCCTCGACTTATTCCCAAAGTTTGCCCAATGACGTTTCGGTCGCTTTGAGCATCTTGTTGAGAACGAGGCTGGCCCACATGCGTGCTGCGAGTGCCGGTGTGAGGCTCAGTCGGCAAGAATCGTACTGGGCGATTGCACAATTGTGGACTGGAGGTTGATGGACATTTGGAGCGCGATGATCATGACTGCCTGATCAGTAACTGGTTTCCAATGCGAGGTGCACCACTGGCTGCTCGTCGATGCTCCAGCCCATTTTTACTAGCTGTTCTTTTTTTTAGGGCTCACCTTTCAGGTTTGCGCCTTGCATTGCTCTGCGCTGCGCAATACGCTCTGTCTACTCTCCTCTTCCTTTGCCTCTTATCTTGCATGGCTAGTTTCCTTTCAAGCGCAAAATGCGAGCATCAAACTTGGCGAAGACGAATACTGAGTTGACCCTCGGCACTGCACTGATTGCCCCTCCCAACCGTTGTGATTTATAAATTTCAGCAGAAATTTGCGCCCTGTCCGTGGACAGAGGACCGTGCCAACAGTACCAGACCAAATACGCTTACGATCGTCGCCTCAGAACGTGCATCTCGTTTCAATATGGCGGCTGCGGTGGCAACTTGAACATGTTCGACACAATGGCCGAGTGCATGCAGTTGTGCGGCGGCACCATATTCAAGCAAAGATAACGTGACAAGTGACGATAAGAGTAGGACGTGTATTCGATGTGGGTCGTGCATAGTCTAGCCAGTGCCTTCCATTGTACACACCCTCCCTATCCATCCACAGTATCATATTGGACATCGATTCGAATAGATCCACGAACGAGCCCCCACTGTTGCCCCCATCATGTCATAACTTTGCGTAGAACTATTTCAAAAACAAAAATTTAAGTTTATAAAACTCCTTTTATGGCATCTGTACAAGCTAGGAGTGAGATGCTAAATCGATGACTAACGATCATCAAATCACATCCAGTAAAACGGTACAGCTGTAATAGCTGTGGAATTTATCAGCACCTATCAGTGCACTGGTTTAGGGAACTGGTCTGCCTCTCCCAACATTAAGTCAGGGCGCACTAGACCGAGAGCGAGTGACTGGATTGGTTTGCAAGCATCGGTCTCCCGTCTTGACTTCCTGACTTCCTGCGGACCAAATGTACTGTACTGTATGCACAGTTGAACAACCAATAATAAGAGGAAGGCTCAGTAAAGTCACATATTGTGAAGTAAGCCAGAAGATTCTTTGAACTTGTCGCGTTATCGATCTTACGCGTATTGGTATTCAGACTGACCATTGAAGTACACTGAGCCAACCAGACCGTTTACCTCAAAGTCTCAACCAACACTCATTCGTCTGCCTCCACTCCGCTCCTATGCCTCCTCTAGTCTGCGCGTGAATCATATTCAAACAGAATACGAGAATCGGTGCGTATTACATGCGCGCGCGATATTAAAATCACTTATATCACAGAATTCAGCCCCGTTCTTCTACTTGCGGTGCTCGTGGCCAGTCGTGTGCCAGTGAGCGGTCAAAATGGACGACAAGCGTAGCCAGCAAATCCTGCCACCACGACTTCCCAGAAGCGCCTACGCCTACTTCGTTCAAAGGAACTACCATAGCGTCGCCAAGGAGCTGAAAAACGGACTCCCGCAGACCATCATCAAGACTTTGGCCGAAAAGTGGAGGAAGCTGACCCCCGAGCAAAGGCAGCCGTACCTCGACGTAAGTGCTGCGCCTTCTTTCCCAGGTTCTTCCTCAAACTTCCATCTCCTCAGAATGAGCAGGCGGATCGGGCTCGATATGAGCAGGCCAGGGCCGAATGGTTTCGGCGGCTCGCGCCTTCCATGGTCCGCAGACGAAGGAATCCGACCATGCCCAGGATGCCAGCGTGAGTGCCTTCTAGTCTGGCTCGATGTCCCAGTCCCAGTTCTATATTCCAGGACGCCATACATCGCGTTCAAACGCGAAATGGGGGCGAAACTTCGCGAGGAAAGGCCAGAGTCGACGGCCCGCCAACGAGACAAGGAGGCAGCCCGAATGTAAGCATGTGCTTGTGGGCATCGGGTCTCAAACTGGGATGGCCTGTGTTTTAGGTGGCGCGAGTTGGACCCCGAGTCGCGGGAAACGTACTGGCAGAAGGCCATCGAAGACAGGGTGCGCTACGCCAACGAACTGCACGCATGGTGGGAACGAGAACGAGAAGCACAGAATCAAGCAACCGTCGACCAGCCGCAACCTGCTCCCGCTCCAGACGCAGCCGTGGTTCAGCCACCTGAACAGAATGCCCAGGCGGTGGTGGCCACGCCGGCAGCCGTCAACGAAGCTGCTGCACAAGGCGTCAACGAAGCTCTCGACATATGAAGTGGCTGGCGACGATGAGCGTGTGATCTCGATGGTGGTTTTTGCTGTCCGCTGTGATTTGTGAACTGACGACTCGCATTTGTTGGCTTAGCTAACGTGGTCGATGACTTGTTTTGTGTATCGAAAGCTCAGCTGACCTTGCTTTTCGATGCCCATAATCCTGGCCTTGTTGTCCACGTGCAGCATCGACTTTCCTCTCGCGGCACCAAGAATCATCAGACTTCCGTTTACGAATCGACGCGCCAGGCACTGGCCGACGGTTTCATGCGAGCCGTTGTCCCTGCTCTGGCTGGGAAAACGGACAGAGATCAGCCCTTCTCCACAGGAGGAGAGTCATTCCCAGTGCCGCTTTCATTCCATCTCATGGGACAAGAGGCACAGAAAAGGACTCGAAAGACGCTCATCGCTAGAACTTGGTTCACCCAGGACGTGTTTCATACTCACGCACTCTGGGGATCAGAGACACGAGGGAATGAATGAGCAAGGAACGACCACCTAATATTGGATATGCAGAGGCGAAAGGTGCACAGCCTCCAAAAACGGTTTTTGCAGACAGTTTATTCCGCAGCAGCTGAGTACATAAAACGTGGTTTGTGAGCCTCTGACCACGTTTGACACTGGGAAAACCAAATGTCAACTCACAGCCGCTGGCTTGGAGACTCAAGATTGACGGTCATCATCACACCGTTCCAAGCCACATACCTGTCCAACTGTATTCCAACTAGAATATGAAGTGGTTACCCTGGGACGACACTATGCACCTCGGGCACGGGCTTGCTTACTGGCGGTCGCGGTGGTGCAGCGGTTCGGCATAGTCTCTCCGTATTGCTTGGGAGCGAGTGACTGGACTCGTCCCAGGCTCGATCCCTGGTGACTGAGATCGGTTTACGAACCATAAACCCTCGCTGACCTTGCACGCCAGGCCGTGAGTGACTCACCCGGTGCTGTTGGGGTGCTTCGAGTGAAGAGACGGAAGCCAAACGAGAAGACAGTCTCGGCTGTCGAACACGGACAGGGTTCACAGCCCTTCCGCCATCGTCCGAGGAAGTCGGTGTCCAGTCCTTCCTTCCACTCTGCTTGTCTACTCCTGGATAATTTGAATCCACCACATACTCACAGCCGCCACATTTAATCGCCCTGTAGTAGCACATTGTCTTCAAAGTATCCCTCAACTTTCACGCAACTTTATTCGCTCTCGCATAAGACCTCGCCGACCAAATAATGCTAGCCACAAAACCGCATTCTAATCCAAATAAAGCTCATCACGGCTTCATCTACCCACGGCAAAACCCACTTTCGCGTTGTCCAGCCACACAAAATATTCCTAGGGTACTTAGGAGAAGATGGACACGATCACACGGGGAAACACGATCATCACTGCACACCAGAATCTAGCATCTACACAACAATGACGCAACTCCGTTTTTGAGCAAACGCGTCGAGTTGGTTAGAAGATGGACACGACACATCCGTGAATACAATGCAGAATGGCCCGTGTAGGGCGGGCACAAGAATGGGGGGAATGTGTAAAGACAAACCTTTACACGCTCTGCAATACTCAACGATACAAGATTCAGATAACTCCTACAAATGCCGACACAAATTCAAAAAAACCAATGAAATGCAATAAATTCCATAATCTGCAAAAAGATATCATGTATGAACATAACATTAGACCCCGGGTAAAGCGAAACGGGCTCTTCCTCCCATCTTCACGTGCCTCACAAGGAAAGAACTGCCATTGCACGAACGGAACAGACGTCATGACGAAAGAAGACAAGGCACATCAAGCAAATCAAAATACCTACGTACAATTCTGCGATACTTTGGCCGAATGCATTTCCGTCATGGAACACACGACCAGTAGGCTACGATATGACGCCCATGTTTGATCATTGAAAATGTTCGCCTTTGTCGGGTGTGCAAAAGAGAAATCGTTGCGTTGTGTGCGTGAAACTTGCTGAAAAACCAAAAGAACACACACACGTCAGTCCAATCCACCCACAGTCGGCTCCGCGTCACTTACTCCAAAACAGCCTGAATACTTCCGGTTTGTTCTCCCAGTACACACCGAGGAAATAGATGGGTATGCCGGACAATATCATGACCAGGCCGATAACCACTTCGCTCGGACTCACGAAAAACGGTAACACGACCAAGAATACGCACATGAGAAAGAAGATGATCGGAATCGATAAGTGAAGCTGAAACGAGAGGCCATAAGCCAGACTTACGAGCTACTAGAAAGTTCCAGGGTGAATGTATGGATGTCAGCAGAGCCCATGGTCGTAAACCATGCCCTCAGGCCAGTCGTATATTCACCATTTTATCTATCATGGCATCGGCGATAGAGCGTAGGACGGCACCTCCTCTACCCTCAGTGATCACGAGTAGTACCTTACAAAATCGAAGGTCAAGTCTAAAAATGTGATGAGGGGGACAAAGTGCTTATTGTACCCAAACTCTCGACCCTTTCCCAAAAGTTTGTCTTACTCTTTAGTTAACGTTTGAAAAATTCTGGGCTCCTTTGAAAATTGACCATGTTTTTCATTCAATTTGAACTTCCCTCCAGATTTTAAAAACATTTTAACGTGACTGTTTTAGAAAGGGTTGGCCGATTCACATATCGCCGACGCCTTTTTGAAACCAACACGAATCCTTCGCGCACGGTCCCTTTGCCTCAATCTACTGGCTGACCTTACATGGTACTCTCTACCAGATCCCTAAATCCCCCTTATTGCTCACCTTGATCGGACGTCGCATGTTCGGTTTTTTCCACCGCAAGTACAACAACCCGGCCACGCACATGCCGACCACGGCAGATTCGGAGAAACTTGTGTAGTTGATCAGTACCAGCACATCGCTCGTACACAGCATCAACAGCGACAAGAAACCCTAAAAGACCACTTGACATACACCCCCTTTAACCAAACCACATCGAGCTTACCAAAAGCAACAAACTGGGCATGGGAGTGAAATACTTGTTGTTGATCATGCTCAACATCTCGGGCAACTGACCATCACGGGCGCCAACGAAAAACATCCTGCAACCAGAACAACATGTCAGTCTCAAAATGACAACCATCCACCAGAAGAAACACACATCTTAGTTTCTTTGCACGCTGAAATACGGACTCTAAACATTGCTCCCTCCTAAAGAGCACATCCTTCCATCTGGCATCACCCAAGGGCGAAACCAGTGGACATTATCTTCTTTTCCTTCCGCAGATACACGAGCCTAACAGTAACCATCCCCAAGCACCCCTTGGCAACATACCTGGACGAAGCAAAGATGATTCCATTCAAGCTGCCCACCGTCGAACAAGCCACAAATATGGGCATGACGAAGGCCATTATGCCCAATGTCCGAGCTGCAAATGACTAAAAAGGAAAACACTAATCACATCCTCAAACATTCAATCACGATCAGTGAACTCACCACTGCCACAGCATCAGAATCGAGTATTTCGTCAGGCGATAGTACAGCGAAGTAAGCCAGATTGACCAACATGTAAATCAGCGTGACGACTGGCAATGAAATGTAAATTGCTCGGGGCAAGTTCCTGCACAACAAATTCATAATCACATTCGGCCACTCAAACCCATGCCATCAATAAAAACCTGATCAGGCATGAAGTTTAGTGCAATGACGCAAGCACCAGATACACCCCTCCCCTTACAGACAGGAGTGCCGACATACCCACCAGGCCTTCCAGCTCCCACACCCCGTAACCAACTTACCGATGCGGATCTTTCAATTCTTCCGTTACGAAATTCAGATAGTTCCTGAAAAATGATAGCGATTGTACGCTCCTCAAACAGAACATCCATGCAACAAAAAAAGGCAAAGGCAAGCGAAAGAGTGCAGAAAAGGCACCTAAACTAAAATCAAACTCCCACCTAGCAAGCCATCCCCAATCCAGGGTCACACCGATTTAGTCACCCACTTGCCGAGTGCTCCCTTCCTCGCCCGACCCGTGATCAAGCACACCACACACAGTCAGGGGGGTGACCCGTGTTATTCTCATTCTCGGCTCTGTCCATTCTTACCAGCCCGCGTAGGAGAATTGACCCGAATAGTACATGAAAGGGAATCTGCGATAATGACGATCCTCTGTCCCCTCGAAAGGCGTGTTCAAAACTTGAGAGCCCGAACCTGACAACCATCCAAAGCAAACATCTCATTTAAATAAGTCCATTACAGAAAACATGCCCTCATTATCAAGCCGTCCCCTCGCCCACATTGCACTGATAAGCATGCAAACAGAAAGCACGCAGTGACTAAGCAAGCCAGGAAAGCAGCCGCCGTACAAGGACAAAAAAATAAGCGTATAAAGGCGGGTTTAGTGTAATCAACTATGCATACCATCCAGCGAAAGAAAAAATGCCAGAATAGAAAGCCAACGATAACGGGCCTGGATTCCATTTCGTTCCTTCCCACGAATTCTCGAACGTCTCGGATGGTCCTACATTCAAATACGTGAGAAACATAATCGAGAAAAGCTCACTCTTTTCGTGCTCTAAATAGAAGCCACTCCGATTCGATTCTCACAAACATGTCCATTTCTACGACCATACGCAAACTAGGCTGTGTCCGTGTAAGAAAGGCACCTCACAGAGTCGCAGACATGCCGTCAGTGGTGAGCACTTGGACACTAGTGCCTATCGTCTCTAACCTAATCCAATACTTACTGGAAACTTGAAACACCGAAATCCATCACATATTTAGGCATTAGCTCATAACCTACTCAGAAAACGTACCTTTGAAAAGGAACACCAGTCCCGTGATGATCACAATCCCCAATGCCAACACTTTTGTCACCGTGAAGACATCTTGAGTTCGCGTGGCCCATCGTACTTTGTAACAGTTGATAAACGTCAGAAGACCTATAACATGAATAAACATTGATAAGAAACGTGCGAACCCCCTCCATGTCCTCATCACTTCCCCTCATTCCAAATCGGAGCAAATCACACCCAGACCTCTGATAAGCCTCTTAGTCCCGCCCCCAGCACCATCCTGAAGCACGTCTTCGGTGCACCTTCTTACGATAAGTCCTCCATCAAATACCGAGCCTATATGTCACTCGACATGTACTACCTAAGTCGCTCTCAATCTAAAGTGCCTCTTTGCCGTGCTATCCCAAACACAGCGCGTACCCTAAGACGCATGCCGCCTCGCACTCAATCACGAAATGACCCCTTCATTCACTGTATGCCTAATTGCCATATTATCTTGGAGTCAGTGGGGCACGAGTAACGCGATATTCAGACATCCACGCCATGATGGCATCGCTCACAGGACATAACAATCAACCCTACACCAAGTAGGCACGCTTTGAATCAATAATACGTGCCATATAAAGCCAGCGGTAGCGTTAACTGACTGACGGAGCGGGTGAGTAGGCGGCTCCCTAGAAGGGTCTTCATTGACGTAGCTGGACGCACTCCAAACATGGACTGAACAGTAATAGGCCCACGCTGCGTTTCCCGTTGCCAACCTGGCTACCTACGAAACCACCTGCCAGAAACCAGCACAACATTATCTTGTGATCTACACAAACAAGTCTGCCCGACATCATTTATCAGCCGACCATTTTTTACGATTCAAAGCGATAAAACGAAACCAAAAGACCTCCGCTATACGACTAGTTACGACACTCCTCTACATTTTCCGACTGCTCATCAAATCACATTTTTAGTTTCTTTTCCTTCTGCTTCTGTAGAAACACTTGCGAACAGCTCGCTTCCACCAACTCTGCACTTTAGTAAACTCGAAGAATCACAGTGAAACTAAGCACTCGCACCTTTTGCTGAGTCCATCTATCACTTCACTGACAAGTGATACTCAAAGACAGCTGCACTCATTGTCAGAGTTGAGTTATGCGGAAAATGAAGCCCAAGCGTATTTGCGCACGAGCAACGTGAACAGATAACGTCCACATGCAAACCTTAATAGGCCTCGAGTGACGTATGCTTGTAAGAAAATCTCTTCTTTAAATTTTTCGAAAATTGCAACCAATCTAATGCCACACACCACCTAATCATATCAGTCAATAAAAAACATCGGGCCATCATTTAGGTCGAGCTGACATGAACTTGCGCCAGCCTAAAATGGTTCATTAGCGGCTTAGTGATAGTCAACAAGGAAAAACTGATAAAACACTCAAAAAGCTAGAGACAACTTTGGCTAATATCCAACTCGACAAGCCAATCCTTGCCGTCTTAAAAGCAACGCCGACTGTGTGTTCATGGCGCAATACAAATCTACGCCTTCCTTAGTAGGAGTGGCTCCTTACATACCTTGCCCCATTCGTGCTATCCTCGTTTTCGAGAGCATTACGCAAAGGACAAAGTAGAGTGAACGGAAATGTAGGAAAGAAAAAAAAGAAGAAAAATCCATTGAAATCTAAGACAAAGAGGAGAGGCATATGCGTATCGAAGATTGAGGAATTTGCCGGCTTTGAATCAAGGAAACGAGCAACGTGCAAAACGAGACCAATAAACTTATTATAAGCACTATCCGGAAATAACCATTTTTCGCAAACCAATCCTACTCAGCAATTGAAAAAAGTGCTCTCTTGGAATCAGATCAATCATTTTCTCTTCAAGTGGTGTTTGCAAGGAGGAAAAACGAATGATCAAATCTTAAATTTGTCTACTCAAGAAATCCGGTCCCTTTCGAGTGTTGCTACTTGATTTTCTCGAATAAACAGTTCCCTCGAGTGCCTGCCGCGCCAACTACTTCACGCCTAGCACGTCGAAAAGGAAGCACCTTCAGGTAAAGAATGTGCAAAAACTTCGCCCCAACTCCTAATCCGCCAGACACGCGCACGACCTTTGTCCCGTTACCCGTGCTTGCTATGCCCTTGTTCCCCCCCCCCCCCCCCAAAAGTCGATAATCTGTCTTTTGGAATGAGGAAACATAGATTTGGTTGTTGAAGGAAATGAAGCTTCTACATGGCTCTTCATTCGCTCCCGTGTGATTAGGCGCACGTTTCTCGACTGTGAATGTGCTTGAGAGTGGTTAGCCCAATGTCGTCACTGCGGTTAACATTTCGTCTGATTTCATTGTAAGAAAACAAAAGAAAATTGACTTACATATGAGACAAGCAGCCAAAAGACGGACAGGGGCGTCGGGTACGTCGCAATGTGGATAAAACGGTTTCAAGACGTAATTGGAGAAAGTCAAGGCGATGACGGCATTCGAAGTCGGATTGATTATGACCAATGCCACCCATAGGAACAAGAAAGCTGGCAAATTACCGAAGGCTTCTCGAATATACGCGTAATCACCACCCGATTTCAAAATTGATGTGCCCAATTCGGCGTAACACAGGGCCCCCATGGTGGAGAATATTCCGCATAATAACCAAATGACCAAACTCAGACCCACGCTACCGGCTTCTCTGAGGACGCCTTTTGGTGATACGAAAATGCCCGAGCCGATAATAACGCCCACGATGATAGCACAGCCATTGAATAATCCAATCTTTTGTTTCAATTTGACCGAAGTGACCGCCGTCGCTGGCGCCACACCATTTCCGTTCTCAACGTGTCCGTTCGTCACGTGGTCTCCATTCGCTTTTTCATGATCGTCGTAATTTGGCGGATTGTAAATATTTCCGAATTCTCCGTCTTCCGGCTCCACTTGTTCTTGGAAATTAGCCGTTGAACTTCGCTGAGATGGTGGCAATAAAACGGCCGACGATGGATTCTCCGGCAACGCCATATTTCTGACTATTTTTCGAATTCTTTTCAAATATTCCGGCTTGTTTACAATAACAATTATTTGAAAAGTACCGAACAGACCTAATTGCCGTTCGACTGCGACGAAACAGGATTACCGACTTTGTGTCACTTTCGGTTCTCTACTCGGCAAAACGCCTTCCCACCTTCTCCACTAAAATAGACTGACGCAACCTGAATTTCTAGCTTCCGTTCGAGGAGGCGGAGTCACTGGCGCCAGCCGCAACACTCTCGGATCACGTGACTCGCTGTGATTGGTTGGATGCGGGCCAATGAGAGGGCGCTTGGCGACAGCTGCCTGTGTACACTCGCCCCATCCGCCCACCCTCACTCCAACAACACATCATGACCTTACACATTATGCTCGAGTGTGGCTTACATGGAACAGACACAATCAAGAGTGCACACCAATTATGCACAATGCTAAGTGATGAAACGAAAGGAAAAGATCGCCTGACAGTGAGACCGACACAAACCGTATCTCCACAGAAGGAAACATAAAACACCCATTTCGTCATTAAAGAAAGGCACAATGAGATAAAAAATCGCCGTGAAAAGCTTCCACTGAGTAAAACAAAGCAAAAGCCAAAACACTACTCTTCGTACATCTACACGCTTACAAAAGAAACTTTTGTGGAATATGATCGAAGCTATGCCTACGACAATGTACAAACATAAGAGAAAGTGAATACACGAATGTTAGATTATAAAAATACGATGCCACTTTGTTATCCTGCGGGACAGATCAAAATGCCCAAAATAGTAGTCGGACATGTGCGAAGGCGCCCTTTTCTTTGTCCAAATAGATGAGCACGAATTTCGATGAGGCAACACGCAGAACAATGATGGCGCCCTCGTTTGGTTATGCTCTACCCTTGGAACGAAGCCTGAAAACAAACCCCCGTCAACCAAACACTTGCAAAACCCCTCGCACTCCGACCTCACTTACCGGCAAATTGACCGATGGCAACATCCTCATTTGATCGGCCAAATGGGCGGACCCGGGCGACGGAGCTACACCCATCGGATGATGAACACCATGATGCAGCATTGGCGACGACGACGCAACACCCCCGTCCAACATTTTGTTATCGCCACCCATTCCACACAGCTTTTCTTCTTCCCGCCTTTTCAAACAGGCTGCCTTGGGATTTAAATTTCGTTCCCTCACCTAAAATCGAAGCTCATCTCAACTCCACCACATCCAACACACCACCAGCTCATACCTGCTGCTCTAAAGTCGTGATCAACAGGACGGCTTGATGCAAAACACCCAATTTCGTCTGGGCTTTGTCCGAATTCACGTGAATCGAGCACATCCGTCCCAATTCCTTGAACGCCTCATTTATATCACGGACTCGAACTCTGCAAACAAATTAACATTAAATACGTATCTAGGACAAGTCGACATCAAAAGCACACCTCTCCCTCGCATTGTTGGCCTGTCGTCGTTCTTTTTCACGACGTTCTCTTTCTTGCGGCGACTCATCTTCTTCACTGGTCTGACAACGTGGCCTCTTCCTGCTGTTCCCAGCACTACTGCCGCTTCGATGACCTCCTCCAGCGCCCGTCGTTGAGGAAACGGATCCGGGAACTGGCGTGTAACCGCTCCGATCAAACGGCGATCTCAGTCCCTCGTCTCCGTATTCATCGTCATCGTCGTTGTCACCTAATGAGTGGTCTGAAATGGAATCTGAGAATAAACGCCCTGACTGTCCGTACAGTAAAGTGTGCTCTTCCCATTGTGCTCCTCGATACGGTCGTAACATCCGTCCTCTCTTTCTAAATTATCGTAATGACAACAAAGATCGATTCTAATCGGTCTTACCAGTCCTTACCACAGCTGCAACACCTACACTCCCGTTACTACGATCTAGGCCCAACATCTGACTTATCCTCTACCCGCGCGCCAGGACACACACCCGACCATCCGCAGTTCCCAGCACTTCTTACCATATATGTCTCCCGTACTAGTAATGTGAGCGCCAAGAGGCATTCCGCTTTCAGACGAGCTTCCGTCCTGAAACCAGCAAACTGCCCTGTACGCCAGGCCCGAAGAGATCTCCACCGGACTAGCTTACCTGTAAGTGCAACTGATTAATTGGCAAACCGCCGCCCGCTCCAGGCATCATGTACGATGCGGACTGCTGAGGTGGAATCACTTTCGGCTGTTGCTGAGATACCGGTGTTTCCGAAATTGAATGATGCGAAGCTGGTAAATGCAATAACGAGCCAACCGCAGAATTTGAATGCGGCAATTGATTGTCCCCAACCGATGGCTGTACTTCGGGAGGCTACACAAAGGTAGGTCATCAGAATGAGTTAAACATCACCAACCTTTTCACTTACAGATGCCAAATTGCTAATCGTATCCTCCAATCGTTTCTCCATCGTTCGCGGCAACGCTTGCAGGTTCAAATTGCTGTAATGAGGCGAAACAGAAGATTCCGGTGGCCCATTGGTCGAAGCGGCCACGGGCGGCATCCAACCGTGCGGCGCCGATGCCCCATTGTCTTCGTAGATCTGAAAAACACGGCGACCGAATTTACACCCTGAGACCTAATCGATGACAGCACAACCACAATACCAACATCACTTTGCCCTTACCCCACCGCCTCCCTACTTACCGAAGCTAAAGCCACGCCAACCGTTTCGCCAGTTTGCGATGTCGGTGGTAACGTAGCAGGAGCGCCCAAACGTTGTGGCAAAGTCGGATAAAATGCTTGTGACGTGGCGTGATTATGGGACAATGGCGGCAGGAGATACTCGGCCGATGGTCCAACCGCGCTAGAAGCGGCCGATGCCGCAACCGGAGTCAACGAAGGCAATGTCGAGTTCATCAGGGCCATGTCCGGTAATGCTTGATCCATCAGCGGCCTTTGGTGATAATAAGCGGGCGTTGGAGGAGGAATGCCCGACGAACCAGCTGCGCCAATAAAACTCCAATAATCCAGTTGATGAGTCTGATCTAAAAATGACAACACCTCAAAACATCAGCCGGACTGGTCCCACATTAGGCGTTTTACCATACCTGGTGGTGGATAGAACGCATCGTATGCATTGACGCCAGGAGGATAATTGACTTTACGACCCATACCCGTCGGCGGCCATGGTCCTGAAAACAACTTCCTTACACAAAGAGCACAGACCATTTTCCCCTCGCTTTGCAATGCAGATAATGCAATGACCCTTCACCCCAATGCAGAATGAGCATCTGAATTGGCATAAAGTTTTCAGAAAACATGAAATTAGTCGCCCAGATCAAGAGAAGCAGAGAAGCGACAGTTTCGCCCATAACACGTCACCGTCATCAGCAATGCACTGTGTGCGGCAGACTTGAATGGGAAACAACTTCTGTAAAAGACACGCATTCCGCCTGCTCGTCATCTGGGTCGAGTTTCAGGGAGGGGCCGCTGATCGTCAATTTTTGTGTCCCATAGCCCTCGAGTGCGCAGTGTAGTGCTTGGCTATGGATAAATTATGACATGACAGGGAGGAGACTCATTCGCCTCACAATCAGTTGTATCGGTCCCCCTATACTCCAAGCGGGGCATAATTGTGAGCTCAACCTAGGCTCAGGGACCTAGAAAACAACACCATTGGCTATTCTTCCGCTGACCTCTCGTGATACGTGTCCTTCACATAAATTCTTCCTCCGTTTTTCAACTTCAATATACTGTAAACGGCGTGATTGCATTCTTGCTAACGACAGCTGCCTAATGCTTTGCGTAACGAATGCCCCGTTCATGAGACTGATCACCCGCCAAGACATTCCGACAAACACCCGTGACAATAAGGACTCCCCAATCGCCCATCAAAACTGCGACCTTACCATTTTCGTTGCTGACTCCTGGTAAAGGGTTTTGGTAGGCTTGCGTTGTATCGTTCGTTTGCTGCTGCAAAATGGCAAACACACTCGTTCATCATATGAATCAGTAGTTGTAAATTAAACTTACCCTTGCCGCTATAGGATTCCAGGACGCAGCGAAATTTGGCAGGCCCGCGGACGGCGCTACCGCGGTACTCGCTGGTAAACGACTTCCAGCAGCGAACATACGCGAAGCCGACTCGGGCGTCACTGAAAGAAAAACATCCAAGTCAGCATTATTTTCTCGCAAACTCCACCATTTCAATCAAATTGATGAAAATTGTTCAACAAATAAGCTACTAGATTGGACAGTAGGACACGTAGGCGCGACCTCGACTGTACAAAAATGGGGGCTTTTAGTTCCGAGTCAACAACACCAGCTGCGCACACATAACCTCCGCGTCGCATTCGTTCGGCCAATCAAACAATAACCCAGCGCCTAACCAACATTCTTACACGAATGGATCCAACCTAGCCCCACCAACCAGCACAAACCTGGTCGAAATGACTTCGAATGGTTGACACATAAACTTTAAGCAAGAGTAGCGCGGGACTGCAAGGTTTATTTGCACCTAGCCCCCAAATCAAGACAGGGCTACAGTAGCGAGGCCTGCTTACTGTAAAAGAACACACGGCTCCTCGGTTCAAGTGCGAGAAAGCGAGTCGAGGCGGGAACAAGAGAATCTATAATTCCAGTTCAACGAAAATCAATCGAACCAATCATGCGTCAAAATTGCTGAGGGGCCCGTGCACGAAATAATTTTTCCCTTTCTCATTTTGTCTTCTCTCTTTCCTTAAACTATCACATGGACATTATTGTTGCTCGGGTGCTTTAGATTAACATTTCTCTCGCTCTGGCTTTCATTTTGCGTTCTTCTCAGAAACAAGACGCACGACAAACGATTGGTCGGTCCGTCTTTCTGTTAGAAAGGCAACGCAAAGACGGGCGACGATAAACGGTTCGCCGACGCTTTTCGAAAGATGAAGAGAAAGCGCAGGGTGGGCGTGAGCAACGGTTGTACCTACTTCTTGCGTCTTCAGCGCACCGCATATACGATTTAATTGAATTCAGGCCCGCTTTTATCCCTATCGTTAACGCGTGCGAGGGCGCGAGCTTGAAGACCCCGAACCGAACCATCGGGCTGGTTTGGGTCGACGCTATTCTTTTCCAGGCGACTCCTAGATGTACTATTCTCTTTCGCTTTCGCCCGTCGCTCGCCCTGCCCCGTTTCAACATTCTGAGTAGAAATACTAGTCTATGTCGTTCACGAAACAGTGGCCTCGAAACGGCGACGATATACGGACGATGACGAGCGACCCGGGTGCCGCCGCGACGCCTTTCCATAGTCTAAAAACGCTTGAAAAACGCGGACGCTCACCACGCGAACACGGTCTAGCACCGAGGCCGTCCGCTTCTCTTTCAAACCCCATCCTCAACATTCAGTGGCACGGTCTAGGACAAGGATGACGGAGCCCAAGGCTCAGTCGCTTTTGTCAGCCCCTCGCCTCTTTATGCTCGGCTACGTTCCGAAATTGCCAGGCCAATGGCGCATATGCGCCTACGATATAAATATATATACGCGCGAGGAAACAAGGAAGAGAAAGAGATGAAAACGAAAAAGGGATGGAACCAAGACGACCCACACCGCAGTACTGTACACCACCTACCCTCTTCGCCACCGTCCGGATTCGGTCGAGTGAACGTGGACTGGCTCGCGGAAGCGTCGTTGTTACCATTTCCGCCTGGACCGAAATACTAAACAGCACAAGTTACATACATAACCCAGTCACCCATATAGCTCGCACCAGGGACTTACCGCAGCTGCAGCGCTGAAGTCCAGCAAATCGGAAAGTTCACGATCATTAGGATCAGCAGTTATGCCGCTCATTCGATAAGTCCTCGGATATCAATGATAATCCTCAGTTATGCATGCGCTGGCGAGGCAAGCCTTCGATGATTAGGCAATCAGAGAGCCTAAAATATGCAAGAATGACTTTAGGCCTACCACTGTTACCTTTGTCAGAATCACTGCTGTAGGCCTAGTCGCAAGAGGTTCGAGAAAACTGGCAGGCCTATACCTGTCCTATCTCATAACAACATCACATTCAGAATCTTCCTCATGCATTCCCTCACTCTTTGGCAACAGATAGAATAACTACTTCCGGTTCGAGCCAGAATACTGTCCTTATAAAAGCTAAACGACTAAAAAAGGAAATGGCACTTACGCAAACGAGATTCGTATATCCTAAAGCCGCAATCAAACACCAACACCTGACGATACGGGCCGGCAATCGACAAATGACAGTGCTGCCCACCGCACTAGCTAACACCTGACCCGAAGACGACACAGACTGTGGAACAAAAGAGAAGAAAAACCACACACCCAGGCCGACTGTCGCTGTCCGTCTTCGTCGAAGAACCACGGATATATTACTGTAATAGCCGAGCAGAGATGATGCGAGCACAAAGGCGCTTGGAGTAAGCAGCAAATATACAGCCTGAGCATCAAATATGGCGTAGCGCAGAAAGCGCGCGATTCGAAATTTGCATTTGCCGAAATAATGACATGCTTCTTTTGACACCGGAAGTTTGTCTGGAAGTACGCAGATGTGTGCCATGCTTCCTTTATTGAGCAGGTATAATATCATGCGAGCGAGCCATGTTTCTCAAACACACAACCGGAAGTGGCAATTTACTAAGGTAACGTACGTAGACAGTCCTATTTGCATTGGAGCAAAGGGCCCATGGCGTCATAAGCCGAGTCAGCGTGATTGGCAGCGGGTATAAACGACAGACTAGCTGGCTCACGATCAGTGCAGAGATGACTAAGGTATACTGTACATACACATGGGAGTGAACGCTGCCTTTTGTGCGAGATTTAGTTTCCTTAGTTTCCAGGATGAGTAACGGAGGCGTGCACGTCATATATTCACGGATGGGATCAGCGTGATATCCTGAAGCCCATTTTCACGCACAAAACAAGACGTCCTTGGCATGACAGCAATGCACTCCTGTTCGGGAACCAAGTCACAAGCACATGTCTATCTAACAGCACACAACAGGCGAACCACCTGGTCACCTTACACTTCTGTCTCCAGACTGTGCCTCGCGGCAGTATCGGCATGGGTGAGGTGCAAAGCAGGAACGGGATCGGGAAGTCTGTTATAGAATGCCAGTGCACCCCTCGAGCAATGATATCCATTGTGGCACGGGACAGTGTCCAGGGTGCCCAGTTTCTTATAGCCAACATCAGCTGCTGGTCGCTCCTCGATATGCGATGGGCGAGTTGCACAATCAGAACTCTGATTGGCCCGACGAGGGGGCAAGGGAGGCGGGAGGGGGACGAGGTTGTGCATGGGATCGTCCAAGGACAGATCTTCGGAGATAGCTGCGGGCAAAAACTTGTAGTGACTCGGGATATCCCGTCGAGCTTGACCCTCTTGCGGAGTAGACGCGTCCGGGACCTTCTTCCTTCCACATTCATGTTTCGGTGGCAAGGGGGGAGGAGCATCCAGGGTCGACTGCAGTTTCAGAATTGGCGTAATATCGGCTGGTAGAAGTTTATATTGCGATGGTGTGGACGGAGTGGTCGGTGTTCTGGACTCATTCTCGACATGAGCAGAATCGACCGTCTTGTTCAATTTATCCTCCTCGTCCTCAATTTGGCGCCAATGTCGACGTAGCTGTCGTTCGAACAGACGATCACTTTCTCTTTGTTCCAACTCCTTGCGACTGGGCAGGGGTGGTGGCTGTTTGGAAGAGGCGGTTGGACTGGCCGAGACTGGGCCGATGGACGTGGGCGAGGCGACACCGATACTGTTCAGGGCTGGGAGACTTCGTCGCAGGAATGAATTGAGAAAGGACAGGTTGCTTTGGCTGGTACCGGATGTCGACTGACTGGAGTTGCTGGCGGAGCTGAGACGATTACTGCTGGCATCTGTCACGGTACTCGATTTATCAGCCCTGAAAATGGAACGGCAAAGATGACTCATTGTGAAGATTGCTCATGCGCACGATTCACATTCCGGATAGATGTACTTCGCCTAATGTTGCTGTTTGTGTCTCCGGATCCTTTGCGACAAGCCGAATGCGGGGAATGGGAATTTTTTAAAATTATTTCCAAAGAAAGCAAGCGTTTGAGTGTTCGACTTGTGGGACATGTAACCGGCCCTGTTGCAACGAATGTCCCACACCATTCATTAAAACACATGGCACCTAGTGCAGTGCACACAGCTGTTAACGTAATGTAGTGAACATGTAGTGCCTGAATTACACATCGCCTTTACCCTGCAGTTCATGCTCCTCATTCCTGTCTTACCACATCACCGAACGCATGCGCTAGAGGGTGAAGGGACACATCCATGCCACTTACTTGTGCTCATTCAACTTCTGGCAACTCCTCCACTCCTCAACGAACTTTCTCGCCTCTGGACAGAACAGTGACAAGGTGTGGTAGCCTAGAATGGCTGTCGGAGTCAATGGTTTCGTGGGCCCGGCTTTGCCATCACCTCGAATCTTCTTCGGGGATTTATTCTTCCATCTTCTGCTGGTCATTGCTGCCTCATCGACTCGCTTGTCATTGGTCAGTCGTTTAAGTGAATTGGTCCTCTTTTCGTCCTTTGAAGTTCTGAAAGTGAGGTTCGATTTGAATTGGTTGAACCGATCAGACTCTACTCAGGCGCGCGATGGCACTAGAGCACGCACACATTCGTAGACTGAACTCGATCATCCTTTTTAGACTCTTTACCAACTCGTTTCTCCCTGACTCGCGAGTGGAGGCAAGTAGTCACTCGTCAACCACCTCTGTTACCTGTAACTGATTCTCTAGTCCCGCATTGGGCCAGTCTTATTGACGTAACCTACTCGCCCTACCATTTTGCCATTGACAATTTCTTCCGTACGCAAAAGGTGAAGGTAGGGAATGTGTGGGTGGGTGCGGGGCTGTCAGTATTGTACGCCTGCATTCACGGAGGACAGTACCCGCCTCACACGGCCATTAAAATATGAATATGCCTGAGGTATTTACAAAAATCGTCTCGACTGTACTTTGGCCGAGGCGCTCAGTTGGTCTCCCATCGCCACCCACCCGCTCTAACTTGGCACAAACAAAGTAAGTCACCTTCGCCCATCTTCCCTTTGTGGCCAAAGAAGGACAGGTGATTTTCCTTATTTGACGAGTTTAGAGCAAATGGCGAAAATGGCCGCGACTAATGGTCGATCGGGCCAGAGGCCGTGGTGGAATGATTCGAGTGAGTCGATGGAAAAAAGAGATTGACGGACTCCCGGGCATTCCAGACGGGAATTAGACGGGAACAGGGACGAGGGAAAAAGTGCGATGAAGATGAAAAGGCAGGCTAGGGAGTGAGGAGCCTATACTGTACTTGTGTAGTGTCAGAAAGGAGTTCTAAAAAGTGACCCCAAAGAGTACATGTGGGCACTAAATCTTGGCGGGTCACTGATCACTCGAATCATCACACATGGTCAACGATGCTTGGACGAGGTCCTGGTCTATTTTTGTGTGAAGATGCCCCACCTTATCGGCCTTACTGGATCGAAAGCCAGGGGCAGTGAGCTCACCGATTCAATCCAATTTCCACCACCTTTCCCACATCCAATGCACTCTCCACAGTCTCCAGTTCCACTTTCACGATCTGCTCAAATAAGAACGTGACCGCAGTCGCGCTTCCTGCGCCGTTCCTTCTCGATCTGGCGGCGGGAAATAAGACCAAGCCAGTGTTTTTATCCAGCACTGCCCAGTACTCGAATTCGTGGAGACCACAGATCCGGGCTTGCCTGCTGTCCACGATGGTGCACAGATAGTTGGATAAGCACAGGGAGAATCTCTGCGACTTGCGAGTAGCATACGAAGACACTGATACGATCTCGAGCAATGCATTCATCCATCTTTGACATTCGCTCTCAGACTGAGCACTCATTCGGAGCCTCAGACCTTTTGTCTCCGTGCTGATCATCAGACAGTGCTTGGGTTTAGTGACCCGGCACAAAGTCGTGCTCTCAGTCACTGGCAAGTAGATACTCTTCTTATTATGAGCCAGCCACGCTATCTGTAACAGAAACTTGTCCCCACAACCTGCGTTCGCGTCCATTTGTCGACCAGAGCCAGTTTCCAAAAGACGCACTTTAGCAGGTGTAAAGTGTCTTTTGGTGATTTCCTTCTTGAAGTGCTTGGTGGAATAGATGCCACATACGGACAGGGTCGGTTGCTTAGTGATGTAGACGTCTAACGTGGATTCAACGAGGGTCTTGACACTCCTGCTGATGTCCATGATGCTGGTAACTCAGTCGGAACTACTGCACTGGTCGTGCGCCCACTATGTGTGGTGAGCAGATCAGTCAGCAAAGGCTAAAATCCTTGGCTCGCCCTAGGGCAAAATATTGCTGACCAGAGGATGTCTCAAGCCACAAGAAATAACTGGAAACATTCATAGATCTCGCAAAAATTAAATAGTCTCGCCGAGTTCAGCCACTGTCATTAGGCCAAATCAGCTCATAGCAGGCCAAATCTGATCTGAAGTCGTTGACCAAGTGTTTTCTAAAATTATAAAGCCTTGTAGATCTCGACTAGATTTATAGATCTACGGGACACGTCCCTGGCATCAGTGTCCCGATGTGTACTGGCTGCAACGAGATTATGCGACCGCACCATCGTAAACAAAACCCCTTGCAAGTATAGCAGTACGGCCTGTGCTGTACACATGCCAGCTCGTAAACAATCTATCAGCCCACCCATCTCTTCTCCTTTAAAGGTATGTCAATAGGCTAGGCGAAACTGCAAACTCGTAGCTAGCTTACTCGGCGCAGTCATATGTTCATGACGCATTAGGTATCATGCTGTTCTACACTTATCCATGTTGACTAGCACGAGGACTGACTTTCAAGTACTTCTCTCGCCTTGCCACCGAGCCGCTTAGCTAGCTTAGCTACACTAAAAAGTACTGGCAATGTGGCAAAAACGAGCGGATACGATTTATGCGCGAAAAATGAGAAACCTTGGCAGTCGGGGTGGCGAAATGGCATTCTGCGACATTCAAGATTTTATAGTCCTGGCACCAAATGTGATTGCACACCAACACCTCCGTCCGACCCGACTCTCACTGCACCTTTCGCGTAATTGTGGACGGAAAACAGATGCGGAGGCAATGGGCAGGGGAGATGGATGACCGTGGTCAGTCATTGCCATGCGCCAAATGGCCAGCCTGGAATTCAGATCTCCAGCTTCAAAAGTTTAAAGTAGCTAGTAACTCGAAAAAAGGTTGGGCTCAGTTTGATGGGAGCGGTCAGGGGATGCGCAATTGACATCCGCAAAACGATGTGAACTCAACAAAAACTATCGCCCATCAAAGCGTGAAAAATGCGTGTTCAATTGGCTCGAGTCAACTGGGCGCTGCAGAGAACTACTGACTAATCAACTTCCAGACTCGAGTCAACTTTTTATGACAGGAGCACGGGATAGACAAAGTTTATGGTGGGCGAGAATGGGCAAAGAACGAGAAGGGAGATTAGTAAGCCCTGAGGCGACTGCGCGCACAATGCACCTGCAAGCATGATTAACCCAGTGTCAGTCTCCCCTGGTCGGCTATGGTTAACTCGATGTCTTCCGAGCAATTCTGATCAACAGAGACCCCTCGACCACGTTTAAGTATAGAAACAGTCTGAGTCAGTGTAACTGTCGCGGCCAGCATAGGCACGTTAGAAATAGAGGACGTCCCGCTCATTATTACCACACCAGTTTGATGTACAGGTGCAGAGGCGCGGTAAGTCGCACATGTGACTGATAGCAAGCGACAACGATTAGCAACTACTGCGCAGACTTCCCTCGAAGACATATGACAGCCACCTGCTGAAAAGCACACTCAAACAAGTAATATAATTCATGCGTGCGCGGGGCCAGCATAACATATGATAAACACTGTTGTGTTAGAGATCACGGTGCGAGCCACCCGCAGTAGTCCCTACAAAACCAGTCACGCACTCAGCTTTTCCCACTACTCATCGTTCTTCCACATTGTGCTCTGCAGTTTTCTCGGGCTCTCAAAGCCGGCCAGTAGTCATGATATGAACTACCCTTTTACAGGAGCACCTCCACCAATGGCATGCCTTACCGGCGATAGCCTTCAAGAATGAGCGGGCGAGAAGTGAGGCTTCTTCCTCAAGATACTCCTTAGCTGAACTTGATTAGGGCATGAATCAGCTATGCAGCCAGATACAAAGAAGATCTGCGAAACTGCTGCTCCCAGCCAAAATCAGGGCTCTTGGCCCAATCAAATGGGACCAGGACCCATTTTCATAGTCAGCTAAGACACATCCCAAGTCCTATCCTACATCACAGCTCTTTGACCGTCCTAACTCAGGACACGTTCTAGCTGTGACATTATCCGGTTTGACTGCGTGACTGAGATGAGACCCCGCACTGGTCGGAAAACCTGTCAAGGGGTCTCACCCTCGGAAGAGGCATATCTGATCTTGCTGTACTAAAGCATTGAGGTGGCAGGAGAGCTATTTTATGGCCACCACGGTTAGGGGAGGGTTCGACTCCCGCCTCGTTAAAAAAGTGATTGTCAAATATGTGTTCCTTAGTCCTCGAGTGCGCTGTATAGTGCTTGGATAAAGTATGACTTGACATGACACGAGTTGACTGAACTTCGTGGTGACCATCTTTGTGGGGGGCTCATCCTCTGTTCGGGCAGCTAGGAGCGCCATCCAGCCATGGCCTGTGGCTGGCGGCGTACTCAAAAGACCAACCAGTCCTTCCGCCCAATGATACGCACCCGGACGGAGCCGAGTGCTATCGCCACTGATTCACATAACTCCCTTTTTGAGACTTCTTACGCATTACCCTCACACGGCTAGCGACCACAGTTCGCTGCCCATCCACTCCATCAATCGAATGAAGGCGGGTGACCTAATGATCTCATTCTGCTGTAGGCAAGTATATCACTGTCACTGCAGATGGCGTAGTGTGCACAACGTACTCTACTTACGCTGGCTCTACTGCCACGTCTGTCGGACCAACATTTTCAGTCTGAATGACGTCCCAGAAGCAGGGCTTTCTTAGTTTTCGACCCACTCACTCTTACTTTCCATCTTGCACTTCACGCCAGCCGCGTGACTCACCTCAGGCGATAGCACAGACACGCACTCGAGACAACAGAAGGCCTGAAAGTTCAAGTTATTCCATCTGAATCAGCGTACCCTATCAAACTCATTCCACGCCTGTCTGAACCATTGCTAATAAGAAAAGCGTGTATTGACCGACATTAGGCTCAAATATCAAAAAAAGCGATTAGAGAAATACATACGGAACGGCGCAAATTAAATATGGTGCCTGCATTAGCCAAAACAAAGGCATCAGTTTGTAAAAACTTGACACAAAATTACCATACCCACACGGACTCCATCAAAAATCAGTAAATTGCACGAGCTAATGCATGAAATACTTTAAGCAAGTCGTGCGACTATTGCTCGTCCTTATCTTTAGTACCATGCTTCAGCATCCGAGTGAATTCGATGTAATTGAACATACCGTTCTTGATTGGTGCATCCTTGAACAACTCGTCCACTTGTTCGTCCGTGTAACGATCGCCCATTGTGGTCAAAAGCTCGCGAAGATAATCTTCGTTGATAAACCCTTGGCCAAACAAAAAATATGCAATTACGTATACGAAACTAACCGAGACATCTTTTGGACCTACCAGTACAGTCCTCGTCAAAACACTGAAATGCGTTTTTGATAACTTCTTCCGGATCCGTCCCGGTCAGTTTCTCGCCGAATAATGTCAAAAACATGGTGAAATTGATTGGACCTCCGCCAGGCGCCTCGTTCATTAATTGCTCCAAAAAATCGTCTTTCACATCTTTGCCTAAAACAGTGATTCGCGTAGGTGAGTAGGTAGGCTACAGTGTAAGCCTTATTATAGAAAAGTTTGTACGCTACACTTGAGAGGCTCTGCGCGGGAAATATGCCTTTTTGCCTATTAAAA
Source organism: Mesodorylaimus sp. YZB2_4 (assembly GCA_030248295.1). NCBI lineage: Eukaryota > Metazoa > Nematoda > Enoplea > Dorylaimida > Dorylaimidae > Mesodorylaimus > Mesodorylaimus sp. YZB2_4. The sequence continues at coordinate 961,332 of JASANH010000938.1, forward strand.
AATTCGTGCCCCGATATAACTAAAATTACAGAGAATGGCCCTTGTATTTATTCCCCCGGACACTTCCTCCCTTGTGCTTAACTGAACCAAGACAGTAAATCCCCGTTCATTATATACCGCTTATTATACATACTGTAGGCATACCTATACCTACAGTGCACATGTACCTATTTCATCCTGGGGAGGGATCTTTTGAACATGCCCAGCTAACGAAAAGTTTTCGCTTACCTAACGAAGCGAACATGTCGTGCAAGTCCTCTTTATCGATAAATCCATCGTGATTTTGATCGATCATATTAAAGGCCTCTTTAAATTCTTGAATTTGAGCTTGATCGAACATGGCGAATATGTTGCTGGTTGCCCTCTGAGCGCGTTTTTTCGGCATTCCTTTACCACCGCGAACTTTTGTCGAAGCCATCCTTGATTTATTTGATTGAAAACTAAAAATCACGAACCCCTACAACCGAACTAAACCAAGCGAAGTGCGAAGATATCGATGAAGGCGAAATGCCGCAGAGTCAAATATGAGTCAAGGCTGCAACAACTGAACATGGTAAAAGTAAGATTCAGTCATATGTACTTATTCGCAGTGTAAAGTAAGTCTACACTTTACACCATTGTTTTTATGCCCTTTAAATGCCGTTTAGTGTTTATTTTCCTAATTGACCTCTTACATTCCTTCTTCAAATACCTTACCTTGGGAGACCCGTGTGGCCATTGGTGCCAGGGGGTGGCACTGACTGTTGTCCTTGCCTGGCGACTGCGTTCAGCAAATTTACACAAAATTGTTTGGGTGTATTCTTCCGGGCCAAGGGCATTTGTTTATAAATTAGGAGCGGGCATCGCGGTGGTTGGGTCTCCTTATTTGGGTCTGTCTGGGAGAAGGGACGAGGCAGGTCGGCATCGAAATTTGGTTTGGGCGAAACCGGAAACGGGCGAAGAGCTATTTTCCAAACGGGAATCATGGATTCGATACGCATTGCAGTATTTCTATTATTATCTGTATTATATCTGTGCAATGGACACGGAAATCACGGCCAGAAAGAAAGCGAAGCTCACGGCGCCCGTGCTCCTCACGAACGATTCCAAGATGCGCATTACAAGAATGGACAACACGACGAACACATGGACCATCAAGCCATATTAGGTAAGAATGCTATCACTTTCGTATTCACCCGTTTACGACCCGGAAGTCTTCAACAGGATCCAAAAAAGTCGCTGAAGAATTTGATAAACTGACGCCGGAAGAATCTAAAAAACGATTACGGGTTATGGCCAAGAAAATGGATTTGAATAACGATGGTTTTGTGGACAAACACGAATTGAAAACGTGGATTTTCAATTCGTTGAAGCAGTTAGATCGGGAAGAAACGGATGAGCGATTCGAAGAAGTGGATGAAAATCACGACGGGCTCATAACGTTTACAGAATACGTCAAGGAATCGTTCGGAGAAGATGACTTCGATCTGAATTCTAGTCCAGAAAAATTAGATGCCGATGATCAGGTACGAAGGGGCTAAATCCGTGAGAGAATGGGTCCTTCAATGAAGGTTGAAAACGCTAAGACCAGACCACATGCGCAGCAACCGTCGCGATCACGCAGAGAAACCAAAAATGATTTTTCGATCCTCACGAGCTTTTAACGGGCTGTCTGTTTCTAGAAACTGTTTGAAGAAGATCGAATTTTTTTCAATGCAGCGGACGTCAATAAAGACGGGAAACTGAGCAAAGACGAATTCGCCGCCTTCCAGAATCCCGAAAGCCACGTCCACATGCACAATAGTCTTATCGACAGTACTTTGAAAGAGAAGGACAAGAACAAGGACGGCTTCATCGATTTGGGCGAGTTCCTGGGAGAATATGGTGAGTGGATATGACTCTGCTGCTGCCATCGTAGGTCTTCGATGTGGACTAGGATGTTGAGGTTAAGACTGAGGAACCTTGGGGAGCGCACTGCGATATCCCCACGATCTTATATCTCGATCAGCAACTAACCGACTCGAGCATTTTCTTCCATTTTAGCCAACAAAAAGGACTCTGAATGGCATCAAGTGGAAAGCGATCGTTTCAAAAATGACTACGATGTGAACAAGGACGGCCAGTTGGATCGGCAAGAAATGAAAAAATGGTTGGTACCCGATTTGGACGAGACGGCCAAGGACGAGATGGAACATTTGTTCTCCGAAGCTGACAAGAATCATGACGCAAAATTGTCGTATGATGAAATAGTGAACGAGTACAATTTGTTCGTTGGCAGCGAAGCTACGAACTACGGAGAACACTTGGAGAAGATACCACATCACGAATTGTAAACATCCTCGACAAACTTACTTTTTTGATACGTGTTTTTCAGCGCATACTTAATTTTGTCGTTTTGAGATCTTTTTTTGTTGACAGTCATTTGTTCTTACTGACTTGCGGAGTAAGAATTTCAGTTTTTATCGCTTTAAAGCGTCAATATCGATTTGTCTGTGCAAGAAAGTACTCTGTAGTAGTAAACAGGTTCAGAAAGAGTGCATTGATGTGAGAAAATCGTTCAAGATTCGCTTGTGCCCTTGTACAGTGAGTGAAAGTTGATCTGTGCACAGGTGCATAGTGTCATCCCAGGGTAATTATTTCATATTCTAGTTGGAATACAGCTGGACAGTTGTGTGGCTTGGAACAGTGTGATGGTGTGACACAGTGTGACTGATGGTGTGACTTGTGAACAGTGTGACCGGTTTTGTGGCTAGCATTATTTGGTCGGCGAGGTCTTATGCGAGAGCGAATAAAGTTGCGTGAAAGTTGAGGGATACTTCGAAGACAATGTGCTACTACAGGGCGATTAAGTATGGCGGCTGTGAGTTTGTAAAGGGTACAAATTATCGAGGGAAGAGTAGACGAGCAGAGAGGAAGTGGAAGGAAGGACTGGACACCGACTTCCTCGGACGATGGCGAGAGGGCTGTGAACCCCGTCCGTGTTCGACAGCCGAGACTGTCTTCTCGTTTGGCTTCCGTCTCTTCACTCGAAGCACCTCGACGGTACCGGGTCAGTCACTCACGGCCTGGCGTGCAAGGTCAGCGAGGCTTTATGGTTTGTAAACCGATCTCTGTCACCAGGGATCGAGCCTGGGACGAGTCCAATCACTCGCTCCCTAGCAATGCGGAGAGACGAATGCCGAAGCGCTGCACCACCGCAACCGCCAGTAAGCAAGCCCGTGCCCGAGGTGCATAGTGTCGTCCCAGGGTAACCACTTCATATTCTAGTTGGAATACAGTTGGACAGGTATGTGGCTTGGAACGGTGTGATGATGACCGTCAATCTTGAGTCTCCAAGCCAGCGGCTGTGAGTTGACATTTGGTTTTCCCAGTGTCAAACGTGGTCAGAGGCTCACAAACCACGTTTCGTGTATTCAGCTACTGCGGAATAAACTGTCTGCAGAAACCGTTTTTGGAGGCTGTGCACCTTTCGCCTCTGCATATCCAATATTAGGTGGTCGTTCCTTGCTCATTCATTCCCTCGTGTCTCTGATCCCCAGAGTGCGTGAGTATGAAACACGTCCTGGGTGAACCAAGTTCTAGCGATGAACAAGTCTTGCGAGTCCTTTTCTCTGCCTCTTGTCCCATGAAATGGAAAGGAAGCTGCACTGGGAATGACTCTTCTTGTGGACACGGGCTGATCTCTGTCCGTTTTCCCAGCCAGAGCAGAGACAACGGGCTCGCATGCAATCATCGGGCAGTGTCTCGCGCGTCGATTGTGCCGTAACGAAAGTCTGATGATTCCAAATGCGAGTCGTCAGAAGTCGTCGCGAGACCAAATGCGAGTCGTCAGTTCACAAATCACAGCGGACAGCAAAAACCACCATCGAGATCACACGCTCATCGTCGCCAGCGCCTTCATATGTCGAGAGCTTCGTTGACGGCTGCCGGCGCGGCCACCACCGCCTGGGCATTCTGTTCATGTGGCTGAACCACGGCTGCGTCTGGAGCGGGAGCAGGTTGCGGCTGGTCGACAATTGCTTGATTCTGTGCTTCTCGTTCCCACCATGCGTGCAGTTCGTTGGCGTAACGCACCCTGTCTTCGTTGGCCTTCTGCCTGTACGTTTCCCGCGACTCGGGGTCCAACTCGCGCCACCTAAAACACAGGCCATCCCTGTTTGAGACCCGATGCCTGATGAATAGCCAATGGCACTGGCAAGTCGCAGGTCGACTGTGTATCAGAGCGATAGTATTCCGTAGCTTGTTCTCCTGTCGAACAGGCCGTGCTTTTGATGCTTTTGGCACACTGCCATAAAAACTAGACACCCTGTGGTGGCGGATTCGCTCGATCAAACGTGCGGTACGAACTGAACGCCAGTGCCAATCGCCGCCGATCAACAACCCGCTGCCGATACGCTATCAGCGGCCGACTTGGGTGCACCCGGGAAACCGGAGAAGAAGAAGGCCAAGTCGAAAAAGTCGAAGAAAGGCAAGGGCAAAGGCAAGAAGAAGGGTGGTAGCGGCACGACGACGGGTACCAGCGAGTTGGCGACTGCAAACGACACCGGCGACGAGGGCGAGGGCAAAGGCAAAGGCAAGGGCAAGGGTAACAAGAATTCGAAAAAGTCCAAGAAGAAGAAGCCAAAGGTCGGAGAAGCCCCTGCGTGAGGAGTGATCGACGATCTGGTGTGACCGACTGTGTTGTTGCTCTCGTTCGATGTAGGTATGCGTGCTGTGCGTCCTTGTGATCTGTTGATGAGAGTAAAGGCAGAGCGAAGGACCAAGCAGCACAGTACCATATTCGGGGTGGGTGAATGAGATGGCTGCGATTGAGTTATCCGCTTGACCGTGCGAGTGGACGAATGTGTCCAAGGTTGCAGACCGTCAGGGTTGCCGACTAATAGTAAGAGGATGATAGGCCGATATTCAAACTGTATCAACTATGCTACCTCAATGCATTTTTATTCGTACCTTGTCGGCGAAGTCGTATCATATATCGTAAATATCGTCTTTGTCAAGGTCGAGCTTGCAAGAATCTGGTCTTCAAGCATGGAAACTCTGTCATCCAAGTGAAGATGTACTGGATTACGCTGCCGCCGTGCACCTAGTCCCCCATCGAGTTGCACGTCGGTCACGCTTTATACGGTACAAACAGTACGGTACAAATTTAAATCAGTTTAGAGGCTCAGTTTAAATTTTAGGCTTAAACGAGCATGCTAAGATTTACGTGAATTGGATTTATAACCCGCTGCACCATAATTTACATTCATCTTTCAAAAAAGAAAATTCTAGAAAATTCCCAAAGAAAAAGCAGACTATGTGATATGCCAGGGGCAGCCTTTGTGCGCACAGTTTCTCATAAAGTTTCATAAAAGAAGATGCACTTGCGCATCACACTTTTTATACTGTAGATGATCATTGGTCGGCAACCTAGGACAGATTTGACCTCTTGATTTGATACATTAGTTGGCAACTCTGGACGGTTGGCAACCTTGGACATACGGCAACCTAGGATACTACGGAGTGGACTGGGCGATGCTATTGCACTTTCCTGACACGAGCCCTCATCGAAACACTCTGATGCAACAGCCTCATCTACCTCACACAAGCATTTTAGGTTGGCGCGTCATCAGGCTGGCTGGCTGGCAATCAATCAGGCTGGCGCGTCATCATCTAGAAGTGCAGAATTCGAGAAGAGTTTTGAACTACAGTAGTTAGTCATCAGGGCGTTGATAACTTTATTCTTTGTCAGCTGTGAAAATAACGAGCAGAATGGTGTCATGAGCTCAAGGATCAGAGCCCTCATGATGCTCTACAGTGCGCTAGAAACTTACAGCTTCCCCATTTGAGGGGCATCCGGCTGGCTTCCTGAGACAATGTCGAGTGGGCTCTGAACCATGCCGGTGGTACCGTCTACTTGATCCCCCCGGAGGTAGTACTTGGACGATAATGGGTAAGTAGCCCATGGCCAGGACAGCAAGGATGTACTTAGATTTATCCAATGTCTGTGTTAATTTTGATTACGTTTTACTGATATCTTATACGCTTAGGAGTGCTCTCGAGCAGATACAGACGCGAAGAAAAGTTTCCACATTACGATTGGCAATAGGAGAGGGTTTATTTATACAAATCGAGTTAAGTTGCCAGGGATTTAAAAGAGCTCTATGAATGGATGGAACTCTCGCACCATTGCGGCGCCAGGTTAAGGCTGTTGTGGGCCCAGCGCGCCAGTGAGAATTCTGAGGCCCCCGTTGATAGAAGAGGGCGGCCTGGACAAATATCCATAGTTCTTCTCCAGTCTTACGATTAGCAGACCGACGGCTATTTTAGTATTTTGGTGGTTAACCTCAACGTTGGGCCTCTGCTCGTAGTGGAACACTGGAGGATGAAGAGACGCATTATGCAAGAAATGATTTACCTGGCCGCGAGCGGAACACTCGCCCACTTGCGGAGTCGGGATTGCTGAGCAGGAAGTGTAAAATTAGCTGCGAGGGAATGTAGAGGTATTGACTAGCCTGGACTGGTTCTTGATTTGAATTGATAACCTGAGCATTAAGCTCAGGGCGAATTACATGTACAGTACAGTGAATGGTTTATAACCCACAGAAAAATGATATACCACACAGGTAGTGTAGAGCACGGACGCGAAATCCAACCCAGCACCGGGGCTATTGAAGGCACCAAAATGGGTAAAAAATGACTCAGATGGGTGGAAACAGCTGCTAGCCCTTACAAGGGATATTAGCACTAGGCAAGCAGCTAAAGATGGTCAAAAATTATCGAACGGCTCGCAGTGTACCTTTGCTATTGTGCATGCGGCGAAGGGCTGCTAGTCCTACACATGAGTCGGATAGCGCACCACTGCTCACGATCAGCGCTACGAGTATCTTGCAGAAGCGGCGCACGTTCTCTCTTCCCTGCGTGTTCCGTCACCAACAAAGCATATGTTCAAGCGGCTAATCTCTTTCATTCAGTTTCTTGCAGCCTTAGCACCTGGCCGTGTTCCTCGCTCGCTGGATCAGCCTGCTTTCTTTGCCGTGAAACCGGATCTTACGTCATTTGGAGAAGAAAATTTTGCGGGCAAGCTGTTTAGAGAGAAGTCAGAGTCGTTTCTAGCTACTCATTGCTTTTTGATGCACTCGCATAAGGTTTTGGAAACGAGCTAGCCTCGACTGCGTGATGACGTTAGGAGGCAGCCCAGAGCGCTTCAAAGAGAGTCGGAAGCTGAGGCGTGCTAGTCGGCAACGAAGGTTAAACTGGAAACGTAGTAGAGCGAAGTAAGCCTCGACCAAAGTACTTAGTTTGGGCTGGAGATTTGTGAGGAGTCGTTTTTATATTCTAGGACTGATCTTTTGTGATTTTCCGAATCCGTAAACATGAGTTCAGCCATCGAGAACAAGAATGTACGTCAATGTCGTCGAAGTCTGTCCAGTTCGAATTTTTCCAACGCTATTTTGAAAACGCCGGGAAGCGAAATCCATTACGATGACTTAGTCCACAGGTAAGTCCTTTTAGAGTGACGGAAAATTCAGTGAAGTGGTGAGAAGGGAAGATGCTGTATGCTGTAAGTTACATGCAGGGGTGGCCAAGGGTCCTTGACTCACGAAAGCAATCAAGGCTGTCAACATCGAGTTTTGTCCCTAAAATATTGTACATATGGGCGATATCTTATGACATATCACGGAGCCCTAATTCGTGCTGACATACAGTAACCCTTTGATAAGTATGGGTACAGAGGTATCAACTGGCGTATGTCATCAACACGTGACCCTTTGACTGCATTTCAGAGTCTATTCGTCGGCTCGCGAGGTAGTCCCACCGATTCCGCGAGTGCACAGCGCCTCGTACATTTCCCCCATGCCATCTCAACCATACTCGGCCCTGACCCACCCGATGTACGACCAACCATCCGGACGGCACTACGAGTCGTTCGCACCAGGAGGATGGGCTGGACCGATCTATCAATACATGCATCAAACTGAACGTCGTCATTACAATCCCGAATTGCCCGGCCGCGTTCAACCGTCATACAGACACAGGAGCCAAGAGTACTTGCGCGCCGCCCGAGCCACGGCCTATCACCCCGCCAGCAAGTCCATTGATTACTACCAAACTGACTTGGACCGCGCCGTGGACAGTCACCGACGATGGAGCCTGGGAGTGGTCTCCACTCACCCCTACTATCGAGACTACTTCGGTAACTCTGGCCTCCGCCATTTCGCCGGCTATCGACCCCGACACGTCCAACACTACTTACGCGCTGTATGGATTAGCTGAAACGGATTTTGAAGACACGAACGATGTACTCTGTAGTCGGATTGAGCTAGTGATTCCAGTGAGACTGGCTTGGACACACGTCTTTGAGCTGATAGTCATGCTGTTGCCCCTTTCGGGCGACTGGCATAGTAGTGCTGGCTAGTCTAGACTGTGATTAGTGCCTCCTTGTTGATATGTCATACACCGCATTTATGTTCTTCATGCACTACTGCCAAGAACGATGGTGGTTTAGGTTGACGGGCGGGTCTGCTCGTAAATGTACCACCCACTCACACTTTTTGGTCCAGCCCACCCAGCGTAAGCAAAACGAGCATGAATTTGCCAGTATCCTCTGAAAGAACATTCCCAAAATTGAAACCGATGCGAGTGGGCATGGACACGTTCTTGGGCTATAAATACGATAATTCTACTTAAACTAGGCCAGTAGATGGGCAGAGGCGGCAGATGGGCCTGGAGTCGTGATTTCGAGCTCCACTTACTTCCATGATGTTAGTCTTGACTTTGTTGCTGAAGCAGGCAACATCCTCCGCCAGCCATGCAGGCAGGCAGAGAATGTTCGAATGCAGAGAAAGTGAAAACTGGACAATCGAGACGTTTCGTGCACGCCCTTGCGTACTCGATAATTATTAGAGCACAGTGACGAGTCCTCAATGGCCAGCCTTGGACAAAATAAGAATCGGATTTATATTTTTATACTCAAACACACCCTTTCTTGATTCACTTTCTTCTTTTTCATCTTAGTGGTGGCATAAATTTGAACTTGGCCCTCTTGTGCATTTTCAAATTCAGGTCGAATTTTTCTGAGCCATTTTTGACGCCAGGTAAAAACATAATCGCTAATTATGTAGCGAATGACCTCAAAATGCTAAGAGTTATATTTTTGGTGCGACGTGGGCGTGGTAATGCAATTTCGCCCCCCCACAGGCTAAATAGGTCCGTCGGGTGAGCAAGGATTTATGGCCTCGAACTGAGTGTGTGTCACTTACAGTCAGCAAGTACTTAGAATTGCATGACTAGACATGTGTTCACCTCACTTTTTGACTTGGGCCTGATGGTTTTGGTGGCTGAATTGATAAACGCGACTGCCTTCTTTTTAGGAAACAGAAGGATGGGGCAACGCGGATTCGGGACCTTTTTCCTGGTAAGATTTGACACCGTACTGCATATGGGAAATAAGAATGCGGTCTTTGCAGGTGATGTGCCTGGCTTATGCCTGTGCCGATCCGTCGATCGATAGCCAGCGTAAGTGATGTAGCCTTGCGCAAACAGCTGGATAGGGTAGGGGCCCATGGATGTGTGGAGACGTGACGGCCCCTTCTTGAGAGGCCGGACGAATGGGCCCAAGGGTAGAGTGGTCTGGTCAGGTGTCCTAAATAATAAGTCACATTCTCGTTTAGCCGTTTGCTTATCTGGGAAGCTAGACCTCGTCCTCGTGGTTGACGTATCCGGCAGCAATGAACTTCGATTCGAGGCTCATCGTGACGCTGCTTTGGAAGTCGCGCGTTCCCTGCCGATTAGTTGGGACAAAGCGATCATCGCTGTCATTCAGTACAGTAAGCTGGCCATTATGAAACTGCAGTTCGGCTCCAGCGAAACCCCAGAAATCATCAACGAAACCATTTCCACCTTGGAATGGACTGGAGGTGTGGCCTTGGGTGCCGAGGCTATGGACTTGGCCATGATACAGTTCCGTCGATCCAGAAACGATGCTACCCGAGTCATCGTCCTGTTCAGCGATGGCAACTCATTGAATAGTTGGTCCGAAGTGCTGGCCACGGCTGAACGATTGCGCTATTCTAAAGCCAAAATCTTCGCCGTTTCTTTGGGAGGTGGCACATACGAACCTGAACTGAAAGCCTACATCGGGGACTCGAATGGTACCATCATCCGAAGCCACAGTGAGTTGGCCTCGCTCAAGAAGGAATTACTCGGGTACACTGTGCCCGCTTGTCGCAGTGCTCACTCTCCTTCCTTTGAATCAAAATTCGAATCCAAAAATGTCGAGGATAGAGGACATGCATCGAGCGAAAAGGAGGAGAAACCGGAAGAAGACATCAATGAGCATGGCAAAATGACTAATGCTACTTCGTCGTCAGAAAACAAGCCGTTTGTGGCTTTCCCGAAAAAGACTACGCGCAAGGCCACTACCAAGACCACGAAGAGAACCACGCATCGTGCTACTACGATCAAGACAACTGCCCATGTGACTCACAAGCCAACAGTCGGTGGTACCCATACTCCAACTGGCACTGCTGCACCTGCTCACACGGGTACCCCAACTGCTACTGCAACAGCTGCCGATGCTAAGACCCGAAAACATACGTCTCCCCCAACGACCCACACGCCCACTCCAAAGACCACAACAGAAGTATTCGATCCAGTCGCTCGTCAAGAGGCTATCGAAAAGATGATTGATAAAACAGCGCACTAAACAAGCTTGTTGCTTTGCTTCCAGGTACTGTATGCTCATTATAGGCTCCGGCTGTCCTGCATTAGACACTTGGACACTTTCCATTTAGCATAAATAAATATGAAGCAAAAAAGGGTACATTGACAATGCAAGCGTGTGTGTGTAGCGGTTAGTACCCGTACCAGTCTTTGTCCTACCGATCTCCCATCACATCTTATCGGTGCACTGTACAATTGGCAAATAATTGATCATCCTTGAACTGACTTTGACCCAACTTGTGAAGAGCCTCTTGGAGAATCTTTGACGTCGATAAACATCGATCCAGACAAGAATTAGTTTCGCTGGCATTCTTCGCACCCAGTTTGTGTTGGCATAACTTGTTGATTTTGTTTCCTATCTCTTCATCACATTCCCTCTGTTTCCGCCCACACGTTCCATAACAATGGTTGTGACTCCCGCAAGGCACGCCCAAATCTAATTTCACTCCACAGAATTCTACTTGCTCGGGAAGAAATCGACACACATCCTCACTATCGAACAGAATGGCCGTGGCCAAAACGGGGAGGACCCGTACGAGCGTACCGAATGTGCTGTTCATAGTTAGGAATAGTCAGATAGGAGAGTCGTGCTCCAACAATACGATGCTAGGTAGAGGGCATACCATTCAAATGGTGTCTGGAACGATCCACACTTTTATATTCTACAAGCATTCTTCTTGCCATGTGCGAAAGGGCAGCTTCCCAGAAAGCAAACGGAAAGTGTCTTTTTCTATGAACCATTCTGGTGGGGTTAGTAATTCTTGCACGGTGGGCGATAATGGACTGTGTATTAGGTGCAGGTGCGCGTTAGTCTGAAGAAGTCAGATCCGAAAAAGCAGACAGCGTGCTGAGCTCGCTCAAAGTGGTGTAACGGTGTGGGTGCTTACGCCCACGAAGTAGCCATCTTGAACGCTATTCGAATGCATGACAGTAAAAGACCTTTCATGAGCGCCCAACTAACTAAGCACAACATACATGCACGTGGGAAACGAGCATGGGTATTTGATGCTTTTTAACCTTATGCTATACAAATAGTACTGGTCAGAGTGGGAGGCAGCGAAAATGGACGCATCTGTATTCCGAGAGTTCCAGCACAGAATCAAGTCGACTTTCGACGCATATGGCGCATATCCCGCCGTGGTATATCGAATATCTATTTAACAAACTGTCTTAAAGGTTGTGGACGCGCCGCATAAACAAGAGAGGGTCTCTTTTACCAACAAAATTTTACTTTACCCACCCACGTCAGCGCTGCTTTATGGAAAGCATTTGTGAGATTGGTTGTGACATGTGGACCTGTCGTGCCTATACAACAGGTACACAGTTTAATCAGGGATACTCCATGATAAGGTATTATAATCAGACTGTCGACTTCGCAGGAAAGAGAGTCTTATCTAGAGTAAGTTTGGGCATGCCAGATATGTAACTAGCACTGTGCAGTCATGACACATCCACCCTACTCGTGAGAACTAGCTTTACTGATCACATTGTTGATATGAAGGCGGTTTGCTTTCGTCCACAGTTTCCTGCCGAATACGGGCATATCGATAATGATGTCGTCATAAGCTGGTGGTGTCCAGAGACCTGAAACCTCCTCCGAGATCGAAAAGTTCCTGCTGCGCTGGGCGAAATATCAAGGCAATGTAAGGGGGAACATAAGATCCAGTTTGTGCGCCATGATAATGATACCTGTGTCTGTCGTATTCTTGCTACCTTTGCCCTGTTAGGCCTAAGTCAACATCGGGTACAGGTCATGCTGACTGGTTCCTTTGTCACCCATTGTTTTGTGAGTTCTTCTGATTACCTTGTGCTGGTATCTTATCGTTAGTTCGTCTCATCGGTGTGCCTCGTACGGTGCGGTCGAGTAAACGGTATCTACATTCGACTTGTTGCGAGACACAAGGTCTTACAGCAACAGGGGGCAATAATTCCCAGGGGAGCAATGGGAGGATCAGCTGAAGCCGTAGTAGCAAAGATGCTGGCTGATCTGGCATCCCCGGTCTGTCCCATCACCATCGATATGTAGTTGTCGCTTTCAGAAGTAGTCGAAGGCGCTGCATTTGAAAAAGCTGCTTGTCTTTCCTGTCTATACGTCTAAAGCGCTTTGGAAGTGGTGCAGGGACAATATGATGATGTTTCTGCCTTCGATCTAAAAATCCTGAAGTGGTGAAATCAAGAAAAAGAAAAAACTAGTCGATTGTGATGCATACCGCTGAATATATTTCCAACAAAGACGAAGCAGGTGACAGCTGCCGAGAGGAGCCAAGGGAACCAATCGATTTCAAGTATATGCATAATATACAGTATAACATGCCCAGATCAATTTGCCCGACGAGGTGGTGCTCTGAAAAAGATAAAATCTCATAGACTAAAAGATTTATAAGCATATCATACCTTTGTTATCTGTGCGTCATCAAAGTTATGGCAGTCCCGGTTCATTTTTCGAACTGCTTGTCGAGTCGACCCAATAACTGTGATAATAAAGCCCGGTTGCTCTGTGTCAACATAGAGAATAGAGGAACATGCCTCATGACTTACTCGTACATTTGCTGTGCTTGCTGTCAGTTGCTTCTTGTACGGTGATGCAGCACATCACAAATCTGTACATTTCAAGTAAAGACAGGGTCTTACTTGGAATGTAAGACTTTTAAAAACGGTATTCCAAAACTCTTTATAAGAAACAAAGCCAGGTTTGTCCTCATCGTCAGTGTATTGTAATTGGCTCTGCGGACATTTACCGCCCCAGGAACGGGGAATCAGATGACTTGGTTTCTTGGGAAAACCTTGCTCTACTGTTTCCTGTTAAACCAGTCGAACCACTTCTTGTTAGAACTGCCAGGGGCTCCGACATTCTTGAGTACTCCTGTAAATCTCTTAAAGTGCTCACAAGCCGTCAACTAATAGCAGTAGGGCGTAGGTAGTTTCTACTAGTAGAAACAATCAGACTTCTGATCGTGAGCTGTCCACCACTCGACCGAACGTGCAGTGTCTGTTGACAGTCACAATCATGCTTTCCAATAGGTTCTTTTTGCATTGCGCTCTTTCTTAAACTTCGAGTAAGCATTTTATGGTCATTAGGTCAGCCATTGAGGCATTTTGGGATATCAGGAGAAGCTGCAACAGAGCTGGAACACAAAAACCCAGGTCTTTTTAGCCAGTGGCATGATGCTTTCGTATCAGATGACTTGACACACCTGTGGTTGACTGCACGCGACATATCGTTGGCGCAAAACGTGCCTAATCATTTTTCATTATGTTGAGTACGCTTGAGTTCACTGAAAAGAATGAAATGAGAAACTGTAGTGAAAGACATTTGCCAAGCTCAAATAGTCTGCTTTCGAAAAATAATCGATTGTTATCTGTTTGTGCAAGGTCTTATCAATGATAAGGTAATACCTTGACGGGTTCACTTTTTTTGGTTTTTACAACGTGAGCAATGCACACGAGTATTCAGAGATAGGATACAAAAATAAGACACGAGTACGAAGAGCACGCCATGGCTATCTTTCATAAACCCTCACAATGCTTTGATACGGAGGCGGATTAGTAGGCTCGTCTGCACTTGCCTGAGGGGGCCTGTAGCTGTCAGTTATGACCTTGTCGTATGACGGTGGCAGGTCCGTTACAGTTAAAGCTTGCGGATGCCCTGATGTTCCCTCCATCAGGAAAGGTGAAGGGTCTGCCGTTAATGTAATGGGTGCAATATCAAGCACCACGGGGCGAGATCGCTCGTGCGGAGAGGAAATATTGGTCGATGAAGTGATCGTAAAGATTCTGTGTGGCCTCCCTTCTCCTCTTCTCCCTGCATCGTTGCTGGAATACATCATCGAAGTTGGGTGATGCCCTCGTCTGCGACCAGGAAGAGGAGCTGAGACTGGTCTTGCCTGAAGGCGCGATTTATCTGGAAGAATAAAAAGGCGTCAAAAACCAATCAAAACTGTACATGCTGCTTTAATACCATTGCAGAGAATTGACCAACAAATTTTTAGGCACACAACGAAAAGAACAGGCAGAATACCAACCAGAATCAAAAGCGGCAAAGGAATATCATTAGCAGAATATGTCATGAAGACAAACTCCATCGATAGATGCAGGGTCAAGGGAGAGAGCACACTATGACGACGGCTTCGACAGATACGTTACTTTTATTAGCTTCCAAGTTTCAGCCACCCCCACACAAGAACTGCGTCACTGTTAAAAGGCTTTTTGCGCAGCACAGATAACCGCTCGTGTGACAAACTTAGCGTCAACACGAGTTGCCAGTGTGTTAGCCTAACCAGAGTCATCGTTCCTCATATACACTCCGAAGCGTCCATACTGTCTTGCATATCATGTGGCATCGCATGAATAATGAAAAGTTTTGGTGATCAACATTGTCCAGCACTGTTCATCGTGCGCCAGAGTATGCCGTGACGAAAAATTCTCACATTATCTTTGATGAGCTAGACACCAGACATACCTGCAACAGAAGACATAAATATCCGTATGTTGTGGAAAGTGCACTGCTTGCGTTTCAAAGTGCAGCATTTGCGTTCAACCATCGGGTGATGGTGAATGGTACATTGTTGAATCTCTGCCAGAAGGGCGTGGTAATCTTATACAAAGAGGACTGGAGTGGCCGAACGCTATTAAATCGTGGAGCATTACGGTGTGGATCGAAGGATCACGCCACGCCACGGGAGCAGGAAGCAGAGGGGGAGGGGAATCTCCAGTGGTTAAAACTGGATTATGACAAGCATCGTGTGTAGCGAGCTCACACAGGCAGCGAGAGATACGGATATGGGGCCGAAGTCTCTGGGACAAAGTACTCTGGCTGTAGGAAGGCAAGTCTCCCGACTACGATATACAACCAGCAGAGGGGTTGATGTCTCCGAGCCAGGACAGTATCGACCAAGAATGCTGGCTACACGAGTGGATCGGTTCCGAAATCAAGGTCGCATTGAGTGGTGTGCCATTGCTGTGCAGGCCCAAAACGTCGACATCTCGCTTGGTTAGTACACCAAAAATGCACTGTGGCTGATACAGCATACTGTAGTTATAATCAAAGAATCACTTTTTGGCATAAAGTTAAAGCATCGTTCGAGTGCCGTCCAAAACTGTTTCTTGGCTCAAGGCTCTGTTGTGTACACAGCAATGTACGGCGGTGGATTCTTGGCTCGTTCCTCACTATCAGAGTTCTGAGGTCCATGCATTTTCATCGCAACCACGGTCCTGTAATCTGGCGGCAGATCAGCCACATCCAAATATCGAGGAAGAGTGGAGTCGTCCACTGGGACTGTGGACAACTGTCGGGAGCCGTGAGTCTCCAAGTACCAACTAATGTCGGGCATAAGATCAATTAAACTGATCTCTGGGTCGATGAGGTGTCGCGAAAGGTAATCCTCTGAAAGGAGAACGTAAGTATGAGTGAAAACGAGAAAAACTGTTTTAAATTGTGGTCGCTGCAAAAGTTTATCACTGTTTGGTACGCCCCAAACTCGGATCTTATCATACCCCCAGGATGATTTATGCTTCTCTCGTCGGGACATCCAAGTTTGCTTAATCTGCTTCGTCTTCTCTGTTACATGCTCACCTCTTTTCCTCCGAATGCAGGCGCACCCCAGTCGGATCAGTCCAAGCACGAACAAAATACCAATGCAAATGCATATGCCGATCAGTGGTCCGTAAATACTGGTATTTGTGACTGCAGCGTTCATAGTGTCCAAGGCAATGATGGTACCCTTATTATCCGAGAGTAAATCGATGTAACGACTGCCCGCGACCACGGTTGGCTTATAAACAGGTGTTAGCCGAGTCGGAAATGCGTCATTACAAGCAAGGATCGTTTGCAAGCATTGAAGGCGAGCTGCGCAGTAAGCACAATTAATGACGCCATTGACCCGAATACAAAGTATGGACGAGAGATAAGAAGCACGTCACGGAATGGGAGTGTCTGAATCTTATCAACAATGCGTGTTTGTCACAGAGTTGAACAAGTTTTGCTAGTTGAAGCCGGCTCATATTTAAAGCCGTGTCTTGCTTTGCCGACATTTTGACTCCCTTCTCTGCACAGCACTGATTCGTGCGACGATAGATGATTGTACTCATCGTAAAAAGGTTGACCGCAAGACTCCATTAAAGGAGTTTATCTCGACTATTTATTATCCATTTTCTCAAAAATTCATTCTGCCAAAGAGTACATTCAGTCTTTAACGAGGCTGTAAAAAAGTGTGGTTAGCTGAAGCGTAAAACTCGACCCACTCACTGCTTGAGTGAATATAGGAAAAAGCATGTTGTGGCAGCACTATGTTTTCGATTTGGAGGGCTAAAAATGGAGCATGTTTCGAATACGCACTTAATTTTTACAACTGTTGCCCACATGTGCATGAGCAAACAAATGGTGCCAACGTGTCTTGGTCACCTGGCCAGGTAGGAGGAAGAGCTATCTAAAAGTGTCCCTCGCAAATCAATGCTGTAACTATGAATCATTGTTCGCACATTCTATTTTGAGCGTACCTTGCACAAAATACAAAGTAAGTTCGCACGATAGCTCTCCTAATGATTAATATTCTATCGATTAGGGCCGTATTGGCGATGCGCCATGGGCCTGTTTACTACAAGAAAGGCCGAGTGACCGATGATGACGGCTCGGCGAGTAGACGCAATTTAACAAGCGGACATCCCTCGGGTACTGGGCGCATAGCAACCAAGCACTGCTAGGCAAAGAGCAAAGCAATGGCGGGAAAGTTTTACTTCACTGACTACCTTATTAACGAGGACGTAAATGGCAATGTTATCCAGAAACGGACAGCACCTGGTCGTAGATGGGCAGCGGCTAGTCCCGAGCTCCAAAGGGAGAGCACACGCCTTTCCTCTTGTTGATGGTGACGGCGATGTTTTCTTGGACGTAGCAACGCGTCTGCCAGTATCCATGCCTAGAATATGCTCTTTTCGCGTTTTAGCCCCAAACCTATTGTGACAGGTTTTGCGCTAGGAGGCTAGTACGCGTCGTGCCATCGGGCAGATTTTCCTCTCGAGCCTCGTCTGACCAGGTACGCGCCTTCAATTACTCACCGCCCAGTGACCGAACCATAGCACAATGCTGGAAAAGGAAATCAGCTAGGCCGGTGCCGACGCGTTTGGCCAGAGTGCAAAAAAGGTAAATCTGGCCAAAACACTTTTCTAGGCGCCAGCTTCTAGATACTTATTTCCTGTTTTCGTGTCGCGACTACAAAGTTGAACTTTATAAATTTATAGAAGTCTAGCTTTTAGAAAAGAGGCACTACATTGTGTTCGATTCGAGGGCAGCGGCCAAGATTCAGTCTAGAGTGATCATGTTGCCATTGGCTCCTAATTGGTGTTCGAGTTTGTCGAAGAGAGAGAAAGCGTTTTGGGTGGTGATCTCATTGGCGGCACTGGGGGCATTGATCTACGAATGGACACTGGTCATTCGTACTTACGTGGATCAGCCGGTTCGGTCGAATGTCATCTACAAAGAACCGAAACGCATGCGTTTTCCTTCTTTGCTCTTCTGCCAACGTCAGTTCTACTTTAACGAGACCCTCATCGGAGGCAATGTAAATGACCAGCCTGGTCAGAACGTGGCTAAGTACATGCGAATCGTGAGCAACCCAACTGGAGCCGATGTCGCGGTTGGTCTCGTTCAAAACAACGGACTGGCTTTTGGTTCCGAGCAAGAGCAGAGTAAAGCCCAAGCGGATTATCTGGCCTACGTGGGCCGTTATCATAACAATCCTTGGGCTGCCTTTGAGCGCATCATGCTTAATTGTCCCGACTTGATTCGACAGTGCTCGTTGGGAGGTCAGAATTACTCAGCAATCACGTGCTGCCAGCAGTGGACCGTTCGACGCTTGACTCCAGTGGGACCGTGTTTGGCTGTACAACCACCCGACCAGGAGGTCCCATCTTCTAATGGAGCCTTCCAGATCGACTTTGAGCTGGCAGCCAACACCTACAACTTTGCTTCAAACTTTGGCGGCTTCGATTTATATGTAGGAGATATGATTGGTAAGTACAGTAAGTTATGGGAATCCATTGAGGTGGTCTGTTTCCCAGGACCTTATCCAAGGACGTGTCCGTTAGCCGATTGTGTGACCTGGTTATCTCCTAATTTTAGGAAAGCCAATGAGCGCCGCCCTGACTCTTCTGGATGAAGACTCATATACAGTCCAGCTGGCAGCCACCAGGTATGAGAATAACATTGATCGCGAGTGTAATCGCCATTTGGAACCAGTTTTCCGCCAACTTAATTTTGTGGGGATGGATCAGGCCATGCGCTGCACTGCAGCGGCAATCAGCAAGCTGTGCCAGTGCTATCCAGTCTATAAGATCCAACTGGACGCAGTGACCAGTCTGTACAACTCCATCTACCAACCGTACGACTTCAGCGGCATCGAAAGTGGTGCCAATTTTCAAGTACCCCAAGGCGCGTATCAGTTTTGCGATTTGAACAACGTTCTTCGGTGCGCTGCACCATTACTCAATTCCACCCGAGACCAAACCAATTTCACTCTCGTGGCGCAACGTCTCCTGGGCTATGTACCGTGCGACATGAGACCACCTTGCGTCGACGATCGATATCATTTCGCCGTGACCGAGTTCCGCGAGATGACCCCCGTTTCTAGCAGCTATCGATCCCGGTTGCGTCTCTATTACGAGAGCTTCGTTTTGACCGAAATCGATCAGAAATCATCGATCAGTTTCCACGATGTGGTTATGAATATGGGCGGCCCGATGACCTTTTGGTTCATCGCAGTCCATATTCTTATCTATTTCGTAAGCGCCATCAAAAGCTGTTGTTGTAAGTACGGCGGTTATCCACAACAGCCGAATCATACAAACGGAGTCGGCAGAAATAAAGTGGCCGATATCGAAGTTCATCCAGGCGTGCAGAAGGTTGCCGAACCCGCAGAACAGCTGGCAGGCACTGTGGATGAAACCAAGGAAGAGTAAGTATGTCTGCGGTACAACGATGACTGTTCTGCCAGGATGAGGGCAAGGCATGTGGTGAAGAGTAGTGATGAACTGCCAAACTACGGTATGCTATTTAATCTGTACAGATTGTTCTTGTTATTTGACTTTCTTCTGGTGTGATTTCTTTTTATCAATGGCGTGACTGATAAGCGACTGGTTTGACTCGTGCGTCCGAGCCCTTCGTGGTATCAATCATAAGTCACATTTTGCAATGCAAAAGCTACTTTGGCCTTTCATGACCGGTGTATAGGATTGAGGGTGTTCGTGACGTGATAATGTCTGGTCGATTGCCATGGCGTGATGTGCCCGTTATATCATAAATGTTTTAGGTCTCAGGTTCTGTTGCATGTCACTTTTTGTGATTCGTTATTATTGTGTTTCTCAAGTTCGACACGAGACATTTGACGTTGCCACACTGTAGTGGTCTGTGCAGTGTGAGAGGATTGTTGATTTGAACCACTCGCCAGTTGTTTTGATGTCAGTACTTTATGCGGTGGTAAAAGAAACGTCGGCTGTCGTGAATCGGCCATGAAAATCGATGCGGTGTCATGGTAGCAGCCGTCGCGCCCTGATCAGCCAGACTGTTGTTTGAAAAAGTAGACGTCAGAAAAAAGGAAAGTCTAAGAAAAAGGTAAAATTAAACAACAAATTTCAGGCAGCGTAGATGAAAACCAGTAAAGCAGCTAACTCGTAGGGACTAAACAAATGCCATAATTTACTGAAAGGGCTAACTACAGAACACGTTCTATAAAGTTATAGCATGGTCAAATGTCGGTGGGGTCACTTTCTAGTGTCAAGAGATACTGATCATTTGCCCATGTAGACTGGAAATGTATCAGCACAGGGCTCGATTGGTCGCTTTCATGGCATCCATTGACCAGACCACATGGCCACTAAACATTTTAAAAATATGGTTTCTGTGCTTAGTCCCTTATTTTAGCCCCATTGCCAAACGCAACTGGTGCATTAGGCACAGGTCCCTTGTTAGTGAGTACTTACTTTCCCCAGAGTGACTCACTATTATTATTTTACTATCCCGCTAATCCCCGGGTAAAAGCGGATGTGCGTTCTAGTTGGAAAACTGGAAGATGACAGGGCAGTTTCGTAATTGGGCATGACCATTATGCACATGTGGGTCATTTTATATTTTGTGCACGGACCACAATGGGGCTGACTGGCGGGTCCGAAGACCTGGTCAATGATCCAAAACCACTTTGCATGGTCCCCTTGGTTACTAATGGGCCTCTGGTCTGGGCTGTCTCTCGGACATGTAGAAATCGCGGCGTAATGTCAGAAGTTATTATTGTTATTGTTATTGTTGTTGTTAGTGTGACGATGTCGCAAAGGAGGCCGGGTGCGGTCTCCGTTCGTCGTAACCGATGAGCAGGTCGGCGAATGTCGTCTTGAAAGTTTCGCCTTGATCCGCTCGAGGACATTGCTACCATAGGCATTCTTCGTGACAGCGCATGCGTACCGTGTTCGAAGGAACCAGTCTTGGCTGAACTTGGCAAAGGGCACTGCGGGAACACTGCCGGACAATCCGGTCGCACTTCAAAGCGTATGGTGTCGAATCGCTCTCTGCCTACCGAGGGAGCCACTGTCTACAGTCCGCCGTTATAGTGGGCGGTAGAGACCCGTGTTTAGCCACCTCCCATCTACTCAATTGGTACCTACCTCGCGAAGTTGTCGGCAAACAGAGATACCGATCGGCCGCGAGGCAGGTGAAATTTTTGAAAATTTCTCAATGTCATACCTTTGACGGCGCGGACAAAGTTGTTTCTGCGGGCGTCCTCGCTTGGCTGCTGTTCTTGGGAACCTGTCACGCTGGTTCAAATTTTATGGGTTTGGGGAACGGGAACGCTTTGTTTGTCCGCATAACTAAGGGATATTTGAAATTTAAGTTGCTGGCCGTGTGGTCAGCATTGCTGTCGGACTAGTCGAAGGCATATGCTGGGTCTTTTGCAGGCGGTTTATTCGTACTTCGCTGGAGTCGGCATATTGTGGCACAATGTGGATACACTGCCTTCTGGCTTTTGTTTCATTGATTCCTGGTAAGATAGAGAAAGCATATTTCAGGGTGCGCTAGCAGGTCCAGGTGCTTCTGGCTGTGAAATTGGTTACTCCATTAGAAATTGGTTAGGTGACTGCAGGGGTTTGGTAGCTGTTATGTTCCCGTATTATCACTTTGACCTGGAGGGTCAATTCGACTATAAGCAGATCTAGTCTTGCGGTGGTTTCATACTGCAGCACACCAGGGCTATTGCCCTGTTATATTCTCGCTGGTCTCACTCCCCAAGTGCCCTAGAGTGCGAATCGGATTGAGTTGCCTGCTTCGAATAAGTTCTTCAAGTGAGAGTCACTTTCGTCACCTCTCGGTTGCGGCATGCCTCGTTGGTGACCTCGACGGAATTTCGACGCGACTGTTCGATTACGACTGCGTACAGTTATGAAATAGGGGAATGGAATGAAGGACACTTTTACCTGCCTTTTCCATCTACTGTACTGCGTTCAAGGTCTTACATTCTAATGGCTCAAATGCGTTTCCGTCGACTGAAACATTGTTTTTCGAATAGTTAGTATACTTCGCGACACCCACCAGACGTGGCGTTGCGGATGAGCGATTATAGAAGTGGCAAACTGCGTAGAGGCTCGGTGACCCACTTGAGTCACATGCACACCAACTTGACAAAGGTAGCACTGTTTGTTACTGACTAGTCGACTCGACGAAAAATTTACTTTGGAAGATTTACATTGTAGCTTTGTTTGCTTTAACTTGTGTTGATTTTCTGATCAAAAAAAGCAAATTTGGGCTTCCTCAATTTCACTCGGCTACTAAACTAATCGACCTAGTTCACAGGCCTTCTACGAAAACTGGTTTCTAGAAGTATAATTAGCCACAAATATACTCTCTCCCAGTCATGGCCTGGACACATATTTACGTTCCAGACGGTTTGAGGTTTTTTGTTACGGCGACCAGACAAAGACCACTGAAGCAAAGCCAGGGGATTTTTCTCCTGCCAGTTTTCTTTTTCCTGTGAGAGTGCCATTTTGTATTCATCGAGAAAGGAAAGTGCATTAGGGCATTCCTGAGAAATATATGAGACGATGAAGAGATAAAAAAGACTGCCAAAAACTTGTTGTGCAGTAATTCGACAGCGCATCAGCATCAGCAATTCAACACCAGTAAACACAATTCTTGCGTTTTAGCTTCTCAAGCACTCGTATGCTATCAATGCGAAGCACTGCAAGGAGGAGACTGTAGCACGGGGACATGCAAGGAGGGTACTTTCTGCACCGCCCTCATCTTGGAGAATAGGGCTGCTGGTACACGGCAGATCAAGAAGGGTTGCGCGGCAAATAACCCCTTTGGAAAACAAGAAGACGGTTGTATCAAGGATCCAACACCTGATGGCACCGAGAGTTACAGATGCGCTTGCAACAGCGGCGACTTCTGCAATAGCGAGTCCAACGTGGTACGCATGCAGGCCATGCTGAATAACAGGTTCATTGTCGGAGGCGGAGTAGCTGGTCCTGCAGGTAAGTTGGTCAACAGGCCATTGATTTGAATTTGTGATCTGACAACAATGTTTTATGTTAGGTGTTTTCCCTGGCGCGACAAATCCCCAATCTGGCGTACCGAATCAGCAGCCAGGTGTCATTGGACAACAGCCACCACCTGTGCCTGGAGCTCCTAACCAATTTCCATCACTGAATGGTCAGATCTCAAACGGCACAGTCCCTGATGGCCAGCAGCCGCCATCGTCCGGATTTGTCCCCAACATACCTCAACCGAACGGTCAGCCCCAAGACCCGACACAGCAACAGCCTGGCTCTCCAAATCAGTTTGCGCCAGCTGGAAGCCCGAATGGCGGGCAAACCAGCTCCGCTAATGGACAACAGTTCCCTCCTGTTGCGGGCAACATTCCCCAGCCCGGCAATAACGTTAATCAGCCATTCCCATCTTCAAACAGCAACAGTGCACAATTCCCGCCTGCCGCCGGAAATCCGCCTCCAACTCAGCTTGGAGGTCCTAATCCTCAATTCCCACCTCAAGGAGCGGGTCCCCATACAGGGACTGCTATTCAACAACCGCCGCAAAGCTCTGGCCCTAACCCGCAGACTCAACCAGGCTTCCCCCAGAGTGCTGGTGCCAACCCTCAAAATCCTCAAGGGACTGGTCCTCAGATCCCTCAGTTTGGTGTCAGCCCTCAATTTCCGCCAAATGGCGGCTTGGCTGGAAATACTGGTGCCAACCCATCATCGATGGACACTGCCGCCGCAGGCGCTGGCCCCATTCCTAATGGACAACCGGATTTTGGAAATAATGATCCTAATCAAAACAGCATCGTGAATCCGGCATTTGGTGGCGGTAACAGTTCGCTCCGATCAGGTGGAATCAATCAGCCGCCCTCGTCAAACGGAGTCGGTAATCAGCAGATAATTCAGCCGTCAAGTTCGGGACTGCTCATGTGCGACTGTAACGAACCATCATGCACTGGACCATGCAAAGGCGCCGTCTGCTATCGGATGACTTTCCCAGTCAATAGTAAGTGCATCTTTGTGGTTTCCATCATTTTTTGAGTGTTCAACCTTGAAATGCATTTCGAAAGAGCTGCGGCCTCAACTTTATTCTTCTCCCTCCCTAGTCAACTCCAAACCAATCCTTCCTTCTTTCCTTTCTAGGTGTACAAAGTCAAGCCTTTGCGGGCAAAACGGGCGATGCCGAGCACATGGGATGTACGGATGATACGAACGTACTGATCGGTGGCAGCAACAGTCTGCATCGCGAAAAGAAGGATTACCGATTTAAGTTCAACGGCCAAGAAGTCGTGGTGCCCGTGGCGCAGGCTTACTACTGCCGAGATAGGGATTACTGCAACAACGGAGCCGGAATCGTCTCCTCTGCCACTCTCATTCTTTTACTCGCCACCTGCTTAGCACTTGCTTTCCAAAGAAACTGAAAGTCTTGAAACATTTTTAAGTATCATTTTTATTGCCTTTGACACCAGCTCAGCGTTGTTGTCCTCGAAAATGAGGGAGGTGCCTTGTATGTGAGCCAGAAATTGCCTTTATTAGCACTAGCATATTTGAAGACATTGTACCCTTGCCGGTGACAAAAATAATTTCTACGAGTGCATTGGTCGTTTTCCGATAATTTCCTAAAATGTGCTTTGCTAAAATGAACATATGCTCTAGTAAATAGTAGTATAGAATATCTACGTGCGCTCGCCCATTTCATGTATTGTCATATATGGCCATTTTCAAGCAACGAGTTCGCGGAGGTAATCACCGATTTCCACGCTCCACTGACGATACTCGCATTCGAAATACTGTTATTGTATGCCAGTCCATAGTGCAAAGAAAAACTCCGCAGCTAGTTTCAAACCTAGCTGCAAATCTAGGCATTGCGTTTGTCATCGATGAGCGGAAGAGTGCGAATGAAATGGACGAGAAACTGGATGACTTTTTAGTCAGGCGTGCCAATTTGATGACAAAAGCACAATGAATCATTTCTATTTTCCTTCCATGACAGCCACCTGAATGCACATGGTGAGTTATTTACATGGAAATGACAAGTCAATAGACATGTCATCCTTCTTGACGATGAGTTCCAGAAGGGAAGTCGGCAGTGGAGAGGCAATCCTTTATGCGGCATTGACTTTAAAATTCCTGCGATTCACAAATTGAATCAAAAGATTTTCTTAATGAGCCGAATAATTGGAAGACGTAAATCTGAAGAATTGAATCGACCTAGTCTGACTTCTCAAATAGATAATGCCAGAATGAGATACGAAGCGATTAGACACAGGATCGAAGCGGTAGATCAAGAATTGAATGGGTGCAAAGAGAGACTGCGAAGACTAGAATTCAGAAAAGACCCGACACTAAGGCGAAGAGCCATGGCGTAAGTGAAGCTTACTTATTTTCTGCTCATACTTTTTCAAGGGAACACTCTTTCAGGCTTTTAGAACGGAAAAAATCTTATGAAAATATGCAAAGTCAACTTAGCCAGTTGACAAAAAATATGAAAAAAGTGCATGTATTTGTTCAGAAAGCGAGTTTCGAAGTGTGATATCATTGTTTTAGGCATACACTAATTTAATTTTGTGGCATTTTATCTCTGTGCATATTTTATGGGGCTTATCTGCTTTGAACGTTCCCTTACTCGGGGTGTGGAAAAGATAGACACTGTTCGTCTACTCCTTCGTGCCTGTAGTCGTTAATACTTTTTTAGTCCTCAATAGTTTCCCGGGGTAGCACCCGGGACACCTACAGCAAATGTACTCACCCATAATGTCCCGTATAGACAGGAGGGAAAAGAAGGCAAGAACCTTCGCTTGAGTGAATGCCCCACTCGTATGTTCTGCAAAGATGTCCGCCCTCATTTAAACACATCAAACACCAGTTTCTTGGAAGAACTTATATGCGCAAACTTGAATTTCCCTCAGAGTTCCCTTTTTCGGATTCATTAATAGCAACCTTCCCTGGATATTATTTGATTGCTTACGGTACGTGGGAGATGTGTGTGAGATAGTTTTACTAAAATAGCAATGATAGATGCCACAGTCGCAACGCTGGACCAGAGATCCCGTTTATGTAGATATCCTACTGTACAGATAGATAAGCTCCTGTTTATTTTGTGGGTCAGGAAGAACTATTCTAATTTGCGCCTCGAGAGCGCGCGAGCAAAGTTGCTTCGTGTAGGTGGGAAATAAACGATAAACGAGGACCGTTTAGGCTCACAATCCGGAGGGCGGCCGCACGTGTCGATCCTGACGGGCGTTCCCATGGGTAAGCGACAACATGAATGAGCGACACCATGGGTGAGCGACAATGTATAAGGGATGACCCAGGTCAATGAGCGACACCACGGATGAGCGACAACGAAAAAACGAACAATATAGTTATAATGCTTATAATACCCGTATATACAATAGTCCTTGTACACCTAAAATTATTTAAATTTTGACATTTTACTTGATCAGTCCCGATTACAATCAGAATTATTTATTGCGAACTTAAAAACAACCTATAAACTGAAGACACTTGTCGTGGGACTTTCAGGAGCCAGTCAGGGTCAGATTCATCAGGCGGAAAATGCGACTAAACTCTAAGGAGGTTTTCTTCAAGGAGTCAATGCTTGACAAATTAGTTATCGCCTAAAACATGTGGTGTAGATAAGTGTATCCACGCCTATTACACACGTTACACTCATCAGCTGTATCCAATGATTGGAAGAAACCCGTCTGATTATCCCAGACGTTACCGTTTATCACAATATGATTGTTGGACCAGGTATTGAGTGAACGGGCCAAAAAAGGAAAAATATTACCAGCGTAAAATATTGTTCAAGGAAAATATTACCTGCGTGGTTTAAGATTTTGCTCCTAAGAAATTTGAACCAGCACCACCAAGAGAGTTTCGTGCGAAAATTTAGAATTATTATGCTATAGGAGTAGGAAGCTTCCAGGGGTCTATCCCGCGCTCACTTCAGGTATTTTCTTCGATTAAATTTTCAGTACAGTTTCAGTTTCAATGGAAAGGCTGATTTTTGTTCGCAGAGTCAAAGACGTTGAGGGGAAGTTCCCTTGAGCCGAGGCATGTACCCTACTCTATGTGACTTATTTGTGAGTTCGAGCTAGCCTGCTTGGTCAAGAAACCAGTCTCGCCCTCTACAGTCCCGTACAGTCCACTTACGTATATAAAATCCATAGTGGGCCAGACATTTTCAGCTTACTCGTCTAAAATTAATACAAATGTAACCCCCTTGACACTCAGAGATGGTCCCTCTAAAGGATATGGGTTGAAAACACACTACTCATTTGACCGTGGATGGAAGTCCGTCCAAAAGATTTTGGACAACCTTAATGACAAGAAAAGGTTGATGCGCGATCATTTGCTCAGGGAATAAAATTTTGTCTGACATATTTTATAACATTCTACTTTCTGCGCCGTAAAGCGCAAAGACATGATCGTGAAGTCGGCATGTTTTGCGCAGGTTGTTTTTGTTTTGAACATTGAATCATTCATGTTATTTATCACCGGAAAAGTAGGAAACGACAAAGTTGGCGCGACCGTAGGCATACACATTCGATCCTGTTATAAACATCTTCTACATCCATGCAATGTTTGGAAGAACTCTTGTGGAAATTAAATGCAGTGAAAAAGACAGTGCGCATCGGGCCACCAGTGCCCAAGAGAACGTTCTAAATATAGTTCTTGTTTAATTAATGGATCTAAAAAGAACGCAATACGTTCGTGTTCCACATTTTCGCCTTGCAGTTTTGGAATGTGAAGTGGGCGTGGCAGGCTGTCATCATACATCCATATTCTCCTTATATCCCGATCTAACACATCGAGTGCACGCCAGTATATTGGCGACGAAAGTGTGCGACAATGGCGAGTGGATGTTTTGGTATCCCTGTCCTAACTGTTATTTTGCTGATGATAGGCCTGCAAGTCGGAGAGAGCAGACCAGGTAAGAGATAATGGGTTACAGATGGGTGTCACGCGGGTGGAGATTGGGTATACACAATAGTGCCATGTGTGCACAAACATATACAAAGCTAAAGAATGGATGGACACCACAGTTTGCTGGTGGCAGGCTTACAGTAGGTATTGCAGTTGGAAAGAATTTGTACAATTTAAGGTAGCCTCAGAGGAGTTTCAATCCCTTTTCAGCATCAGTCGGCGATCACGTATGCAATCGGCTTCCATCTATTTCACTTTGCCGCTTCAAAAGGCAAAGTCGAGGGAAAGCAGCAATAGTTTCAAAAGAGGAAGATGATCTTGAACCCTATTGCGCCAAGTGGGAGAAGCATTACGCTTTCTACTGCGTTGGACTAGGCAGTGGTGATCGAAGGGCTAATGAATTCTGTCCTTATTACAAAAAAGCATGCCATGTAAAAGACAAACCGGTGCAGGTCACTCCACCGCCATTACCGAGTCCGTCTTCTGGAGCCCTATCTTCGGCTAATACGAACGCCAATGCGCCTCCTCCTGATCAAGCGCCGGCTATTTCTCAGCCTCAGCAGTTCCAACCAGCATCAGCACCAGCTCAAGCTGCCAATGCGAATCCGTTGCCCAAGGCTCAAATAACTAACGGCGGTGGGTTGGGTTCTGTTGGTCAACCACTGGGTTTTCTTGGAGGTCCCAATGCTGGGGTGGCTGGCACGCCCCAGGGCATACCAGGCAGCGGCAGTCCATTATCTATTGGCAGAGGTTTCGGCGTGGGCCCATTCGCTAACGCATTCTCTGGCACAAATGTCAATCCATTGAGTGGCGTGAGCAGTGGAACCAGCGTCAATGCGGCTGGATTGCCAATCAGTTCAAGCCGTGGCGTTAGCTTTGGCGGACTGATACCAGGCGGTGCCGGGCTGGGAAACCTTTTCGGTGGAAAGTAGAGGCACTCGTGACATTGCAGACCTCTGTAGTACAAGTGCGACAGTATTTTCAACGCTTGCACTTCTATCCCGATTTTGTGATTCCATATACTGTAAATGTGCCCTTGACCAAGTACGCGCCTGTCACAAAGTAGTACTGAATATGGTGGCGTGATCTCCTCTAAACCCTTATCAGCCCAGCAAACAGCTTTTACTTTTACTTGCTTGGCTGCCACTTATGCCTCGTGTTATCAAGACAAGCATTCTCACGATTAGCAGGCTTTTTGCCACTTCTTCTCTGTGGCATGAACGCCCACACATATACGTGCAGGTATCTCCACAGGACTGATTCGCGGGCGAATCAACGTTCAGGAAGTCTTTAATTGAAAGCAGGCTTTTTTGTAAACACAATGAAATGAATGCATGACGCAAGCCGGCCTACTGGGTTAACAGCTTTTGTTTAATTTGCACAGCATTGTGAAGTACCCATAGCATTTGCATAGAATAGTAGCGTTGTCTGTATTGTGAGCGCCCACCAATGCACACAGAGAATGCTTTCGAAATGCAGAACAACTTATCTGCCAAAAAGCGTCAAGACTGCTTTACGATTACACTGGTCTGTTATCTGGTAAGTTGCTCGTCGCTATTTGTCTTCCAGTAGGAAAAAGCGTACTAGAGCAAATTTTTTAATGGCGCTGCCTGACGCTTAGAAACCAAGAAGCGGAGGCAAGGAGTTCAGTCGAGCCACGTACTGAACCTGGGATAATGAGCAGCAAGGATCCAGTTCCCAAATCGGTGAATAAGAAAGTGATTTCACCAGTTCAACTGATCCAGGATGGTCTTCTATACGTCGAGGTAACAGTAGTCATCTTACTGCTTTTCCTGTACGTCCAGCCCTATCAAAGGGTATTTCACTGTGATGACGACTCTATTCGATACCCCTACATGCCCGATATCGTCACCAATGGCGTCCTGATGTCACTGTCGGCAATGGTACCTATGCTGGCCATCCTATTCGTCGAAACTATGCGTGAAAGAGGGCTAAAGAGATCAGCAGCGTGCGGAGGTATGCACGTGCCAGTCATATTCTATGATTACTCTTT
The DNA here is from genome assembly GCA_030248295.1 of Mesodorylaimus sp. YZB2_4. NCBI lineage: Eukaryota > Metazoa > Nematoda > Enoplea > Dorylaimida > Dorylaimidae > Mesodorylaimus > Mesodorylaimus sp. YZB2_4. The sequence goes on from JASANH010000938.1 coordinate 991,474, forward strand.
TCATCATGATCATTTTAGATGCCACTAGCAGAATTGCGATTACGATAACTGAAAACGAGACCCCGTCAGCGGTGGCAGATGCGGATGAGGTTCTGTATTTCGTCGGAAATCGCCGAATGTCACCTTTATTTTACCATATCGGACGTCACATCAGCGTTTTTTCCATCGGATTCGCAGCTTGCGTTATTTTGACCTTTGTCGGCAAGCTTGCTACGGGCGAGCTAAGACCCCACTTCCTAGACATCTGCAAACCGAATTGGACTCAAATTGAGTGCGTATCCCGTTCATACTTCGACGCCACTGTATGCCAAGGCGCTGATCTGGCGCTGTTGAAAGAAGCCAGGCAATCATTTCCTTCTGGCCACGCGTCCATATCCGCTTACGCTGCTGTTTTCACTATTTTATATTTAAGAAAGAGACCGCTAAGATCCTCGTCACCAAATACGAGCCGCTTTATCATGCCCGTACTACAACTTATCTTAGTGTCTTCCGTTTTGTTCACGGGTCTGTCTCGTGTGGCTGACAATCATCATCACCTGACCGACGTGGTAGCTGGGTGGATAGTGGGTGCCGGTACTGCTATCATGTTTTGCTGCCACTATGGGTTGCTTAGGTAGGAAAATAATGGAGTTTGGAAATAAAGGATCGTGACAGTTGTTTCATGAGCGGTTGTCAAGGGCGTCTTTTATTGTGCCAAGAAGACATGGGATGCTACAGGATTTATTGCAAGGTTAAGGTTCAAATTTACAGTTTAAGACTCCTTACGAGGAAGACTATTATCAGCCAGTGAGAGAACAAGCCTCCACTTCTTTGGAATTTTTCTTCCCAGAATATTCACGGCGGACTTTCCGCTTCCGAATAATCATCTTTTGTAGCGGCCCTGGCTGGACGTCGTTGATGTCATTGTACAGCTCGATGCCCCTCGTTTCTGGGAAACAACAAGCCACTACGGCGGCTATCAGTGACATTATTCCAAATATTGCTGGAGGCAATGAAGGGTTGACCTCGGCCTGTGAATGAGGTATTCAGCAGATGCATCTATAACTCAGTAAACAGGGTTTAGTCTTACCAACAATGCCACGTAAGGAGCCAGGATAGCACCAATACGAGCTGCTGTTGACGACAGTCCGCATCCGACAGTTCTAAAAGAACATGTCCTGTCCTCAGGGATGCTAAGAAACAACCTGAACACAGTACCTGACTGTTGTAGGGTACAGCTCAGCGGCGAAAAGGAAAACGGCTTGGAAGGTGCAACTTATAGCAAATTTGCCGATAAGTGATAATGTGGTAATCAGAGGCTCCAAATTGACTCCAGATGCTAGAAATCATAACGTGTGGCACGACGCCACATTTAAATCTGGTCCATCTATTGATACTTACCTGTTTGCGCAGGCACAAATATTAGCATAAGCAAGGCTGCACCAGCCACAATGTGGAAGGCAAAAGTGGTAGGCCTCCGACCGCACCTCAAAAAAGGGAGCGATTAACAGCAATTTTAATAACCGAATTTCACGCGGACTCACTTTTCCAGTGTGATAACCGCAGTGAAGTAAGCTGGCAGTTCCACTAAACCGGACAGGATGAAGTTTAAGTACCTGTCGCCACTCAAGCGTGTACTGAATAAGGACAAGCCATAATAGACGAACGCATTGCACATCCTGTCGAGAGTGAGTGCCCATGGCATGACTACGACCAGTTAATAAGGAGTAGACACTTACCACAGATAACACATGACAATAGCTTGCACAGCCAGCACTCTGGACTTAAATATGTTAAATATACTTCGCTTTTTTGGCGCCTTGCTTGCATTCAGAGAGTCGGGGAGATTTTGCTCATCAACCGCACTGACAATCAGCTGATCAATGTCGACGTTTACGCCGTTCACTTTAGCAGCAGTAGCTATCCATTTCTTTACGTCTTCATCCCTTCCGTTTGCTATGAGCCATCGAAGAGTTTCGGGAACGAACCTAAGACTTTCTCTTATTGTCGCGGAACAGCATATAAACAGTCCGATCACTCTTACCAATAAAAAATCAAGCTGAAAAAAGCAGGCAAAGCTGTAATGATTGTCAAGTGACGCCAATTACGAACGAAAATAGCCGCCACGCCCAAGGCTACATAACCTATCACCCAGGTAATGCACCCGAGTAAGGTTGACGCGGCTCTTAAACTGGTTGGTACTACTTCGCAGGAGATCACAAAACCGACCATGCCAACACCCTAAAAGAAGAGGTCTTTTTTGGGTCTGGTCTGCATCAATAAGCGACCTATCCTGCTTACCGGACTCAGAACACCTGAAAGAAACCGCGTGAAAGCGAAGGCGATGTAGCTGTTGGTGAAGGCTAAGCACAGTCCCACAACGCCGTACAACCAATTGCAGATAAGGAATATCCAACGGCGGCCGAACTTGTCCGAAATTTGCGTGATACTCACCGCCCCCACCATCACACCGAACATGAACACGCTGCCAACGAATTCGGAGTAGAAGTTCTTCTGACAGACCAGATCCCACTAAGGAACAAAAAATATCGGAACCAACTCTGCACGCGCACCCAGATGACAGTACCTCAGTGACAATGGTAGTACCAAAGCTGTCATCATACACTAGCTTTGTGTCGCCTGTCCCGCATGGGAGAAGAGTCGAATTGAGAAACGGGTCAGGATCAATGAAGCAAGTGTCATTAGTCCGCGCTCTAGACCAGGACAGTATGGACGTGGAAATATTCTGATAAAGCGAGCAATAGAAGTCGGGTTTTCCATTGACAAACGCCATGGACAACATTTGAAGCGCGAGGAACATGGAGGTGAGATTAGCCAGAAACCATATTCGTAGTTGATACTTCCCGTACGTGCCTGTAAATAAACTAAGGGTACTGTACTAGTGCAAGAATTAATAAGACTTGCAAGCTTGCCTAGCGCAAGTAGCACCTTATCCGGATCAATTTGTGTTTCACCCATGTTCCGCAGCGAAAACGAAAACTGTTTTTGAGAAAAAGCTTTAATTTAAACCCAACCGCAACGTCAGCAGATGCAAGCAATCAACAGCTTACGTAGTCCATCAACAGGCATGTCTGCCAGATAATAAAAGATACTAGCCTTAGTGAGCCATTCTTCAGTTTCTTATCTCGCGAAGAGTGTCTATAGACAAAACTTGGTCGCATGTGCTGCCTCCATAGACGCGCTGAATGAGGCCGAGGTGTCAATGCAGTTATAGGTAGGCCGTGAGCGCTGGCTAATTGGTACGGACAAACTTATTAGTAGCTGCTATAAGAGGCTATAGTGTTGCCCCGAGAGCAAGTGCAAGTGGCATGCGCCATGCGATCGATGCGCATGTTTAGTGTACGGTCCACAGGTACAACGTGCACTATAGTGAGGCTTGAAAAGTTATAGCAGGAAGCATGCGGGCAAGACAGAATCATGTTCAAGATTTTTCCGAATAAGTATGCATTGTTACGAGGCTGTCTAACAAAGTCCGCATATCAGAATCATTATATGAATCGCGCAACAACGACTCCTCAGTCCAAATGTTTAGTTAGGCTTTCTGCCAGCGTGTTGTCCGGCTGCGGCATTGGCTGCAAAATTAGGGCGCGGGCCTTGACCCCCCTGGGCATGTGCGCCAGGTCGGCCGCCTGGACCACCTTTACCAAATGGACCTTGGCCAAATTCACGTTGCGGTTTGCCTTTGAAAACGTCACATGGATCGTGGAAGAAATTTTGTCGTCCACCTTTGCCCTGACCCCTGCCTGGGAATTTGGGAGCTGCGGGTCCGAATGGATGTTTGTAGCCACCAGGCCCTCTCTCAGCGTGCGTCAAGTTGACGCCATTGCACTGTTCAATGCCAGCTGCCAGGTCTTCTTTGTTCTCTCTGAGTTTTGCAGTTTCATTCTTGGCGCAATCGAAGGCGACCACGATGGCCCTTTTGATGGCTTCTCCGACTTGCGACTCGTTACATCCGGCCGCATTTAACCTGAAAGGTACTGTACTGAACTGCCCGTCAGATAGAGCGCAGTCAAGGCTTACTGGGCAAGGCAGCTGTTCTTAGCAGAACAAAACTGCTCGAAGAATGCTGGTGGTTTGGCATTATCGAAACCTTGCGCGGTTTTGTTCCATTCCTCTTTGGCAGCTTGGAAAGTTTCATTCAAGCATTGCATCACTTTGTCAGCAGCAGCGTTGGGATCGCTGGTGACATTGCACTGATTAGCGATGAATTCTTTAGCATGGGCCTTGTGTTGTTTCCAGTCACTCCTGAAATTAAAGATTGACTTATACTGTGGCATAGAAGTGTGATGGCCGGTCACTTACTCTTCACTGGATCCGGGGCCGCCAGGGCCATCAGGACCTCGTGGGCCTCGTGGTTGACCTCCGGGACCACGAGAAGCACTAGGCTTTCCTTGCGGGCTACCGAAGCCATGGCGGCCTCCACGACCGCCAAAACCATGTGGGCCTCCGCGTCCATGTGGCCCATGGTGACCCTTACCACCAAATTTAGGCAATGAAAATCCCGTATTTGCCTGGACACAAGTCTGGACACGTTGCTCGATTGCTTGGTGGATGGCCTCCTTGCAGGCATGTGTCTTGTTCCTCTGTTCATCAGTCTGCTCAGAAGACCCAGACTCGGCGGAGTTACTGTTGCTGTTACCATTGCTGTTGCCGCCTGATTCACCCGACTCGCTTGATCCGCCTGGTCCTCCCTTGCCGTGACGACCGCCATGACCATGGGGCCTTTCTGGCGCTGTGCATCCGTTGCTGCGAGGAAATGGAACCGGTGAGATCTTCATAATCCTGCACTGCTACGACTCTCCTTACCTGGTGAAGCACGCCTTTAGTTTCTGCTCGAACGCATCTTTCTTCTGTTTGATTTCATCCCATTTCTGTTTCTCCGCATCTTCTTTCGCCTTCTCCGCAGTCTCCACACACTTGAAGAAATCGTTGACAGCAGCCGTTGGGCACTCTTGGGCCGTCACCACGTAGGCCATACAGGCCAATACAACGAGACAAAGTTTCGACATTTTCGTTTTTTCACCCAAATAATTTTTCGTTTCCGAATCAATGCACTAAATTTCGGATTCGATGCAATGTCACAAGTGGCCATTCACCTGTGCTTATATAGCCGACTCAGCCCCGTAAACCGGAAATCATTTCTATGCGCATGTTATTTGACTTATACTGGATGTGGGCGTATGGGCGTTTCCCTGTTTCCATATTTCCTCGACGGATGAACCATTAGGCTCGTATGAGCATCTTCCGAACACTCCCTAACTCATAGCCCCACATACGCGGGCGGAATATAATAGCTAGCTGTATTCACACAGTTATGAGCACGCCCGTTACTCAAAGGTCGCACTCCGAGCAACCAGTCGCTGAAATTATTTTATTATTATTCGGTGCAATTTCAGAACTTTTTGTTACGCAGAAAAAACGCGTAGGTCTAAGCCTTTTATATTTGGGTTGCAGGCAGGATGTTGCCCGAGGGTGAGTCCAGCAAAACGCCTATCCATTATTCCGTCCCCATTGGTAATGACTCGGGGATTATGAATCGGCTGAAAACTATAAACGTGACTGTCCTCCCACGCGCACTGTCCTAACATCATGGGTTACGCCCATCACCCTCAGCAGGCTTCTCAGTATCAAGTGACGGCCATTTCCTCAGTTTGGAAATGAATGAGGGCAGAGTGGGCATACTTTATGGCTTACTGTAGATGTCCATACTGCTATATACAGTACCTGTCTGCGCTACAATAAATCGAAAACCTATGCCAAATCACATCCTCTCGTGTGCATCATTTCTGTGACGAGAAAGGACGCATGGTCATCTGGGCTCATAGTGTAAAACAGATCTACAGTATGACCAGCCCTCATTTAACATTCATTCATGAACTCATAGTTTTCCCCAGTCCTGCTGCATTTCGAGTGTACTTTTATGCTTGTTTGCCCTCCCCATCCATAGCATCAGTCAACAGCGCAGGCCTCAGGGAATACCCCAGGCTGTCCTCGCAGAGAAAGTCAACTGCAATAACACGGACTCTTATGTTGCCATGTTCTTGCTGTACGTACTTAAAAGACACGCCTGCGACACCCTATCAAATACTGAGACACTGACTTGTGAGAACTTTTTTAGAAGGTACCCACCATCGACACGTACTAATGTCAGACGTGCCGCCCTATGCACTAGATCGTTAGGCTTTACTGCATCGCTCGAAATATGGCTGCTGCAACCGCCGTCGAACTAAAGAGTATTGTACATGCGGATGCAAGATTCCTTTTCTGCATTCTTCCTGGGTAAAGCAGGTCAAAAAGCAATTCAGTATAACGCCTACGAGCAAATCTTATGACAAGGCCCTGCTCGTGCGAAGCACTTGCTTGAACGGTTTGCTCTCACAGAACGGTATTCAAGCAAGTTGTATCATCGACAACATGGCCAAAGGGTCCAATGACGACTGCCAAACAGTCGATTTGATGGGCATGGACCAAGCTTTGTTGCAAATCAGCTATTTGAGTAGTGGTTCGAGCAACGGGAATCAGAGCGACGTTGGTCAGCTGTCACTGTGGACACAAAGCAGCGAGTGCTACGAAGTATGTACAGTACGGGGACACAGGCAGAAGATGGAGTCCTTGAAAACATGGAAGATAAAACTATCATATTCTGATTTGCATCTTCAAGGCAGTAGCGACAGATTGCAGGTCCTCCCTCAAGTCGTTCTTTTAGTGCCCGATGGTCAGGCAGTGTCAATGGACAATGGATAAAAGCGCCCAGTTATTGGTCGACACAAAATACAGTACTCTGCTTGTTGTGAGAAACGGTACCAACCATCTTTGCGGGTAAGCGAGAGTGCGGATAATCCTGGGGTAGGTATTATGATGACATTCAAACAGGTTGACGAAGCATTTCGGCGAACATGGTACTTACAATTTGACGATACATGGCAACGTGGAATGCCAGATCGAGGAAATTTTTAAAGCTGAGAACAGTTTTCTACGTAAGCCTGAGTGGTTTTTTTTCAAATTTTGGGTGCAGCTTTCGATCAAATCGCTTGATAATGAGAGACACCTGCGGTTGGTACTACTTGCCACCATCCATATCGACCTAGTTATGGAGGTGGGTGACGGCGTTCCTAGGAGAGCTTATCATAGGAACTGAAGTCTGCCTCAGCAACAATGCATGCATTTCACCACAACATGGATCGCTTCCCAGGAGAGATCTTCCATTTTTAGCAATCTTGTACGTATTTATCGTCTATGTCATCCTTTGGCTTTTCTACTACGGCGCAGTACTAGGGCGACAGCATTGGAAGCAAAGACGCGCAGTCGCATTGGGGTCGGAGCAAGGGCACCAAAGTGGTGCAAGCGACCCAGTCGATTCAGTCGCACCATCACAAGAGGTCAGTCACAGATCTGTTTTAGCTGCTAATCATTCAAGCTATCTCAATAACTTCAGGTAAAAGCCACTCCAGCTCCTGCAAAAAAGGCACGCCTGCGATCGTTGGACACATTCCGAGGGTATGGCCAAACAGTGCGAGGTGGCTTATGTGACAGATCTTTCGTTTCAGGATTTCAATTGTTATCATGATTTTCGTGAACTTGGGTGGCGGCGGGTACTATTTCTTCGAGCACTCCGTCTGGAATGGATTGACTGTGGCTGATTTGGTATTCCCGTGGTGAGAATACTGCTACTGCATGAAATTAGGCGAAGTTCCTTTGGACTAATAAACTAAAGGCTGATAAATAGAAAGCAGGGACCTCATCTGGTTTCGTAATACACTTTAACGGGACCAATGAGGTTGGTTGATTCATTGACAGCTTACCACACAGCAGTTCAGCCTGACGCTGGGATACCTCGATGGAATGCAACCCATGCCAATGGCTTGCCACTTTCAGGTTCATGTACATCATGGGCACCAGCATGTACTTGGCTATCAATGGCGCTGCTCGCAAGCAAATGTCTCTGCCATCCATTTGGTTGAACATAGTCCGCCGAAGCATCATCTTGTTCCTCTTGGGTCTCTTCCTCAATGGACAAAGTATGTCACTCTACTGCAGCTAACAATAAGACAAGCTCTGACTTTTCTGTGCCCATTAGACAACAACTGGAAGACGCTAAGAATACTTGGCGTCCTTCAACGGTTCGGCATCACTTATTTCATTGTGGGCTCGTTTCTGTGCATTAGGATATTGCGGACTCGTCGCCACGGTAGTCAGGTAATGGACGGGCTGTTCTAACATAAACCTGTGCTAGTCGCCTTTCTCTTCAGGACTCAGTGACCGACCTGTCCCTATTCGCCGATATCAAGGCCATATGGGTGGAGTGGACCCTCGAATCACTACTGATCCTGGTTTACGCTTGCATCACGTTCCTCCTCACCATTCCTGGTTGTCCAAGGTAAGCGTCCTTGTGATGAAATGTGTGGCGCATATCACGCACTTTGTGTAGGGGATACCTGGGACCGGGTGGCCTGGGTGATAATGGCCGATACCCACTTTGCACCGGCGGTGCTGCGGGATACGTCGACGAGGTTATTCTCACTTCGAAGCACACTTACGGCTGGCCCACGTGCAAGGTTAGTCTTGGCGAGCCTTGGCCGGGGGGACAATGAGACGCAAACGTAATCTCATTTCAGCAAATCTATCAAGCAACCGTAAATTTTGATCCGGAAGGTATTCTGAGCCAATTGACTGCCTCGCTGACTGTGTTTCTGGGACTGCAGGTAAACAGTCCTCTTCCACCCTCCTGCCATGTCTTCAGTCATCCCTGCTCAGGCTGGTGTCACCTTGGTCACCTTCTCATCCCATCGAGCCCGTCTGGTGCGCTGGGCCGTTTGGGCACTCGTCTGTGGTCTAGTGGGCGGCTTCCTGTGCACGTTTTCGAAGAATGGTGGTTGGATTCCGGTCAACAAAAATCTGTGGTAAGTACCCGGGCTCAGCAGGCTTCCTGTTTATCAGTTTTTCTAAAAGTAATTTGTAAATTGTCACATCAGTGTCACCAAATTTTAGGTCCTTATCTTACGTCTTTACACTGGGTGCCATGTCGTTCACCCTCTTATCACTGCTATACATCGTCATCGACGTCAAACAGTATTGGCAGGGGGCCCCTTTTTATCAAGCGGGTAAGCAGGTTCGATTTGAAAACAGTTCAAGTACTGGTATTTTTTGGCTTGTCCAGGCATGAATTCCATCGTGTTGTTCATGGCACACGAATGTTTCGGTGGTTATTTGCCATTCAGCTGGCAGCCATTGGCAGTGCCACTCACGCACGCGGCTCAGATGGCCATGAATGCATGGGCCACATCGCTGTTCGTTGTCTTGGCGATATACTTGCATTATAGACGAATTTTCATATCCGTGTAGTGATAAGGATTGACCACTTAGAAACAATGGTGCAATGCTTGCGTGATTCAGGGAAAATGATTTGATACACTGCTAGAAATATCACTCGCTTACGACGAATACGATCTGGCAAAAAATGTGAGTACAAAAATGTCAATCACGAAATCAGGCATCAAGAGACGTTAACAACCAACTAGACAAACCGGTGCAACAGACGCAGCTGGAACAAGGCGATGCTTGGCCTGGCGTGCGAATATCAGTGTCGCCGGCTATGCATTCGCTTCAGTCAATACTTTGCGAGCGTCATCGATCACTGTTTGCGCTTCTTTGTAGAGCTGCTGTTCCGACAGATCTTTTTCTGCGTCCTAAAATGAAGATACGTATGCGGAATTAGTAGTAGGAAACGGAATATGACCGTACTTGGTATTGGTAGGTATGAAAAAAACTAGATAGGGAATGATGAGTCATGCGATGATCGCCTGTCGCCTGCCCAATTTGCCCGTTCGCCTAGACATTGGAGCGCCTTCCATGAATCCCCGCCGAGTGGAATATACCCCAGCAGAGTGGCCTATCTTCAGAGTTCCCAGGAAGTGCAGAACCTCAGTGGTGCTATGAGAACTCCGAGAACAGACGAATCAACCGCCTGATGTGCTCAAAGTTGCAGAGGCTATGTAATTTTCAATGCAAAAGCGCTTCACCAGAAGTGATGATCCCGCCTATTCAATACACTGCGTTTTCAAGAGCAATCGAACTCCGAGTGGTGTTTCGTATGAACTCACAAGTCAGCACAATGAGGCAAAGGCCCTTACCAAAATCCTCGACAGTTCGTCCACAGCAGAATTAAGCATGCGAGCGGAATTGGGAATCATCATCCGGGTCTCTTGCAACGCTTCTTCTTGTTTTTTGATGACATATTCATCGCCGCCTTCTTCTTTCAGTTTGGCCACACGCTGTTTTTGTACTTCTGTCTCCTTCTCGTATGAAAGCTTCTCCTTTGTGAGCCTAAAACGTGGACATCATTGTTTCAGCTGCGCGGCCTGGGCTTCCTGTTTCTGCCCCTGTTTTACCACATCACCAAGCACTTGACAGCGCACTCGAGGGTGAAGGGACACATTATACAAGAACTTATTTACCAGGCCGCGAGTCGAACACTCGCCCGTAAGTGCGCACCTGGCGTGGGAGGCAGACGCCTAACCCACCAAGCCACGAGCCCGGTGGCCTTAAAAATACATGGGTGTGAGTCACGTTTTTTACGTACGTAATCCTACTTATTGCAGCCATTGAACAAGGTAATAACCCGGAAATATATTTTCGGAGGCCTCACATGGGAATACGTGTGGCACCAGCTCCTGCCCGAGTTCCGTTCGTTGGAGCTGATTGGCCGACGTGGCGTAAATTCAGCGATGCACTAATCAGGAGCGGGTTCGATCTGGGCGTATCGGTCATGGTCTTGACCACTGGCTATCACGAGGCAGTGGGAGCCAAGAGGGCTGATCTTGGCCGGAGAAAAGAAAACTAGGAAAAGTGTTTTTAAACTCTTGACAGTTCATACGCTGGCCCCACCTTAGCCTTTATAAGCAATAGAAATTCTTGGAAAATGTTTAAAGGCAGGAGAGAACATCAGGCACCGTACCTTTTCACAACACCAGTTTTGATTCGGATTTGTCTCAATCGTGCCTCGTCCGAAGAAGCCATTTTACATATATCGACGTCTCGGTAATCCAACGGAAAAATAAGACGCCAGAAAATCGAGTTTGAAAAGCCAGCCTAGCAGCGCAAACATCGTGTTTATGATTGACCAAGACAATTACCGCGTATAGCAGAAATTTTATGTCCGTTAACTTTGATTGAAAAACCGCGCGAAATTTAAATTGTATTTGTAGAATGTCCGAGATCTGCGATGCGATGGCAGATCGATGAAGTATATTGTTTCTTTACCAGAATATCGCGAATTGAGAGAATGGTCCTGTTTTTCTTATCGATATCGATCTTTTCAGTGATTTTGTCCAACTCGATGTCCGAGTGCGGCAATGATATCAAATTAGTGACTCACCCGAAAGTTCGAATATCCACGTTCGATGTGGTATTAGCAATCGATTCTGCGCATCACGGTTGGGGCGATCGGACCGAATCGGATGTAGATGTGGATGCTCTCGTGCCATTTCTCCGCCATTTTTGCGAAGAATTGTGGAATAATACGGATGGGCGAATTCGAGTAGCCGTGGTCGAAATGGCGAAGACCACGAACATATTGGTCGATTTGATGGAGGGTGTCAGTCCGAAGGGAGTGCTCGATACGTTCACGGAGAAGACCGATCGTCGATTAAGTGCGGATGATCGGAAGTCGACCACGCATATTTTTCGAATGCTCAGTTTGGTCAATACGTCGATTTGTAACGAGTAAGTCAAGTTTTTTCGAGGAATGAGTCCGAGCAACCGTTGAGGTTATTTTCAGCACCGATCCTAAGATCCCGTGCGTCCTTGTCCTTATCACTGTGGCCCCAGCTCCTGCCCGAGTTCCGTTCGTTGGAGCTGATTGGCCGACGTGGCGTAAATTCAGCGATGCACTAATCAGGAGCGGGTTCGATCTGGGCGTATCGGTCATGGTCTTGACCACTGGCTATCACGAGGCAGTGGGAGCCAAGAGGGCTGGTTTGTCGGAAATGGCTCGCGTGGAAGGCCGACTGAGGAAGGCGATGTTGCAGGGCGAGGACGGGGTCAAGTCCGACTGGGTGCTGACTTATTGGCAGGCGGGATTCGACCGTGTGAGGAGCGTGGACGAACGCGTGGCCAATCGGACGGTGGCCGTTTTGCGTCAAGTGCTGACCACTCCGTTCGAAGAAAAGACGACTGGTGAAGAGAAGGTGCAGGATAAGACAGAGAAACAGGGACCTGAAGAGCCTGGCCAAGAGGTCGAGATGGAACTAGAGGACCACGACTTGGGGGGATACAAAGGGTTGGCCATTTTCCTCACGAGTACCCTCATAGCCACCATGCTAGGCTTTTCGCTCAAACAGATATACCTTTCGGTTGTGGGCGGTCCCGAGGTGACCTTGCTGCGGAAGGTTTTCAAGGTCTTCTTGGTCTATTGCATATTTGTGATGGTGATATTGTTGTTTACTTGGCTCAGCACTTTCTTTTTCCAGGAGGATTAGTAAGTTCAGAGTGCCGTTGTTCATCTGTGTGATCGGGGTATCAAATGATGCTGATACTTTTGGAAGATTGCTGAGGCAGATTTGTGGTTTGCCGATCTGGTTCGGGGTCACGGCATCTTTATATCCTATCGGTGGTGGCAGATGGAGCGAGACCGTGTCTGCTGCTATTGCACTGCACTAATAAACTCGCAACCTGTCTGACCTGTGAGCGTTGGCAGTGTCATACTCACCCGAACCGTAGGTGGGACTAAACCACTGCGCGGTCCCTGAAGCATGGATGCGTCATAGCAGCAGTCTTACATGAAAAGGTGACTCCGATTATCACATGAAGGGGCCAGAAGGCATGTCCAAACTGTAATATGCTCATAAGTTTGGTGGCCCCCATTGGATCCATGTACACATTTTGCTTATGGTTGTCATAGCAGAGCCTGTGCCCCCTCGCTTGGCCTGTTTGCTGCTCAATGAGAGTAATACAATACAGATCAACTGCGCATAGAAAAATCTGTTTTCTATTCCTTGATTAGACTTCCCAGCCACGTTATCATCCTTATCAACCACACGCTCATACATAGTGTGCCTGCCTCGTGGCCTCGACATCAGTTTCACACTGGCGCTCTTCTGCTAGTACCTCTGTGATTGGCATTGGTTCTCGCGCTGGCAACTGAAACGGTAATGACTGGTTTGCAGGGCTAACTATGAACTGCATGCGTCTCGAGGACCTCAACGAATCTGCCATCATTTCGTCTACACTCGTCTTTGACCGGTGCGACATCGTATAGTGTCCTCAACTCGTTGACCAGCTTCCTGTTCCAGCGAATGGCTTTGTAGTTCTCCGACACCCCCAGCCGTGCACTTGTAGGCTGGCCCTCTTTTCTGCAATGTCAAAGCTCATTGCAGGGCCAAAAGGATGGCGGACGAGACAGGTGCCATTCCTTACTGATGGACAAATCTGAAAAAGGTGTTTAGCGCAGACATGTCCACAGCGCTTTTGCAAACCTCCAATTTGCTTTTTGGATAATAGTGGATGTAATTGACGCACATTTCGTCAGTAATTCCGTAGCCGCCCTGCAATGTGCACCTGTTACTAGCACAGACACATGTGCGAGTACTAGTGCTTACCAAGGTGATGTTCTGACGAGTGGTTGTGTCGTAGAGACAAGTGGTCACCAACGCGTCGCCCTGAAACGAGGGCATCCTTCGCTGTGGCTCTGGCAGAAAATGACTGAAGACGCAGAGGGGCTATATCCTTCTCTGACAGACCCCCAACCACCCACCGGTAAGACCCGTATCGGCTTAACAGGTCGGATCTCCTGCCAGTGTGTGCTGTAGTGCCGATCTCGATTCACCACAGCCAGCTCGACGCCTTCGCGAAACAGAGAAGTCGATAGCTTTCTGCCAGCCAAGTGCGAATGCAACTGAGACGCGAACAGCGTGATGCCCTGGTTTGGCAGCAAGGCATCTGTGCACTCGGGCGTGCAGTAGCCAGTCAATGCAAACGATTGCTGACCGGGCGGAATGGCCATGCGATCAGTGTATTCCAGTCCGACTTCCACAACACCAGCATCGAACGGGCGCAGTTTCGAGGTGAAGTGGAAGCGAATACCAGAGCTGTCAACCACTCCTAAACGTGCATAGTTGAACGGAACCGAGACAGCTAATATGGACAATACTGACCCGACTTTTCTGAAGGGTTGTTGTAATGAGTCTCGAGCATGACGAATGGGAAGTAGCCCGGGCCTCCGATCGGTGCCCCCGCTTCGGGAGGGTAGACCAATGGCGGTGCACCCATGGCCCAAGCGCCGACGACTCGTTTGCAGGCCTTCACCAACTCGGGCATGGTCGGCACCCGACATTCTCCATTGTACATGGGGAACCGCCATCGACCAAACTTGGCTGGCTTCTCGCAATGATACACCTCCATGTGGTGAACGAATTCCTCGTTGCCTTTTTGGATTACGGGTTCGTACTAAAAAAGTACATTTGAGGTACGCCACAAACGGTATGCTTGGAAATGGATACACGATTCAGAGACGCCACGGATTACTGTAACCGCTAGACATGGCGATAATAGCAATTTTCCTAATCGGGTGCACAGTGTATCAAATCGCTTGCGCATACTGTAAATAGGCTTTTGCAAACAGGCACTCTTTGTTTGCAGTGATCATGAACATCATAGGAGCTCCTGGAGAAGGACACGCGCACATGGTGGTACAGTGTCCTCAGTGTCTGCCCACCTTGATAATGTGTCGTTTCCCGTCCATATTTGGCATCTTGATGACCGTGCACCAGTAGGTGGTCTCTCTCGCCGGAATAGTTACCTGAAAGCAACATCCGTGTCGGGCCCTTTTGCGCCCACTCACTAGCATACGCACGTTTCTAGCGACCACTTCCAGCTGCTCCGTGTTGCTGTCGGGTATGACAGGGGCGGGCACAGCGTGGATCAGTCGTGCTGGCTGAACGGCTTTCCAAACATGGTCTCCAAAAACATTCAACCGTCTTGTCTTACCCACGGCCACAACAAGGTGAGTGGTGCCGTCCTGCAAATGACAGGTCCAAGGGGGCAGTAGTGTTAATGCAGCGGGCCTACCTCGATCACGTAATCACCCTCGTCGCAAGTGTCGAATGGTCGCGAGAAGAACAAAGTCATTCGGCCATCAGGGTATCGATCGAAGTGCTCGAACCGCCAGTTGTGTTTCTCTTCTACTCGGATAGAACCATGCGAATCGACGTGGGCATCCTAAGTTTTCACAGGGCACTCGAAAGGGGAAGTCGAGTGGCGAGCTATCCTTACCTGCAACATATCCCCGTCCCACAGACACAAGTCTGAGCCGAAATACTCGCCGTGGTTCGAGAACCCGAAAGCCATCCACGTCACATCCGATTCGAAGGAGCATTCGAGACCGAAGTGGACCCTCTTCTGCTCCCTGTCCGTCCCCCAGTTCACGGAGACTTGGTTCAAGTCACTCAACTTTACGTCCACCTTGTAAGGGTACAGGGGGTCAGCATTGGCCAGGCTGGCCACAGTGAACAATATGAAGAACATGGCTCGAGGTGGGTCCTGGACGGCGCGCACTCACAATGAACATCTGAACCGAGCCTCCTGCTCCACGGCTAGTTGGCAGGGTGGCTGCTGGTCGCGACACTATCACTGCTTTTCCGCGTGGGTGCTTCCTGCTGCTGACAGTTGCTGAATGAACAAGACGAACTGGTAAGTAGGCGTGAGCCGGGTGACGCTGCTGTCATGTGCAATGCGAGCAGATACGCAGGCGACCGGCCGAAGATACCATCACGAGGCCGCGCAAGGGATCTGTTGCCTCCGTGAATGTATCAGTCCCAGTACACCCTGACAGTACTGCCTGAAAATAAAATCGGGGCAAACTAATTTTGAGTGTGCAGAACAAGACTAGGCAACGTCCCGGAGTGACCAATTGCTGACCACAGCCCGAACATCATAAATACGGAAACAGCATACGCGCAAAGAGCATTGAACAAAGGCGCCACAATTGCCCAATCACATATCATCAATTGCCAAGCCGTCATCTTCAAAGTCGTCCCTGGAACGAGCCGTGATCGAACTAATGGTCGTTCCGTCGCGACTGCTACTGCCATCGTCAACAACGAGCTCTTCGAGCGCAAAATTTTCGCTACTGCCGATTGCCGACCCCGTATGTTCATCGGAACTCGAGCTGATCAGCAGGAACCTACGAAGAAAAGGGCCATTATAATTTCTATGCTTCGAAATTCCCCAAAAAAGGAACTCACAACGATGACGCGGACCCCACGGCGTCCATGACGAATGTGGCAAAATCTTGTCCCAAGGCGGAACTACAAAACAAATCGATACTCAAAAGCAGATGGTGACTAGCAGAATGCACGTACCTGAGGTCGATCACGACGGCCATGTCTGAGGACGTACTCGTTAATTCCTACAAATGTAAGAGAAGACGTTCACGAATGATATCCAAAAGTATTAACTTACGTCAACCGTGTACGAAGAGCAGCTGCTCACAGATTGACTACCATCGAAAACACCAAAGTGTACCAGGGCCTGTTCCAAAGCAAAATTCGAAGGAAGCTCGTCGATGCCTCGGTCAATTTCCGTGCGACAAACTGGACAGCGCGGCGTGCTTGGCCGTTCTCGCAACCGAAGACGGATCAAGCATCGGAGACAAAAGCTGTGACCACACTCGAGCACTTTAATCGGGCGACGCCAGCCGAGACAAATCGGACAGTGGATATCGAGCTGACACGCAGTCGCCATGGGCCCGTCAAAGCGAGCGCACGCCTCGCAAGCGACCATCAACTGACCAGTTACTTTCTGGATGACATTCTGAAGCAAGAGGAAGTGTAAAGTCGGATGCAACTAAATTTTACTGTACACTGGAATTCTCGGACAAAAAAGGCACCCACCAAGTTTAATACGTGTCAACAAAATCGGGTATGGTAGCATTAGGTTTGAACTTGCGTTGCACTCGCCCTGCGGCCGTCGTCCGAAAATTATCGCCGTAGATTGTATACACGCGTCGATCGAGTACGAAATGAAAAATGCTTCCTTGTTTCGGTATGGTTACCAAGCGATCGGATTGGGGTCGTATGAGAAGGAATGTATTTCGGCTCTCTCGCAGCACGATTCCATAAATACCCTCTTGCGAAGCATTCATCGCTTTTGTAACGTGCAGCAAGCAGCCGTGGTAGTCGGCCTTAAGAAGGCGTTCATCCCTGGAAATCATTGAAATACAGGGTACATATAACTGAACAGAAAGACGTGGGATGAGGGAACAGAGATGCAATGCTGGTACAAATTAAGAATTGCAAGAGTCGCGTAAGTAGCGAACCAAATGCGTGCAAGAAGCGGGGAACAAAGCGGGATACAGATGTCCAAGGCGGCAGAATGATTCGTTCAGCCTACTGCACATACCATTTTTGTAGGGTACCCCACTACTGTAGACAGAGCATGACAGACATAAATACTCACTTAGCTCCATCGAGGGCTGACTTCATATACTCTTTCCATAGTTCGTGTAGCTGTAAGAAGTCATCGAATCGTAACTTGCATTTCTTAAAATTGTGGTATTTTCGCACGACATTTGAAACCACGGCCCGACGTTTTTTAGTTCTTTTCACTACGTTGTCCAATACGTAGTTTTGCATCGTCGTCCAACAGTTGTTTGCGTAGCGGAATATATTCAAGCAGCAAATATAAATGCTAAAACGAATCTCAGCCAGAAAAAAGTATAGCCATGTATTGGATGGAAAAAAGGGTCAAGTCCATTACCGTATGACCGTCAGCTTTGCCGCTTCTTAGCAGACATGTCAGCTACTTATGACAAACATGGTCAGTGCGATGATAGGCCCTTCAAAGGGAGTAGATTCGGGCAAGTTGGCTCTATCAAATTTGATTTTGATTTTATTTAAGCGGGCAGTTAGCGGCTCATTACAAAGCTGACCAATAGCGATAATTATGGGAAAAGAGGATCCGTCTTTCGACATCACCGAGCAGGAGAAACTGTTGGAGGAAGCTTTGCAAAATGTCAAGTCGGAGTCTTTCCAAATGAAACGATGCTTGGTAAGAAACTGTTTCTGAAGAGCTCGACTCGACCTCGGTGTAACCCTAGTTCTATAGATAGGCAACCAATTATGTGAAGGAGTTTTCTTCATGACCCCTCCCAGGGATGTGCCTCGGCTGGGCCCCCTGACTTGTGTCATATGCCGCCCTCAAATATGGTCGGTCATAGTTCATCATCTAGTCTGCATTGTCTGACGTTAAAAAGATAGCCTGCATCGCAGCGCCTGCCCAACGCAAGCATAGACCTATTCCCAGTATAAGCTGACGTCGCTTTTAGGACAAGGGCCGATTGATGGACGGTTTGAAACACGCCTCTCAGCTGCTCGGCGAGTTACGAACGTCCGCGCTGACTCCAAAATATTATTACCAATTATGTAAGTATTGCTGCTTACTTTGCCGCCCCTTCGCCCATTACTGTAATTGTTTCTTTTCAGACATCGATGTCATCAATGAGCTGCAACATCTGGAACTGTATCTTGTCGACGAATTCCAAAAAGGCCGAAAAGTGGCGGATTTGTACGAACTGGTGCAATATGCAGGAAACATAATACCCCGATTGTAAGTATGTTTTGTTTAGGATGACCAAGCGTACGATCAAGTTTTGTTTTAGATATCTGCTTATCACAGTTGGCATGGTCTACATCAAGTCTGGAGAAGCCAGCCGCAAGGACATTATGAAGGATCTGGTGGAAATGTGTCGAGGAGTTCAGCATCCATTGCGAGGTTTATTCCTTCGAAATTATTTGCTGCAAAGCACTCGAAACTTACTGCCTGATCAAATGGAAGAAGGGTATGTTTAGGAGTTACTGAATTCAATGAAATCACATGACGACATTTGTTAGGGATGGTAGTCACGACGGCACGGTCAAAGATGCCATCGATTTTATCCTACTGAACTTCGCCGAAATGAATAAACTTTGGGTTCGCATGCAGCATCAAGGTCCGACCAAAGAACGTGATCGACGCGAAAGGGAACGACGGGAATTGCGTATCCTGGTCGGAACGAATCTAGTTCGCTTATCGCAGTTAGAAAATGTAGATCTGGATATGTTCAAGAAGGTACGCCGATTGTGCTCGCTGTATGAAGTGTATGATAGCCCGCTGTTCAATTTTAGACCGTTCTCCCTGCGATTTTGGAGCAAGTGGTCAGTTGCAAGGATGCAATTGCCCAAGAATATTTGATGGAATGCGTTATTCAAGTGTTTCCTGACGAATTTCACATTCAGACCCTTCATACGTATTTGAAAGCTTGCGCCGAGTTGCACGTCGACGTCAACATTCGGAACATCTTAATTGCATTGATCGATCGGTTGGCCATATTTGGTACTCAGACCGATGGGCCTGGCATTCCCGCCGATCTGAAATTGTTTGATATTTTCTCCGAGCAAATCCATTCGATCGTACAATCACGAAACGAGATGCCACCTGAGGACATCGTGGCCTTGCAAACGTCGTTAATCAATCTGTCATTGAAGTGCTATCCGGCCCAGATCGATTACGTGGACAAGGTGTTCGAGATGACGAAGGATATTTTCCAGAAACTGAATTTGAAACAGTAAGATAATTTCTGTCTGTAATTTTTCATCCAGTGAATTGGATTTTTTTCAGCATTGCTTTTAATAACGTTGTGGGCAAAGAATTGACGAAACTCTTGCGCATTCCAGTCGATCAATACAACAATGTCTTGGCTCTGTTGAAGATCACTTATTTGGGTCCCGTACTAACCTTCTTGGATTATCGCGGTCGGACGCAGGCCTGCTCTTACATTGTGACCAATGCTCTGGAACACGGCACGCTCGTCCCGACACCCGAGCAGACGGACGCATTGATGTCTCTGTTAGAGGCGCTTATTCGCGACCAGCCCGATCAACCGGACGATCTGCACGTGACTGGTGGCGGCGGTGCGGGCGATGACTTTGTCGAAGAGCAAACGCTGATAGCTCGATTGGTCAATTTGTTGAAATCAGAGAATCTCGATACCCAATTTAAGGTAGGGTATGATCTTTTTCCCAGGTGGCTTGGGCTGGCGGGTGGTTACGCTAGGAATAAAAAATTGACTCTTTCAGATTCTAAGCTCAGCCCGAAAACACTTTGGCGGCGGCGGAAAGTACCGAATCAAGCACACATTGCCGCCTGTCGTTTTCAGCGCCTATCAGTTAGCACTAAAATACGGACAGACGAGGGATACAGATGAATTGTGGGAGAAAAAAGTGCAGAAGATTTTCCAGTTCACTCATCAAACGATTACGGCTTTGATCAAGGAAGCAGAAACAGCGGAGTTGCCTCTACGTCTGTTCCTGCAGGGGGCGCTCGTTATTGATAAGATTCCGTTCACGAGTCACGAAACTGTGGCCTACGAGTACATGTCTCAGGTAAGGATCCGACAATTCCAAGGCATATGTTAGGCTCTAGTGACGACCTCCTCTCGTAGGCTTTCTCGCTGTACGAAGACGAGATCAACGACAGCCGATCCCAGTTGGCCGCCATCCTGCTGATCATTGGAACATTGCAGCAAATGACTTCATTTAGCGAGGAGAATCACGAGCCGTTGAGGACACAGTGCGCTTTGGCCGCCACTCGGTTGTTCAAGAAACCGGATCAGTGTCGAGGAGTGTGCGCCTGTGCTCACCTGTTTTGGTCTAGCCATGTTGCTGGAAAGAACGAGAAGGTAATTCACCACGCAATCGAGAAATCTTGATCATTTTGTGACTGTCATGCTTTTCAGATGAAAGACGGGAAGCGGATTGTGGAATGTTTGAAGAAGGCCCTGAAAATTGCCAGCCAGTGCATGGACCCTGCGGCCCAAGTTCAGCTGTTCGTTGAAATCTTGAACCACTACGTGTACTTCTTCGACAAAGGCTGCGAGGAGGTGAGATATTTCGCGCCCAGGCAGGGGCGGGCCTAAAAAAACGACTAGGGATCTCGTTATCGGGGTTGGCTATCCTCGCTCCGGATAGACCTGTCTGTTTACTGTTTGCTGTGAAGTCTCATTCTTACCTCAGCGTCTGCTTCATCATGCTTGACACTCGGGCTCCAGTCAACGCTGCAATACTCTGGTCTTGGTTTGCATTCATGTTGCTGGTTGAGCGAGATGGTTTCAAAACAGAAAGTACATGACTTTCAGATTGATGCAAATTTACTGAACCAAGTCATCAGCAAGATCCGCGAGACGATTCCCCAACTGGAGCCGACGACGGAGACAGAACAGATTCAGAAGCACTTCAACAACACGTTACAGCACCTTCGCTGGAGGGCGACCGAGCAGAAGACTGGAACTGGGCAACAAAGAACGGATGATGGTGAGCCAGCGGTGTCTGTCGACTACACTGGTTTGGTGCTGTGATCTTAGTCGTTTTTGATAAGTTTATATACTTTATTGTACTTTGACTTACTGGGCAGGTAATATCGATAAATATTTGAATCGGGTCAAACTGTTCGAAGATACCTTGCTTATAAATTCTCTCAACGGAAAGTATCGTCAGAGTGGGCGCTGGTTTCCACCTCTTATGCAGGGTGGGCCGCGACTGGGAAAAGGTGTGTACCCACCAGTTTTGGAAGAAACCTAATTTTTTTCGAAATTACTGGGGCTTCTGCTAGGTGCTTGGTGGAATGCACATCGTCACAAGGCGTCTGATCGTTTGGCATGGTAGGTCGTGCAGTACATTCAGATGCGCTGACTGATAGGCAGACAGACAGAAATCGAGGTCGAGTGTGGCCTGGTTGACGCCATAGCGTTCTACTGTTGTTGGCTGACTTTCATACCAGCGCAGTTGTCACTTGACGACTGTTGTTTCCTGCCTTCCCCTCTGTCCCCTTCGTTGTGCTGATAAAGACTGTGCAGTCCGATCGAAACTGCCACTCTTTCCTACTGAGAGTATATTTTCTCCTACCATGATTCGGGTAGGTCTCCCCAAGGACGTGCTGCCTTTTGCTAGTATGGCTCGTCCTCTGTGGTAGGACAGGAGTTGAGTCGGGCGCATGTGAAGAGGCACAGGGATCCTCAGCAAGTGTGCGCGCTAGATCCACACACACTCATGGCTGATACGGAAAGTCGGCTTAGACTCGAACAAGATTTGCTGATGCACCGAATCGTACCCTCGATTATCCCTACAAGTCTCGGCTCATGTCCTTTCTCTCCCGGACAAGTCTTAATTTGTTGTAAGCCTCACCTTTTCTATCTTTTCCTATGCCTTGTGCCATTGGTTTGTTCTGGCCAAGTTTAACTAAACGCAAAGAAATTTGATATTCTTCAGCACTTGCGCACTCGTTGGCAAGGATGAAAGAGAGCAAACTTCGATTTCAAGGTGCGGAACCCTCTCAGCCTGCGCTCGCCAGAATGTCCGGCCGTTGATCACTCACAGCAACGGGGTTTATGTGCCGTCCAACCTTCCAAGTCAGGCCATGATGCACCTGCTCGTGGAGTCAATAGCCTATGGCCACACTCAGATCGGTGGGGTGGCCTAATCAGAGCTTGGCAAACAATATGAGTTCGCCAGAGCCTCTCATTGTCACAGGCGCATGATCGTCAGCTGAAGGGGTTCTTGTTTGGCGCTCTGTAGCCCTAATTAACACATGCCCATTCCTGGACCAGAGAGCATTTTATTGGCTTGATATTAAAGTAGAGAGAAGAAGAAAACCACCGCACTTGTCCGCAATGCGCACGGGTGCCCTTGCATGTAGTGTAGGTCACTCGATGGCCGCCAGCAGCTGCGTCTCGAGAGAATAGGCTCTATGCTTGAAGATACATGGTAGACAGTGAACATTCAGAACAGACCCGCATCCAAAAGTTAGCCCGATAATAATGGCAAATGTACATCTAATGTGAACGTGGACCAGTCACGAACAAAGGGCGAAAGGTACAGGGCGATGAGATCCAGCATTCGGATGGCCGGTCGGGGAAACGAAAGATAGTGGGTATTCTAGGTTTAGGTACTGACTGTCTCGGCTCTTCTCCTTTCTCAGCCCATCCGTCAACTCAATCAGAGGTGAACTCGAACGATTCGGTTTGGTCCTATCTCGGCCACGTAGATAGTTCCATCCTCGGCGGCGGCTAGATCGTGCGGATTTTCCAGACCCTGTAGTGGAACCTGTTCGAGTGCGAGGTTCGAGTCGACAAGTGGGACCAAAGGCTTACCGGCTCTGAAACGCGCGACTCGCCACTTTCCAAGTCGACCACGAAGAGTTGTCGTCGCGAGTTCGTCAAACCGGCATTGGTGACACCGACCAGATAGTGATCTGAAACGGATATTCCACGGTTGGCCAGGCGTATACAACCCACGGCACCCACCACTCGAGTGTCCCCGTGATTACAGGCCAAGTTTGTTTTCGCTAGAGCAGCTTCGTTCACCTGCCTAGCTGGAACCGGGGAAAACTTGGCACCCGGAGAAAATGCCATTACGCGGACTAATTCACTGGACCCTTTGCTCACCCCCCGTTTAATAAGGACTGCGTGCGTATTTTTTCTGCGGGAACACTTTTTCTCCCTCAGCCCTCCCCTGACCAAGTCGGAGCGGAAACATAATTAGGCATGTGCGCACTCGTTTTTCAATGGTCTATGCTTACTTAAATTATCGATGGCGTACACTCGTCCCAGTCCGTCAGCCTTCTTGATAAAGGTGCCCGCCGGTAGTGCCCTCGGGTCGTGACGCAGACCGGCCGAAAAGCATTGGATGCGTTCATTTTCACGATCGGCTACGCACAACAAGTTCCAATCCTCAACCAACGTCACCGAATGAGGAATACTGAACGTGCCGGCCGGAGGAGGGTAGACGCCATCTGTGTACACGCACAAGACAAGCTGTTAGCATGGGCATCGGGAATTGGACCAGTCCAGACGAGCCAGGCCTTTCGTGCCTTCATGCCCGCACGGGCAAGGGTGTTGGAAAATGGAAGAGCCACGAGGAAGTAAAGAGTTGATAAATCCGTGCCTCCTCGCGCAGGACCTACTGTCTCGCTCAAGCGCAAGTGCTCAGTGGGAACTGTTAAAAACATCTTTCCCGGGCTGCTTGGGAGCAGTCGCATGTCACAGAAGTCTGGGTGACTTCGCTCGAACTGGCTCGTTTGTGCAGGGTTACTGTACGAGAAGAAGACAACTCACTGGACGACTTTCCGAACTCCAACATGTACTTGCCATCGGCAGAGAACTTGACGATGCGGCTGTTGCAGTAGCTGTAAATCAAAGCCCGCTCAGTCCGCGTCTCGTTCCTGCGCACTCATTCCCTTACCCGTCGGCCACGAAGAACTCTCCGCTCTTGGCTACGGCCACGCCAGTCGGTTTGCAGAAGTGGTTGTTGTCAGAGCCGGGCACGAAAGCCTCGCCGATGGTCAAAGACGGCTCTTCTTTGCCTGGTGCAATCTTGACCACTTGGTGCAAAGCCACATCGGTCATCCAGACATTATCGAACGAGTCGACGGTGAGTCCGTGCGGCATGTAGAAACGATTGGCTCCGTACTTCGCGATCACATTGCCCGTCGTCTTGTCCAAGACTAAGTGCGTGTGCTCTTTGATGGCTCCCTCGCTGGCCAACCGAAATCGATTGGTCTCCTCATTGAATGAACTAAAAATCGATAACAAAGCTTTAGCTAAGACAAAACTCCTTGAGCATGGACAGTCCAGTGTCCATGGTGCTATTACGCTCGAAAGCCTCCGAAAGACTGCATTGGTTATGAGCTCATTGAGGCGAGAACAATGTTCCCAGCAAGGGCGGGGCATGAGGCGTGTACAGTAAGTGTCTTGTTCAATGCGTGAAAAACAATCGAGGCTTGGCGCGTATGTTCATGAAAGGCGGCAAATGGATTCACAGGACAAAGAAATTGCTGGAAAGTCAAACCCCCTGTCATCGCACGACGCCTGGTAATTAATTATGAAAATGAGGTACCTCGATTGTTAATCAGGCGGGAACAGGATGGTCAGCGAGAATAAAGAGCCGGCAGGGAGCTCGTTAGCCCCATCCAATATGGTCCCCTGACATTTCGAGAAAAAAGGAGCCCTAGAGACAAGCCTGCTTTTTTCAGCAACTTCGCTGATCCATAGACTTACTTAGCATTCACTCACACACCCTGTGCTAAGGGTGAGCACCTGACTAGGGTGATCAGAAACTGAGAAAGACAACAACTAACAAGAAAAGGGAGCGCTGCACTGAACACCCTCTTTGAAGACACGCCGGATGGGCGAAGGACCCAGCAAAGGAGTTGCGTAATGCTCTGTTCAGAAACAAAGAAGCATACTTTCCATCCCAAACTCGACTACCGCGATGGAAAACGTGAATGTTGCCGCGCGAGTCGATGTCCACGCCAGCCACTTGACCCAACTTCAAGTCTTCCGCGGGCCATTTGTTGGACACTGGGGAATCCTGAAATGAAAGATCGTTGACGAAACCTCCTCAACGATTCTAGAAAGGCTCACTTGAAGTGCGATATCGAAGTCGGAGCCGGCAGATCGAACCGACTCATCGAGCGGCAGACCTTCCAACGCTTCCTCGTCATTGGCTGAGGCAGGAGCCGGAAGTTTCGCCGCCGAAATGATTGACGAATAAAAGATGGCCGAGACAGCGATCACAAAAATCTGGCTATTCATTTTTGCCTTGGGGTGAGGGGCGGCAGTTGAATTCTGTACAACGTCCGCTTTTCCAAACGTTTGACGATGTCGGCGAAGCGAATACGCTTTCTATCCGACCTAACCTAAAAAGGCGACATAGTTGAAGGAAGCCTTTCGAAGGATGCCTAGGATACGGTCGGGTGTCACAGCTCTGCACCCGTCGCCATGGATGGGATCAGCGAATATTTCTCATTCCGAGCTAGCCAGCCTCAGCTCGGCCGCCCGACGGCTTCTAGGAAACGAGAAAAGCAGACCAGTCCAGCCACACGCCAGCCGGGAGGAGGGCCTTGTAAGGGAAAAATTCAATACCGTCCGCGTTTCAGCCCACGCCCCGCTGTGACGTCGATGCTTACTGCCCGAGCCCTTCCCTCGCCGACTGCCATCTATTCTGTCCTCGCTACGAATCGAAGCGTGAGGGAGAGTGCGAGGTTCGGTTTCTAGGAGTGAGAAGAGAATTGAAAACCGGCCTCCCTGGAGACGTCCGATGACGGCCTCACAAGAACGCTAATAATAACGAGATAGCAGCTTCGAAAAGAATCCTGTCTTCTCCTCGCAAACGAATAGGCTTCTGGCAACAAAGCCTCGCACATGCCCCACGCCCACGCCTTCCAATTGTAACCCTAAATGTAAATTGATAGCAAATTCTTTACCAAAGCTAACATGACATTTGATGGTAGACAGGTAGATCGGACCAGACAAATGGCCAGGCGTGGCTCGAGTTTGCTAGGCCAACTCACTTCCCTTATTAGGACTCGAAGCCGGCAGGTGCACATCGACGTGAGGACGGCTGCTCCCCGGACGGCTCAATACGGATGAGAAACTATCAGGGACGATGTTATTAGCAGCCCCGCCCTAAAGAGGGACGTCTAATTTGCATGGAAACATGGACAAACGGATGAACGTAAGAACACGTACTAAATATGCCTAATACGGACGAGACGACTCGTGCCACGAGCCACTGCACAAAAGCACGCCACTTCCGTTTTAGTGCGTGCATGGCGCATCGTGAACAAGAATGTTGGGCGGGGGGACTGGAAGGGGGATGACACGAGTGCACAGTTTTTCAAATGTCGTTTCGATTGTATGTGCAGGAGTCATTTTCACTTTTGCTATCGACTCGCTGCATTTGGAATTGCAAGGTATGTCCGTACAAATGCATTAAGTCATTTCGGTGTGAACCTACTCCAGACAAGAGAACAAAGAATTTCACTTGTCGAGAGCGATAATGTGAGCTGTAAGAAACAGGAATATGATCATTTCTCGCGCTCGATTGAGCGCAAAGGGTGGGCGCATAAGGGCAAACAGAGAAGGCTAATATGGCGTGGCATGTGCATTGTCTGGTTGGCATGGTCGTTGAACCTTCAGGTGTGCCATTAAGCACATTTGCTACCACTTTTTACAGCCTGGCTTGCGACTACCCCATCAGGGGAAAAGCATAATAAGCAATACGACACTCAACGCAGAAACATGAGGGAACATGATCGGCTAATATGATCAGACCAGTTATAGCAGCAACATAGAACCCCAGCTAACAGGTAACAGTGATCACTACCCGCCAAAACACCTCGCCCCGTCAGCAAGCTATACTCATCAATACCAGGTACATATATGTGCTTCGGAGATTTTAGCCACGTATCAGTGTCTACGTGACCACGGATATATCAGGTACCCCTTCGCCACACTCACACCATTCAATATCCTTTGCCCCAAGTCCTAGGCCACCCTTGTAATATGCGGCATAGCATTGGAGAAGATACCGCGGGGAACGGATGAACTCAACACACCTTCCAGGCAGGTCACCTAGTCGTAGGTGCCCAAGACATCAACCCGACGGGTTTCAGCCTCGCCTGGAGGAGCGTATCGAGCGGCCAACGAAGGCAACTGATACGCTGTATGCGGCGGCCAGTCAAGGCAACCACATACTGCTCCGTGCATAAGGCGGCCAGTTAAGGCAACCAAATGCACTACCTTCTCCACAGGCCAAACACGCCTACTACACCCTTACCACCGTGATTGACTGATGATAATCAGTTGTGTATCTCGCCTTGAGAGAGAAGAAAATTCCTTCTGATTGCCATGAGCAATATACACACATACAGTAGGTGCTGTGAATATGCAGTATTAAGAGGGCTATACCACATACCCCCTACATCGAACCTAAGTCATCTTCCGCTCGACCAAGCCCGCCGCTGAAATAATGGGAATAAACCACAACCAGACTTTTAGCAGAAACTCTACTGGGCAGAATCAGCAGACTATCACTCCCCAAGAACAGCCGAGGCGAGACAGTATCACCCAAAAGCAGTGGTATGTCGCAGCATTGAAATTATTACTCAACGTCCTATACAACTCCATGCGAACGGAAAGCGGTGGTCTGCACATTGGAAAGCTCGAGATGATGTGTCCCTCAGGGCACCAAGCACGGAAATTCTGCGGATAGGCTCTCCGCTGCGGATTTGCTCAATGTGACAGGAACAGGAATATCACGAGATAATGACAGATGGTTGAATGGCGAGTACACATAAGTGGTCACATGGTCGCCCACCTACCTATCGAGGTAACGCCGGGTGCTTTTCTCCTCCGAGCTCAGTGTATCGGAGGGTCAGTAAGCAGGGACAAGATGTTGCCTGGTCGCTTGGTTTCTTCTGCACGCAACAAGTTGCTTCTGATCTAGTACCGCGGGGAAAAGGATGGACCTTTCGACTGACAATGAGCTCCCGCAGTCCTCGCGATTACCTTAGTACGCTCAAATAAATTGTACAACCCGTCGCGGTCCATGTCATGGCGGAACTTGTTATCCAAGGGCAAGTCATGTGCGGATCGTCGCCACCGCAGGCGGCGGATAGAACGAGCTCCTTCGTCAACCAACTCAAGGCCATTGCATTCCCTGACAACCAAGCAGCACACACCCCCTGGGGGGTGCACTCTATCTACTGTACGCAACAAGGCTAGAATGTATACAAGCACAGACACCTCGAAGAAAATACGTTACAGTCTGGTCGAGTCTCTGCCTTCGGTCCCTGTCTTGGTTTTGTTAGCAGGGGTTAGTATCAAGTGTGTTCGTAGGGTCAGCGACCTTTCCCTCGGTGCTGCACTGATGGCTCTTCTTTTCGTGTCGATAACGGGGAGGCGGCTTCGCGGCTTCCGCCCGTCCTCTGCATCGCTTTCAGATCTGGGATCAACGATTTCGAAGGATGACGCAGGGTAGGAGCAGCCTGGTGTAATCTCTTCCGGAGCCATCTTTAGACGTAAGTTATGATCCAGTTCCAAGGAACCCGCAGTCAGCTTCACAGCCGTGTTGCCCAGTTGAGCGCACAAGCCTGATACGGTCTTAGCTTCTATATTCGGCTTTGGCTTTTCGGATCGGAATGAGGCCACCAATGCTGGGGCTATAATGAACGGATAGACATGGTTGCGGACGAGGGGATAGTTGGAGATCATGGAATCTCGTTGACGGCGCAAAAAGTCGCGTTGACGCTTCCACGACTTGTATTCGCGCATCACCTCCATTTCGTGAGCTGAACTAATTTGCCTGAAGAGATGGTTAGATGTTGCCCATAGCGTTCGAAAATTATCACTTCGCACCATGGGACGCAGGATTTCATAACCCGCCTGGGAAATATTCTGGAGGGAATACAGAGAAGGGAGCCATAGGATAATTCGAACAAGTCCCGCTCATACTGCAAACTTCTCCATGGTCGATTACGCCAAGTTGGTCTAATCTTAATTTTTCACCACACATCTCACACATCGCATATGTAACCTACGTCATTTCAATTATTTCAGGCTTACCTGATCTTAATTCCTAGCCACGTCATTAGTATGGTCGCTGCTGTGATGGCAGCACCCACAGGAAGCACGTACAGGTTGATCAGCTCGAGCGTAGGATCGATGGTGAACGGGTGTTCGTAATCGATTATGGCCCATCCAGGGATGGACTGATGGTGAGCCAATTTAGATAAAATAGCTGCAAAGGTTTGGGTCGAGGTGTGCATTTAGGAACAGTGCAGAAAAATACCCGCTAGAATTTCCTTGTCGAATATTGGGCTGTATCCGTACTCAATGACGTAGGCACTCGCGTATGGATCGTCTGGGTACAGGAAAGTAAGCTTTGTTTCCCAGAACATGCGATGCTGTTTTGTTGAACTGGCATCGAAAATGATTCTAAGCTGGCTGATGTTTCTGAAAAGGGAGTGGTCAACCTGGTTGGCGGGGGGACTATCTTCCATGCTTA
Organism: Mesodorylaimus sp. YZB2_4; assembly: GCA_030248295.1. Lineage (NCBI taxonomy): Eukaryota > Metazoa > Nematoda > Enoplea > Dorylaimida > Dorylaimidae > Mesodorylaimus > Mesodorylaimus sp. YZB2_4. Next base: position 1,021,347 of record JASANH010000938.1, read on the forward strand.
TTTGACCCGGGCTCGAGCGGAATCTAGCACTTCCTGGCAAAACCACTCACACATGGCTGGCGCAGAATGCAAAGAGTCCATCACTGCGGCACATCAACTCCATCTCAGTGAGAATTGCTTTTCTGAAGAGTTCTTCGTCAGTTTTCGTCCATTGAATGTTCTGAAAGAGTTTGATGAGACTACGATTGATCGTGAGTACTAACGGGCTTACGTCGTCGTACTGACAGCTCCCCAGTAGAGCGGTTATCGATACCTGTTCAAAAATTGCATCCAGAGCATCTGTAAACAAAATTGAAAGATCATTGAGTCTGTCCAATAACTTCGATTCGAAAAATACTTACAAAATAGTTTATCTTCCTCCCCCACAACCAGGGCACCAAAAATGGGCATTGCCAAAAGTATCTGTACAACATTCATGACTTCGAATCGAGCCTTCTTCGGCTCAACTGCGCCAGGCCCGAAGCTTGGAGAGTCGTGAGCAGTCAGACGCGCGATGGGAGCATTGGAAGATTTGTGCAGCTGCAGCTGGTGCAAAAAGGAATGCAAGCAAGGTGTAGGAGACGTGATAGGGAACCGCAGGTAGGGTACTCAACTGTTGAATCCGAGCTGAAAATGCGCCACAGTATGTGCGTGATCGACCGTACGTGGACCCTCACCAGGTGCCATCACCCAAAGAAGCACGCTGGGATTCATCGCTATTGTCAGATGCAAGCTGTAGCGTCGATGTTTAAATTCCATTCCTTCTTTCTGGCGCCCTGTTCACGTCGCAGTGGTATAGAGAATACAACACAGAAAAGCTGGTCCTTGGCTTTTCTCAGAGTGCACCACACAAGTCGAATTGGCATGAGCAAAGGAACCTGACATTTATTTCAGGCAGTCAGAGGGATTGCAGATGATCAGTGCCACGCATCAAGAGTTTTTTCAGATGGCACAGATTTCACCGACAGACATCGAGCCACTCCATCCCTGGAACAGTCAAAAAGTGTAAAGTTGGCCATGGCGTTCGCAGCGCCACCTGTCCTCACTGATTGGCTTGCTGGAGGCTGTTCGTTTTTGTCTTTATCCGGTTTCGTAATTAGCATTTCAACAAAATTTGATTTCAACAATCGAGAAACTAGGTAGAAGACGGCAATTGTTCTTTTCTTTTTCAGCACTGCCTTTTTAGAAAGCATATTTGAAAATGCCAATCGAAACGTCGACTGCTTCGTCGCATGGGCCTGTGAATGCGAATCGATGTTGGATCGTGGAGATGTATCGATACGAGACTTTGAAGGGCAACGCCAACGATTCCAGGATATTTAGTGTGGACAGTAGTGGCCTGTGGATGGGAATTCCAGAAATGGTCGTCTTCAATGTGTTAGCAGGAATTGTAAGTGACAGGATTTTTCATTTTTGGGGAACAAGATCCTTCGATTTAGCTATGCGTGGTAATTTTTACGCTTATTCGAAAACGATTTTGGGATTACGGAAGGATTGCTTCGCGTTTATTCACTCCAGGGTAAGACGCAGGTTGTGACTGTGCTTGGCATTTCTATCTGTTCGATTTAGGGACCCGTTACTCGACAATAACTACGACGTGTATGGGGTTTTTCTTGTCTGAAACAGTACTTGGCAGATTCAAACGCATCCGTGCGCTTTTCTAGTTTCGCTCACGTTTCTCCACTAACCACTGCCAGTAGTACAGGGCCACAATCACCAGTGGCGAGCTCTCGCCACGCCGTGTTGGAGGATGAAGATAAGGGTCTGTTGACCTGGCTTTGCCTTTGGGCAGAACTGACGTAAGCTTGCGAACTTGCACTTCTCTTTCCATATTCAAGTCAGGTGTCGTTTGAGTGATGAAGAAATATTGATCAAATGCGGTCCATCGGCTGTGCAATACCTGCAGCTCCAGGAAGTCCTCATTTTCTACATGTCAGTCGTCACTCAATTTTGTATGTTTTTCATTCTGCCGATGAATAGATCCGGCGATGAGTGTAAGTCTCTCGATCCATGTCCTAATGCGTCCTGGTTGTAGATTTCGCCTTAATTTTAGTGGTTCCGCACGATTTCGCCACGACGACCATCGCAAATCTATCTCAAAAGTAGGAGCACTGTCGTCGATGTCATCAGCTATGTTTCGACTTGGTTGTTCCAGGGATCCGAAATTGTTCTTGCATTGCGTCATTGCCGGAGGCTTGTTCTTGTACGCTTTATACACGTTGCGATTTTACGCTAGGGCCATCCACGTGCCGGGACATTGGCGACATTACAAGCACGGCATGCCCCGTGTTCCAGTAGGTCTTGACTGCATGGTCTGGTTGCCCTGTACAGGATGAGAGGCATGGCCCCCGTGTGACTTGATTTCAATTTGTAGACCCATACTACAGTCATGATTACGAATCTGCCAAAAGTCGTTAAGGGGAAGGCGTCACTTATACAAAAATACTTCACGTAAGCGAAGCCATGCTCTACGAATGAGGCTGCGTTACGAGCCGGGACACCGAACGATCTGCCTTGTTTCAGGGAAGCGTATCCCGAATGTCCCATATCTAACATCCAGTTCGCCTATGACGTCCATGAGCTGGATTCTTGCACTGCCGAGCTGTAAGTGCAGCACATGTGGCAATGATTGCAAGATTATCCGTCTGGTCCACTTTCTAGGAAAGAAGCTCTCACCTCGTTGAGTGTCGTCGAAAAAACGGGGAGGGATCAGATGATTAGCACGCATCGGTGCTGGGTTCTTAATTGGTGCATCGGTCGATGGTGTTCGAAAAAAGTAACTGTCTTCAGAATAGTTTATCTTTTCCCCTAACGGATTTTATAGGTGTCTGCTTTGGACTATTATAAATCGGAGGTGCTACGCTTGAAAATGAAACGTCAAACTGCAATTTTCAAAGCCAAATCGAGGCCCTTGCCCATCTGTTTCATTACGTTTAGCAAAGCGGAAGATGCTGATAAGTACGGACTTCTGTTGTACGTGCCTCCTCTGTCAGTCCCAGCCTAATTTTCAGAATCGGGCACGATTTCCAGCACGAATGTCGCCTTTTCCGCCAGATGGACAATCGTGTGGGCTGTGATGTCAAAACATCGTTCGACAGCGTACTGAAGCCGGACAGTTGGAAAGTGTGCATGGCTCCTAAGGCAACCGATATCGCCTGGTAAGGTCTGAAACTGCACTTAAATGTGTGCTAAGCATGATGGTTTCAGGGGAAATTTGAGTGCCGTCCACAAGCAGTGGATGAGGGCTGCATTGAACGTGGGTGCATTGGTGATACTTTTCTGCCTGTCCACACCATCAGTGCTGATCGTGCTTTATATTGATTATATCGATAAGCAGAACGTGCCCAATCGATATCGAGCAAGGCCCGATAGAGATGATATGACTGATTCCTCCAGTGCTATATCAGTTCTGGTGAGGCTGCTAAAGGAATGAGTGAGTCGGGCGTGGCGTAAGTCTTGGAAAGCTTTTAGGAAGCCAAAATTTTTGGTCAATTGGTGCCAACGGCGCTTCATATGGGACTCACTGCGTTGCTGCCTTACGCCATCGAAGCGTGCGAAGAGTATTCTCATTACGAGACTCGGTACTTTTTTGAATCTTGTCTCATATCCTCGATTTACAATATTCTTTCAGTTCTACGAAGCACATGATGCTGATGATCAAGACGTTCCTTTATGAACTATTCGCCATTCTCATTCTGCCCAGTTTCGGATTTATGAGGTGAGTCAGTGCCTTGCTCCAAAGTGCTAATCGAGCACTTCCGGTTTCAGTGGTGTCTACGTTATTTCGAACTATATCGAACACCGGGGAATGGACCTGAACCGTTGGGAGTGAGTACTAGCCGGGGTCATGTCAGTGGCATCCCAGCCAGTCGTTATTTGTAGATGCCTGTTCCTTCCTGACAACTCAGCCTTTTTTGTCAACTTTATGATTATGTCGGGCATATTCGGTGCGGGAGCAGCGCTGATTCGGCCGGGCCATATCGTCTACTATCTGTGGCACATAGTCTGTGCTCGATCCAAGTTCGAAATGGAGAATGTCCGGAAGGTACTTTGTGGCCCTTTTGCCATCAGTTGAGGAGTTTCCGAGTCAGTCTGATTTAGTATTGCGTATTTAAATTCCCCTACGGAGCTCACTACGCCCAGATGCTGGCCATGTTCGCCACAATCATGACTTACTGCATTGCTTGCCCGTTGATAGCGCCGGCCGGTAAGTCCAGTTCTAACAGTCCGAACCCAAAGATCTAGGGGACAAGGTGGCAGTCCGTTTAGGGTTTGTTTTCTTCTGCCTGAAAAGTCGGGTGGACCGGTACAATATATACTTCGCCTTCGATGCCCATTACGTCCCTCAGCAGATGCACCGGCGTGCAGCCAACATTATCGTTGGGTGCTGCCTATTGGGCCAAATCGCCTTGATTGCTTTCACGATTTTCCGAACGGGCGGCTTTTCGTTGCCGACAGACCACTTGCCTGCCTTGGTTCAGACTATTCTCATGCTGCTGACGTTCGCAGTCTCGTTGGCATTGTTCCTCTGGCAGCTGTTTTCGGGCTGGTTCTTTCAGTCGTCGCAAATCAGTCCTTTTCAAGTAAGTCCTCTGCCCGTCGAAGATACGGCCAGCTGCTGACGGACTGCTCGTTTAGTATTGCCTGGGGAGCACGGAATCGGACAGTTCTGGTGTTGCCGGAGGAGACGTAGGCGTAGCCACCACGGCTACTGTGGGCAGCGAGACGTCGGCGAGTGTCGAGACGGCACGAATTATGGCCATAGTGAATTAGGTGATTTGGAAGCGTGGGGTCTGTTCTGACTGAGACGAAATCCACTGTTGTACTTGACTACGCTTGGCTTGGTTTCAGGATGGTCTCTCCAATCGGATGAGGGAAACGAAAGATATGGTTCGCTTTTCTGTTAGTTTAACACGTGTCTTACTAGTCACTAGGGGATCCCAAATTGTATTGCGCTGGTGATATTGTCACTTTTGTTCATCCATAACGTTGAAGAGAGAAATAAGAAAAGTTGCGCTGTTTGCCGGATCGTATTTTGCTGAAGACAAGTGAACTTCAGTATCAAAACGAGGCTTCAAAATCCGCACGCAGTATCATATTACATAACCACACGCGTAACATAACCCACATTCAAATTACCCAGCAGAATACGTGACAAATTTCCTCAATGTTCAAGCCTGGCGTGGTTGCTGTTGCTGCGCTTCGCGTTCTTTATCCTTTTCTACCAACTTCAATAAACCCTCGATTTCTGCCAGCGCTAGTAAGCGATACGAAGCCTGAAAAAAGAGAGAGCACAGAAACATTCTCAAGGGACACAAGAAATCGTAGAATGCATACCACGCCATGTTCATATTCTGGACTTTTATCCCACGTCATGCAAGCCACTTCGATATTCTGCGCTCCTGTCTGCACTGCCTCGGACAAAGCGCGCACGGCTAATTTTAGAGTAGAATCGACATCAGTGACTGCTTCCGGATTCCAGTGCTTTTCCAGATATTCGCGCACGGTCTTAGCATTGCGACCAATCGAATTCGCCTAAAATACGCTCGTTGAGATCCGCTTGACAAAAATTCAAGTTGTGTACTCACCTTATATTCATAATTCGTTCCAGATGGTTCAGTCTGGAATATATGAGGAGTGCCATCGACGTCGAAGCCACCGATTATAGCCGAAATACCAAATGGACGACGACCATTACTTTGGGTATACCTCTGAAAGAAATTTTGCTGGAAACTGAGCGTTGAAATGGTCTCAGAGTGGCTCACCTGCTTGATCTTGGCTATATGCTCGGTGATGTATCTGACTGTCACTGGATCTTCCATTGTCAACTTGTACGACTGACATTCGACGCGTGCTAAATTGATCAGCTGCCGAGCGTCCGCATTCAAACCTGAAAGTGAATTATTAGATCAGCCGTTGCGCGTCGTTTGCAAATTACAGATTCTCGTAGCTGCAAACGCTGGTCGATCAGTACCCTGCCGTATGCTCTGTTCTGTAGTGCTAAAAAGGTTAGCCATTTTGCTCAATGCTTCGATTGGTTGGTCTATTTATAATGATTTAAATTCAACGCACACTCAAACAGTTTGTCGTAGAAGATAGTCGCCAAGCGCATGTTTAGGTCCACTTATAGGAGCTTACACTAGATGGAAATCGAGCCCTCCCTCCGCTCCTAGCGAGGCAGACAACAGCAAATCCCAGTCAGCTATGTGGGGATGCCAGCCAAAACCGGCAGACCTGCAAACATGAAACATGCAAACTCACCGGCGAAAGTCATGACGATGTGATCGTCTAACTGACAGATTTTCCGCAACGTTCGATCTTCTTGCAACTGCGGCACCGACTTTTTCTCGACAGCAATCACGATGCAATTTTGTCCCCGCACCCCGACCTATTACCAGTTTGTTGGCTACTTTTCTATGAGAAAACGGGAAAATATAGCCTAACTTACCGCAGTCGATCCTTTCTTCACTGCCTCTTGCGCGTACTCAACTTGAAACAAGTGGCCATCCGGAGAAAAAATGGTGATTGCACGATCGTATCGATCCATGGTTATTCAAGATTTATTAGCTCAGACAAAAATATTCCCAAATACGCCTATCCAAATCCAAATCCTACGGGAATTTGTTGTGCCCTGCACGGCTAACCCAAGACATTTGTAAGACATGACACGCATTTCAGGGCAAAGGTTCGGTCAAGAAGAAGGCATGATGGTGGAAGAAGAAACGGGGCTTTCGCCTCATAAAATCCGGTCGATTTCGTCGTCTGGTCAGTCCGGTCGTCCGGATCAGGTGCGCAGTGATGACCCCGATTCCTGAAAAATCTGAATCTGCGTTGGAGCAGACAAAGGAGCTGACCGTTCTACTATATCTAGCTCACCTTCCAAATGCAACGTCAGAAATGTTTATCGTCGGCTTCTACGCCTTAAACTTGCGTTCAGCGTTTAAGGCAAAGATCTTGTCAAGCTGGCCAATTAACGCCCGGTGGCGCGTCTGGTTTCGGTGGCACTATGTCCTTAGATGCACTATTCGGCCACGACGGCCCAACAGCTTCTTCTCCTTGCCTGTTCTGCTACGTTCCGCGTGACGCCTCGCCATCCATCGGTGACAGCAGAGGCATTCGAAAAAGATCCTCGAATGATTTTGACCCCCTTGCTGACCAGCACCATCGACTGAAACATGAAAGGGGGTCGGTACTCTGTCGTCACCAAGCATAGGCAGACGTGAGGCCTCTGCTGCCAATTCCACTCGAAAACGTGCTACCCCAGTACCCCATACCTTGCTTGGATTGGCTTAGTATTCGGGACGAAATGATAGATTCAGCAGGATTCATGGACATCGCTGATCTTCCATCTGCGTCACATCAGGTAAGCGAACTGGCATCCGAAAAAACCTGCAACGGAAACAGAAGGAATATTTCCACAAAGCTTCAGAAAAGAAACAGGTTCAATGAGACCGTCGTGATAATTGGGTCTGCGAGAGATATTTGCCCGAAGGCTTGGAAGAGTTGGAAGAGGATAATAATATTGAATTGATTCACCACACGATCGCTCGTAGGATGATGATCAGCTCTGTGATAATATAATATAGTTATGATATAATCAATCAAGGTGCATAATCTTGCTTCGCGTTATTCGATGTATGGCGACTGGTGTGTATGTTCGCCAGGGTTGGTCATCTATGCACTGCACTGCGACGCCTACGCTGTCCAGCTGCTTCGCTGCAGTCACAAGCGGTCGTGGGAGGGGGCGAAGCGTTCTTCCCATAAATGCCCAGCTAGAACGTCGCGTAGGCAGCCTGACTGCTTCTGCCGCGGTAAAACCGCCTGTCCAAAGTTAGTACCGTAGCTAAGGGTTCTAACATGGGACACTGGGTGAGCTTTTAAAAAACAGCTTTGGCTCTACGGGCAGGACTACAGAGCAACTGAGAATAGTAAGTCACCAAACTCAGGAATGACCGCAGTTAGGTACACCCTTGGGTGGTGCTGGCTGATCATGGATAGCACTAATTTTAAGATCCCTTGAATGCACTCCAGATGAGTCAATACCCAAATCGATAACCGAATCCTGCATCAATTTACACTTGTCAGGAAGAGTACGAAGTGCTGAACCGTCCAATCGATCGAGTACAGCGCGTAAATTCTTGAGATGGTCCTCGTCGGTGGATTCAGTGACAAGAATTCCATCCAAATAGCTAACAGCTCCAAGGATTCCAAACAGCATTCGATCCGTGACAGATTGGAGCAATTGTGGCGCAGATGAAAAGCCAGATGGGCAACGTTTGTAACGGTAAAATCCTAACCGACTGTGATTCTCATTACGGTATTTCTGAGATTACTCCGACGCTGCAAGCTGCAAGTAGGCATCTTCTAAATTTATGACGAAAAATTTCTCACCTTCGTTCAGCTTGGCGGTGAAACAAATATACGTATTTCTGGAATTAAACCAATAATGCACATTGGAAAGACCTGATCCCTAGGAATACATGAAAAGCGAGCCTTGCAGAAACAGTTTACGACAGCGAAGATTTACAGATACTGTTGGAGTGTTTGGCCGACGCATGCGGTTGCCTTGTTTGGCGCAGAGGGCTTGGTTTGACATTCGAGGATGCGCCAAAATTTGAATAGACACTTCAGAGAGTGGATGATCTTAGGAACTCTTTTAAACCTTCTTGTCGAAGAAGACAGACATCATATCTTCGAGTTCCTGCCTCGCATAAAACGTCGCCTATCAGGCTGCCAAACAGCAACCGCATGCGTCAGCTAGCAGAGATAAGGTCTTTCCAATTTGCACTATTGGTTTGATTCCAGAAATACGTATATTTGTTTCAGGGCAGCACAGATAACACGAGCTCGATCCTAGTCATATTCGAGGATGCGCCGAAATTACCTCCCGTGGACGTGGAAATGAAAATCGCACCAAGCACGGAGCAGGAATCGCACCAGCAGACACATTGGCAAGCCGGTGTGGCGCCCTTGATTCTGCTTTTTTCTGTTTTTCAAACGTAGCATGCCGTAATCCCTTTTTTCAAAAATACTTCTTTTTTGCACTGATTGGACGGTACATATCTTATAGTGTCTGTGATGCTGTCTTGGTTCAGTTCAAATAACAATGTCTTTCTTCAAAACCTGTGACTGAGCTCAGGTTGCGAACCATAAATGACCTTGCTGTGGGGGACTCACCTAGGATCGTCGAAGTGCTCCAAGTGGAGAGACGGAAGCCTGACGAGGAGACAGTCTCGGCTGTCCAACATCGACAGAGGCCACAAGTCAGTGCCACCCGCCCTTGTTCAAGGAAGTCGTTGTCCAGTCCAGGATGCCCTCGCGTGGAGGTCCAGTGGAGATGCAGAGAGTGACGCTGCTGCGTGTGCTGGTCTCCGCACAACCTACCGGACGCGTAACTTCAGCAGGACTACATAACAACAGGGTCTTCGTACTCTATTGAACCAAAATTTCACGTTCATCTCTTTCATTTTCAAGAAAAAACATTTTTAAATACGGAAGTGTGTCCTGTGTTATTGATCTTTCGCGCATTGGTATTCTGACTGCGCATTGAAATACACTGGGCCAGCCAGACCGTTTACCTCGAAGTCTCAGCCGCCTGCCTTCACTCCGCTCCTATGCCTCCTAGTCTGCGCTTGAATCATATTCAAAACAACATTCGAGAATCGGTGCGTATAACATGCGCGCGCAATATTCAAATAGCTTATATCATATGTCCAATGTGCCGATGACTGTCGAGCGTCGATGCATTTCACGCTCGATTCCTAGTCAGTACCGAAAAAAGAAAGCAACCATGACCGCCTGCGATAATGGTACCCTAGCATGCAGCAATGCATTACGGGCGAAGCGGAGATAGATGACACTGCTGCACTGGAGCTGTTCTCTCCACAGGTGGCGTCATCTGTGGAACTTCACGCATGGCCAGTGTACCGCACGTACTGTATTGGGTGCTGTTACGATACATGATATTTCTGAGATTAGGACATCAGTCATTACCACGGTGCAATCAAAGTACTCAGGGAGCCGAGCGTTCTGATCAAAGCTTTACTCGAACACTGCAGACATGTCCGCAACTTTGCGCCATCGAGTACATCAGATTGGCATGCCCAAGGCATCCTCCTCCAAGGCACCTTTCGCCTGACCTGCCTACACAGTCTTGGAATAAACAGGCCACGTCACGCCGCGCCGCGCCGTGTGGCGTATTTCTGTTAGCCGTGCGACTTACTGTAAGATAGGCGATTGGTGCAATTCTCGCGGTCTGTTTGTATTGAATCCGTCGATGATCAAAGACAAAATCTGAGTGAGTTTTCGAAATATTGCCATGTCAGATTTGTTATTGGACTGGGAATCATCAGCGAGCAATGTGGGGGCGGAGGACGGGGATGAAAATCGATTATCCGGACACACAACCGAGACTTTAGGATTGTCGTCGACTGATGGCGGAGGTGATCGATCGGACTTGGATCAGTATTTAAAAGAATTCGATGAGCGGCAAGCGAAGAAAAAGGAGTTGCGAGTTCAAAATGCAGAAGCATCGAAACAACGTCCAGATGAATCGTTTTTTACAAAACTTGATTCGAATTTAAAGAAAAACACCAATTTCGTTCGAAAATTGAAAACATTCTCGGAATCCCAAAAAGATTCTTTATTGAAAGATTTCAAGACATTAAATCTGACAAAATATGTGGCGGAGATCGCCATCAATTTATGCGAGGCCAAGTTAAAAATGTCTGATATTCCGTCGATGGTAGAATTCTGTTCTGTCATGCATCAACGATACGCAGAGTTCGCACCGAATTTTATGGAAAATTTTAAGAAATCCTTTCCAGCTTTGACAAAACAACAAAAACTTACGGACGAAAAGACATCGCCTTTATCGAATCCGTCAAAATTCCGAGTCGATTTACGCCTCTTGGCCGAATTGATCATGGTGGGCGTCTTGCCAGAAAAAGAGTCGTTAAATATTCTCGGTGCCAGTCTCAAATATCTGTCTTCGAATCCGGGTGGTGATTACAGGCATTTGCCTCTAATCATTACATTTTTCAAATTTTGCGGCGACGATTACGCTGGCTTAGTACCTCGGCGGATTCGGATTCAGTGCGAACAATTCCAAGTTCCCGTCGCTCGATTGCGAAGTCAGTTGCTGGCAGTTGAACGACAGAAAACAGTTCGTACCTTATTCGTCGATTTTTATGGTGAATTAGCGAGTAAATATTTTATTAAATCCTTTCGCGAACTGAAACAAATTGAACGCCAAAATCGACGCCAATACGAGACAAAAGGCGAGATTCATCCTGAAGCTCAACAGCGTTTGGATGAGGCCAAAAGTTCTTTCGAAAAATTGCAACAAAACGTTCTTCAACTGGCGGATATATTGGATTTGGATCCGCCTACGCTGCCCGAAATACCAGTAGTAGAAGAATCGGATGGCTTGGATTCGATGGTCGGTGGAATGGTGGTAGGCGGAGGCGGCATATTCGAAAAAGTGGATGGGACGAACGGTTTGTGGGAAGACGAAGACACGAGAATGTTCTACGAAACTCTGCCCGAACTGCGCGTCATGCTGCCTGGCATCCTGTTCAAGGAAAGTGAGCAAGCTACGTTGGCACCGGTGGAAGAGAAAATTGACGAAGCCGTTGAAGAAGAGAATCAACCTGAGACTAGCGATCAGCAGTCGGAAGTCGCAACCTCGCAAGAACCTGCCGAAGAAACACCTGAACCAGAAGACGCGGTAGCCAAAGGAGTGGAGAATGCCGACGAGGATGAAGAAGCAGGAGCATCTAGCACGGGTGGAGGCACGTCGAGCGGCACCGTTACTGGAGCCATCTTGAAACAAATGATGGATGCCTTCGTCACACAGTTGCCAAATACGATCAATCGCGACCTGATCGATCGAGCTGCCATCGATTTCGTGACAAATTTGAACACAAAAACGAATCGGAAGCGGCTGGTCAAAGCTCTGTTTAGTGTTCCCCGCAATCGACAGGACTTGCTTCCATTTTACGGCCGATTGGTGGCCGTCCTGAAACCCGTGATGCCCGACGTCAGCACAGAATTGGTTCGCATGTTGATCAACGATTTCCGCTATCAAGTGAAGAAGAAGGAACAAATGTACGTGGAGTCCAAGGTCAAGGTGGTCCAATTCATCGGCGAATTGGTCAAATTTAAGGTAAGGATGGAAGGGAGGCTGGCGAGGAAACCACTTCAATACAAGTGTTATCTTGGGTTTCGAGTGGGAGTGAATCCTGTTTTAGCTGACAGCTGCTGGCGTGCAAGAATGGGCGCACAGAGATCATCAGAAGGGCCCCTAGAAACCAAAATCTTTTGGACATTGTCCCAAAGTCCTTCCCTCATTGTCCTTTACTGCATCCCTTCTAATGGCGCTGCTGATGAGTGAGCCAGCAGATGAGGGGCTATAAGGACCAGCTATGCAGAGCAGGTGGGAAACTGAGGGAGCAGAAGGAGGGAATATCCTTCCGACAAGGCGCTGATAAAAACCCATCTGCTCTCAGTCAGACAATTATGCAGTGGTTTGCTCTGCCATAGAGGCGCCTTGATGGTATGAAAGACGTGTCACAATCCGCTTAGCAGAGCTGGCAGATCGCAGTCTGCAGTACTGTGGGGGTCGAGCCGGCCTGGGCTCGATACCTCCAATAATCGCCAGAGAACTTGCCTAGGCCACTTAAAAACCTGACAGTCGACGGATCCTTATCTCCGCGGGAGTAAACGAGCAGAGGGACTATGGAATCGAGGTTCCTTCATTGTCACTGACATCGCGATGCCTGCACCCCACGTGGTACTTATTTTAATAGTCCACTTGAAATTTCATTGAAAAAGAGCCAAAAATTGGTGCCTGAGGGACTAGGATGGATGAAAATCTGTAAATAATGGTTTTTAGGTTTTTCCGAAATCAGAGGCCTTACATTGTTTAAAAACGCTGTTATACGATTTCCGCCATCACAATATCGAAATGGCTTGCGCTTTGTTGGACACTTGCGGCCGATTTCTGTTTTTCTCTCCCGACAGTCATCAGAAGACGAAGATTCTTTTAGAACAAATGGAACGTAAGTGCAAAGCGGCCACTTATTTGGAGCAGCGGTATCAACTGATGATTGATAATGCACTGGCTACGTGCAAACCAGAAGCAACTGTCTCGCAGAAAGAAAAGATCGAACGGCCGCCGTGGCAAGAGTTTATGCGGAAGCTGATTTTCAAGGACCTATGCGGATCGATGGGTATGTATCCTTATTGCCTTTATCAGATCTGTAATACAACTTGCCTGTTTTAGTGGACAAGGTGCTGAAACAAATGCGAAAGTTCAATTGGGAAGACCCGGTTGAGGCCTCGTACGCGGTCTCGTGCCTCTCTCAGCCGTGGCATGTCAAGTTCAATTGTATTCAGTGGTTGGCCAGTTTGGTGGCCGGTCTCATGTACTATTACGATTACGTCGGGTATCAGGTGGTCGATAACGTACTGGAAGAACTGCGGCTGGGCATGGAAGTAAACCATAGCAAGTTCAATCAACGTCGTCTGTGCTGCGCCAAGTACTTGGCCGAAATGTACAATTATCGAGTGGTCGACTCGCCAATCGTATTTAACACGTTGTATTCATTGATCACTTTCGGAGTCAGCTATGATCCGCTCGTACCGAGTCCGCTTGACCCACCGGAGCATTTGTTCAGGTACGTTGAAGACAACTGGGGCATCTTTGGCGATAAACAATACAAGCTGTCATGACTCAGTGGCTACTAAATTTTAAGGTGTCCTAGATAACTTTGAAAGTAGGGCCTGGCGACGGAGTGACTTAAAGCTTTGATATTTTAGAATACGCCTAGCATGTACAGTTTTGGAGACTTGCGGTGAATATTTCGACCGCGGACCAGCGAAGCAGAAGTTGGATTGTTATCTGACTTATTTGCAGCGATATTATTGGACGAAAAAGAAAGGCAGTTGTTGGAACGAGGACGAGTATCCGTTCCCGTTGGAGATCGACAATCTAATGAAGGACACAATCGAGTTTTTGCGTCCTCATTTGAAGGTACATCATGGTTCGGGGTGAGGCGCGGGGGATACTGCAAGGCTAGTTGAGATTTGGATCTTCTCGCAGCGCGAATTTATCACGCGGGTTTTTTCAGATGTTTAAGAATTATGAAGAAGCGGAGGCCGCAGTCAAGCAAATCGAAGACGAGTATCGAGAAAAGGCCGAATCGGCTTTGAAGTTCGTGCAGCCGTCTGAAGATCAGCGCCAAGGGGCCGGCGACGAGGAGTGGGATGAAGAAGAGCGTGCGCCATTAAGGGCCATAGCGGAAGAAGACGAAGAGGAAGGAATGGGCGCTGGGCATCGCGTCTCAGAAAGCCAAGACAGTACTAGTGCCAGTGCCAGTCAAACTCAGGGCGCAGTTGGTGGAACGGGCTCGCTAGGTAGGAAAATGGTGGCCGTACAGGTTGCCTGTGCGATGTACTGTACAATTGTCTTTACTTGCAGGCAGTCAAGGAGGTGGAGTGGACTGGCGTGGTCGATCAGCTGACCGAGATACGGACGAGGAAAACGCATTCGGTGGACGCGGAGACGGCGACGATGGTGAATGCCGCGTGATTCGCACGGGAGCGCCCCCTGTTGTCGATCCTGAGGACGAAGAGTTCACTGCCGCCTTCGATCGATTGATGGCCGAGAGTGTGCAACAACGAATGCAGGAAATAATAAAACCTAGTGCCGTCGAAATACCGCTTCCGTCCAATGTCAAGACCAAATTGGCTGCCCATGCTCATTTCGGTATGTTAATGAGATTCGATTTGGAATCAGGACTTGTTCAGGGTAGACTCCCGCGTAATGTTAACGGCGTCTTCTAAATTCTGGTTAGCGCTAATGCTGGAAATTTTGTGTGATTTCAGAAGATGACAACGAGCCAGCCAAAGAAGAGAAACCAAAGGAGCCAGAATTCATCAATTTTGGGTTATTGCTGAAGGGGAAAGGTGGAGGAGGCGGAAAGCAGGCGGTGAAAGCAATAAAGGTATCGGCCACATCAGACTTGGCTTGCTTGCTCAGGGACCGCGAGCATGAAGCGCAGTTGGAGAAGGAGCGGGTCAAGCAGTTGACTTTGAATATTAGTCGACGAATGCAACAGGAAGAGGAAATGGCAGGTGAGCTGCTGGTCTGGGTGTTGGAGGGGGCTGTGCAATTCCTAGTTTCTGGCCGACCCTGGAGAAGCGGGCAAACAAGGCTGACTTGCTGCAGGATGCAACTGACTGACTGAATGCTAGTGGCTGCTGTTTTCAGAGATGGCTGATTTGCACAAGAAAGTCCGAGACAATTTGGCGCCTCAGCCTTACTCCAAAGTTCAAGGACAGCGTAACCCTGGAGCTGGCGGAGGGGGACTGCAGCATCAGCGAGGAGCTCCTGGACCACATGAAGCATTTTCAAAGAGCTGGCAACGACGATAAGTGATCTTATTTGTAGACTGATATACATACTAACTAGTGCTGTGCTATTGCTAGTACGACTGGGCGGGTTGATGTTTGGCTGAAGGAGGGGTAGGTTTGAAGTGTATGTAGCCTTGTCGTGTTCGCGTCCATCGTCATATTGACTTTCCCACAAGACCACGAAGCAAGTTTACTGCAATGGGGTGCGTGACAGATGATAGTCAGTGGACACGTAGGCATGGAAGATACAGCACGAAGTATGGGCAGCATCAGACGACCTTGTCTGAGCAAACGTATGATGGTCACTCCTCAAGCAGGGATCGATGGAATCGTCTCGACTGTGGCGGCGCAGGGTGGCAGCGAATTGTGAGCAGGGGCGTGAAACGGTTTTGGAGAAGAACGTGCTGAAACATTGGATTGCGCAGTGAGGGTTGGGGAGAGGAAGACAAATAAGTGAACCCGCAGTGGGACTTGGGACTCTGGACTGACATACCGCACGTAAATGAATGGCGCTCAATGAGGGGTGACAGTCCTGGACAGCGTGTGGGAGCTTCCTTCGCCAAACCAATGTTCGCCGCGTTGCCTTCGTTCACGTCGGGGATGCTGACGTAAATGTGCGACTCATCGTCTTCGTTGGCCAATTGGCCAGGCCAAAGGGAAACTGAAAACAGCCGTGTTGCAGGCAGGTTTGAGCAAAAGATCAGCACGTGCTTACTCATGCCTCCATTGGCTCTCTTTCCAGCGACTCTGTCCAACAGGTATGCATATTTTACGATCTTCTGCAGTTCATAGTCGATGTTGACATTGGAGGGTATTCGGTCCATGCTTTGGGTAAGGGAAGATTGGCGAACGTAGATCGGGTTCTCCCACGAAGTTTTCCCTTCTTCGCCTACCACATAACAGCTGGCTGTCAGGTTGGGCAGGTGACCATTAGAGTCTTGAACACCAACGCCGTCGTTAAGCTTGGCTGTATTTGCAGGCTTGAGTCGTTTCTGGCAGCGGTAGATGGTGTAGAGGACAGAAATTCCGAATAGGGCCAGAAAGAGGAGACAAGCTACAACGCTGACCACGCAGATGTAGACGTCACCTGGAAAGGAGTGGTGGCTGTGATCACGTAGGAGGTGTGAAGAGAACGGGATAAGGATAGCCAACGTACCTTTGCTGAATCCCTGCTCCGTTATGTTCATGACACGATAGGGGGATGTTGTAAGGGTCGCGTTCACGGTCGAGATATCGCTAACGGGAGGTGCCATAATGTTGACCTGATTCCTCTTGACTAGAGCTTCTTTGATTGGCACGTCGCTGATCTTGATGTCATCTGCAAAGGTGTCAACCCTGTCATCCTAATTTGGACAGAGCGCACTCCCGAGCTTACCTTATCCATTCACAGATTTCACCGTTGGTGCTGCTATGTCACGACCAAATGCCAGAGCCTCCTTTGCGGGCACCACAAAAAGCGATGATGAATCAAAAGTTAGCGTGGGCACGGATTACATAATCACAAAAACACGCCTTGCTACTGCGCTGTCTGAGAGAGATAAGTTGGCTCCTAAAAATATTTTAATATTTCTGGTGCTCCGAAGACGTGATCAGGCTATACCTATGTTGAAGAGATGACTTTTAAGCATGTGCCAAGAGTGATTTTTGTGGAAGGCGGGGGCGGGATGGAAGAGACAGGACTGACGAGGGCGCGAAGTGATAGTATTTTGATTGATATCCCGAAATTTGCCGTTTAGACAAGAACGGGCGTGAATAAAGGTTTACTGGAGATTTCTAGTTTTGACTCGATGAATGTAGAAATATTTTTCACGTTGACTAGAAATGCGTAAGGATTTCAAAGGGTACATCAGGCGCAGTTAGGTGTATAGACGAGGTACGAGTCGTGCAGAGGAAATGAAGGCGTTCGTGGTGCTGGTCATCAGTGCGATGATGATGGTAGGGGACGGACAGTTCGACGGATTTGACACGTTGGGTTCATCGCCATTGTGTGATAAGATTGGAGGAATTGAACAGGTAAGACACGGGTGTTTTCTCAGGAGTAGTCGGATAGTAGGCGGGAATGGCAATGGTAAGGTCTGCCCAGATGCCAGCAAAAGAGAAAGATAAAGGTCAAGTGAAATAGGGGTGCCTAGTCATAATGAGCGTTACGAGCACCCACTGATCATTTTAATGCTGTCTGTACAATTATTAGGTCTACATAGCAGTACAGTGGCTTATGACTTTACTTTCAATGAAGTAGCTACACTGCACTCAGGCACTGAAAGACACAGAAAAGACCAGAGCATAAAACTAAAAAATTACCAGAATGAGTATCAGACAAGGAAATGACAAACCAGGCAAAACCAATAAAAGTTACGAATCATGTTTTTGATTGACGATTAAAAGTTTTCAAGCTTGCTCTCGGCTATCCCTACTTGTACCTTCTTCCATATGGTGATTGCAAAAAAATCAAACGATTGCGATTGTAAGCGACTGTATGATGAGCAGGACCCCAAGTTGGTGAGGCTGGACTAATCTCTGTCTGTGACGACTACCAGAATCGACTCACTTCATGTCGTGGGGTATTCCTGAATTCCATGAAGAAATTTATGAGGCTGGATTAGCTTCAGTTGCTTACGACGGTCTTAAAGAGATTGCCAACAGAGTTTATTCAAAACAGAGACGTAAGGAATGGTCCAGTCATTGAGGCAGCATCGAGCGGCTAGCTTCTGGTGCCATCATAATATGTACTTGCGTAGAAGAAAGCATATCCCTAGCCAGCTGCTTGATATCCTGCAGGGCCGTCTACATATATGCCCCGATCGGGCCACTTATATCCTGCAAGTCTAGCTAGGGTAATGGTAGGTACATGTACTGTACGGTACATATATGATTAGGCGGAACTCAGAATGGTATCTTATAGCTGCTCTACACTTGCCCAAATCCCTTAGAGTCGAGGCAGGCCAAGCCAACCGACCAAACCATAATACTGTAGTACCCTCTAAATCGTTAGGTACCTTTTCCTCTAAATCTTTGGAGTTATTAGGTGGCAATTAGCTCACTGCAAATTGGCTCGTCAAAGTTTCAATCAGAGCTTCGATCGAAACTTTGATTGGAACACATGGAAATCAGGTGCGGGATAGCTCGATCCTGGAACCTCATGATTGGCAGTTCTTGCGTTGATTGAGCCGGGCGCCGGTGATAAGACTGATAAGTTGATTGAATCAGACATAAGTGCATAGTGACTAGTTTATGGCTAGATGCCTCGGGATATTCAGCAAGGGCACACAGGAGGACATATAAGCCAAACTTGGGTGTGTGTGTCAGATGGCTAGCATGATCACTTTTTAGGAGTGCCAAATGAAAAAATGTCGGCACCTAAATGCCAACAAATGTTTATCAAATTCAAGGTTTGCACGCGACGATTGCTGTTACGTGTGCGAGAAAATCATGTTGGGCGATGGCTTGATGAGTATGAGCCGCCGTGTACAGCCGTGTGATGACTTCCTTACTGCCCCACCCACAAGAAAACCGAGAAAAGGTCGGTGAACCGCTTGCTTCTGATCGTCATGGTGATCGAATTAGTGCCGCCTAAGTCAGGCTGCGTTTTGCCACAGAGATATGTAGGTACCATTCATTCATTTCGAAACTTCAGCAGTTTGACCGCGCTCAAGTTTTGTGCGTGGTCATCCCGACGCTCCTGTTGCCCCTCTGTGTGCATTGTTATGCAATAGGTATAAGTTTGTCCCGACCTCCCGTGACTCCTTCGCCCATGGGTCCACCTCCCTTTTGTGAGTGGTCATATGGTTGTTTGCACATCTGTGCTTATTTCTATCTGCTCTCGTCCTCGCCTTTTTGTATTGGCGTTGCACAAAGTAAACAGGTAGCCACCTCGTTACGCAACAACAGTCTGTGGGTGCTGCTGGACATATGTTAGAGTGGGGCGATTCTGGGGAGTGCCATGGCGAAGCGGTATCACCGGACAAGGAGTGGCTATTTACTGTGTATAAGGTGCCACTTCTCCTCACTCGCGACTTCACTGTGTTTTGTATAGTGTCTGTTGATCTTCGAATACTCATCTGATTTGGTGATGCGCTAAAACATGAACGCACGAGCCAGGACTGTTAGGGCTTGAAGGTACGATATATGCCCTCGTACGGACCTAGACCACTTTGTCCGTCCAGACAGTCTCGTCGACTGTTGCACGCATCTCGCCCAACCAGTCCCTCGTTACCTTCGGATCGGATCGATGACTCGGTTACTCAATCGCCAATCGCATAAATGCCATTGATGGTCTCCGGCAGATAAGCCGCCTCCCCTTATCTCTGCCATCCTTCCTAGGCCATTAACCGCAACTCCCGCCCGCCCTTCGCGGTACCTTGATCGTCGTCGACCCGATGACATCACAGGCAGCCGACTCGACGGCGCGAGGGTCGCATCGCATCACTCATTTGCTTGCATCACGCGAGACCAGGGGACAGGAAATACATCAGCACTGGACACAGTGTAGCCTCCACTATTTCTTGACAAGAACATATTGTATAGAGTAATGGAAGATGGATCATAAGTCAGGCACACCCGTCGTGGACACAGCACACATTGCATGAATCAGTCACGTACACGATGAGATGGGACGAGGTGAGGGTGTCATGGCTTGCACCCGCATACATCATATCGACCCGATCATAGCTGTACAGAAACATTGAGCACATCGAGGTGTCATGTTCATTCCCTGAGGTCGCCTTCGACAACTGGCACACATAACTAAGTCTATACCCGCAACAGATTAGAAATTTTCAACATACGCCTAACATGAGACATGCCCGTAGTCAAGAGTAACTTGGCACAAAAGTCGAAACGCTAAATTTAAACTCAAATTCCATTTAAAATCAAAAAGCCAAAGTACATGTCTACTCGTGTCTTACCCAAATCAAGCCGACGACTGAACGTGATTCAAAAGCATAAAATGCAGTTTGGCAGTTTCGTTTTTCAAAACGGCCACTTGCGCCTTGAGTTTCAAATTCTCTTGTTCCAAGTAGGCAGCTCGGACCACTATTTCTTCTTCTTTGGCACGGCGGGCGTCTCGACTTCGTTTGGCCGCCTCGTTATTCTTACGACGACGTTCCCAATACAGCTCGTCCTTAAAAGGTCACTGGTATGCTGTAACCGCTAGGACGTTAATTGGGGAAGCTAACTCACCTTTTTCTCATCCGGCACGTTGCCGCCTTTGGCCTTCTTCGCTGGTGGTTGTGGCAGATGACCAGAGTCCGGAGTCGATTGGTCATCCGATTGCTGATGTCCGTTGGGCGAGTTGGACTGGTTCGATGCGTTTGGTCGCCGACGACGATGCAATGTGGACAAGGCTAAAGATGCTGATGGCAGGAACGAAGGCGGTTCGGGGGTCGATGTTCCGTTCGGATTGTTGAAAAAGTTTGCACCCGGAGCAGATGCAGGCGGAGTTACAACGCTGGCTCCGCTCGGGCTTTCTCCGCTTCCAGCCGGACTGGCCAAAGGGGCAGTCACTTGCGAGTTGAAGAAAGAAGCGTACGGTGCAGGGACAGTGCCCGGGGACAGAAAGCCGTGCGTGGCCAACGCCGATGCCAATGATGCCAAGGCGGGATTGTCGAAGACGGATCCGGGAGTTGTGGGGAAGGAAGAAGTTGATGACGGAGTCAGGAGAGGAGGCTGGACGAAGGGTGGCACGAGCGAACGGTAGAAGTGCATGGGGAATACGTGGTTGGTGGCCATGGTGGACGAGGTGGGAGATTGGTTGCTGCTGGCTGGACTTCGAGGACTGGCGGAGGCTTGGTTCATGGGCGAGGAGACGGGCAGAGCTGAATTGAGTCCGTCCGCCACTTCGGTTTTGATTTGAACTGGGCCAGAGGTACGCGAGGCGGACAAGTCCAAAGCGGCTTCCATCACTTCTCGTCTAAGACTCGAATTCCTGACGGAGACTAAACGGCTTTCGACCGGACGAGGGGGACGTCAGTTGGTCGAATAAATTTTGTTGTAAGTTAGCGACTGGCGACCGCTGGTCACTCGGCGGGGCAGAGTAGACGCAAAGATAAGCAAAGACGATGTGTGTATTAGTCGTGGTCCTCGAGCACAGTCGTTTTTGATTGCAGCCGCTCGCCAGGCTCGCTGCCGCCGACTGCTGACCAATGTCCACACAACTCGGAGCACCCCGTTTTCTATAGATAGCACACGCCAGGCAACAGTTGACCCGCAGCGATCAAAATGTGTGCGGAACGGATGCCAGCGCCAGGCGATTATTTTACGAGCCTCTCCTCGGTCTTCGAGTCGTAGGCCAAACGCGCCTGGCCTACACCGTTGAACTCGACTGACCCAGGCGCTTACACAACCCAGGCCTCGGGCTCGGTGCGCGGAGATGGGCAAACGTCGAGGCGGCCTGTAATCGGATCCGCAAAAAGCCGACCATCCAACACAGCTCACGCATCTGGCCATAGGCAGAGGTATGTGGACGAGGGGCCACAACGAGTGATGTCACTCGACCTCGCCCCGACGAACGAGATTTTCCACGCCCGCTGACCAATGGCCATTTAGGCGAGAAGGACGGCCAACAAGAGACCATTCCCATACGCTAATCACAACGTCAGTTATTGGCCTGTACGCACGCAACCCGAAGACTGTACCAATGTCCCTATCTTACACCACGGCCCACCACGGAGGCCCAAAAGGAAAGTGACGTAACACGAACCAATCAAGGTCGTGGGAAAGAGTCCGCGAGAATGTCCAATTTGCACAGTGGATTATAGTTGGCTCGATGCACGGCTTCGTCGTGTCTGATAACTCTATCGCCGCAGAGCAGCCTTTCAAAAGGTCAGCCTCATAGCGCGGTTGTGCCCATCAACTGATGCGCGTTCCAACAGAGCGAAATGCATTCGCTAGCAAGAGCCGTGATCACCGAAGCTCGTGAGTGATCCTGTGCCCAGGGCCTCTGTGGCAAGGAGTACGTACATTGTCAAATACGTATCGGGCACAACCTGTCAGATATTGAAGGCCCAAAATCTCTTTGGTGCCCCCTAAAGCACATGCAGTCATTTTCTCTCGGCTGTATGCTAGCTCGTCTCGTGGTCATTTTTGGCTCAAACGTTTTCTCGAATGCATAACGATGCCTACAGTAGCCTCCTCCTCGCTGAGTGTATGCGTGATCAGACGAGGTCGTGACCTCGTCCCTTTTACGGTCACGGGCCAAATTCGGTGATGCAACAGATCGAATGCGAACGTTAGAGCAAACAGTGGCCACACGAGCAACTCGAGCTTGCCTTCATTCCGAGGCGAACAAACGGCCTTGCAATCAAACGGTGGCATAATGAGCCTCTGGGAAAGTGCTGAGTACCGCCCTCGGGGACACGACCTCCAGCCATCGGTTCTTTTATGCAAGGCCTCGAAAAGGACGGATCAGGATTCCGAGAGCGCCCATTTTCCTTATTGCGATAATGGCGCAGGTGCGATTGCGTTCCAACAGTCTGCCTTATTACCCCACAGGGCCTGGTCTCCTTCATAAATGCCCATCATGAGCTTTTGACCGAGACATTCACCTGCTACTTGACTCCCATCACTCCTGCACAGCCTAAACATTCCCTCATTTCCTTTCTCGGGAATAGTTCAAGCGGTGCTTGCAGTTAGAGACTGGAAATGAGAGCAGGATGCGGCACTTTCACTGGCAGCTTGCTCAGTCTTGTATCGTTTCTGACTAGGAAATCTCCGTAACAGTCCCAGACACAGTCCACGTTGTTACTTTGGACTGTTGTCTGGGAAATCTATCCGAGATTACAGCATTAACAGTTCGCAACAGCCATATGTCTCTATATCCGGGGGATATTGCTCGATTCCATAAACGCCCTTTGCCACATGCTATACACGATCGCTAATTCATGTCTCTCGGACGGCCATGATTGCCCTTGCTGAAAGCAGTTATAAACAATTCGTATAATACATTAGGTGCAGTGATAAGCGCCACATAAAACGAGTGCTTTAGCATGACATGGCGATTCGGATGATTTTCGGATGGCGTCTTGACACCCGCAGCGGGCTCACCTGAACTTCCCCTCTACGCAGGAGAAAGAATAATGGTAGGAGTAATGGTGGGAATGGGCAGGAGTAATGGTGCCTGATTTGTCTGAATCTGGGCATGTACTCTATGTCCTTCTCCAGCATGGAGCTACAAAATCTCGTTCACCTCGCCATGCTGAGAAGTCTGCATTACCCTCACCCTCTTGCGATCAAGTTTCCAGCTATCAACAATTGTCAGTGCGACAGTATTTTCGATAGCAGTTTCGGACTCAAGGTTTCGAAGATGGAAAGAAAACAGGCTCCCATGTTTGCCAATTTCCCCACTGAGCACACCTTGTTGTCTTATTTCCCCATGCTGCCATTTATAAAATTTTCTGTCGATTTACCCGCATCTACGTTTTGACACGATTGAACAGTGTGACAGTGTTGGCTGATTTGTGGGTATTCACGCGCCCTTATGAGAAAATGTTTCATCTAGTCAAGTTATCAAATGTGTACCGAATCGAGGAGCCGCAAAGCTCTAAAAGGGATGTAACCAGTCACGCCATTTCCAGTTGCGCTGTGTCCCACATGCGCCGTTCCCAATGCGCCTAGTTTTACCATAGGCAGTTGGTCTTTGTTATTAAAAAATTGGAACTTGTTTTTGAACAACCTTGCAAAATAGTGTCAACCAAAAACCCCTGATGCAACTGAAACTAGAAAGACATAGGACTTGCCAGGTTTTAGGAAACCAAGAATGTATTGATATGCATCGATTTCACCCTTATCGAATTGGTTTTGCAACGTTTAAAAGATGCTTATTTATGTTCGCAATAACATCCTGATTGAACTAAGGGTCAGCTTGAACTAAGGCCTAATCCTAAGGGTAAAAATTTTTAATCGGAAAGCCCGAGCCAGCCCTGAGAGAAACCCTGTCCGTGATGATCGAAACAAGTCCGATCTGACGTGCAGCAATGAATGCGGCCAAGATGGTTCGGCATTCGCCCCTTCCGTATTGCGGGAGGCTGGACTCGTCCTGGGTTCAATTCCCACTGAAGGAGCTCAGTTTGCGACCTTGCTAACTTGTAGATAAACTTGCTGACCACGCACGTGAGGCCGTGTGTGACTCACCCAGTCTCGTCGAGGTGCTCTGAGTGGAGAGATGGAAGCCAAACGAGGGGAAGTCTCAGCTATCGAACACCGACAGGGTCAAAGCCCACCCGCTCAGAAATTTATGCCATACCCAGATCTTATTCTGACTTACTCAGAAGTTACGCAGAATGAAAATGCGGGTACTGTTTGTGCTCGCAATGCCTGGTAAAAGGGACAGCAGAGTACTGCATCGAGACGTACGCGACCACTCCTGAGATTCCCTCAGCCAACAGTATACTTTCGACCCATCCATTCCAGCCCCATTCATGTAGGCGGTGTTGCGCGTCCTTGCAAGTTGTATGGTCTGTGAGAGTGCACTTGGGTTTTAGATCATGCCATCTGGACATCCCTTGCGCGCTCCAATCGTCGATCACAACCTCCCTCACGAAGCCGCACTAATCACACTCCACCTGCTCATGAATAATTGCTTCATAAAACAAGCAAGGCTTGGCAAAGTTGAAAGCAACCCAGGCCAATCGCGAAAGATGCACCCGCTCTTTGTTCATTTCTTTTAATGTTTTCAAGTCCACTGACTCCTTATCAGCCCAGCATCTGCTATTCTGCTGGCAGATTTTATTTGGGTCGGTAGTGAGGTGAGCACTCGAGGGGGCCCCATTTGCTCGTCCCTTGCCAATGACGCAAATCGTTATATGGCGCGTTTTAGAATGAGCCAAAAGCCAGGTTGCCAGTTTTACTAGAGGAAGTATGTTAGCTTGGAAAATATAGAAAAGCTAAGAAAACGTCTTTTTGCTTGGCATTGAACAGCAGCTGTCGTCGAGAAGTTCGCTGCTCTTTTGAGCGTGCGAGTTGGAGAAAACTGGTGCCCGAAGCAGCTTCTTGTCCGCAGATGATAAGCATCATCTTAGGTGCCGATGTGCGCAGAGGGATGTGCGCATGCTAATGGTGTTCGAAGAGTGACTTCAAGCTTTTGTTTGAAATGTAAAAATGAAAAAGTTGGGGTGTTTTATGTTTTGGGGCGGCAGTTGGTCGTTCGTCGTCACTTGTGCTCATTCGTTTTAACAACGTCTGCCCTTCTTTCTAGTTCGCTCCTTGAACGCTAGAACTATTTTAGCTTCCGTGAAAATCTTGTTGACGAGCCTGAAACTTCTTTTCCAGAACCTCTTTTTCAAAATTCTGACATCATGCCCGCTCGTGTGTTTACCCTTGGCAAAGAGTGAGGATGCCAGTGTTACATCCACTTTACTCCCCTTATTTTCACTCTTTCCAAATCTTCATCGACCATTTCGTGGTGATAAAAATTCAAATATCAATGGCCGGGCGCAATGGGCCAGTTCTGTCAGAGACCAGTTTTTGCTTTTCTGTTGGAAATACTAAACAGCTCTTAAGTTTGTGTCGTTTTCGACTTGACTGATATTTTAGATCAGCTTTGACATGTTTTTTTGTCGGCTCTCCCTACTGCGATTTCTTCCTCATAAGAACCCTGTATAAGATTTAAAATGGCGCGTTTTTTGTGTAGGAATTTAAAACCTGCATTCCTTGTAAGCCGACCTTTTGTGTGCGCGAACGGTTACAAAACTGTGTGCTGGCTGGGAAGCGGGAGTTAGTTAGCTTGTTGCTTCCGGTTTGGCGGTGTCTTCTGCACAGCTTCTATCGGAGAAGCTGGAATTCAAAAAATTTGAAAACTCGTTCGTGTATTTGTTCAGGCTTCGGCCACAGATGGATTTTCTTGTGTGGTTTTTGAGATGTGGGATTGGTCATCAGTGAAGTGGGAGGTATGTGGGCGGTTATACCGCTGATTCGGAGTCGATCTAGTACATACTAGTCCTCTGCGCTAGGTACAAAAATGTTGGATGTGTGCAGATACTGAGTGGGCCTGATTAGAGCAACTTGAAAGATCCCCCTCCAAGATCTCCAAAGGTGTGTGAAGTGGGGAGAGACGGAAATGAGTTTTAGCTGGAGATGATATCATTGACTGGTCGTGGCCTAGCTTTATGTACAGTATTGTAGGTATGTATATCTGCCCAATGTATATTTTTCACACAATCTCCTTGACAAAATTTTTCGTTTCAGTTTCCGTAGTATAAAAAATGGAGCGTATGAAGAAAATTTCTATGATTTCGATGGGTGGGTCACTGCCCGAGGAGCACCATACGCATAAGCTAAAAATATATTTGCATCGATTCAACAGCGACCAAGCTCCTTTGAAAATTGACTTTCACAAGAAGAATACGGTCGAAGAATTGATTAATCTCGTCCTATCATTGAATCGACATCATCCTGCGCAAACGCCCTCCTCGCCATCAACGTCATGTTTTTCACTGTCGAATTTATCGCCATCAGGATTGGGAGAACACGAAAATCACGAAGATCATAACGAATTATTGGATAGTTACGAGCTTTGCGAAATCATGGGCACGTTGGATGGTCAGACGTGTAAGGAACGACGATTGGACCCGAGCGAATATCCAGTGGGAGTGCAGTTACTGTGGCCAAAGACACTGCCTACTGGTCCCGACGAAACGACCAATTTGACCGAATATCGATTCGTTTTGCGAGAAAAGAGATCCGGAAAAACTGGTTTTGCTGGCCGCGATAATTCCGTTATCGACGTATTTTTGCAAAGTTTTCTTCAACAACCCAAGGACAAAGAGTATCCCGATTTGTGTATGTTACCGGAATTGACCGAACAGACTTTATTGGAGAATTTACGCGATCGATTCAATCGTGGTCATATATACACTTACATCGGACCGATTTTGGTTGCTGTCAATCCGTTCAAGTTCTTCCCCATCTACAATCCCAAATACGAGAAGCTGTACGAGAATCGTCGTCGTCTCAACGATCTGCCCCCTCACGTCTTCGCTATCGCCGATTTGGCATATCATACTATGCTAAGGCAAAAGAAAAATCAGTGCATTGTGATTAGCGGCGAGTCGGGTAGTGGGAAAACGGAAAGTACTAATTTCCTCCTTCATCATTTGACGGCACTTAGTCAAAAAGGCGCTGCTGGAACTGGCATCGAACAAACTTTACTGTCCGGCGGACCTGTGCTGGAGGTAGGTGCTTTTTTTAGAGCTAGGATGGCTGAAAGTGCTGGGAAGATTGGTATTAGCACTGTGCACCCAAGATATGACGCCAGCCATAACTAGCTAGAACTTGTACCCAGCTGACACGTATTTGCTGACGTGCCTGCTGGGTAAACTTGCCTGGCTTAGTTTTTTCGTGGAATAGGTGATGCGCGGGTGGAAATTTGCATTGATCGGAAGAAGGAGCTGTGTGAAAATGGGTTTTGGGAACTTTTTCATGTATTCGAAGGGACTGTTCGTGGTTCGGTTTTTATGCAGGCGGGGCGGAGAAAGAGTTGCTTTTCTGAAAAGTATTCTGGCGAGTCGAATGTTTTCCAATCTTTTTCAAGCAACCTTTCATAAGCTGGTTCAGCCGAGCGTGTAAACACATTGCATCTGGCATTCATACAGGCGAGTGGGCTGTCTGCATTCGAGTCATGTTTATTCTTCAAGTTCACTATCATGCATAGCGAATTAGTTATGAAAAATTTTCAATCTGAATGCGTGGCCTGATGGATGGGTGATGGTGATTCGTCGAATCCGTCAGCTGATCGGGAACGCGTGTGTGGGTATGGCACAAAATTTTGAAGCGTGATGTATTTGCTTAATGCGTCGGATAGGTTATTGAGTGGGGATGCTTTGCACTTGATGAATCAGTCTGGTTTGTGGACTAATGCACGCTAGACACGCCTACTGACCGTGAGTCTGTTGCTGGTGTACTCGCGCCGACTTGCAATGTTGCTCTTTTTGTGCATTCATCGCTTTATATTACTTTCGCCTGTGCAAACATTAACGCGTCTGGCTTTTTTGGAGTTTGGAAGAGACATAAAACTGGATTTGGGGCTTACGATTAAAATGTGATAACAGCTCAGCAGATTAAAACAGGATGCGGTCAAGGCGGGGCGGGGCATGATGGATTGTGATGAAAGCCGATTGTTGGAGGGCCGTCAAACAACACCAGAGCAGTTAGCAAGCGGATGTAGTGTGAGATGAGGAAGATGGGTGGCAATTGGAGAATCGGAAGATAAACGAGGAGGAGCGTGGTATTCAGCAGTTCGAGTGAACTTCCTCGTCTTTTTCTTTAGGCATTCGGTAACGCTGTGACAGCTCAAAACAACAACTCTAGTCGTTTCGGAAAATTTATCCAAGTCAATTACCGAGAGAACGGCATCGTCTATGGGTAAGGTCTTCTAATGGTGTGTTTGTGGAGTGACTGCACTTATTTTTATTCCAGAGCTAATGTACAAATATATCTTTTGGAAAAGTCCCGAATTACATCGCAGCCGGCTGGAGAAAGGTGTATTTTAAGTTTTTTTTCCAGATTTCGTAAATGTTTACAAATGTTTCGATCGTTTGTAGAAATTATCACGTTTTCTATTATTTGTTGGCTGGTGCTACGGAGGAGGAAAAAAGAGAATTAGGGCTGTACGAGCCAGAGCATTATCATTATTTGAATCAGGTCAGTAATGAGGGCAGAATACACGTTATGTTCTGGAATGAGGAGAATTTTGTCTTAGACTGATTCGTGCCAAAGCGAAAGTGTGGACGAGAAGTACGAATTCCATCGACTCAAGCAATCGATGGAATTGGTCGGATTCGCAGCAGAATCTCAAAAGAAGATTTTTACCGTTTTATCGGCCGTTTTATTGTTGGGGAATATTCAATATGTCAAGGTATGTGAAGGCGACGTGACCCAAAATCATGATGGGGAACAGTCCTGAGCTGGAGTCGAAGAGTGTGTGGTTGGAGGTTACAATGGAGCACTGGACGGGTATTGCCTCGGTCACTAAAATGTTTTGGATTCATTTCAGAAAAGTGGATATCATTCGGATGATACAGCATTCATCGCAAATCCGGAGACGGTGAAAGAAATATCGCAGATTCTGCAGGTATAGGCAGTGCATCGGTTGCATTTGGATTAAATAGCTGCAATAATACGCTTTCAGGTGAAAGAAGAAAAGCTGTTGACTGCTTTGACGACGAAAAGGACGACAGCGAAGAATGATATGGTGCTTACGAGATACAAGGTAGCCGAGGCGGTGATGACCCGCGACGCCATGGCCAAATCGCTCTACAATGCTTTGTTCGATTGGATCGTTTTGCGGATCAATCAAGCTTTGATGAAGAAGGATTATCATCACCATTATCATAGCGGACCGAGTACGAGCACAGGAAGCCCGGGCAGACAAACGAACGGGTTCAGTATCGGCATCTTGGACATTTTCGGATTCGAAGATGTTGGGGCGCAATGGAATAGTTTCGAACAATTTTGTATCAATTTTGCCAATGAACGATTGCAAGCTTATTTTAATGAGCATATTTTCCAGTTCGAGCAAGAAGAGTATTTGAAGGAAGGACTTTCTTGGACGGCCATCGAATATGCAGACAACACGGAGTGCTTGAAATTGATTCAGTCAAAACCGTACGGCTTGTTCAGTTTGATCGACGAAGAGTGCAATATCGCGAAAGGAACCGACGATACGCTCTTGGAGAAATTGAACAAGTACCATAAGAATCAAGAGTATTACGAAATGCCGCACAAGAAGGAGCCGGCCTTCATAATCGCCCATTACGCTGGCAAAGTCAAGTACCAAATTACGGTAAGTATATTTGAAAAAATAGTGGTCGACATTGCTTCAAGCGCTTTTCTTTTATTTTAGGGCTTTCGTGAGAAGAATCGTGATCTGATGCGTCAAGATGTTGTGAATGCTTTAAAAAACAGCAAGTCGGCTTTTGTGCGAGAACTGGTCGGTACGGATCCTGTGGCCGTTTTCCGATGGGCCGTCGTCAGGGCAGCATTTCGTGCTCTGTTCGCTTTCAAACAAGCTGGTCGAAGTTTGAAGAAAGCTGGTAAGATTTAGTTTATTTGAACACATACTATATTTACTAATAGAACGAGTGCTGATGGCCGATTCGCGCTCTCTATTTCAGCGAGCATTCAACATTTAAATGTGGGCGACGATTCGCAAGCTGCACAAAGGAGAAGTTCAGAGAGTCAGTTGAACGCGTTACTTCGAGGCGATATCGACGAACAGAAAGTGCCCAGTTTTTGCGACACGTCCGTGTTTGGTACTATTCTCGAACATGCCAGGTATGTGCGGGGATCGCCTGGACTATACTTGCATGTTCTGAATATGCAATGCAAACCAACCCATTTTATTTCTTTACCAACTTCAGTTGTGCATGTTTTTGGGCAATTTTTGTTTCTATCAGGTTACCCGTTATTTTAGTGCTAAACCTAGAAATTCCAAGAATAACTTCAAACAAGTACCGCCTTGGCGTAATCGTCAACATTACTCGCCGTCCTCTTCCTCCTCATCCGACGAAGATGAAGATGATGACGAAGTTTGGACGCCTTCTGACTGCATGCCACCTTCGGCTGAACGACGACGTCTCGAAGTAGCTGATGGGCTTTACAGTCGAACATATGTTCGAGAACTCGTCTTGAACATTGAGGACCAATTAATCCTCTCGTAGGTATTTGTTGTGGTCACGTAGAAGCACGTTTTAAATCACCACCTACTAAGACGGTTTTTGCACGACTAGACAAACTTGAAAACACGCAAAAAGCTATGATTTTTCACAAATAGGCCCTGGTTTTTTAGGAGAAAAGCGCCGTTTAGAAAAAAAGGATCGTCGGTGCATTCGAAAAGCGTCCGCGGATTGCAAGCATTGAAAGCGTTAGCTGGTAGGCGACCGGTGGCTGGTCGGAAGATGCTGTCTACGGTGGGCGCTCAATTTCAAGTATGCGCTGGATTGTTTTAAGAATTACTCGGGCGTTTTATAACGGCTGCTTATTCGCGTGTTGTTACATTTTTAGCATTCATTGGGGCGATTAATGGAGAGTTTGGCTCATGCAAATCCTTTTTTTATTCGTTGTATTCGAAGCAATAACGAGAAGGTAAGCTGGTGGGGTGGAAGGGTCTTTTGGATGTGGGATATTGAGGGTGGGGTTGGCCAGCATGTTGATGGTGGCAGATCCAAATTAAACGTTGGTGAGGGCTCCTCACTCCAGATAAGCGCAGGTAGGTCTTCTTCGGCCTCAAAAGAAAGACGTTGGTGGGGCATAAGCACGAGATCGCCCTGTCTGTCTTCCGTTTTTCGACATGGATCTAGGGAGACTATCCAGCACTCACGTTTCAGACGCCGTGTTTATTCGATGAGGACATCATATTGCGCCAACTGCGATACACGGGAATGTTGGAGACGGTTCGCATTCGTCGAGCAGGTTACAGTGTTCGATTGTCGTACGAGGTATGCCGTCGTGGTTTCTTCTGACTCAAGTCTTCTGACCTTGGGGTACTTTCAGGAATTTGCATTTCACTATCGCATATTATTGCCAAATGGGAACCAGAGTAGCAAAGAGGACGTGACTGGATTTATTCATGGTCATCCAGTATTGGACAGGCATAATATTCAATTCGGGCAGACCAAAATGTTTATGCGAGATGCGGAGAAATTGTTGTTGGACGACCAATTGCACAAGGCTATTATGACTCAGATTTTGCGTCTTCAATCCTGGTTTCGAACTTTCATTCTGCGCCGACGATTCCTACGATCAAGGAAGGCTGCGATAAAGATTCAGGTACAGTCTGAACACGTGACCTTCCTTCAGGCATACGTTTTGAGTGGTCGCTGTTTCAGGCGAATATCCGTGGTTGGTTGGTTAGACGGACTCTGCAACAGCAGACGCTGGCAGCCTTGTGTATACAAACGTGCTGGAGACGATATTCGACGGAAGTGCGGTACCGACGATTGCGTAGTCTCAATATTCGGATACAAGCTTATTCGCGTGGATTGGTCGTGAGGCAATGGTAAGCGGTGTTTGGGTGTAGGAGTGCATGATGTGACATGTGACCATTTTAGCTATCGTCATTCGTTAGCTGCTGGCTATTGCAAATACAATACACGTGTCATTCGATCGGAAAAAGTGCCCATGGTTACGAGTGGACTGGAGGATGTAAGCGGTGAAAAAATCGGTTCTCCCGTGCATAGCGACGAGGGTATTTTAACAAAAGCGTCGAGTCAAGATGAGTTGCCGCCGAGCGTCAGCCCACCTGGTACTCGGCCGTTTCGAATTCCGAAATTTCGACGAAGCGATAGTGAAGAGTGAGCGTAGTTGAAAATTTCTAAGACCAGGGTGGGCTGTGGTTTGGTGGAAGTGAAGTGCTAAAAACGCTCATTTTAGGAGTAGCGGCATATTGGAAAATGACTTCAGCGATTCCGATAATTTCAATAATTTGGCTCGCGTCGATCGTGCAAAAGCGTTCCATGAACGATCCACGTCTTTGGATGCAACATTTGTTTTGGAGGATAAACGTCTCAAATTGGTCGGGTAGGTGAAATGTTCTTTAAAAGATTCCAAGAACAAAACCTGAGAATCTGACTGGGTTTTAGAGTGGGAGAAACCAAATTACGACCGGATGCTGGGGTTGATATGACAGATCGACCAAGACGGCCTTCTTTAGTCCCGATTGTATCGACGACAGCAAAGGTATGCTTGCGATTCTTTGTTATTTCAAGAAGTGTGTAGTGGGTTTTTCAGGCCGAATTGACCACTCGTTTGAGAAGAGCTGCTTCGAGCGATCACTTACTCAATAATAATCGAAACATCAGTAGCGTGCACTTGTCGGAGCAAGCGAAGGCGGTGAATGACATGCAGAATGCGGAAAAAACTGGTGGCTTAAGCGTGCCTTTGGTATGCGAACCTAGCGGCTCAAAGTCGAATTCAATAAAATTACAGAAATCGTTGGGATCGCCTAGTGCTGCCGGCGGTCGTGGTTTCGTGAAAGCGAAGAGGCAGCTGAAGGCTTTACTTTGTGAGTTGGCAGAAACACGCTTGAGCTTGACTGATGCCGACTGACGCGTCGATGTTTTCTCCAGCTCGGCGAGCTGAAAGCTTCCACGTGGCGGAAAGCGATGAGGAATACGACGCGGCCACTGGCGAATACGATGCGCACTTGTCAAAGGACGGAAGCAAGGCGGCTCAAACGAAAACGGGTTTGACAGTTCCTACTGCTAAACCAAAATCCTGTAAGTCCTACCAGTCGTTTTTTACCCAACTTGATGTGCATTTTTCACTTTTAAGTTTCAATTATCCCTGGAGATCGAGCGACATTGGCAGCCTTGAGCGCCGCGTCTGCATCGTCGCACTCGTTCAGAAAGAGCAGCACTCGTCTGCCAAACAAAACCGAGACATGCGCTTTGTGCATGAAAAGTGTTGGAGGATTTTTATCGCCGAGTTTCAAGTGTTCGAGTAAGTTTTTAGTTCAACCGCCCGTGTGCGGGTGTAATATGATACTGGATAATCCTTTTTATAGCGTGCAAATTATGCTTTCACAAAGAATGCGTCGAATTCGCTTGTAAATTCGTTTGTACTCCGCCATCGCCGACGTCCACGAAGCCTGGTCGTCCATGGGAGTTGGCGCCATCGCTATATTTGAAAAAATCTTCCGATGTGACGAGGCCGCAATTGAATTTACTCGAACCAGAACCAAAAGTGACGTGGAATGTGACCCGAACGAGTCAGTTCAATGATCCGACTGATCAGATTTTGGGAACAGTGGAAGATTTACGTCAAATGAGTATTTTCATTTTCAAGAAGGTATGATTTTGTTGGTGGGTCTTGACAAATCAGTGGAGTGCATCTGCCCGATTTCAGATTATGGATTTGACTTTGAAAAGCCAGAAGCAAAGAGAAACGACGGCGGATGCAATTTTCAGAAAGGCCTTGGAAGCGTTTCACACTGAATTGCTTAGCCATCAGGCAGCACTGAAGGATGAACCGATTCAAGTCAAATACGTGGATTTGAAAACAACCTTTGAAGGTATGCTTTCGAAAGTGAGCAAGCAAGAGAATGTCATTTTTCCTGTCACCGTTGGGGTCAATGGATTTCGTGGATTTCTTAACGAATTTGTGAATACCAAGAAAAAGAGGGACAAGGCCAAGACTAAAGAGAAGGTGAGTGAATGAGGCTGACGTGGCCTGTGGGCCCCTTCTGTCAGTGCCAGTATGTCAATTGTTTCCAATTTCAGTTCCAGTCTCTGAGAAAGAAACGTCGGAAATCGGACGTGACTGTAACCGTACAAGGACATCGATTCAAGCCGGACTTGGTTCACGTGCCGACCTTTTGCGAGGTGTGCAATCAGTCCATGTGGCATGCTGAGAAGATCTTCATTTGCCTGGGGTGCCGAATCAGTTGTCACAAGAAATGCCATTCGCGTGTCGTACACCCGTGCCCATCGAGTGGAAGTGAAACGGCTGCGAACTTCGTAGGCCGATTTTTTGGCGCCGATTTGTCGAGCTTGATCGACGATGATCACCCAACACCCGTAGCGTTCGAGAAGTTGCTGCTGGCCATCGAATTACGCGGTCTGTTCGTCGAGGGCCTGTACAGGAAGACGGGTTCAGTGGCGCAAGTGAAACAGGTACGCAGGCAAATTGAAGAAACGCCCGACTTCGAGCAGCTATGTTTCGACGAGTTACCAGTGCATGTCATGACCACTTTGGTCAAGGCCTTCCTGCGTGAATTGACTGAACCATTGATGACCTACGACTGGTACGAAAATTTTCTGAACGTGTCGGGTAAGACATTGATTTGTAGCATTTGAAAAAATAAAATTTCGATATGTTTTTTGCAGAGGTGGCGAAAGAGAGCGAACGAATTCGTTGTATTTATTCGATGGTGGAGTTATTGCCTAAGTCGAATAAGGCCTTATTGGATCGTCTAATGTTTCACTTAGCCCGCGTTGCTCACCAATCCGAAATCAATAAAATGTCCAGTCAGAATTTGGCCGTCATATTCGCTCCGTGTCTTTTGAAGCGGCAACAGGTTGTGAAAGCCCAAGAGCAATTGGCAGATTGCAGTCGGCAAACGATGTAAGGCATTGGCCCTTATTTTAAGAGGCTATGTTACAGCGGTTTCCGTTTTCAGGTGTATTCAGACATTGATCGACGAAAAGTTGAAGCATTATCGGACGGCGCTTTCGGATATAGTACACTTGGAGAATGCTCAGGAGAAGGTCGAGGAGAATTTACGCCTGATCGATGAACATATTTCTTTGAAACGAGGCGAAAGTGATTCGTCAGTGGCGCGAGAAATGGAGCAAGCTCGTCTCCTATTCGCGGAACAGTTTGAATTTTTGGATCAAGTTAGGTGAGTAGAGTCGATTAGACACAGTAAAAGGATCGATCAAGGGCATAAAGCGGACCGAGCTGGCGAACCAATCTTGTGTTCAGTGATGATAGTTCTGGTGTGTTCTGGTCTAACTTATCAGAAATTATGTTTTAGAGACAAATTGATCGAGGAGTTGCCTCCGTTGGCACCGACCGCCTCGAGTGAAGATGACTGCCTGACATCGAGCGATGAGAACACGGACGACGGCCCGTGCTCGCACAGAAAACTAGGCAAACATTTGCACCGACAACGATCGACAGCTGAGGAGTACGCTGTCGACATGAGCGTGCCGCGTAAGTACTGCTGGAATACATGTAGCTTTGATCCTTCCTGAAAGTACTGCGGGTAGAATACAGCAGCTTTAGGAAAAGATACCATGGAGGGAATCAGACTCTGATCTTATGGTGTTTAGACTTGCGCTAGTTACTCAGCAGGGCGAAAGAGTAGCCCACCCATAAGACTTCCGGTAGGAGTAGACGGAGGCGGTAGCGGAATCCTTCTCCTCTCCGCAGCCTATACTAAGCCATATGCTCTCCTAAGTTAACCGACAGGTGGAGGTGCCTGGGATTTTTGGAATCACGTCCACGGGTCTCACTCAATGTGTAAGCAGGCGTGAACACTGCTTGGTTACAGAGTTCCCAGGCTCAACCTGCATTTTCTGTTTTCAGCTTTGTTTTCAAACCTGGTCCATCTTACCAAAGGACGAGCCACACGACCGCGTGGTCAGCGAAAGCCTCTGCGATACCACCGTTAGACCGAGTTTGTGTGTCCTCAAATCTTACATATTAATTGATTTCGTGCATGTATGAAAATTTTATGACGGATTTTTTTAAGTGATGTACGAGCTGCCTTAGCGTAAGATTCTGATTTCATTTGCAATATCGGTGCTTTTACCAATTGCTCTTCTCGATTTGGTGCCTGCACGAGTATCCGATGCGGCTAGTCAAATATGGCCGAGATGTATTTTTATATCAACGAAAGAGTAGTCCGTTTTTGAGAATGTGTGAGCGTTGTTCGATGTAAGGCGATGTTGGTAACGGGTCAGTTAGCCGACGTTGAGGGAGGGTACTAACGGCGAGCACAGTCGACGGTCACAGAGGTAAATATACGTATTTTGCTTTCATTTTTTTGGCAGACTTGATTTATACTTACTGCTATGCATAATTTGTGTTTGGTGTATTATGAGTGTATGAATGAAACAGCTTTCTTGCGGGGTCATGAGTCGAGCTTAGTACAGCATCGTGCATGCACGTTAGATGGAAGATTGGTCGAGAGTAGGAAACACATTATCAAGGATTCTAGAAGTCTAGAGCCCGACACAGCGGTTACAGTATGACAGTGCAGACTAACAAGCTACAGTAGGTCGCATGTTTTGCATTGATCATCTCCGTAATCGCCAGCATCAAACAAGTCTCGGATGACGCCCAGTGTTTGTCGATCGACGCGCATTTGAGCCGAGCCCGGTTTGTCGTTGGGGTCCCTCCGTAATTGCATGGCGATGAACATGTCCAGCAGAGTGAGAGTAGCAGGCGGGGGCTGGCCATTGTCGACGAAACACGATCGAATGTCCTCGCACGTCTCTTCGGGTCTCCTCCCATTGCCTAGGGCTGACACCACGTCCAGCACGGGCACACTCGCGCTCTCACGAAGTACGTCCAGCTTTTTCAAAACGTTGATCTGTTTCTCACGACGGCACAGGCACAGGATTCGAAGGAACTGACGGTGTTGGCGTTTACAGTCCGCGGGTGCACTGAAATGGAAGACAGAGTTGTACTAAACTGGGTCATGGCAAGTCTGGTTTTGGACGGCGTAGTATGTGGAAACCAAGGGGGTCGCTGATGGAGTCTGGCATGCCTACTGATCCATGCACGTTGAGCGATGCTTACTCAGCTCCATCGCAAGTATTCGCCGCCTGGCATAGTCGGCGTTGATTGTCCAACGTGGTGGCCAGAATGCATTGCAGGATCGACTTGACTCGCTTTTCGTCGTCTCCTTTCTTTTGCTTGCATTCCCGCACGGCTCTGGCAATGCTGACTTGAACAAGGACTGATCGTTTCCTGAAGCAGACTGGAAATTGACGTACGTGCAGTCGGGACACAGAATCCGTTCGTACCTGTCAGCGGTCATGCCTTGACTCGGGTTCGCGTTTCCGACACCAAAAAAGAACCCGCTAGGGTCAGCGAACACCTGGCTCGAATTGAGTATTTGGTCAAGCGAACCATTGGTCAGCAGTCTGCCCAATCCGACAGCAGTCACGCATTCGCCTGTTGATCGCGCGAACTTCGCTTTGAGACATTGCTCAACGCGAGCTGGGGCGATCCCGATTTCCTGTCTCACTTTGTCCACGAAACTGCGAATCGGTTGTGGCAAGTCCGCAGAAGGATCGTGATTAAAGTTGGGGCTTTCGCAGTCGTTACTAGAGGAAATCATTGCAGACGACCCGATGCCAGTCTCACAGTCGGACTTACAATACTTACTCTGTAAAGCATTTGCCAATTCTCGATTGCACCTCCGGATTTAGTAGTGCCTGTTGACTGCTCTGCGCAGCCCCGGTGGTGTCGAGCCTCGTGTAGAGACAACTGGAGAATTCGAGGAAATTGGATGGGCATTGTCCACTCGCGACCGTTATGGACATGGAAATAAAGAGAAGATAGTGCAAAGGCATATTCAGAGGACAAACCAGCCACGACTCGACTCGACTCTATGCTGGCACCCAAGGGAATAATGAGTTACTGGTATTCAAGCACCGTATACCTTTGCCCGATGAGGGCGGAACAGAGGGTGCATGGAATGTGTTGATCATCTGATCTGGCTGAACCTGTACATACATCCGCAAACGAATGAACAAAATAATGAGCTGTGCTGCCGATTGTGTCGTCCACGTCATCGGTGTGCCAAGAGCTTACTGACAAAAGAGGATTAGGCACAGTGCCCATGCTCGATCAGCCAAGACTCGCTACCAATTAGGCTAATTTGTGTTTCCAGAATTTTTAGATAGCGTAAAGTTATTTTTACCGAGAATGGCGTGATGTTTGGCCAGCGAGGATAACGACGCGGTATTTTGATAAAAAAACAGCATTCTTACCAATAACTGCACTGGACTTCCACAGGGATAGCACAGACAAGGATATTGCATCATACCCTCCTGCACGATTATGAAAATCGTACCCTACCCATACTAGTATCCAATTTTATTTTTTCGACATCAGTGTTTAAACTCACTTTGTCATTTACGTGTAGGACACCCTCAGCCATGAAATCGCATCCTTTCTGATGCCGCCGATCATGCATGGGATACCCGTGCAGGGCCTGGCTAGCGGATACATTTGTGTTTAGAAAACGCCGCAAACCAGCGCAGATAACACGTGCTCTGGTGCCAGTTTAGAACACTTCATTGATACTTTTACAGAATGACTGTTTGCAGGGCTCGCTGTCAATAAACATTATTCATTGCCTAAAACGGGATCCGAACTGGTTTCGATCGGTTCTTCTGATCTATTCTTCAAATTTCTTTTCCCGACCGAACAACAGTCTTCAATTTTGTTTACACAGCCTGCATCGCACGACTAAGCCTAACTTTGTAAGTCGAAGTCAAATTTCCAGCAGCACCAAACACCTCACCGGGCTGAGGGCCCGCACTTGCTGGCAGTGATTGATCAACTCGCAAGGACCTGCGTCGAAGAGAAAAGGATGACATTGACGAAGAACGCGTTCCGTCTTCGGCCCTTAAGCACTTTATCAAATCATTGTCCAAAACGGGCCCAGTTTAAGAACACGCAGGCTACATAATTCAAAGTTAGGACAGCGGCGTCAGGTCAAGTCCCAACACGCGCAATGAACTCGCTGCTCCTGACATTTTGTCTTTGGTTTGGTGTTGCGGGTAAGTGAAGGTGCGGCTACATGCCTGCGCATTAACTGCACGGTGTCTTTCGTTGCAGATAGCTTCTATCTGTCACACCATCTTCTTCGTCACAAGCGGCAAGGGGCGCCCACGGATTCACCATACAAGGGCTACACGGCCAAACCGAAATTGGAGTTACCCCACGGCTACAACCCTTATCCCGAGCCAAGTGGCGATAGTCTGACATCGACATTCCCCCTGGCCCACACTTACAGCAATGGGGTGGACGTGAATAGGGGCAACATCAACTTCGTGGAGGGCTCTCTCAATGTGCCGATACCCGGATGGGGAATGTGGGATTTGAAAGGCAGGCAAATCTCGGGGCCGCAGACAACGTGGATGAATTACGGCCACGTCGTCCAACCCGTCAACATGTTCAATTTCACACCCAGCGAAATGAACGAACTGATAAGCAGCCCTGGTTATCAAGAGTCGAGAGGTTGGTAGAGAAGAGGGCCATGCTCGTCTGTACAGTTTTTTAGTGGCTCTGCCTTTTCAGCCAACGCCAAGCCAGTGCCCGTCATCACCTTACCCGGCGGTTTCGTGCCGGCCCATTGCAAGCCGCCTATGTGCAACCCGTTCATTCACCAAATGAGTGCCGGAGTGCAAGCCCTGCCCGGCGACCGCAATGTCCAGTACGATGGACTGCTAGACTTCCCGATACCTACTGGTCCCAAAGGGCGAAACGTCCGCTTACCACTCGAGGCAAACTTCGCGGGTGGCAAGTCTCCATATATGTACACGCATGGTCACGTGATCAATCCTGTGAACCCTTTCCATAACTACAACCCCTCATCTGGCGCGTCTGAAAGAGAGGGCACGTCCCTCCTGGAAGAGACCAACTCCAAGTCAGCATTTTCCAGGTCGTCGTCCATGGACAGCGGCACTGGACCCGCCGACTTGCCTCCCTTTCCAACCGATTGGTCCGGATAGGGACTGGAACGGGGACACGACAACATCTCGCCAAGTGCCCTTCCGAGCAGATAGTCTGCTGGCCATGTCGACTATGCGGACGAACAGATCTTGCAGATCTGTACCAAAATGCTTAATGTCAGCGTGCGATTAATGTGTGATTGGGACTATGTAAGATGTCGCACGAGTTCCAGTATTGCAATGCCATGAGGCAAGTGTTCATCATCATCATTTACTTCTTACCCGAGCAAATAGGGTACACGCACTTGACGGGAGGGACGGGTGTTGTAACGTTGCAGATGCCCCCAGGCCCTCTCGTTAGCTTTTAGCTTGTACCACTGCACCTGATGAGATCTAAAAGCTGACTCGTGGTGCGCCCGACTGACAGCTGATCCGTGCAAGCAATAAATCACCTGCCGAGTTACTTACCGCCTCGAGCGAAATATAGGGGTGTGATCTTGGCAAGCGTCGGTGTGCCACGCCAGACGAGCGTGAGCAGGATTGGCAACTGTTGCTATAACAGGGGATTGTGCATAGAAATGAGACGCGGTGTGTCGAGCATTCTAGCTTACGATTAGACCTGACGTCCCCGTGCGCCCTATCAAGGCCGCCACAATATTCTGCTGCGATATTCTTATCCACCTCATAGGCTATAAATTTTCGGATTTCTTATTCGTCCACTTTTTAAAGCTTCTGTCAAGTAAGAAACACTAAGCAGAAAATCATGAGCGCTGTAAAAGTACGAGTTCTAGGCTACGAGTACGAGTACGAGCATGGAGGATCCTGTTTTGCGGGGGGGGGGGGGTGGCTCGTTACAATAAGAGACACAAGGAAATGGACTCGCAGCCGCCGCCTGCAATTATGATCGTGAGCCCCAATTTTGGAGTGTACAGTACATCGCCAGAAACGATGCTGTGCTATGCTTTTCTGCACCAAAAGACTTATCAGTGGACTGACAGAAGTGGAGTGGACTTGTTAGAAGGCACAGCACAATGGTGAAAACGTAATAAGGCATCATTGCTGTAGCAGGTCACATGTGTAAAACTGGACAAAGCAGAACAGTCCTACATTAGGTCACCAAGACAGGGTACCTCTCTCTGCGAGAAGGCAGACTTCCCCTGTCGCACACATTGCATCTAGAATCGTGGATATGATATCGTGGGTAACTAGAAGTGTAAAGCTGAGAGTGTAAAATGCGTGACGGACGATGACGGGTTGTCTCTCTTTCCGATTCTGTCGTCAGTGCCTCAGCCTTCCGCGGCTTGAGCGATCAAAGCAGTCCGTTCCATTTTCATATTTCAGACAAAGAATGCAGCCCAGAATTCATGGCAATGCCATTGCGGACTCGAGGAAAATATAGTGCATCCGTGAAAAAGACTCCGCTGTCAACTTTTATGAGTCAAAATTGTCGAAGCAAAAAACCTAGTCATGCGTGTTGTGATATCTCCACTTATGTGATTATGATCAGCTGGCCCAGATATTAACGAGCACCTCGATCAAGAAAACGAGATAGTGAGTGGCCTCGAGATCAGTTCAGGCGTGGGATGTTCCTGAACTGATCCCAGGTCCCAACCATGTCTTGCCGCCATCCGCAACAAATCAGCACAATATTGATTTAAAAACCCTGAGTTTTGTGTATCCCAATCAGGTCAAATGCACAAAACTGACTTAAGTTTTGCGGGGAGCCCACTCATGGGCATTCGTCTTCGACTGCGCACATTCCGCAGTCCGTCTGCGTCCAACAAGTCACCCGCTGCCCACTTTTCGACCTTTGTCACCAGCTTTGGTCTGGTATGTGTGGTGTTGTGGACTAACACCTTCCTGGTGCTCCCTCCAACAATATGCTATCGAAATAACCACTTCCATCGCCTGATGCACCCTTAGAGGCATGGCAGCCACACGCCAGCTTATCACGTAATCACCTCGCGCACACGTGACTCGCGCGACGATTGGCCGAAATCAGCCTTACTGCATTTCGCACAGCCCCCAATCTTGGTTATCAGTGCGAGGCCAGCCTGCACCCCATCTTATATCGTCATTCGTTCCGTCCATTCCAAGCATGGCGACACCTCATAAAATTCTGATAGCGCTCGTTATTTAACCCATGTTACAAAGTCCTGAACTCAACTAGAAGAACATAAAAAATAACCAAATTATCACCCGCATACACCATCATTTCCACACTGCATATACATTAAATCGCTGGTTTCAAAGTGGCAAAATCACGGGAGAATCGTCACGAATCAAACATTAACAAAATTCAAATCAAAAACAGCCATTCAAGAAGTTCTATACGAAAGAGGGAAAAAGAAGATATGAAAATAAATAATGGCATTTCTACTTCCAGTAACAATACTCGCCATTCCCATCCGCGTTTAACGCCCGAGAAAATTATTTTGAACTATCTAGAACAAGACTATACAAACATTTAAGCAAAGCACCTGTCCCTCTTCCACGCCTTCGCTACCCAATTATGATATAACCGAGGCCGTGCTGTTCCAAGCTTCCGAGAAAGCTACGCTAGTGCTATTCTGGTCGCGGCCATCGTCGCCGTGACTATGCTTGCCCTCCATGGCGCGTAGGCCGGCCATAAGAATAAAACCGACCAAAATGGCGAAGAGTTTGAGTAAATTGTTGTGTTCGTTATCCCGTTCGTGAATGAGCACTTCGAAGAAGGTGACATAGAGAAACGTGCCCACCGACAGACCACTGAAGAACATAATGGTCACGTCTCGAGCTTCCGAATGACCCCACGTCTGTTCAACGGCCACGCCCACCCCGGCGCCGATCGGTGACATGAGTGAGACGAGGACGATTGTGACCACCACCAGTAACAGTTGATGAGCGTGTGTTCTCGCCAGCTGCACTCCGGTGGAGAAAATAATGATGCATTTGTGAATGATAATCCCTAGGAACAGGGCCGTCGTCGATGCCGTCGTGTCTTGGATGCCGAACGCAAGACCCTCTATCAACGAATGAAACGACAGTGCGACGACCAGCGTGATCGAACGGACGCCGTGACTGTGAGCGTGAGGACGATAGGCCATCATGATCGGCGGGTCTTCCTTCCTTCCATCGCACGGCCCCTCGCAGCATTCCGGCTCAGCGTTTAGTGGCAATTCGATGCCCGGACAATTCCTGAAACGACGGACAGCATCAGTGAGCGTCAGCATCCAAATACAGTACGCCTTGCATGCTCCAGACCCACGCTTCATCCTCAGAGTTGAAAACAAAATTATCGAAAGTTTGGCATGCCCCCTTGAATGGC
Organism: Mesodorylaimus sp. YZB2_4; assembly: GCA_030248295.1. NCBI lineage: Eukaryota > Metazoa > Nematoda > Enoplea > Dorylaimida > Dorylaimidae > Mesodorylaimus > Mesodorylaimus sp. YZB2_4. Next base: position 1,065,174 of record JASANH010000938.1, read on the forward strand.
TACATCGTGCAAGACTGACACCATTTTCACTGCACATATTTAAACAAGGCATGCGCAATCCAAACATGCACCAGCACTTCATGCGCTTGAAACAGAAACCAAACACAGGACGCTTTCCAAGCATGGCCGGGAAGAATGAGAATTGAAAGAAAAGTAAAGAGAACACAAATACCCGTCCTCGTCGTTGCCGCGGTGGGGCGAATGACGGCTATGCATCCATGGCGATGTATGGCCTGAGCTCACCACAACAGCACCATTCTGCTGCCTTTTCTTCAATATTAAAGCAGAAACATCCCCATCCACAAAGGTAAATATATCAGCTTGTTGACCAAGAGACGGTGATGGATATCCAGAACCATGGTTGTCAGAGGCCTCATGGAAAGCTGTCTTTCCCACTTTACCATCCTTGGTCCCATTTTGACATGCGTGCCCATTAGCGACCGTGTAAGGAGGCTGCTTGGTCGATGACCAACTATCAAGAGAAACAGTGCGGAAATAAAAGAAAAGAAACAGCACTCAGGAACACTCGCACCAACAACACCCCGACAAACCATACACTGCATTCCCTCCCAATGCCCATGCCACTCCACACCACACCGCAAGCAAAAACAGCCCGTCGCCTCTTTCGCCCTCCTCGAAAAGACATCGTCACTTACTCCCCGCAAGGTGATAGAATTGGAAACTGCGGCGATCTTAATTCTGCATTGACGCCCGTGCTGACGATACTGATCCCATTATCACATCCGACTACTCCTTTGGTCGCCACTGGACCATTACTCGACGCCGTCAGTGCCCTCATTTCGGCCCGTTCATCTTCGTCATCTGAACCAGTCATAAAACACGGCGGCGGACATGTCGAAATTTCATCTTTTTTGACAGAATTTTTCCCCGTCGGTGTCGCACCAGATTTTGACGGCGGCGAATTGGGCGTTTGAACGACGTGAACGTGAACCACACTGAAAGATTGTAGCAATTAGTATAGCACTTTATTTATGACTGAAATTCTCATGCTACAGTCGCCAGTCTCGCGATTTTGAACAGTGCATACTCATCATATTCAAAAAATCATGAAAAGCTTATGACCTTATGTAGCACTTTATTTATACTAAAATCCTCATGCTACAGTCGTCAGTCTCGATTTTGAGCAATGCATACTTATGATAGTAAAAAAATCTAGATGAGCCCAGGACGTTATGTAGCTTTTTACTTATGACTGAAATCCTCATGCTACAGTCGCTATTTATTTACTATTATTTAGTAAATAAATAGCACATAACCATTTACCACGTACATTGTGCATACATTTCACACCTACGTACTACATCGTATGTTGCACCTCTAGTACTAGGCAGAAGGGCGTATCCATTCCCAGATGAACCTATTCGCAAACAGATTCTGCAAGTTTCAAACTTAATTTGGTTCCACTGCCCACAAATCAAGTGCTTTCTTTGATCTTGGGTAAAAACAAGACAACAAAAACATTCTGTTTGCAGAGCTAGCTAAGGGGGCCTTCGAATGTATTCCGCACAACGCTGACTGACGGGGCAAGTATGGCTGCTCGTTGTTTTTTCAAACGGATAAAGATAGCAAACAGAGTCGCCTCGGATTGATAAGGAAGACATCTCCCCGAGGTAAAACAACGCCTCGCTTCATCAACCGGCCTATTGACGTCAATGCGGCTTCGACATTCTGTAAGAAATTAATGGATTTTATAGAAAAGGACCAAACTAGATAAGAAAATCAACCATCACGGTGCCGGCCAATGTTTATTTGCTCATTATGGGTCGAGGGAATGCACATCAGAACGTAACAATCCCGTTTACCCTATGCTGGTTTTATGCCACATTTATGCTCATTCTGCACACTTGCGCTAAAATTGCTCTGCTTAGCTTCAGTTACGCTACACTGTATGAAACCGGGCGAAGAATAGTCCTAGCTCAGCCTGGAGTAGCATACCAAGCGGAACACCGGGAGTATGCAGACCAGTCTAACACTTGTCCTCCCATTTTCATACATTAGACAAACGAATGCAGCCTTGCCTTAACGGCGATGCCAACCTGCCACGGGGCTCAAGGATAGAAAGTAAACTGCATGTGTGAATAAGTTATGAAGAACTAGCTTCGGCCATTAAGTTTTACGAGTAAAAAATGTCGAAGCAAAAAATCGAACTATACCTGCCGTGGTGTCCTCCGCTCCCGTGATGATGATGATGTTGGCCCCGGAGGCAGAGAATGACGAGTTCCTCGATCAAGAACACGAGAAAGAAACCCGCGCACGAGATCAACTCAGCCATGGGATATGAGGACGGCCAGTCGGGGTATTCCCGAATAATCTCTTGCATTTTTTCCCTAAAACGAAAAATGTCGTGCGGACAAGAACTTTGAATCCATCAACAAAACACATACGTGACTTCTGGGAGAAGATGAAGAAAGCATGTGGCCAGAAATACACCTCCCGAAAAACAAGTGACCAAACATAATAACAATGATGGCCATCGCTTGTCTTCTTGAAACTCTGATGCGGACGCCGCACGTTTTCGTAGAAATTGTAACAGCTGAAACAAGATAACATTAGAGCGTTTGCACGTTCGAAAAAAGCTTCTTCACCGGTTCTACTCCGCAGTTAGATTAAAGAAACAAGCCCTCGTACACGTACACTATGCGGCTTTAGTCTTCCACAAAAACCCAACACCTACACTTTCCACTACGTCGCCAGCTCCCGTTTTAAAGCAGTCGACAACATCGCCAATTCAACCCCTTTGACAGAAACTTAATTTCCCAAAGCCCCTGCTGAGACCTCTCAAGGCAACAGGAATTTCCATAACAGAGTCCTCGTCTCCTCCTGCTCAAAAGGCATAAACTTGAATGCAGTAGTTTCTAGTTTCTCCTCTAAAAAAACAAAAGGTTCGTACTTTTAAAGGTAATAATCCACAAATAACGGATAACACGAACATCAAACCGATCAAGATCAGTTTCAATACAAGCTGATCCATCACTGATATTGTACCGTTCAAGATCTGAGTCAATTTTATGCAGCTCGAATTCCTCCGTCCAGCGAAGATTGCTGTTTATTAGAACAAAACGGGAATGCCAAAGTATATAGATCACCGTTGTGCGTCGGCGAAAAATCGTTGGCGTATTTGGCGTCAAACGATATTACCCGCCTCGCCGATCCTCAAATCACTTAATAAGTCAGTCGCCACCGGCGCAACCGAGTCTAAAAGCCTTTTATATATCTAAAAGCTGAAACAAGCAAATTGGCATAATCGAAGACAAGTTTGGAAGGTCGTCTTCCGCCCACAACCACAACCACAATGGCCCAATGGCCCAGGCTGCGATTTCAACCAAGTGCGAGGGCACTTTGATTTGCAGGTTAAACAGCCTTACCTCAGAGAGCGCGTAATTCAAATTTTAAACTGCTATAACCAGCGTGAGACTTGACTATTTTTTCTGTTACAGGACAATTCAACTGACGACAAGGTCTGATAACGTACCAGGCACAGGTACAGTGAATCCACTGGCCAGTAAAATACTACTGGAATCACAGGGGTACTGTAACCGCTACGCTCCGATAATCAAAGCAATGTTTGTGCACATTCCCTCGACTATATATTTCATATTCTACAGTAAAAGCTGCCCTATTAAGAATAACCTGAACTAATATATGAATAACAGTTTATATAGCCTCTACCAAATTACAGCAATATGGGACGTTCAAGAATGACGGGGTGTCGTGGGCGTCAGAGGGGAGTGCTGGGTGGAATTTTCATCCATGACGTGAACGATGACGGACGGATGCTGCATGATTATCTGCTTGTCATCGGGCCCACCAGACTGCTCCTTGAATTTGCGCTCGGTTGGACTGGCCTGCGGTTGCGTCTCTAAGACGTGGCCTTGATTGGGTTGGTGATTGGACAGGACCAGTTGCTGGTGGGACTCGGCTTCGTGTTGAGTGTGGCTTTGAAACGCGTGTGGTTGTTGGCCATGCTCATGCTCTTGCTCATCCACGCGTTTCCATTGGGACTGGAAAGGATGCTCTTCTTGGGCCTGCTTCGATTCGTGGTGAGGGTCCTGCTGGGAGAACTGGTGCTGGCCTTCCTGTCCTGTCTGACGAGGTTGAGATTCATGTCCTTGTTGCGACTGGACTTGTTTCTGCTCGTGGTGCTGTGCTTGGTGATCGTGTTGGGGTTGGCCAGAATCAGGCAGGCACTGGCCATTCACGCAATGAAAGCCCAGTGCATTGACTCCTTGTGCCTGCGCCTGTCCGAGAACATGTTCTCCTTCTGATTGCAATTGCCTCTGAATTTGATCGATACCATTGCCAATTGTGTTTGGGGGCAATACAGGGACCCCTGGTGGAGGCTGACCCAGATGACTGGGACCGAATGGATTCTCAGGGACAGTCGGGTGACCACCGAATAGCGCTTTGTGAAGATCCGAACCAGCTGGTGACCCCGCTCCTGGAGTTGCAGGCGGCGAAACGGAACGCTCTCCAATGGGACTCGCTCGAGGCCATTCGACAAAGGGTGGTCGTTGAACCGGACCATGGGGAAAGGGAATGCCTGGAAAGTGGCCCTGAAGTTGCTGAGGTGCCAAAAGTGATTGTTGCGGGCTGCCGAATTGGCCAGTAAGACCGAAGGCTTGTTGGGCTGCCAGCACAGATTGTGATCCAGCAGGTCGCGTAGTTCCTGTCCACAACGACGGGTCCTTCCCATTATCGGACACAGTCCACGCCTCGACCGGCTGGTCATTGAATATTCGACGCTGACCAAAAACACCCAAAGCACGTCCTTGATCTAAACCTGGTCGTCGAGCCCTGCATTCTTCATCAGCACATGAGGCCCGGTATCGGACTGTCAGTCTGAAAATAAATAGCACCTAGTAGCACCATTCATTACAAGTGAGTGGATCCCTGAAGAGGCTCTCTAGAAATGCAATATGAGCCGCAGCTGGAGATTTCACCCGTCAGGGTCATGTTTGGCATGAACCAGACCAGAAAAACTTAGTTTTTTCAATTTTAAATTTTAGTGGGCCGAAGCCTGCTTTAGCCAATAGCCAGCCAGCACTCAAACCTTCTAAACGAGGCTGCGCGGGGAGCGGCACACACAGTAGCGTCTGCGTGTGTCCACTAGGAGCACCTCCACGCCGAGGGCATCAAGGAATGGACACCGACTTGCTCAGACGACTGCTGGTGGGCTTTGAACACTGTCGGTGCTCGACTACTCCTTTGACTTCAGGTCTTTCCACTCGGGACACCTCGAGAGTACCGGGTGAGTCACCCACGGCCTAGGGTGCAAGGCTAGCGTGGAGTCCCCAGTGATAGAGGTTGCGCCTCCATCACTGGGGATCGAACCCGGGATGAGTCCAGCCGCTCGCTCCCAAGCAATACGGAGAGGCAAATGCCGAATCGCTGCACTACCGCGGCCACAGAAGACTTGGCTTGCCGCTTTGGGTTTTTTGCGTGGCCACTCTCTCTGGTAATACAGACCAGCTATCGCACAGATAATCTCACTCGCTATGATCGGGAATTTGAATTATCTGGTCGGTGACTGCGGCAAATTGTGGGCCTCTCGGATCGATTGATTCCTGCGAAACTCTGAGTTGGTAAACACCGATGGGGTCATCACCCGAATATCCATCGTCCTGATCATTCACTTCGACCCTAATTATGGTCTCGTGCTGAAAGGATAACTCAAACAATGATCGAGGGTAGCACGGGTTGCATCGAAGACGCTGCAGCCCCGGGAGGCTGGTCACTCGGACCCATGGTGAGATGTCCCCTGACATGTCCCCTGACATGTCCCCTGACATGTCCCCTGACATGTCCCCTGCCCCAGTCAGCAGAACGTACCAAGAAAGAACTGATGACGAACGATGTGATCGGGTGGGTTGACGAGTCGGTGAATATCACATCGTCCTCATTCTCCTTCGCGTAGAATCGATTGATCAGAGTCGAACATTGCTGCCTGCAAGAAGTGAGTTCTCTTTCTTCCTATGGGCCTGCGTGCATACCCATGATGCAAGCACAGTGCACTCACCCTCCTCGCGGCACTTCAGTACAGTTCTTGACATAGATCACGAAATCACAGGGGTTGTATCGAGGACCGATACTGTCCGAATCACATTTTGTGCCACCCGCCGCTTTTTCCCGACTCAAAATCCGAAATCGAACCACTTCGAAATCGACAACTGCCAAATAAGCTCGGGTGTTGGAGGAAAGTAAAAAGTTAAAGAATGTCAACAAGACGACACGTACAAGCAAATCCATTTTGCCCATCCAACCCGCACAATACGAAGTTGTGCGCAGGCGACTGAAAAGTCGTTTTCGCTTCGTTTCAAAATAGCAAAATGGGCGACTCTGAAAATACGGTAATTATGTCCGACGACCGCAAAAATGCACACCCACGTGTGTCACGTTTTGTGTTATGTAGGCGAGTTTTTGGACACTGCTCTTCTTCTCAAATGAATAGCCGCACAGAATGCAGTACGGCCAGTTTTGACCACCTTTCGTTTGTCCCATTGTGTCATTTTAGTGAACACCCTCCCAAAACGCTTATCCGCTCAAAGTTGGAGGTACCTGCTTTTTGCGCATTACTGAGGTCGGCTCGTCTTGCGTGAGAAAGGGAATGTTAGGACGACGCTGCATTGCGTCCTCTTAGGAGTACACATGCAGACGAGTGAGGCACTTATGGTTTCCACGCGTCACTAGACAGTATCTGCAGTAACATCTCGTGCACAAGATGATGGCCGTGTAGACCAGAGGGTTGCTGGCACAGCCAGAGGCAATGTCCTCTCGTCGCCGATTCGAGCATATCGTCTGATTTGCTGCGACCTCTCTCTGGGACATGAAAATATAATGAGAAGAAAACTCACAATCAAAAATTGAAGTGTGCCCGCAGTCTACAGTATAAATATCATAATATGGGTGCAGAAATCTATCGAGCATCTCAAAAGCGAGTCCTTATCACCAAAAAAAGCAAGCCCGAACCCTCCGCCATCAAACATTGTCATCCCGAATGCCGGCTTTGCGACAACGTTGTCACTCTGTGCATGGAGACTTCAGCCCGCTCGTTGGAAGAGCCTAACAATTGTTTGCTCAGCATCCTTGTCAAGCACTTTCGACCACGGTGTTGATTTCGTCAGCGCGACGAGGACCCGGCTTCATGGGAATCCGGGTGAAGATGTCTTCGCCAATCCTGAATAAGAGAGGAGGATCAAATGGAAGGGCAATATACACGGGGGGGGGGGGGTACCTGGTGGCGGACCAGTAATCCTCGCATCGGCTTGTGGCCGACCTTATCGTCCAGGAAGCCAGGAGAATGTCGCGGCCACTTCGGAGCCAGCCAAAATCGCAACCCCGTTGACACTGACCAGACCAGGTTGTCACGGCTTTTTTCCCGCTCCAGTAAGCATGCAGCGTGAAAATCCGGCCGTAGAGCTGGCCGTGAACAGGAACATAGTTCGATCGTTCAGTGTACTCTAAAGAAATGTGCAAAAGACTTTGGAGTAAGGTTTTTTGTGGAACGAAACTTCGCTTCGGGAGCCACCGCAGCCCATTCTTACCTTGCGCTTGGCCCCCACCACCCAGCCTAACACCCGTCCGGAATTCTCCAATCAATTTTCCATCTTCTGTCTGATTTAAGATCAACTCCGAACCGTGTTGATTGTACCACGCTCCTTTCAAATCGCATCCATCACCTACGGACAAGCGTGCCGTGCTCATGCAAGAAAGCGAACCCTCAAAGGACTGTTACCATGATCCGCAGGTTCGAACAGCTGCTCCGCTTCCTGATTCACGCCACGTTGTGGTGTTCGGTTCTCGTCAAGCATGCTTTTTCTCCGTCCATGGTGCCGCTCGCTGCACGAGACAGCAGCGAACAGACACACGAATACGACCAGCCTCATGCTCGTTGCTGGGAGCGTCCTAAAACTAGACATGAGAAGAAGAGATGTTTCAAACTGGGGTAAATTCAACGCTTTGTCAAGCACTTGCAGGGTACCTCATCCCTTATAAAAATATTCTAGTAAGCTAGCGAAAACAGGTAATTTATACGAACGGCGATTTCTTGGGGATGGCACAAGGCGTATAGGATTGACATAAGGCATCTTCAGCTAAAAAAAGTAGCAGACATGGAGTTGTATTTGGAGCCTGGCAGCTGAGCCCACTTCCACCAGCACTAGACCATATCCTACAGACAAGCAAAGACTGACAGAATAAAGTTTTAGTGTATGGTTGTGATAAGGCGCTATTTGGACACGTGGCACAGACTGGATGCCTGTCGAAAAGGTCTTATCATTTGAAGGGCAGCTAGGTACGACAGAAAGATAAGGCAGTGCTAGCAAGGACATCTCTCCTTGATAGGGTCGAAAAATATTCTTATTTTGGTTTAGCTGCAAGTATTGGGAGACTGGTAGCACCAAACCAAAAACTAGACACCCTCATCATACTGCCTAAATAAAAGTACAACAGCTTCACCACCAGTTCTGTGCGCGAAAGACGATCAGCTGGCCTCGCTTCCATTGTGACTCCTCGTTAGTGCGAAACGTGAGCTAGTATGATGGAAGTTTGCCTTGTGTTACTTTGACCTTCATCTGCACAGCGTATGTTCTGACTCGCCAGCTTATTTCTGCTGGCATAATATCAATGCAGGGCTGGCCAGGCGCGAACGATGTAAGCCGACACCCACTGGCGTTACTTCCGTTGTAAGCTGCAGGAAACGCAGCCAACCAGCACCAAACTTGGAAGTGCTTGTTTCTGATTTCAGGTGGCTGGAAAAGTGAATGTGGGCCAGTCCACAAAACAAAACACGCAACACACAGGTTGGAAAAAGGAGTTGTTCAAAAACACATTCTATCAACCTAGAAAACACTTGTGTACACTGAGCGAGTGCAGCACCAGGGTTATTATAAAGGCGAGAGCTGCTTACTCGTTATTTACCTTATATGGGCGCTAGAACATAGGCGTGTCTTTTTAGCGATTTCGAAGATTTCCAAAGTCAAAACTCGCCTTTCTGGGAGAAACTGCGCTGGTGTCGTATGTGGAAGGTTACTGAGAGTGTGACAAAGTCTATGCGAAAATGATAAAGATACGTTATCTTTTTGGACTCGCATTGATCGTGTCATTTTTAAATCCTATCCAGACACAGATATTGTGGTATTATGTGACCCGTAAGTATCCAGGGAGGACGAGCGAGTAAAAGCCAAAATCAAATGCATGTTCCAGCCTACTTGTCCACGCGGGGTGTCAGTGTGCTGAGAGGCAATGGAACTGGTGCCCCGATCGGAAATATCCAGTTCAGTCAGAATACCTTGTACGGGCCTGTCATCGTTCAAGGAGCAGTGAACGGCCTGACACCCGGCTTACACCGTGTCATGATCCACCGTTTTGGCGACGTGACCAACGGGTGCCTGAGCATCGGACCTTTGTTCAATCCTGAGCAAGCCCCCAATGGATGGACAACGGGCATTACTCGGCCCGTGGGTGACCTGGGTGTTGTGCAAGTCGGACTGGTAACTGATTTACCTCCCACGATTGTCACGCCCCAATATGTAAACACTTTTAGAATGGCGTGGCCCAACTCTCGCTCTCTGATACCATAATAACACTACATGGACGGAATAACATTATTGGACGCACCCTGGCCATCCACGAGTTCAGCGGCCAGGTAACCGCTGGTGGCAATGCCATCGGTAATGTTGGGCCCACTGTGGCCTGTGGTGTCATTGGACTGGCTGCAGAGATTCCTTGAAAATGACCAGGTGTATGTTATGTGAGTCATGTAGTTATTCAGTACGTACTGTGGTAGTGCATTGTAGAGCATTTTATCGCAGCTGTGCTCTTAGCAGAGGGAAATAATGACCAAAGTGAATCATGTTATTGGAGCATCGTATAAAAAACTTTCAAATTTCTGAGGAAGTCGCTGTCTAAAAGGCACCTAAAGCACTTAAATAAAGATTTTCACGAGATGCGGTTCGAAAGTAGTGCATGATGATGCCTTCTGCTTTCAGCACCAAGCATCCCTGCATTCCTCATGAGCAAGCCTACACAACCAAGGTAATCCCATTCCTCTAAACCCAGTCCCGTGCCATCTTCTGACATACCATTGAGTACCTCTAACCTCTTGTCATCTAGCACATAGCATGGCAACCCGAGAATCCATATCCAAAACATAACTTATTCAAAGTCCACTTCGTTGTCACGCTCTGATGGAATACTCCACCCGTAACGAACAGCAGCTGTCTGACTCGTCACTCATCCGCGCGGCTTATGAAATTTGTTGTTGCTAAAGTGAGGCTGATGAGGCTAAAAATGGAATGGACGCAGAATGGTGCCTAAATGTTTGTGCTTAGTAGAGGTGTCAAATGAAAGAGTGGGTGGTGATGATGAACAGAAATGTCTCGATCGCACTCGTGTCATGCCCTTGCGCATTGCGTCCTTACCCTTTACCTATGTACATTATATCGAGATGTGATGGATCATGATGGTCTCACTCTCCCACTATGTCAGTCCTGAAAGTCTGGTGACGTTCCTCACTCGATCATGTACTCCATGTTCGAGTTGATCTTTCTAGAAAACCTCGAACACTCGTGTTACTGTGTTGACATATCTCTGCTCCCTTGTACAAGAAGTTTATGGGGCGAGCTTAAAAAGCCTCCCCCACTTTTAGCCCGTGCTCGCCAGGCATTTTGCACGTGCTCCTTTATTCACAGTATGTCAGCAGATTTTTCTGAGCTGGAAAAAATTCCTCGTCAAATACCTTTTGAACATTACTTTTCAGTCTCAATAGCTTTACCTCCTACAGCCCTTAAAATTTCTTAGACGACCCGCTGCCGGGCACGTGAACGGCTTGCAGTTCCATGGAGACGGGCAAACAAGCACGTGAAAACAGTGAGTGCTGACCAATAGGCTGATTGCTAGCACGACCAGTGGGCGGGGTGACGAGGTCTGGCTGGCCTATGTATTCACTGGTTTCCTCACTCCGTCGCTCTCTTGTATTGATCACACTCCGTCAAGGCAATCCGTCTCGAGTCGTCCTGCAAACGTCTGCCCGTTCGAGAACCACGGCAGAGTGAGAAGAGTAATTTAGAAGTTGGGTTCGGCTAATCCAAGCATTAAAAAAACTCGACTGCCGCGCCTTCTGCCAGCCTAACCTACCTGTCCCTTTTTCATTTTGGCCAATCCCTATTTGGCTTAGCGCTCACGCCGCAGCCTAAGTAAGGCTGGTGTCTTATCGCCGTTTACTATCTGTAAACACTTGAACTCTTATTCGGGATTATGCAATCCGTCTTGTCTGCAATATAAAACGAGACACCCTCTCTGTTTTTGAGATTGCAAAATCGAAGATGCCCTCGTTCCAAGTCAATGCTAAATGGGCAGCCATGTCCGAGGTGGTGCCTGGCTTGTACATCAGCGGTGTGTGCGCCCTGAAGCCGACGACGTTGCAGGCCCTGAACATCAACCTGATCGTGAACTGCACTAAAGAAGTGCCCAACATGAATATGATGCCCCAGTGCGAACGTGTGAAGCTCTGGCTGGACGACACGGACGATACTGATCTGAGCTGCCATTTGGAGACTGTTTCCGATCACATACGATTCATTCTAAGCGGTGGTGGCCGCGCACTGGTGCACTGCGTGGCTGGTGTGTCCCGATCAGCCGCTCTATGTTTGGCCTACCTGATGAAATACGAGTCGATGAGCTTACGCCAAGCCTTTCGATACTTATCCCTGCGTCGACCCATGGTCAGACCTAACTTGGGATTTTGGAAGCAGTTGATCGATTACGAACGCAAGCTTAGACCAACTCGATCATCCAGCGTCCGTATCGTGGCTGTGTCCACCACTAAGACGGAGGAAGGAGAGGAAATTGTACAGTTTCTGCCGGACGTCTACTTGCAACCAACTAATGCGATCAAGGAAGCTGCAAAGGACAATCCGGACGAGGACAAGGAAAATGATAGAAAGTCGCCCACTTTCCCGCTATACATCGATCTATACGAGAAAAGGAGGCACAGTTCGGGCAGTGGTCATGTCAGATTCGTGCCTCGTTTAGCTTCCGTACCAGAAATCTAAGATTTCTACGAAGACTGATGGCTATTGACGCACGCTACTCTCAAAAGCTTATTTTTCGCATGCTTTGCCCTTTTTTGTATATGCCGTATCTTGCTATGCTGAAAGAATGGCACCGGAAAGTCGTGTTCTTGGTTTTTAGCTTGCCCTTACAAATTACCAGCAATCAATAGTTTCATGCAGTTGCCAGAATCGCTTTAGGGACCAAGTGGCTGGTTTGCATCGAAGGGGCAATGGGACAATGAAAGTGGCAGAGTGTCTTGCAACTCAATCAATAGACTGTGTCGGCTGTTCTTGTCCTTGCCGATAGCAGTTAGGTGAGTCGTGGTTAATAAACCTTTCCTTCGCCGCCTAGCCGAGTCAGGCAAGCGTGACGTGCGCGTGAATGGTAGTGCCAGCCGCATCCATCACCGCCTCCACCAGATAAGAATTGGCTCAGTATGTGCACTTGCAAGCACTGCTGCCATAAAAAACGGGTAGGGTGCTCGCCAGCAAGGAGTGACACGCCTTGGAATTCAGCCTTGCTAGCACCGGAAGCTGAGTGATAACATGTGGCGGGTTATCTGTTCGGCTGGTTAGACACCACGGCGGCGATGGCAACGTGCGGAAGGAGAGAGAACAGGGAAATGAACATAGGCTCATCGTTAGAGGCTAGCAAAAAATACTTGCTCGAAGACAAAACCAATACAGCTTTGTGATAAGCAGAGCTCATATCACGTAAGTGTGTAATGTATCACCCCTGCAGTAAAATCCAATCCATCTCCAGGTTTCTTTGTCGAGCTTGAAAGTTTCTCCCATCTGCATGGGTTGGCATACTAAGAATGGAGAAGCATGACTCAATGCAAGCTATTCAGTTCATTACCAACAGCTCAAAGGTCAGTTGTGCAAAAGGACAAGTCTGGGAACCAAAGGCGCAAAGGTCACCTAATGCATCAGTGCATGCAGATGAATGGGCAGGCTCGCGGTGCAAATTTCATTTTATCATCAAGATTGATTCCAGGGTCCCCTACTTGGACTTTGCACCGTGCGTAACTGCACAATGCCCCCTTCTTGGAAAGTGCAATGGTTACTGCTAATATTAGCCATTGTCGTGGGCGGAACGACTGTTCGATAGTTCAAAGAACAGTGCCATGGTTACTCGTGCTTCCTCTTTCAGGAAGTCTAAAAAGAAGAAAACTGAACTCACTATTTTTAAACTTTTTCTAGCAAGCTATTGGCTAGTGCAGTGTTCTATGACAGCTATTGTGAGTTTGTGTAAGCAATCAGCTTGTGCTACATAAACATATCCGCTCTCTTTTTAAGCTTCTTTGGAAGAAGCCTTGGAAAAAGTCACGTTTTCTGCCCTTTGCTGCAAAGCGCTCATAAAAATCCAATGTCGGCTGGATATTGTGCAGGTGATGCGCACGTGAACGAAAAGAATTCCGTTCGCATATAAAATTTTTTTTTTTCTCGGAAATGCTGACTGTGCGTTCACGTGCTGGGGAGATGGTTGAAGGAGCGAGCCAGCCCGGCACCAGTCGGCACGTCGGGAACAGAGCACCGGAAACAGTGTTTACCTGCACCCTTGATTGGAGCCCTAAAGATGGCCATTGACGATCCCGCTAAGTAAACCTTTAATCATTCATAACAAGCTGAGCAAACAGCGAGCCCAGTGCACTTTCCCGAGCTCCCCTTTGCGTCATTCGAAGAAGCACGATCAATAAGGTCTAGCAAACCACTGCAGCCAGCCCAGCTAACATATAGCACCCTCCACCCCACCCTCTTATACACATTGGTCCAATAGCAACGGGTGCGTTCACGTGAACGGCACGTCCTAGTGGGTGCATAGGCGTGCATGTCACGTATATAAGGCCCGGGAGAACAGCCTGAGCAGTCATTCCGTTCTCTGTCAGACTAAAGAAAAGTGGGATAAAGATACAAAGAATGCCCGTATTTCAAGTCAATGCCGCATGGGCGGCCATGACTGAAATCATACCAAACTTGTACATATGCGGAGTGTCCGCCTTGAAGCAAAGTTCTATTCTCGCCTTGAATTTTGATTTGGTGGTGAATTGTACGAAGGAAGTGCCAAATATGAACTCGCTACCACCAGACGTTGAAAGATTGAAGTTGTGGTTGGACGATACGGAAGAAACGGACTTGGCCTCGTCGTTGGACATGGCTGTGGATTACATCAGGATGATCCTCGAGGTCGACGGACGGGTTCTCGTGCATTGCGTTGCCGGAGTGAGCAGAAGTGCAGCCGTGTGCTTGGCTTACTTGGTCAAATACGAATCGATGACTCTTCGTCAAGCCTATGAACACATGGCAGCGAGGAGGGCACGGGTTCGACCAAATTTGGGTTTCTGGCGTCAGTTAATCGAGTTCGAAATGGAACTGCGAGGAGAGAAGAGTGTGGTCATCAAGAAATGCTTGGGTGACCAGGAGCTGCCCGATGTCTACGAGGGTGTGGTGGAGAGCCAACTCGATCTGATTCCTCCCCAGCCATTCGCAAAGGAAAATGAACTGTCGCCTTCCTATTGCCAGTCCAAGAAAGAGGAGAGAAAACGACAACGTCAATTATCAGACACTGAAAATGGGAAAAGATTTGTGCCAAAGTTGGAACCAGTTATTGAAGTGGAACAATAAGCCAATAAGTGGCTTATAAAATGGACTTGTACATACGATTCCAAAATGTTCTACGGGTTTTCATTTTGGGATTCATTTCATCTTTGATTATGGTTAACATTTTGCTCATTCATAATACGCGCATGCTTGTAATTTTTCTTTGAGGACCATACAAGAAATTTATTCACTCTTCAGGCATGCCTTTTTCGTTAGGCGAGGGTTAGGTATTGACGAAACTTGCTGCAAGGCCGCTGGTGATGGATCTACGCCAGGCCTGACTGCACGCGTGTGACAATGAGATGTACTGACAGATGGGCCCAGTCTGCCATTGACTCTAGTCAGACCAAGAATGCCCTCAAACTTTCAACCCACTCTCAGCCATATGTCCTCCTTATGACGCTGCTAGCCACCAAAGAGCGAAGCAAAGCTGCCAAGGATTTCAGACCAGCAGACGGAGATGGTATCTTTGGGCTGAGCATCATCCCAAAGTGTGCGTGCACTGCGGCTTAGGCTCTCGCCCAAATTTTCCAACGCGCCCAATCCAATCCAGCAAACACGAGGGCATGGGCGTAAACAGAACAGGAATTGGTTTACACCACGATTCCGGTTAGTGCTCGTAATCGATTTTATGGATGCTCACTTTCTTCTCTAGCAGGCTGGCACTTGTTCAAGGCGTCGACGTCATACCAGCCGTGCCGGGCCAAGCCGTGCCAGGCACGCCGGCACGATTAATGTCCTCGCCCAGAGTCAGTACAAGGCCGTAGGGTAATCAAAGATCTGAGCGTTAGCGAGGCCTGAAAGGCTGGTTTTCACAATTGAAAAACCTGGCTGTGGCAGCGGAAACTGGATGACAGACTTCCAGCAACGTGACCAATGTTGCTTTGCCTGCCTGTTGAACACGACCACTCGACTTGTGTGCTGTACTCGAGGACAGAAACATATTTTCAGATTTGATGTTATGAGACATGCAAGCAGTAGAGACACTGGCCTTTACGCAGGCTCGAGTAACTGTACTGTCCTCCCTGATAGATGGCACTGCGCGAACTTCATCTCATTACGTGCTTGACGAGCACTAGCGTGCGTCATTGCTGTCCTCGAAAGGCTGCTATTCGAGTAACTGAATGAGACGGTGCCAGCCGCCACTCGGCACCATAACCTTATCAGCACACTCAGAAGTCACCCCTCGCTCGAGTCGCACCATAAGCATTGTCTAGTCAGTCAAACACGAGTCACAATCTGCAATTATGTCACACGCGCAGTCAAGTCATGCCCCCAACATTTCAATGCCTGACCCACGCACTCCAAAAAAGGCACTTACACAATCTAGACACCTAAATTGTACTTTAGAAAACCAGTTTCAAGTGAATAAATGAGAACTTAGCCTCTCCTACAATCTAGGCCTGTTAGAAAGCAAAATTATACTCCCCATCTCACCTGGATAAAGTATTCCTGATCGAAATGAGCTGCGACACAGTCGTCCACAAAAAAACCCAGAAAAAAACGAACATCATAAACGCACAAATTCCAAACCGGATTTGAATCCGCATAGCATAAACACATTACGACAACGAAGCACTCAATCTCCAAAACAACACATTTTTCCTGCCTCAAATTCAAATTACAAACCATAGGAATGCAAACAAAAAAGAACACTCAAAATTTCTCGCCGGCCTGAAATGTATGAACTACCCAAAACACTCATTTGAACACAAGTAGAATTTGCCGCACTCAACAAAATCATGAAATTTCCTCTCCTAATTGCTATTTCAAAATACCTGAATCAAAAAAAGAAGATCGCAAATCTTGTACTTTCGAAATTTCAAAACCGTCAAATTTAGTCACTTCTCCAGTCTATTCTGCTTTTTTTCACCTCGAACCTGAAACAACAGAATACAAATTCCAGCCTGGCCTCTGCTCGTTATCACTGCAATTATACAATTCCTTGTCTTATTCTGTAATTTACGAGTACTGTACTCTTCCTCGTCTAGTTTTTAATGCCCATATCAGCTTTAGCTTAGGTCCTAGCTAGGCCTCCCGCGGCTCGTCAGGGAAACATCCATTAGCTAACGTGGTTATCGATTATACGATTGCGCCGAAGGAAAAAACAGGCAGGGGATTTCCCATACGTGCGGGCCTCATAATTGCTTATGCGCCCGCCACGTGCATCGCTCGTCGTCGCAGGCACTCGTATGTTTACAAAACAACCATCGCACCGTAAGGCCTAATTGCGTGAACAATAACGCATACCACAATGTGGAAAAGTCCCCTGTTTCTTTCGAATCATGGCACAGAGATAAAAATGTTTACTTACTTTAACAATGCGAGAATTCTTCCAGAATACGTTTAGCGTATTCACGAGCCACCGATAAGCAGTCGCGTTCCGCAACCCCATTTCCATCCATAGTCTTAAGCAGCACCATTGATTTCGGTTTATCGAACCAATCGCACAGGGCTCGTATCAGATCGTCCACGTTTGCCAGATTTCGATCGAGACTGATCTGCGATTTCGGGTCGGTCCAGTCAGCCTCAGCAGGCTTTCGTTTATCGACGAATGTCAAGGCATCGAAAACAGCTGGCAACTGACCGGGAACAGCGAAATAGATCGGAGCTCGGCCGCCCAAATCTCGTTTAATTTTTGATGCCCAAGTTAAAACACGACGAATGGCTTCGTATCGAGCATTGGTCGCTGTATCGACAGGAGCTTCGCTTAAATCAACGTGATATTCGTCGATTATGCCATTGTTCAAACTAAACTGGACAATGGCCAAGGCTGTAAATCCACTGCTAGAGAAAAGGCGCTCGGATGCGGCGTTGATGATCAGGAAATGCTCGTTTTTGAGATCTAAAATTGTAGAGGAAAAGCATGAGAATTTCTGTAAAAGAAGTTCATCATATATATAAGCTCGGCTCGTCCCCAACCTTGACCTGAGATAGCATAAAATGGTGGACACGAGTATCAGGGATCGACCAGAGAGCCGGACATACAGTACTAGGATGGGTACCAGAATTTTTCCTCTAAAACACGCAATGGCCGCCAAGCCACACTTGAGTACAGTAAATAATGGAAAAATAAATGCCATAAAACATGTGTAACCCCTTTTGCCTTGTAAGCCATGGCGAGTGGGACAGCGCAATCGATACTCTCCCCTGGCTGGGAGACGTCAACCTGTCGGGTTTATCGGGCGATTCAACTTCTCGGGTTGCAGTGCGATTCAGCTTATGGGGTTATGGTTAACCAGCTTAAATAGAACCCTGTAAGAGCAGCTTCCCCAAATCTAAGACTTTCTACGAACAGTCTTGCAGACTGCCTTGCAGACTTTACAGTTAGGAACAAACAAGATAACGATACCATTTCAATGCCAGGAACCAACCAAGAATTAAGACCTGTCAAATTTACCACTATGACAGTCAGGAGACAAAACTTCGGGAAAGACTTTTTGTCTACAACTCACCTTTCTTGTCCGAGTACGCCCATGTCCATTTGTCCTTCAGCTCCTTGATATTTCTGTCCCGCTTAAGGTTCAGGTCTTTCAGCATACCCAAATCAGTCGGGTCGCTATTCGGGTCGCCTCGAGTTCCGTTTGAGTTCTTCATTCTTGACGAGCTGCCTTCTCCGGTGCAACGTTTTCTCTCTTCTCGGTACGTTTCACGCCATTTCGCCTTCTCCTCATCCGGAAACGTGTTCCATTTTAAGGCGGCGGCTTCGAAGCCTTGTTTTACAGTGCGAAATTGGCGACCACTCTTCACACATTCTTCGACGAACTCACGACAGAAAAAATAAAATGGTGATACAGTGTGTTGACGACGCTTCGACGACGACGCCGCTTTGGTAGATTCATGACACGACGCCATGATCAACAAACAACTTCTTGGTCTTGAAAAATAAGTACGTAAGCCTAAAAATACAATAAATACAGTACATACAGTACCTATGTAACAGCGAAGTAAAAAATTCAAGAACTATCCCGCCACGCGTTTGATGATACAGTAGTCATAACAAAATCAAAAAATAAGCTAATACATGGGCCTATACAAAACCAACTCAGACATTTGAGTTAGATTTGAAAATTTGACGGTCTGCTGCACAGAGATACTACGACTTATATGTTACATCTCGTATCTATATGTGTATCCCATGATCTGCCGCCGCTCCAGCACTGCGCCCCCTGCCCCTTCCGAAATCGTAAAGCGCGCTTTTAGCAGACAAACCTGTGTTTTGTACTTGCTGCATGCCGCGCGATTTAACTTGCTCGTCAAAATGATGGCATCGAGGAGACAAATTTACAGCCGTATAACGAAATAATAGTTATAATTCTGCGGTAATTCATCGTTTACCGTATTTTTCAGACATCTGAAAAGAGTCAGAGTGGCCTGCAAGTCTAACCCTCCCTCTACCACGCGTAGGCACATATCCCTGTTAGAGTGTCACCTTTATTTCGCTGTGGGCTATTTACCTCAGATTTGTCCTGGCCTTTTTTTGTCACACCTTTCCTTTCGAAAGAGTCATAGGCGACGAAGAGGAGCATACATAAAAGGCAGAGGCGAAAATCTTGCTTTCGAGTTTTGCTACTCATAACTCTGGCTCTCACAAAATTCAATTCAGTTTTTATCGGTAAAAACTATGACTGTTTCAAAGAGTATGCAAAAACCCTGACACTCAGAACGAGGCGTAATTTATCAGCTGAGCATTCTCACCAAATATAGAATGTGCCTGTGCACTAACAGGACCCAACCAGCTGGTTTTTGTCGCCAAATCGACTATGATTGTGAAAAACAATTTTAACTGGTTCCGTTACTTGGCCTGAGCACCAACAGGGTCGAGGCCTCTCCAGCCACCATCAGTCTTTACAAGGCTTTGTTCGACCGCCTTTGCTTGCTTGTCTAACAATCAGCGCCAAGATGAAAGCAACGGCTATGACACCTTTTGTTTTGGAAAATAAGCTTAATATTTTGCATGGACTGGTCATTGCTGGCTTGACTGGTCTGGCCATCTACAATGGTTTCTGCGTCATCTTCTCCTACCTCTATGATAATGTCATGACCACTGTGCAGATGGAGACATCCAACAATATCTTGCCCTTTGTTCAATATGTAACCATAGAATACGAGTTTGTCGAAGATAAGAGCATATTTCCTGACATGTGGGGCCAGCTTGCAATTAGAAGAGACCAGCAGCAGAATACGAGTACTTCGGGGATCGCACTCTGCGAATTCAATTGTCAGCTCGACTGGATCGTTGAGGACTGCAAATGTGTGCCGTTCACTTTTCGTCGATTATACGCTGCAGACTCAACGAAAAAGACACTGCCTCCATGCTCGATAAGAGAGCAGGTGGAATGTCTGAATTCAACAAATAGGCGCACTTTATCGCCGTGCGGGGATGGAAAATCTGTGCCTTGCGTTGTTCAGACAAGCATGCAGAACATCGAGGATGACAGCAATAACACAGGGATCCCTGAGAAGTCATATTACCTATTTTATCTCACGATCGTCTGCCAAAGAGGCACCTACGTAGTGTATCAAGCTAAGTACAAGAACTCTTGGATGGAAGCACTTGGGCAGCTGGGTGGAAACTTGGGTGTCTTCTTATCTTTCAGTCTGTTCGGGGTTTGGAGAATGGTCATTTACTTGCGTATCCTGTTCGATCGTCGACGCCGAAATCGCATCTTGACGTCGCCCTCTTCCCACAGCATTGTGACGACATGGCTACGTTTAGCTCAACTAACAACGGATGCTAGTGCTGGTGGAAACTGTGCTCGACGTGAAGGGATGATGGAGAAACAGATAGAATCTTTGGCACTAAACATGGAGAAGTTGGATACCGAGTCAAAGGCGGTAACTGCTTCACTTGAGACAAGGATCGAAGAAATTGAAGAGCTGTTGATCAAGAAGAGGGTCAGATACCAGAATGGAACGAGGCCAAATTGTCCAACAGCCGGTTGCTTAGAGGTTAACGATAGCCTTGAATTAGATAGCAACATGCAGATTATAATTATATGAGGGCGTAAGCAAACGGTTACTGGGATTTTATGACGGGCTTGGAAAAATAAGCTACAATGGTGTTATTGACAACGCTGAACACAGGAAGGGGCAGGACATACAGTATTGATGAAGACAGGCCTGCTAAGTGGTCTGGGGATGTGCTACCTTCTGGTAGACCCGTCTTCACCTACAGGTATACCTGTTCCCAGGACATGAATTTTCACGTGCGCATCCACCATGTTGAATATAGAATTTTTTGTCGTGTCTGTCCCCTTCAAAGTACAGCGTTGTGCCTTGCGCCTGCTTTTTGCCTCTCTGTGAGAGTGCAAGCTGCTTCACGCCTCACATAGCGTACTACTGTGAATGCCTCGCAATCACTTTTACTCCTGTGTATGTATACTGTGATAGTGCGCGATACTTACAGCACACATACGGTATGCATCTGTGGAAGGATCCAGAATTTCACTTTTTCAGGGCCTACGCACAGTGTACGGTAGTTATGTAAGTGCTATTGCTGTCTTATGCCAGTAGCTGGGGTACTAAATCACAGGTCAGGTCGGTGAGCTTTTGTAGAAAGATTATTCACTCATAAATGTAGCGGGCTAGCAAAGCGGTTGCTTGCACCGAGTGACCGCATACATTACGTGCTGCAAAGCAATTTCACTGACCTGTTGACCCATTTGCATTTAGACAGCCGTTTTTAGATACGCCGCTGTAATACCTAGCTCAGCTTATCGTTAGCCGTTTACTCGTAGATATGACCTGCTGTTACTCTATGTTACGAGACTCACGATCAGATGCTACAGTGGGTGGTGCGTGGCATACACGACAGTGGGCATATCTAAAAACGGGTGTCTAAACGCAAATGGGCCAGTGAAATTGCTTTGCGGCAGTAAAATGCCACTGATCGCATCACATCACACGGATGATGCATGTGCAATGGTCCACGTCAATGGACTAAATGCGCAAACCCTATTGGTCTTCCAGCATTAGCAAGCGAATTACTTTCTTGGCGTCAGTCACATTACAGTACAGTGGTGGCCTTAAAACGAGAGTTCCCCAAGCGATCTTCTGTCTGGCTTTAACCCTTCCCTGGTCAAACTGTTAGTAACATCAAGTAGCTACTGTACGATACCTGTGCTGGAAGATAGTTCTCGCGGTTCTACCAAACTACAGTACTTTACGTTACAAACGAGGTCTATATAGTTCCGGGAAGTTTTTTTCGGCGCCATTCGGGCACCGTCGACGGATTTTGATGAAATTCGACCCAAGCATGCGGGACATGGCACCCGAGAACCCTACGATGGGATTTCGCGAAATTTTGATCGGTTCGGGAGAAATCGATCAAAAACGACTTCTGAAGTGTGGACCCCGCACTGGAGAATACGGGTCCGCAAGTTTGACCAGGGAATCTAAAAAACAGAAAAGCGGGGCTTCTTTGATCCAGTTGCATACCGCATTAAAGGAACCATGGCTTGGGACTCCATTAAAAGGCAAGTATTGAAAAATAAGCTAAATATTCTTCATGCCATTGTAATTAGCTCCTTGCTTGCGATGGCCATCTACAAGAGATAACACAATGACGACCGTCAGCCTGAACACGGCAACAAATATTTTGCCTTTTGTTCGGCATATTTCCATAAAGTACGAACTACCCAAGCATCGTAGTATATTTCCAGAGACCCTGCAAATCAGCGAGGATGAATACGACGAACTTCCTAGCGACCCTTTTGATCGACTTGACAAAAGAAAACCCCATTGTGGAGCTGGCCTCCAGAAATGTTTCGACTAATCTATCTTTGGACGATTGTCTCGATATAGCTGCAATGACAGACCTGATAGAGCTGATGGACGAGATTCTTTTTGACCGTTTTACAAGGAAGGGCATGTTCGATAGCTTAGAAGAGCTGGATAAGGCAGATACAGTCGATAAGTTATTTAAAGAGTTTGATACCTTTCTTGAAAATCCCCATTCGAACGAGATGGGGAATCAAGTTTTGGGACGTGTGGTACAAGAAGGCCATACGAGCTATTTACTTCGAATGTTAGTTTAAATCAAATGATCCCATTTACTTTCTCTGTTGACGAACTTGGTCTGTCTGCCATTCAAGTAACTATTCCTCTTTCGTTTTTGCGCAATATGGATTTAGACGAATTCACGTTAGGAATCGTTCCCCATCACGATGCGAACAACAGCGAAAAATACTCGTGTGACAAGGTCAGCATTTCTCTTTCAAGTTTTAAAGCTCCAAACGAATTAGTGATGGTCGATAAGGGTACCGACGACTCGGTAGAGTAGAGGTACTGAAGAATCGAATTGACATATCCAGTTCAGGCGTTCACGATATGACGGCTGTGCGTTCCCCAAAAGATTGTAGTTCTTTTGAAAATATAATTGATGCCACCCATGGCGAATTCAAATGCTTACTGGACTGGCTAGTGGACGAGTGCGAATGCGTGCCATTTACCTACTGTATCGTAGATTATACCTTAATGACCCGGCACGAAATGGACTGCAACGATGTACAGTCGAAAGACATGCGCAATGCCTTCGGAAGTCGACCAGTCGAAGAATGTCTTTGCCTTGCTAAGGAGAAAAAGCGATACCTTGCGTAAGGCAGACTAATAGCTTTAGCTTTGAAGATAATGAAAATGACATCGATACCTTGATAAAAAAGGATCCCAATAGCGAATTTTGGATATATCTTCACATCGTATCCAAGAAAGGAACTTACGTCGAGTTCAATGCAGTGTTTCAAAACACGTGGATGGAAATGTTGGGTCAGGTGGGTGGAAATGTTGGACTTTTCTTATCCTATAGTTTAGTCATGATTTGAAAAGTGGTGATTTATCTTCTTTTCAAACGCCGTCGTAATAAGCGGATCGTGTCGTCTCCATCGTCGCACGATGTAGTCACAACGCGGCTACAAATGACCCACCTAAACCTCGACGGTGATCCGATTAACGATGATGATAAGGAGGATGATGATGAAAGCGAAGAAACCAGAGATAAACAAAGCCAAGTCCAACTTAAAAAATTACGTACTGAGAATGAAGCATCGAAGGCAGTGATTACGGCCTTGGCGATAAGAGTCAACGATCTGGAGGAATATGTGATGAAAAAAGTAAGGCATCGGAGCAAGCAAAATCTGGAAAAGACGGCCGACGAAAGGTTGTAAAGTCCAGCGTGAAAGTGAAGTGAAAATGAACGCACTAGATCATATACAGATGTAGTGTGCCTGAATGCAACAATAAAGTGATCTCTGGGCTTTGCTTATTTCTGTATGCACGGCATAGACTAGTTCTATTCAGCTAATTCATTTTTTTTAATCTTGCATCTTAGGCTTCCATAGTGTAATTTTTCACATGTCTTGGCGCAGCTTGTGCAGGTTCGATCTGATATACCACCTACACTGTAATGTATATACGCAGTACATACAGTCGCGGAATGCATGATAAAAGTTACATTATGACTCGCGCTCTCTTCTTTTACTGAGGGCCATCAGACATGCGTGCGTACTCACATTTGGGATTTACTAGATTCACGCCTAAGCGTGTATTTTACTGCATTCAACCATGCCTTGAAAGCTTGTATCAAAGAATTCTGCCGTTTCGCGATTGGCAAGAAGTACTTGTAAAAAAATTGTCAATTATGTGTTCCTTAGCCCTCGAGTGCGCCTTATGGTGCTTGGCTATGGATAAAGTATGACATGACATGACAAGAATCTACACTATGTTTTGGGACCACGGAGGAACCCAATCCATCCTCTGCATGGCCCAAAACATAGTGAATTTTTGCAGACATACCGTGTGGCTTGGTCAAGAATGACGTTATAACGGGCACCAATTTAGATGTTTGAAAGTTTACAGGAGGTAGGCAGTAGTAGGCTTACAGTATGTGGATCCTGACTTTGTATCCCCCTCGCTTACTGCACCTTGCTGCCCAAATCTCACCTCGGATCTTCGAAATCCTGTATCCCCGCTGTAACGAGTGAGGATTTATACGAAATATGGATAAGCATTCATGTTGCCCAATGTAGAACAGCCACAGCTACGGCAAGAAAATGTCCCTGACTCCACTGATAAGCTCGCTCAATTGCAAGGAACATTGTTTACTTCAATGAGAGGCGCAACTTGTAAGAATGAATTTCTATGAGTTGTGCACTCCTATGACTTCATGCATTTTCTACCTGAGTGGAATTAGAATTTATGCAACGCTGGAACCACATGTGGCCGGAAAGCGATGCTGGATTATTCATAATAACTTGCCCAGTTATGCCCAGCTTATGCAGCCATACTGTAACTCACCTGGGAGTGACATCAAAATGAAACAGTTTAGTTTACTTCCATAATATCTCTGTTCTAACCAGCACTTTGACTCCTACTCGATCGAGTGAGGCTCATCGAGAGCTGGCCCTCTAAGCTACAGTAGACACTATTCACACGAACCCCCGACACTACTCATAGTGATCGACGTATTTATTATCCCTTGCACTAATTCAGTAATCAAGGGCGCGCGAGCGTGGAAAATGGAGTGTTCTGGACTGGATCTTCAAGTCATATCCAATTAATTATGCTGCAACAGATGTCCAAAGTGCAATGGCGCGCGAGTAATTGACGCGGATCGACGGCTATAATCCGCTTGATTAGGCTTTAATGCAGAATTGATTCGAAAAACGGGTGCCTCGGTCGAGAGGTCATAAATGTGCTCGTCTCTCGGCCACTTTTCCACTTTCACTTCAATTATACGCCGATTTTCCCATCCATCGACTTTTCGTCCAGGCCGCCCCTCCCCCGTCGCCACCCCGTCCTAGGTCGTCTAGGGTAATTTGATTAATGCCCCGTGGCCCTGGACCATTTAGGACTCCGCCAAGCGTTCTTATTGGTCGATCAAACGCGGGAGAGGAACGAGTTGAACACGTCCACAACAATAATCGTAGATTCCCGCCCCCGAGCACCTTGCCTCCATTTAGCCGACTCGCAGGCACCAACCGTTTCTCCAAATCTAATCTCGCAGTGGCTGGTAGCTCCCGAGGCCATTTTCCAGAAGAAATAATCATTTCGTGTCAACGCGTTCCAATGACTTTTCGCCCGATTCATTAGAGAAATCAGCTCCGACTCTTGCGTCAACGGCCATTACAGTAAGTACGTGCACTGCACTCGGCCCCTCACATGCCCAAATGCTATTCTTCTATTGAACAGGCACCCGAGGAAATAGGCTGCGAACCGCGTTACCCACTGCTGATTGTCCCATCGCGCTAGACGAGCCAAAGTGCCGCCCATTTTCTCAAAAGTTACCCCACGGCCGTCATTGTCGGGTAAGTTTGTACTTGTTCCCAAAAGTCACAAATCGCATTTGTCATAGAAATTATTTTTGTGTCACTCGATTACAGGCGAGGAAACGAGTTAAACGACACGAAACTGGGAAATTGAGTCAACTTACTCGAGTCTAAAAATGGCCACCAACGCGTCCAATGGCGTCATTTCTCGACACTCCTTCCAAGCACCGGTTACTGTAACCGCTCAGTTCCCACCGATCAGCGAGCAAGTCTCCTTCCCGAATTGCGGCATGTCGCAAACCAGCCCCTATCATCCAATGCAGCAAGCCGAACAGAGAAGGAATGTGGCTGACAATCATTCTCTGGACACTGGCTCCCCCCGAGCTGGGTCGGCCTCGTCCACTTCGTCATCATCAGCATCATCGCCCAAGATTTACCGCAGCATCGATGCATTGCTGGGCTTAGGTGGACCTGAATCTTTCGGTATCGCAAGCGGTGAATCTAATCACATTGGAAATGGTACGTATGCCTTTCTGTGGTTGTGTGGAATGGAAACCCTCAGCAGATGCAGTTTTGCTACTGTACGACTGGCGATACGCAGATCGCTAGCGTGCACTATAGTCAACACAAGGAGTGCTAACATAATCCTGCCTTTCTGACGCATTATTCATTGCGCACTGCCTGCGGTATTTGCAGCCTGCTCTCCTAACTGGCTTGCAATGCATTCCAAAATAGGTCTGTTGTTCCTCTGCCCTTCGTTTCTTATCTTCCTGACCATTCTTTCTCCGAATTGCTTCTTTTGATCCAATCGGCTTTCCAAAACGCGGTCGGCGTCCCCAAGACGACCCCGAACCAAGGGTGCTCCTGGGAATCTTTGCATATCGAGGGTGGCCCGTGTTTTCCCATTGACGTCGTTAATGAGTTGACCCGCTTTCATTAAACGCTCTTTGTGTTTCGATTACTCTAAACAATATCTAATTATTGTATGCGCTCGGGTGCTATGGGACCAGTGCTATGTCTTGAAGACCATGTTCTGGGTCACGGATGAAGACGATAAGGCCTGCTGCTCCAGGCTCCATCTATTGTTTCCTGGCTTGGCTAGAATGATGTCTCAAGCGAATATCAACGAGACCACAGGGTTTATGACGTGAACTACGAGGACCAGTTGCACTTTTTAGGTCCCAAGGCGGACTTGCATCAGTCACCGACTTCAATCGACTTCTTGAAAACGACTCAAAAAAGCAAACATTTGTCCCCCATATCGGCTAAAGAGACTGAAAAGGGGGAACCACGTCAGAAAAACAAGAAGCATTGCGCCGATGGTCGCACGAAACAAGACAGCAGTGGTTACGGTAGTCACGCTTCGAGCAAATCTCAAAAAGGGAACAAGAAAAACGGTCGTTCAGAGGAAGGCGATTATTGTAACGACGGTAGTGGTAACAATAAAGGCCGGCGCAATCGTACCACATTTACCACCTTCCAATTGCACGAATTGGAGCGAGCATTCGAAAAATCCCATTATCCAGATGTATACACCCGCGAAGCTCTGGCCGTTAAAATCAATCTGCCCGAGGTCCGAGTCCAAGTAAGTGCACTTTGTTAATAAAATTCCCTGTATGGTAACTCGATTAGGGCTACAGTAGGCCGTCTTATGCGTACGCTGAACAGCACCGACCACCACCCCTTTAAGTTTTGTAAGCTCTGCTTGATTTGGCTGA
This sequence comes from Mesodorylaimus sp. YZB2_4, assembly GCA_030248295.1. Lineage (NCBI taxonomy): Eukaryota > Metazoa > Nematoda > Enoplea > Dorylaimida > Dorylaimidae > Mesodorylaimus > Mesodorylaimus sp. YZB2_4. The sequence continues at coordinate 1,092,828 of JASANH010000938.1, forward strand.
TACGTAACCGCCGGCCTTATCTTTCGATCAATCGAAAAATCGGACAAATCGTTTCGCATGTTCTCTTATCGTAGTCGTCATCGCGCTGATGTCCTTGTCGTGTCTGCCCAGACCACACACAATACAAAAATTCATTTTCCTCGATTCACCTGCCATGTTAGAACATTTCATCAGGAAAACACTTTCTCCAGACCCCCTGCCCGCCTTGGGCCAGAGGTCGATTCGTCTTCTCACTTGACTAGAGTACATGTCGGCTGGAAAAGGAGGCGCATCGCCAAAGTATCTCACAGCGGGCTCCTAGAATTGTCCAGAAATCTATTTGGTGTTCTTTTATTGTCCATCGCCTTTTTATTATTCTCCAATTCGATAAAGGTGCCTGCTGACTGCGGGATATTGACTTGCTCATAATGGTCAAAAAATGCAAGTATAGTGGGTGTAGGATTACTGTAGGGCAGACAGCGCCTTGTAAATACTGGGAATCTATGATGCACCTGTCGGCAATGACTAAGTATCTTGAATGGCATGAGCGTGATTTATTGTGGGGGACTCGTCAAATTGTCAACAGGAGCGAAATGATTCGCTAAAAATGAACAAGCCGGAGGCTAAGCTTCTTTTGCTCTTTTCACTATTTTCAGAGCGACAACTTGATGATCCTGTGGGCGTCGAAGAGGCGCACTTAACTCAGCGCATTGAGTGATTTTTGCTGTTCAACTGGGCCATTGTAGTGTAATGAAGAAATGCATTGGTCAACAATCATACGATTATGTTTCGCTTATTTGCACGCGCGACTAGTTCGCTCAAGGTTATTACTCCTAATGCCTGCCACCCTCGAGCACAGTTAGGGCCAAGCACGTACGACCGAGCGTACATAATAGGCCTTTTGTAGAAATAGGTCGACAGTCTTGGTGTTTTTTCATAAATACTCTAATGCCATTTTCTGTGCCCCCAAAACTCGACAATGAAACATGCGAAAGTTTTCGAATTGAACGGATTCCATTCGATGTCCCTCCAAGAGTTGAAAGAGGCGTGAGAATAGACACGACTCATGTATGGGTAGACATGATGGGAGCAGAAATTTTTCACCTTGAGTCCTCATTTACAAGATAAGCGGCGCGGGAAAACGTAAATGTTCGCAGACCAATTATATTTTTTTCAATAGCGTGCGAATTTTAAAAAAGTAACATCTCATAATCCATACTTTGACTGTCTTGAGGGGTTTCTCAATAGTGGTAATATACAACGTGCATTGGCACAATCATGCCTTGTGTCTCGAATCAGGGCAGAGTTGCAAATGCCTTTCACAGCTGAGGGAACCACTGATGGCGCAGGAGCTGATAGGATTGTCTACGCACCCAAACACATGAGAGATGGTCCATGGGAAAATCTTGAGCAAGACATGATCCATAGTTTGCTAGCTTGAGCTCATGAGGACTGCGCGCGCTCATGAGGGCTTATGTGAGACAGGACATACAATGCGTTCTTTCTTTTCAGGTGTGGTTCCAGGTACGCTCAAGCTTCATTATTCTATTGGCACGTGCAGTATACGGAGGTTTAGTGCATGGGTTGAGGCGCCCTTGGCCTTCTGCAAAGACACGATTTCAGTCCACAGTAACCCTGAAACTTGTTCACTGTCGTAGTGCACCTCACTTCCAGGCGATTGCACTAAGCCTGATGCCCCAGACTAATCACGGCTTCATAAGCAGTATGTCCGTTTGTAGAACCGCCGCGCCAAATGGCGCCGTCAAGAAAAGATGGAAGCCAGTGTTCTGGCTGAGCTACCACCAATCACTCGGCCCACTACTATGCCGGGCGATGGCAACGGAGCCAGTTCGTTATTCCCATACCCAACGTTTGATCCATGGTCTTTTATGGCGGTCAGCGGCGGCACATTACCGCCAGCTAATCCAGCTGATTCCAATTCAGCCACGAACACGACTCCATCATCGAATTGCAACCAGCCAACAGCAACAGCCCCGCCACCCTCTTTCTTCGGTAGTTTCCTCTCTTTGCCAAACTCACCGACCTTGCCCAGCTTCCCGATGGGGTCTCCGAACTTACCCGGATTTGGCGCCAGTGGTCTGGCCTGTTCCAGAGTTCAGCAACAACACGGTGGCATTCTTGACAGCTCCGCGTTCTTTTCTGGAGCTAACCCGAAAAACGGACTACAACCAAGCTCGACGACGGCTATCAATGGCACATCGCCTGGTTATGGGACGAATCCAATGCATTTCGCCTATCCGACCATGGCCAACTTTCAACTACCGCCCACCAATCAGCAGCAGCTGCAACACAATGGAAGCATGACCACCGGGCATGTGATGTCCTATCGTCATGGCAGCCAAAGATCGGAACAGGGCGAGGAAGATGCTTTCGATGCCAAGTTGGCCTAAAATGTGATGACGCCAACTGAGGTACGGTAAGGATCTCTGAATCAGCGCCAGTCCTGGTCGCAATTGTCTGCTAGTAAAGAACGGTACGAGGCGTACATTATAACTGTGGGCGGCCGTTAAGCATGTGCATTTTTAATTTCTCCCATAATCTTCAATGAGCAATGTAACAATCGATGGGCTTGTTTACGTATTGTAATGTTTCTGTGTGGTGGAACCGCAAATAATGTCTTTCCTAACGATATTACATAAATGTCTCCGTCAGATCAGTCGGCAAACCTGCTCTGCTCAAGTTCCAATTGATTACTTTCATGCGTACAATGTCCAACATGCGTAGTTCCAGGGCGTGTCGGCGAAATTGCAGTGCAGTGTGTTTTTGGGTCATATTATTTATTCTGGACGGAGTCTTCAAATGAGTGAGACGCATTCTTTCCGCAAGGCTACATTAGACTAGGAGTGGTATACGTACTGTACTTACTAGTTATATGTAGTGCAACTTACATCATCAGACCATCAAAGCACGTACATTTATAAGCTATCAGTCGCAGTTGTTTACAGCCATTTTTGAATCACGCAGTACAAGTCTCTACATGCTGTAGACTCCAAAAAAGTGCGATCTAAAGCAGTGCCTACCAAAAAATCTCGTTCAAAAGAGATGCGTTCAAACAAAGCTTAGGCGTACTAACGTATTGGTAGGGTGGTTTGGTTTCCGTTGTTCTCCAATAGCATGGGATAAGTATTCAAAATCTTCTGATACAAGTTTTGGGCCATTTTGATGGCCAATAATGTGATGGCTGGATCGAGGTCTTGGAGGCAAGTGTAAAACAAAGCATGGGCTGGATTTATGTTCAGGGCGCATTCGAGGTATTTTTGACCAACAGCGGACGACTCGGCCACCATTTCGCATCTGAAAAACGGATATAAGTCTGGAGTATTCGGCTGATAGGGAAAGTGGTATTAAATGGATCAAAACAGGACTCAGGCACAATTTAAAAAAGTTCCCCAAACCACAGTCTACAAGCGGCTTATTGGAGCAAGAAGGGACCCCACACCTTACCCTTCCAAGCACATTTCATATCCAATCGAGAAACACCTTTGCCAACAGTCCGAGCCTCCCGATTCCCAGGTCTTATTCAATCTCACGCAAGATGTGTCGGCTCCGATGCACTGATGGAATTTCTGCGTGGTGCGATTATAAGCGGCCACAATGTGTGGTTTTTCTAAACATGTGTCGTATGCCGTTTGGTTTTGGACATTGGCCGAACAGCTAAAAGAAACTCGGGTTGTGCGTATTAGGCAGTTTAAATGAATGAAAGATGGCTTACTAGCTGCTACATTTCGATCTCATATCAGCCATGCACCTGCTTACTGTGCCGAATGAGCTCGAATATGGCGCCTTAAACAGAGTAACTGATTTGGTCGTGGGTGGGGGTGGGGGGGGGGGGGGAGGTTGGGGACGGCAGTATACAGTATGACAGGTTTACATTACATTGTGTGAGAAATTACCTACTACGTCCCTTACCTACTACGATTCGCATATCCATGCAAAACACTGGCAGGTACCCCAGGTATAATTTTAAAAAATTGGGTCTTTTCTTACCGCCAAAACAGCAGGTGGCCATAACGGAAGGAGCGAGAAAATGAGGATGGACACAATTGAGAATATACGCATGGTTCTAATGTCACGACGTTGGGAAGACTGCTCTGGTAAACCAGCATTTACACGTTGGCTGGCTGGGCTAGAATGTTGGTCAGCGTCCTATTCGGTGGCATCGTGAAAATTGGGCGGGTTCGACAAGAGTGCTAAAAGTTGCTTCGTCGATCGAGGTAGCCAAGTCAAAATGTTTACTCTAGGACCACTGACCGACGGGCAGAAGCGGCTACACACCTCCTATTGAGCAACGAGGTAAGTTCGTGCAGGTTATACCGAGCCGCCAATTTTCACGCCTTGAGCCGCTCCCACGGACATTGACTCGTGTTATTTGCATCGACGCCGTTTTGAATAGGCGCTATTTTCGTAATGGCACCAGCGACACGAACTGAGCAGCCCGAACTCCCTGTCGCTTCAACAAAAGTGCAATCCCCTCTACAATACTGTGCGAGCAAAGAGCAAGCCAGCCTTTGTCAAAGAGAATGCTTGTGTTGTCATCGTGGAAATTTTGGAGAATTTTTTTGCGTTGTAGACCTGGAGACTCAACTACCTGCGCATCCCCTCTTAGGCATTCCAGCCATATCGTTGGCATGGAGCACTGAAGCGAGGAAAGAACCAACCAAGTCTTCGACGTGGCATAATCGGTCATGACATATATTGTATGCCATCGCATGACTTCCGTGCTTTCTAGCATTTTCCTGTGGACTGAAAACAGTAGTATGCACCGCATATATTTATTTGTTACCACACAGCATCCTCTTTGGGCAAGCTACATTATATAACACACACATTAGATACCCGCAAGCAAAAGCAGAGCGAAAACGATGACTTATCAATGCCCAAAAACAAGCTGTTCGAAACGAGACAATTGAAGCAGGTAACAAGCGTTCCGCACATGGTTAGGTACAGGTCACTCAATGCGTCCGACAGTGCCCCTATGTCTTGCGCTGTCTTAGGCCGTTGTCCTCATTTGAACCAGTGGGCGACCTTTTCCTACAAGCCATCCGTCAGACGAGACCAAAATATGACAAGCTAGATATGACAAGCTTACCTGTCCCCATCATCGTTCTCTTCTTCCTCGTCCTTGTTGGCGCATCGCTTCTCGTGGATTATAATGATTGCAGCCAACACGATCAGTTCGGCCATTATACCCAAAAAGGGCCAGAGCGGGGCCAGCTTGCCTGCAAGGGGGAAGACTGGAACATATTTCATCGACTGTCTCCTGAGGACATGCGTTTTACTTCGAATGCGTAGCAATGTCTTCGCTTCGGGACCGTCTTTGATTTTACAAGTGTAGTAGCCGTAGTCTTCAGGTACTAGGTTTTCTATAGTTAGGGTAGCAGTCGACAGGCCTATCCAACCGACTGAATACTTGCGACCTGCGTCATCGACTGGGGCTAAAAAATTACAAGAAGTGAAAACACATTGCTGTGAGAAATACAAAGATAAGGAAGGCCGAGCCGGACTAATGGTAAGAGCTAGACTATGCCTGAAGCAAGGCTGAAGTGCGATCGGAGTCACTGCTGCTGCATCACGCGTAGGCTTACAGATTTCATGGAAAACTTGTCTTTATGACTTCTTTGCAGTCGTTGGGTGCGTCATGCGTGAAAAAACATCAACGCAAAATGAAAAGACAAGAACAACTTTGCTGCCAGCAAAAGCATATAAGCACTATATCAGCGATGTCTTGTACCCTTGCATGTCGTGAATGTCGTGGTGCCCTGTGTTAACAGATTAATACATAGCCTAGGGATTTGATAGCTCCTCAACCTCAGCCTGGTATTTTGAACAGACTTACGCAAGTCTTCGGCTTTCTCCCCATCCCTTGACCACGAGACTTCGGGTGGTTGTTGTCCCTCGATGTCGCACATTATCGTCACCCTATCGCCTTCCACTTTGTTGTGCGAAGTAGCCAAAGCTTTTATTAAAGGCGCGCCTGAAAAGCAAAGCTCGAGATAGTCTTACATTAGTGAGGAATGCAAGCAGGATGGGCTTACCCTTCACCTCGTACACGCCGACCACAGGGTCCATCGGCTGCGAAAGTTTGACATCGCACATATAAATTCCACTGTACTTGTTGCTATCATTCGCATTCTTCATGGTGATTGTCACAGTTAGCTCAGTGCCGTTCATGAAATGCTGGAAGCGCATAGTCGATATTAGGCCATTAGAGGTGACTAGCGCTGCTGCTAGCACATACGAGACGTACGCGTTTGACTGTTGCATGTGCCTTCCTCTCTCCCCAAACATGTAGGAGAGCCACCTGAATAATAAAGATGATTTCCCTTCTCTTCCCCCTCCCCCACCCCGTCTCCTGACCTTCAGCTAAAGGATATCCCATCTGAGCAAGTAGAGCAGCAAAAACTTACGTGACTATCACTCGACAGCTGCTTTCCATTTCGGTACCAAGTATAGACTGGAACTTCTGTAAAAGATCCCAAGGGCGCGGTGAGGTTGCACGATAGAGTAAAATTGGTTTTGTTCGCGGCCAGCATGGTAGGTATGTCCATACTGACACTGCCATCGGACGCTGTGATTGTTAGCTTTGCCGAATCTGGAAGAGGTTTCCATGAAATCATGATCCAAAGATACCTCAGACACGTACCAACGAAATACACCAAAGCACTGACGGGGTTGAAGTGGGGGTCACATGGCTTTGAATTCATACACCGACAAGTATAGTTCTTGGGGGCTTGAGGGACGACTGAAAGATACGATCTAGCATCGGTCGAGTTGACCCATTTGCAGCTATTTGGATCGTTGGATGGATTAGAGGCCGAGCAGGACACTTGGTTATCGTCGCTTACTATTTCCAAATTATCTTTAAAACTGACACCATTTAACCACTTGGGCGCGCAATGCAATTCGAAGCCCTTTCTGCCGGCGATGATCCGAGGATGATGAACGACATCGATAACGCCCTCCAACTGCAGCTCTTTTTCGCTTTGGCAATCTGAAAACAAGGTAAAGAACACAGTGTTTGGTCGTACAGTACGTCCACCCTAGTTGCCAAAACTCCTACGACTAGTTACCTTCGACGAAGAAGCCGAATAGGAATACGGAGACTGTGAGCGAGATGTGGATCACTGTCATGATCCAGCTTTCACTTTCGTTGCTTCTTTGGTAAAATTGCTCCGGTTTTCTTAGCGACAACCGGACGTTGAAAACAGTAGTAAGCTGGAAATGCTAGAGCGAGTGAGCTAACATTGGTAAGAGGGGCTCGGCCTTCTTGCCTAGCTGCGACAATCTAAACGTCGTCTCACCATGGAAACGAGAATCGACGCTCGCGTTTAATCCATACAGGTATGGGAAGACACGCGCATAACACACATCGGACAGGACTGGTATTGTTACCCAAAGTGAAAAATCGAATCTCCCCTTGCCAACCACCAGCCTACATACGAAGCGTATGGAAGTAATTCGAAGGCGCATCAGCGGAGGCTGCCGAATCCGGATGATTAATGGCATGAGATAGGCGCTGTATGGCAGGAAAATCCTTCGAAAGAGGAAGCAAAAGGCATAGGGAACGATTTGGAGGGGTTTGACTAATACCCATTGCTTCAGGAAGGGCGTATGCTACTGTCTACAAGATTTCTGCCAGGGGTATCGATGAGTCAGGCGGCTTGGTACATGTGTAGTAGGCGTGTTTGGCCCGAGGAGAAGGTAGTGCATCTGGTTGCCTTAACTGGCCGCCTTATGCACGGAGCAGTATGCGGTTGCCTTGACTGGCCGCCGCATGCAGCGTATCAGTTGCCTTCGTTGGCCGCTCGATACGCTCCTCCAGGCGAGGCTGAAACCCGTCGGATTGATGTCTCAGGCACCTACCACTAGGTGACCTGCCTAGAGGGTTTTTGAGTGCATCCGCCCCCCGCGGTATCTTCTCCAATGTAGGACCATTCCGCCTATCACACATGTGCTCTGTCGGTGGGGTGGTATCTGGCAGAAGGTGTCCTGACTGTAAGCATTGCGCCAGCCAGGCACGCAATCCCACGCTAACGCGTAAGCACCAAAACAAAACATTTAGCACTACATCGTCCGCCTACTTTAGGCAATGCAGTCAGAATATGACAGGCCACTGATCACATAGGTACATTACATGCTGCCCGTCTTGCGCACTATTATTGCACGTGGTGCTTTTCACGGATCACATTTTAGAGCTCAAAATAATAATGATACGAGTGATACGAGCCATGCAATGTCTGTCCAACGTATTGGTAGGGTTCGGGCTCACACAAGCGAGTCTTGTCTCATATCGCATGATCTGCTCAGAGAAGACACGTTTCTCATTTCCATATCCAAAGAGTGTTGTCCCGGTTCGCACCTTCGTAATCTGGAATACGCTTCTCTGATCGTGGTGTTGCTGAGCATGTACAAGATGGGGAATCCAGTGCAGTTCACGTAGGGCAGAATGTGGACGAAATAGCTGAGGACAATCATAATCTGCGACTGCTGAGTCATGCCGTTCTCTTCTATGTCTTGCTCCGACCAAGTGGCGTATTGAAAGATGGTCAGAAAATGGAATGGTGACCAGCACGAAAGATAGAAAGCCACCAGGAGCATGGCCGTCCAAGACACGCGGGCTAAACGAGCTACGCGCATTTCACGTCCGCCAGTTCCTCGTCGTCGTACCAACCGCACCAAACTCACGTAAAAGAATGTGAATGCACCAGCCGGCACCACATATCCTAGAACGAATCCGTAAGTAACGAAAGCAGTGAGTACGTGCTGCGGAGGCAGGAATCCACATTTGGTCACATTCCGAGCTGGGGGTGCTTCGATATCGTGATCGACAGCGATCGAATGGATGTCACCGTACAAGTACAGCGGGGCCGACAGTAGGACGACCACAACGGCGCAACATACGAACAAACCGATTGTTGTCGATGTCCGAGCGAACGCTTGAGCGCAAGCGTGCTTCCTTCGACTACGAGTGGCTACCGTAACTGAAGAATAGCAAAATCCGCTCAGCGACAGAAGTAAGAAAGGGGCACCAAATTTGTTCAATCCTTCCGTGCTCAGGTACAAGCGGCATAACAAAGACGAAGCCACCATCCATTCCCCAAAAATTAAGTCAGCTAACAAAAACGTCAAAAATATTAGAATAAACAGATCGCATATGCACAAAGAGAGGATGTACAGTTGGATCTGCCGTCGAGTTGCGTCTGCTCTGGTGTTCGAATTTGTCTGGCGAGGATTAGATGATCGTCGGAATTGAGAATTAATTAATAGACGGACAAGCACGGTGGCCACCCAACCATTGGCCACAAGTCCCACAATGAGCAGAAGACTGTACAAACATATGACGCATATGCGAGTTACATCCATTTGGAAGATGGGCTGTCTAGCGAGAAACGAGTTGTTCGTGGTCATTTCTTCCAGCTCGTAGAAAGCGCTGCCGTTTTTTATCTCCAGTTTCGTACGTACTCAAAAAGCTGTGTATTCTAGAAAGAAGAAGAGAGTTCACACCGCCGCTCGACTCATCCGTCCAAGCTTGGATGTGTTAGCTCAATCAGAGGCGATTTGGTGGAACGTTCGACACTTTCCACTTCAATAACCTTGATCTCACCATTAGCTATTCCCCCACATGTGTGATACGTTATATTTAGCCACCCATCGTTAAAACCATGAGACAAAAGAGGGGCTCGTCGGCGCGTAGGTCTAACAAATCCACTCTTTTATCATTATATTATACGCTTAGCTGAGTTCTGGGTCCTGACATTTAGAGTTTAAAAAGCTGAGATATCACGAGTCAAAATTTATAAAGAGGAACCCTGGTGAAAGGTCGCATGAGGACGAAGAGTATGATGAGCTAAGCTGATGGGGCATCGATAGAGATGGAGACCGTATAATGGCACAGGCGTAAACGTCCAGGACACTGCCCGGGGTCAGAAGTTTCTATAGGAGATGTTTGTCGGCTAGCTCCTAGCGAGCTGTGATCTGCGCGGGTAGGCAGATCACTTCGACAACGTATGCACAGAGAGCTCACACATATAACACCCACGAATCTCTACATTACCAATGAGACGCCGGAAGTTGGGCGCCTTCTCAGCTTCTTGTCGAAGAGTGAACAAAGTTTCTTCATTGGCATCCCATACTCGTAGCTTTGCCTCTTCACTCAGCTTATTGACGGATGGTCAAATTGAGAAATGCTGGCTCATGGCGCACTGCATCCCATGCAAATGACTGGGTAATTAAAATAGTATGTCGAAATCTCCTACCTTTTCTCACCTTTCTGATCACATTGTCGCTCATTCTACGCGAGCTCGCATGAATCCTTGTTTAGCACATCGTGCGCTACAATTTTGACTCGCAGCTTCGCTGGCGTGATCGAAAAATGTTGAACGTCATTACCAACAAGCTTTGACATCATTAGAAACTGTTAGACAAACACGCCTAACTCATTTCTTTGAGCTGATCTGCACTATGCTATGTGGCAGAAACAAGGGGTGGGCTATCGAAGGAGAAATAATTCCCTACTAGTTTTTGGGAAGGAGGGAACAGGAGCGGATAAAAACAAGCCGTTGCTCTCTTTCCATAAATGCAAAACAAACTGACTAAGGAGTAAGCACCCGGACTATAAATGAAGCAATGACAAGGAGCATGTTGTTTGTCCCCTGTCTTGGGTGGGAGGCCATTGCTGACAAAAAAGGCTACTCAACGGATTGGTGTTGTGTAACCAAGTCTGGCAGGCGTAGGAGGAAGTGTGGCCGACCGAAGTCGGGTACAAAACCGACAAGTATTGCGAATGGCTGAAACGTGAACCCGAGAGATCGACGTTTCTCAGCCAGGGGAGATCGATTACTCTCTCCAACTCGCCATGGTCTATCAGGCACGACGGTTACAGCTGTCATAATCTTACTGAAAAACTGATGGCTCAGGCTTCTAGATAACGTCTAACCTCCTTTGTGTATACGGGTAGTCACCTCACAGACATCTTTTCGCACATATGCACCAATTGTAAATAGATTAGCATGAACATGTGATCACAGACTTATCAGGCTCCTGTCCAACTCGTTAACCGTGACAGGAGTTAGCTGTTTGGTAATTAGCGTGCGGGCGTTGACCGAGCTGTCCTCCATCTTGGGACTATGATCGTTGTTATTATTAGTACGTGCCCCCGCACCATCTTGTAATGCTTGACTGCTTATTAGTTCTCTGTTGAACACTCTCGGCTGGACACCGCAGCCATCGGCGCTGGCTGTGCGTCGCATTCTTTGCAATGCGGCGATTCGTTCGAGGTGCGTTAGGCCGGGGAGCATTATGTGAGTGGGTGATCGTTGAAAACCGAAGCATGTCACGTCCATACTCGCACTCATCCTAGCTCTGCCCGCAAGTTGTTCTGCTCTTCTCTGTTCGATGAGTCGCGTGCGCATCTTTGACCAGGCGTTTCCACCGTTTCGGTACTGTTGCGAGGACAGCGACAGACCACCCAGGCTGCCACCAGTCGTGCAATGACGCGATCCTACGTCAGTTTCGTTGGCCACTCCATCCACCAATTCTATCTCGGTGCCTCCGTGCTCGGACTCAGTAGTTATGGTGAATATCTCCTCCAACATACTGTCCGTGCGCTGATCGATAAAGTATAGTCGCCTGTAACAATACGGCACGAAGGCCCCGCCTGTGCCATACATGTCACGCATTCCGAAAAAGCCTGGCAAGTGAGTCATCGCCCGAATTTGCTGATCTGTCAAACCGTATCGCCTCTTGACCCAATTAGCGTAACTGATCATATTGCGGACATTACTAAGTGCTTGTTTGGCGCTTTGTATTTTTCGACCAAAATAGTGAATCTTTTTGATGTACTCGCTGGCGGCTTGGTCGATACTCATGGTTGTAACGGCTAGGCCAAGGACGATGTAAAGCAGGGTCAAGGCGAAATAGTTCTGCTGAAATGGGTAAAGAGGTCACTTAGATCAGTCGGTGGCAAAAAACATACACTTACGTTTAAGGGCACGAAATCGCCGTACCCGATCGTGGTCATGGTAATAAAACAAAAGTAAAATGACTCCGATAGTGACCATGGTTCGGTATATTGGAATAGACTAGCTCCCAATAATGTATACGCCAAGATGCAAACGAAGATCCATTCGACGGGAAGAGTCGTGGCCAGGCTGGCAGCGACTTCTTGGGCCGCCTTTGCTTCGTCCTTTGTCTTATCAGCCGCACCCTCATCGCCTTTCTCTTTCGATTTCGTATCATTCTCCGTCGCTTCGGCTTCCTGCATCTTTTCCTTCTTTTCATTTTCATTCGTTTCAGTCTTATCATTATTTTCGTTTTGGGCTTCCTCGTCCTGGTTCTGCAGTTCGTAGTGGTTCGATTTTCCGATGCATTTTCGCATGCGTGCTAGGACACTTCCGCGGAACTGAGTGCATAAGCGATAGAGACGCTTTAGTCCTTCACCCAAGAATTTTCCAATGTCGGCGATGGTCATGAGCGTGAGAGGGATGCCTGAAAACAATCTTGCTGCGATGATGTTTGACCTTGTTGCCCCTGCTGTGCCTTCACTCTCTTTGCATGGCTGCCGTTTCACATAGAATTGTCACAGAAGGCAAGCTGAAGGGCACAAACGCTCCACCTTACCCAGTAATCCAAAACAAACACAGAGTAATCTGCCTTCAGTCGTCACTGGGGCGATCTGGCCATAACCAACTGTCGTCAGTGTAGCCGTAGCAAAGAAGAGGCAACTCAGAAACGACCACATGTCTGGCAGCACAGTCTCATTCCGTTGCACAGCCGTCTCAATCTGGGCAATCTTGTCTCCTTTCTGTTGTCTGGCTGCCTCTGCCTCGAATATTGTACTCACTGACACCAAATGATTCACGACGACTGGTGACATGTAGCCACCTTCATCCAAACCTTCAAAAAGTGCTTTTATGAAAGCATCCGACTTCTGGAAAGCTATTTCACGGAATTGCTGTTTCGTGATCGTTTGATCAAGCGATATTTCCCACATATCATGTAGGATACTTTCTCGAATAGTTTGCAGCGTATGCAGGTTGCGGTTGCGGACTCGATGCTCCTGAGGACGTTCGATCAGATAGAAGACAGTAGCACCAGTTACTGCGTATATCATGCACATGATGACCATGCCAACGTGAGGAAGGACGACACGGACGTACTGAAAAGCGAGAGAGGATTTGGAGCAAGACTGGAGCGGCTTATCGTTGATCCCCTACAGTACACTGCTGTTGGTATTCGTATTAGAGGAAGCATTGCATATAGTCTAATGTACTGTATTCCTAACGCCCCTTATCATACACAAATCTGCAGGAAACTTCCGTTCAGCAGAACCTTTTTTCTGGCGGCTCGTGCGCTGCGTCTTTGACTTTTTCTTGCTGCCGAATACCCTCAAGTATTAAAATAAACAGATGAATCCCAAGTGATTATGCAACAGACAATTCAACCATCGCTATTCCGTTGATGTCAAACTGCTCTCTCGTTCGAAATAGAGATCAGCGGCCTCTTGGGCCCAGGCGAAAGCAAGACCGAAAAAAATGCTGTGGGTGGAGTTCCCATTCAGCGTTTTAGTGTGGTCAGTGAGCACACCAGCCACCACCAGACCCCCGTGCAAACTATCGTGGCGCAACGCAGCTGATGGCTTAAGCTTGTGTAGGGTGGTAGTCAGAATCTGCCACTTACCTGCATCCAGCCGCTTTCAGCCGGCTTCGATCCTCGACGTTTCCGATCCTTTGCGCCTTCTTCTGCCTCTGGAACCATAGCAGATAAGGCTTTCACATCGGTATCAAGATTGTGATTCGGATTGAGGGGGGCTGTATCGTCGTAGTGATCATGAGACAATGCCTCTGTACTCGGCTCCACTGGTGTCCCAGCATCTCTTTCCAATTTTGGACTCCCCGTTGGAGGCGTCGATTGTTCTTGAATAAGTTGCAGATTAGACGACGATCGACGTGTCGATTTGCTTTTGATCGTACTGATGCTGCTACGTTTGCTACCCTGAGAAGACATTTTTCAGGCTCAGTCTATCCGAAATTCGCTCTTTGAAGACGCCGATCGACAAACCGACTGCAGGGAGCACAAAGCGGGGGCCATAAAGCCTCCCAATCGGGGCGGACACTGATGGAATTTGCTAGCTATTTGTCGACTTGCGTCCTCTTGCCCGCTCGACCTAAGCGTTTCTCAAGTTTAGGATTGCCCGTGCGAAAAAGTTAAGGCGGGAGTGGGTGAGGTGGGCGGCAGTTTTTCTTGGCCTAGCTGCCTATAATGTAGTTTCGGGTGTTACAGCGGAAATCAATGGATTGTAGTCAAACGTTGTAACTCGATGTGCCAAAGCCCCAAGTCGACGAGGTGGGCGCCCGAACGGGCGAGCTAGGATTAATAGGCATGGAAGCTCTAACGACGAGGAGCCTTCTTTGACCGTTCTTGGGCACGAGCCCAGCCAAGTGCAGAATTAATGGCATGCAATCCATAGACAGAGAGATAAAAATTGGTCAGGGGTGGAATATGAAGGATGACTTACTGCTGTCCTCGATGACAACATCTAATTCTAGCCAGCTATACGCATATGCTCATGCCGTTCTGGCCAAGGTATACAACAACGTGCTGCCTGATTTGCTTGTTTTTCTGAGAGATTATTCTCAAAGGACGTAGAACCTAAAAACCGGCCAAAAGGGTTTTTTTGAAAAAAAATTGCATCTATTATGCATAAAACAGAGTTGCCCGTGTCCAGTACATGAGCACTAGAGGGAGAGAAGTTCATGATCCATCAGGGGGCATATGAGGGTAGCCAGCTGCTGATCGTCATCGCTGCCACGGTTTTATGTCAAGAGCATACACGATTCAAGGAGATACCATATGAGATCCTGGTATCGCATTCAAACAACTTAGCCCAAGAAAGCCTAATAAGACGGTTTCCTAATGTAAATCTTTTTGTTAATACATTCCGCAGGTGCCACTGGGTTCTGTAAGGAGGTGCAGGTGTTTGCCTCGTTCATTCATGTTCATGTTGATGTTTTACCACATCACCAAACGCTTATGCGCACTCGAGGGTGAAGGGACACATTTTACACGAAATGATTTACTGGCCCGCGAGTCGAACACTCGCCCGTAACCCGCGCACCTGGCGTGAGAGTAAGACGCCTAACCCACCAGGCCACGAGGCCAGAAAAAAGGGTGGAGCTGCGTGGTATCGATCCCCGTACCTCTCGCATGCTAAGCGAGGTCTCTAACATGTGTGAGCTGCAGCCCCCACCTAGTTGACTGCTGCTGGCACGTTTACTTCCAAAGCGAATAAAACACGAGAACAATGACGCCGATTTATCAGAAAACCTGTCGTCTTCCACACATAAACTGCTAAACCTGTCGCAAATACAAGGAGCTTCTTTAAAGCTTTTATTGTCAGCTTCATAGGACCTTCTACGGTGGAAGTGATGATAGAAAGTCCCCAGCGCATAATCTTCGGGCTTTGTTCGCACTGGTGGTGGAAAAACATGCGTTTTAGGATAGCAAGTTACCGATTACATAAACTACAGTAGATACTGTATCATGGATAATCCAATTATTTATTTTCGACCAGCACAGTTCTTTCCTTTTTGCTCGTACCCGTAAGTTTATTAGTCGTTTAACCCGCCACTCTGTAGAGTAACAATATTTATTTCTCGCTGGCCATGGCATCTGCGGAGTGCATTCTTATAATACTACATCAGAATTTTCCAGCCTTAAACCTCCAGAACTTTTGGGGCGATCGGTTCGACATCTTGAATCTTTAGCTGCTTTGCGGCAGTTTACACTCTGTGGAGCCTAATTGACTCTGGAGTACGCCTTCGCACGCGAATAATACGAGCACTGTCGCACGAGCTTTTAAAAGGCGAGCGACTGATAAGAACTTCCAAATAAAATGAATCGTTTGTAGCCCACGTCTTCGTCAAACACCGACTTTTCTACAGCGATAAGACAGTGCAGCTGCACAACAGCGAAAGCAGTTATTTTGTGTCAGTCGCTCGAATATAGTTAACCGACAGACGTATGGCTGTGCCTTCTACAGTCATTCCTTTTTTCGTCTTCCTGTTGGTTTTTGATTTAGTAAATGCCAGTGTGGCTCGACCTCGTCTTCTCGAAGATCGTGAGGAAAGCCGAAATTATGTACCTGGTAAAAGTGGGAGCCCTGAGTCACTGGCAGCGGAGGAGCTGGAATTGGATAATGACCCGTATTACATTCCAACTCGGGATGATTGGGTGCCACGTTGTGGGGTTGCTTTACTATCCGATCCACCTGATATTTCAATCGTAAATGAGGAAAACGAGTAAGTCGGGCAAGGATGTAGTGATAATGCTTGGTGTACAGTGCGGCCAGTGTATACTTAGGTTGACCGATTTGCGTGAGCTCAGGAGCGACTAGACGACAAATTCCTTCTCTCTACTCTGAATTTCCAACCCAAATGTAGGTGCAAAAAAGTTCTATTATTTCTAAAAAAAAACCTGTAATCAGACAACAAAAAGGTTTGCCCAGCCACCCTACTCTAACCAACTGCAAGGCGAGACGAGGTTGGCTGGGCTCCCTCGGCGGCCTTTGTAGAAAATTGTGATCAAACAGAATTGCTACTGTCACTAAAAGAGTGTAACAGGGCGTCCCCTACCTCAGCCACTTCGTTCAGGCGATAGAAATATGGCAACACAAGGCCCGATGGTCGTTCTAGTGCAGAAGGTTGTACGCCTAAAGATTAGCAGGCTGGCTCCACAGAAGCTGAATTTCCTGTTATAGTGTCACTGGGTAGGTGTTACACATTCAGTACTCACGGCAGATGCAACCTTACTGCAGCAAGTCCTCACTCTTTCCCAAGTAAGTTCAAGGTAACAGAAGGCACTCGTATTACAAAACAACAAACTTCCAAACTTACTACAAAATACGTGCACAGTAAGTATATTCATGTGGATAATAGCCTTTAACAAAACACCAAGAACAAAACATAGGCATGCATCGTGGGTAGATATATCACGCTAGGATAAGTATAACCCACTCAAGCAAGTGTCGCCGAGGGAGCCCAGCCAGCTTCGTCTCGCCTTTCATTTGGTTAGAGTAGGCTGGCTGGGCTAACCTTTTTGCTCTCTGATAACAGATTTTTTTTAGAAATAATGCTTGGTGTACAGTACGGCCAGTGTATACTTGGGTTGACCAAAGTCCGGTGCTGTGATCACAGCCGGGCTGTCAGACACTTTACTCCTATGCGATGGACCGGGGGGAGGGGGTGTACCCGTTCTAGCTTTGATTCTAGTTGAGATGTCGGTTCCGAAACTGTGAAGTTCTCTTTAGTCGTCGCATCCTGCTGCTGTCGCGGATACACCAGTGGTAGTAAAGAGACTGAAGTCTAGACTCTACTGGACACAGGAAGGATAAAATCTATCAGAACCAGAGTCAGTCTTCTGCATGGCCCAGTCTATGAAAATTCAGATGGCTCCAAATGTCTCACAACGTACTCTGTGTATGCAGACAGAGGGCAAAGCTGAATGCTACCGTGATTGGCGACCTCAGCACTTTCAGGCTTTTGGTTTGACTGCTAGTATGTACAATATATCAAACTGCGTATAGCAAATCCTAGTTCCGACAATATGGGCTGTTTGACCATCTCACGATCTGTGGTCCCCCTGCTCAACTTCGCTTCTTTGTTATAGCCTAATTCAATATCAAGTCACTCCAGTCAATTCGGCTTTTCAAACCGATTCTTTCGATCGTTCTGACAATGAAAAAAGCGATTCTGCAGAAGAGGACGAAACACTCAACGACTTTACCTTGACCGCTTCTACACTCTTAACGCCATCAGAAGTTGAAGCTGAGCGCACAGTGGCTTTCGCTCTAATCACCGTCTTCAGTGCCGTGTGTGCTGGCATGGCTGTCATGTCTTTGATCGTCTTTATCATTTACTACAAACGGAACATTGGCTCATTTGCTCGTGGAAGGGTATTCGTTCAGAACGGCCATCGCCTCCTTCGCTCTGCAACCGATCCAAGATTGTTGCCTGATGAGTCAAAGATTATGGATTTTTGACATTGTGACTGAAGATTTTCGCAGCATCGTTTCATGACGGGAATTCGAAATTTAGATAATCTGTACTGTAAATTGTAATTTTTTTGTGTGATGTGACTTTGGACATGCCTTGTAATTACCGTAACTCAAGTAAAATTCTAATAAAATTGTTATTTTTTATGGAAATAACTAAGGAAATTAATATGCAAACACCTTGGAAACTGGGGAAATTATAATGCAAACACTGTGGAATCTGAATTCTAGCAAATCCATGATCCCCATACACTCGAAGTACATGCGGCCCTCCAGAAAAACAGTATCTACAGCGAGACATAAAGTTTTGTTTCAAGGCATAGCTTTCCAAAAGGATTTGCCGCAATCTTTTTCCGTTTGGGCTCTACTCGTACTACGTGTTTGTAACGAGCGCAAAGGCTGAGCGAATACGGGCTACAAACTTCTCGGACAAACTCCCTCAAAAGCAAAGCTCTTCCAAGAAAAATGGAAAGGTGGCGTGGCTGAAACATCAAATCGACAGGTTTGACGAACATCCCTCTCAACTCCCACAAAGAATGTCAACATTGCCTTCCACTATGGTAAGTACATGCAGGCCCTGACCACGTAGCTAGTCTACCTTATTAGTGTTCACCTCTGGTTTGAACCATTACAAATGATAGATAAACTCATGTGTTAGCGGTAAATCAAATTCTTTATTTCATCAAATCGATGGGAAATTTTGATCTTTTTTAGCAATCCGTCAGAGTTCGAACAGTCCATTGAGAGAATCAAAAGTTTATGGTAAAGCCCTAAGATAAGACACACCAGGGAATGAGGCGATAATCTACTTGTCAATCTTCGGAAGCAAGGGAACCAGCAATCGCGAAGAAGTGTGCCTTAAAAATACGAATAGGGCATTATGCAACATCCTATAGTTATCGACCGTAGCAGGCACTTTACACATGCGCATATTTTGCAACAGGAGCATGCTCACGATCAGTGTCATGAACAAGGGCTTAGTTTGCAAGAAATCTATTTCTTGCAAGCCTGAGGTACACGAGGCCAGCCACTTGCGGCATGACCTTCTTGATGTTCATGTTCATGTTCATGTTTTACCATATCACCAAACGCTTATGCGCACTCGAGGGTGAAGGGACACATTTTCAACGAAATGATTTCCACTTTATCAGTCATCCTGGGCCAGCCTGCTCCAAACGCGTATCAAATCACATAAACTACCTTTTACCTTTTCCAGCTACAATTAGTAATTGTTTTCTAATTTCATAAATGGTGTTTTTATTCGCCAAATGAAAGTTCCAGTAAAGAGACGGAATCCGCTCCAAGAGCGCAACTTTTTTGCTTCTTCGGCCTCCGGAATCGGAAACATCGTCACTGTGGTGTCCGCATAATAAGACATCACTCACTGCCAGAAAACGTAGGGTACAGTAGGCCTCAAACTGACCGTGAGGAAGCTATTCGATGGGCAGGGAAAAGAGAGGAAAAGCAAATGAGTATTTACGGAACACTACGTAATTGAGTGCTGGGGCGTGAAGGCCTGTGGCCACAGCCGCTTGTGACCTAGACCTACATAACATATCCAGTTAGTATCAGAAAAAGTGTGGGCACAGTTTTTGGGTTCATAAAAATGCGTGCATCGCTTCTTTTTTCAAACGAGTGTCCCTAATCAAATTGAGCGCTAGGAAACGAGTATAGAGGTCGAAGTTTAAATATTCAGCCGTGTCTCTTGCTCCCTTATCCACTTCCTATCAATATCGAGATATAGCGCTGTTGAAGGGGGCAAACTAGTAAGTGGAGAGCTCTCATTATTACCTCCAAGATTTATGACCACCACACCCTCTCACAGTAGCTGTGCTCATTATGGAGATGGCCCGTATATCACGGCTCAGTTTTGTGCGCAAAAGTCATTAATACTGTAGGCGTCGAGTCTGTAAATTGATTGTCCGGCCCAACGGTGAGCTAAGAAGATGACGTGATCTCGGTTCTCACGTCAACGCTCTCGTCCAAGCCGAACTATAAAACAAGAAATTGAATAAGAGTTTGTGTATTAGCCACGTTTTACTTGAAGCTGGCCTTATGTTTCCATGGAGCCAATCCTCCAGCGGTCGCCGCCGATAGGCGACCGAGATCGAAAAGCTGAGTCCAAGCTGGGCACATGCATTTGCTCAGTAGGTCCTATTCGACTACGTTCTGTAAGCGGTTCCGGCGACCCGGCGAGAAAGGACTTGACGCTGTATTTGTAAGTGTTTTATCAGAAACTGGCCAAACGCAGTGGTAACAATTTATAGACTACAAGGAAGTCGAGCGGCGGCAGAGCCGTCGTCGAAGATGGAGTACATGTCTCAAATGCCCACCGACATGGTCTTGGATGATCGACCGATAACCAGGGTCAAGTCATTGCACCTGATGCAGTCTAGTAACGATAGTTTGCGACATAGTAGTCGAGAAATGAACAAGGAAACTCCGATGAACACCTCCAGCGACTCGGCAAACAGTCGCCAGCAGTCCATGGCAGTCCTTGCAGGAATATTCTCAGCACACGGTTTACAATCGGAGCCGGGCCCAACCGAGAATGGTTTCACCTCAGCGGTGGAAGGCAATAACGTCAAGGACCTGCCCGCGCAACCAAACTTTGGCCAAGCGATATTTGCTGCCACAAATATTATTATCACTGCGCTGGAGGATGGAGAACCAAAGTCGGGCGCTTATTTCAGCGATGGAAAACGGCAAGTAGATTTCGTATTAGTCTATGAGCAAGGCCTGCACAAAGTGGCCAATGACCCTAGCAATCGAGTTGGCCACTTCATTGACAAAGATCAGCAAAGAGCATTTTTCGAACGAAACCTAATCGAAGCGGGCCTGAATCTGGAAGAGGACGCACATTTGTACGAAAGTGGTCATCGGTCTCGGAATCATAGCCGGCAGCCGAGTCCCGTTCCATCCGCCAGACCCGATGTACCAGACCTGAATCCCAGACACGCTCTCCGTTCGACCATATTCGTCAAAATCCACGCCCCTTTCGAGGTATTGTGCATACAGGCTGAAAAATTGAAGATGAAAGTCCCCATGAAACTGACCGATCCATTCGTGGCTGGGAGCAAAGAGGGCGAGGACGAGGACGATGGCGAGGAAGGAGAGAGCGTCTTTGTACAATTTTTTCGATGCTTAAAAAGAATAGGACGCAGTTTCCACAATAAGTCTGGCCTGACTGACGGGATGACGACGATGACGCCCACCACTTCTCATGGTTTTGGCTCAAATGGGTCGCCTCATTTGGCCAAGTCGTCAACGAAGAAGATCACTTGGGCATTTAGTCGAAAACGCACAGAGCTGTTCGACCTGGGAGAAAACCCTTCAGTGACCTTCTTCACGCCTACGCAGGTGCGTGATTTTCCAAATTCGGACATCGTAAAAATGTATAAAAGTTATGGTTTCTAGAGATTGGAGGCTGTGTGGAACTTGTTGCAGCAAGCTCGTAATGATCCCGAAGACGAAAAGAGGCGAGGAATCGAAAGATTATTGGACACTGGTGTGTACGAAAAAGCGTTTGCTCTCCATGATGGAGAGTACGAACGTCGGGGAAAGGCCGGCGACTATTCACCCACTTGCCAAAGGGAGAAGCTTCGTCAACTTTGGGCCAATTGGAGAAGCGCATTTAGGAGACAGCCATTGCACCTGATCAGAAGGTACGCTTGGGAGGCCGTGCTCGGCGGAGGGACGGGTAGTTCAATAACGTAAGCAAGTGTGACGCACATTGTCAGAGGTCCCAAAAGAGTTCACTCACAGTACAATGTGCTAGGAACCATCGCAGATGCGCGAGGGAGAAGGCTCGTAGCGTGAATGAAGCGTGCATTTTTGGATCAAGAAATCCACTCTTAATTGGTTTTTCTTTTAGGTATTTTGGTGAAAAGGCTGGATTCTACTTCGGTAAGTTACCCCTAGCCATCCTTTTATTCTCTTCGGCCACTCATAATTGTTTTAGCTTTTCTTGGGTTTTATACCAAAATGCTGGTCTTCCCAGCCATATTTGGTCTTTGCTCCTTTCTGTTTGGCATGTTTAACACGACCGATGACGTAATTGTCAAGGACATATGCGATGGAAGCAGCGCCCCTGGTAACTATATCATGTGCCCCTTGTGCCAACCACCTCATTGCCACTTCACTCAATTGTCGGACGGATGCGAGAATGCTAAATGGGACTACCGAATGGACAACGAAGCCACCTTGGTCGTAGCTTGTCTGACCGTCGTCTGGTCGATCATCATGTTAAAAATGTGGAGGCGAAGGGAGGCCGAGTTGGCCTACCTGTGGGACACGTACGACGTGGAGCAGGAAGACGTGGTCATCAGACCGGAGTTTGAGGAACGGGCACCAACCAAAAGGCGAAACCCGATAACCCGCGAAATGGAACCATATGTGCCTCCGATGACCAGGGCCAGGTAAGCCATATTCGAGTGCCCTAACTCGTACACTCATGGTTTCATCTCTTTCAGTTGGATTTTGGCCTCGTGCTGCGTTACCTTATTCGTCCTATGCCTGGTCGGAGTGGCCTTAGCCTTGCTGGTCCTAGCACGCATAGCCCTCTACGGCGCCTTTCAACCCATCGTGACCGAAAACGTGGAGTGTTCCCGATGGTTTGTGCACGGTCTCATCTTCATAGTGGTGTTCATATTCGAGAAGGTGTACCACAGTTTGGCTCACAAGCTGACATCGTTGGAGTGCCCTAGGACGCAAGAGGCATGGCTGTCAAGTTTCTTGTGGAAAGTGTTCATTTTCGAATTGCTCAACGACTTTGTGCCAATCGCCTACGCTGCTTGGGCCAAGGGAAAAATTATACAGACACCACTTGACCTAAGCTGGCACTCGGAGCTGTGTGATACTGGCGGATGTAGGTTGCCATCGATACCGTGCAGACTGTTCAGCCTGCTGTACGCCTTCATTTTAGGCATGGGCGAAGTGACCGAGTTGACAGCGGTCCTGCTACTCATGAGAATGGTGATCGGCAACGCTGCCGAGATCGGATGGCCATTGGCCAAAAACTTGTACAAGCAGTTTGTTGAACACAGGCAAGAAATTTCAGTTCCGGACGCCTCTCATCCCGCAGGCAATAATCACTTGGTCAACGAGGTTGAACACGAGAACAAGAAGACGAGATGGAATTCCGACTACCTACTCAACGATCCAGAATTAGACGGGGTGGCTGAAGAGTACATGGAAATGATGATACAGTTTGCATTTTGCACACTGTTCGTGCCAGCCTTTCCACTCGCTCCCCTGGTTTGTCTTTTGAATAACATCGGTAAGTGGTTTCAGGTCCCAGTCAAACCTTGCCTGACAGCACACCTGTTTAGTGGAAATACGGGTGGACGCTGTGAATTTCATAACTGCCACTCGTCGACTCATCCCAATCCGAGTATCGGGCATCCAAATATGGAATCAGTTCCTGTCCATTATCTCAAAATTGGCCATCATCTGCAACGCGGGTTTGATTGCTTTCACCAGCACCATCGTGCCACGTCTTTACTACAAGTACGCCTTCAGTGATACAGGCTCCTACGAAAACTATACCATGTTCAGTGTGTCGAAAATTCACGGGTACGCTTGGAAGAAAGAAGAAGTCAAGAACGCCTTCGATCACCATAATATTAGCGAGTGTTATTACGAAGACTACCGACAATCAGAACCTCCGTACGAACGAGTGCAGCACTGGTGGGAGGTGACGTGTGTGCGATTGGCCGTCTTCTCCGTGTTCGCTTTGCTCGGTTTCACTTTCGAGTGGTTGTTCAACTTTGTCGTCGATGACACGCCATCGCACGTCACTCTGAACATACAGCGGAGACGCCACTTCGTCAGCAAGGCCATGGAGGCCTACGAGGAGAAGAGGGAAAAGAATAAGGCTGGCCTTAGTCAGGTCGTCGAAGCAGCGACTTTGGCCAAACCAGGATCACTCGATCAGTCGTAGGAATAAGTTGGCGGATTGGCTATGTCAGGCAAAATAAGCACTGATATACTGTACTCTACACAGTTTGTTTCCGAGTAACATGCGCGGAATGCGCTAGCTAAAATGTGAGTACTGTATGGTTCGTTTCACATCTATTTGACAGAATAGAAGCGAAGTGTATTATTCAGGATCACATATACGTCAACCCGGCACCTACACATCATATATGTAGTATTGGCAGTGTTTGTACATAAATCTGTCAGCCTAAAGGATCACCTTATGAAACAGCTTGGTTGTTAGAGACATGGTAAGATGCGTAACCTCCCTTTACTTTATCCGCATTTGCTAAAGTGAGTTCCCATTTCCGCTTCCCACTAGCGATATATTGCTTTCAGCTTTAGGCCAGACTTCATGCATAAATAGCGTTACACCATACGAAGACCATGGAAACATCCTGCCATAATAACTGACAAAAAAAGAAGAAGACCAACTCCCTATCCAAGTATCAAAATAGTTCCATCGTTCGCATCACGGTTTCTCTGGCATCCCCAGTGGCGGTGGCGGTGGCGGGGCGCCGGCCCCCGCACCACTCGGTCCATCCGGAGTTTCAGGCTGTTGAGGTTGAGGCGGTGGTTCAGGATGTTGAGGTTGAGGCGGTGGTTCAGGATGTTGAGGTTGAGGCGGTGGTTCAGGATGTTGAGGTTGAGGCGGTGGTTCAGGATGTTGAGGTTGAGGCGGTGGTTCAGGATGTTGAGGTTGAGGCGGTGGTTCAGGATGTTGAGGTTGAGGCGGTGGTTCAGGATGTTGAGGTTGAGGTTGAGGCGGTGGTTCAGGATGTTGAGGTTGAGGTTGAGGCGGTGGTTCAGGATGTTGAGGTTGAGGTTGAGGCGGTGGTTCAGGATGTTGAGGTTGAGGCGGTGGTGGCGGGGTACCGGTCCCCGTACTGCTCGGTCCATCCGGAATTTCAGGCTGTTGAGGTGGTGGTGCTCCGTCTCCGCTTCCGCCATCCCCAGCGTCAGGTGCCTTTGGGGAGGTCCTCGCACCCTCATCATCATTCCTTCCACCATCGGGGTTTCGAGTCGTTCGACGTGGGATCCCGTCCCCGCCAACACCCACTGCACCGTCGGGATTCTCATGCGGTGGAGGAGGCGACCAGACTGGAGTAGTAAAGCGACTTTGACTGGTGGTGTTGACGGTCGTAAACATTTCAGTGGGCCGGCCAGTGCTCGTGCGTGTGCGCATACGTGAAGGTCGAAACTCGACTGGTAAGGTAGGTTTGGCTGGAATATTTTCAAAGACGAGAGAGTCCATTACGAATTCTCCAATCGAGTCAGCTGGAATCTTGCACACGAATCGCATAGGAACCTTAACGAAGATAAGCATAGCGTGTATACAGAGGTGAACTAGTGGACGCCATACCTGACACTCGGCATCGCTCCAAAGGTCATTTTTAAACAGATGATAGCAGTCCTCGCCTGGCCAGAAACAGCTGAACTGATCTTGGTCTTGCGGGATGAAGTTGGTGTAGAACATTGCGCTTCCATCCACCCATTCGGTCGGCTGCATGCATCCTCGTCGGTGTCGACTTTCACGCCTCAACCCAATCCATATTCCTACTGGACGCCCGTAACGTTGGCTTCTGAACAAAGGCACTTTTTTCTACTCGCACACACGCGCACATACATATATGCGAAAAATTAGAACGAAAGCAGTTCTACCTAAACTTACAATTGAAATTTCAACCATTCGCCCTCGAATTCGTCTAAAATACTGACCAGATGACCACCGAGGACTCTACGTCCGTTGACGACCATGCCACTTTGGCATGTGTCTTCAGCATCGTCCCAATTTTTAGGGCAATCAAAAAATTGGTAATAACAGCCACCGTGAGGAAAAGCTTCGTCGACAGGCGATAGACCAACGGGAGCTATGTGCGATCGAGAAGTGACTATCAAAGCCCCGAAAAGAGCCAACGTAGTGGCAAAATACATGTTGAAGGGACGAACGAAGACAAGTGAACAGATAAGTGCTTGAAAACAACTGATAACCTCCCTGGTCCAGGCAGCAATGAAGGATAGCAGGTGGGGCAAGCCTTTGGGCCTTCGGAACCGGCTTGGCCTGGATTTCTAGTCCTTATGTTGTTGACAACGCGATTTCGCATTCTTGCTGGCAATTTTTGCGAGATGATTTCACAAAAACTGGTTGCTTGTGTCTGACGGAAGGCAGTCAATTTTGAACACTCTGGTTGCATGCTCTCTCCGACCCCTGAGTACCTGAGGGCGACTATATGAGTGCAGTCGTCCCTGTTGTCACTCGGAGAGTTATCTTAGGCCGCATTTGGTATGACTGAATACACGCGGGCGTGCTTAGCCTACGGAACGAGCTTACTGTTATTGCCTTGTAAGCACATGCGTCAGTCACACGTAGTTGCCTAGAGGCAAATAGGACGGCATTGATTCGTGAATAGACTCTTCATGATGGATGACAACACAGGGTACCAGTGTGTTAGGCATGCGGAGTCATTATTTCCGGTTGCTTAGGTTATGCTTTTTTCTTTCACGTTTACGTCAGTCTATGACTGACGAGTTCAGTGTGAGTAGGCGTACTGTCTTTTCATCAATGAATACCCTGGCTGTTCTTTATTCTTACTAAATTGTATGGGGAATCCTATTTCGAGTTTTTGTGACGCTATGGATCAAGTATTTTCTGATCTCTGAGATTGCAAGCACATCAATCCACCCACAGCTGCGAGCCGTACAGTTCTCACATGAAGCGCCTGTAAGTGCGTGTTTTTCATTTGTGTGTAACATCCCATGCTCAAAGTCGTCGTTTGTCTTTCAAATATTGGCCAAAATGAATAACGCATCATGAACACTGGACATTGGTTTTGGACGCAAATCGCTAAAACAAGCTGTACAACCTAACTAACATGTCACAAATAAGATTGAGACTAAGCAAATGTGCGCTTGGACGATGCCTAAGCGTAACCGTCCTCGAGGCGTTCATCTTCCAAGACTGAGCTGACACCAACACTCTCCCGTTCAAATTGTCTCCCGGTTTTGCGTCTTCTGGCAGATGCGGACCCGCCATCGCCTTCGTTAAATGTTAGTCTGGAATTTTCCAAGCCCGCTTCTGTTCCGACTTGACTGAATGGCCGCGCCAAATCTGATTTCTCTGATTTGACTCGAGCTCGTCGATGCTTGAATGCGTCTGCGCCCGCCATAGCTTCCATGGCTTTGGTGACTACGTAGCGACGGCGCAGGATTTTCAGATTGACGTGAGCCGGGACGTCAGAGACGACAAAATTGAAAAGCCACTGAAATGTGAAGGATAGAACGAGGAATATAGCGAAGGCAGCCAATCGTATGCAGTACAATTCCCACCACATCTCGGTGCGCTTAAACGGGAACTCGGGCTCTCTGAAATCCTCGTAGTAACAAACAGTGACATTATTCTCAAAGAAGGCCCTTTCTCGTTCTTCGTCCCCCTCGAAATGCGAGTGATGCAATTGTGATAGGCTAGCTTCGACGAACCCTTCGTACGAATGGTCGGCCTGTTTGGTGAACTTGTAGTAAAGTCGAGGCAAGACGTTGCTGGTAAATGATATCAGACCCGCATTACACACCACGGCCAGTTTACAAATAACATTGAGAAAATCGTTCCAAATTTGTGAGCCTGGCGCGCGGACTGGTAATGGTCGACGATGAGATGTTATGAACTTCACCGAATCGATCCTGATTTCAATCACGTTATTCATTAGGCACACCAGAGGTGCTAGAGGCATGGCCGGAATAAAAAGTGTGACGAATGCGAATTGTACGATCATTTCCAGGTATTCGGGCGACACGGCGTCTTCTTCCAACTCGGCCAAGTGGAAATCATGGTGCCATTGCTCGTCGTGCCGTTCCAAAACACGCTTAGGTTTCTTCTTCGAATTAGGACCTTTGGGCAGTTTCTTCTTGAAAAGACGACCAAAAAATCGAGTTATGATCGCCTTGAGTTTGAATTGTTCGTTGAAGCGATTCCATGCGTTTTGCGCGATCGGAAGTCCCACTTCCATCACGTTGCCGATAACCAGGCGGCACAAAAGAAGAACCGAGATAAGTTCAGTTACCTAAAAAGAAAGAAGCAATGGCGCCAGGCAGTCATCAATGTCTTATGTCAAGTGGGGGTCCACAATAAGCGCTTCCCCACTTGTCCGCTCACTCGTACCTCGGACATGCAGCCACCAGAGTCGCATAGTTCCGAATGCCAATTCAGATCTAACGGGGTATTGGTCAGGCGTCCTTTGACCCAGGCTGCGTACCCAATCGGCACGAAGTCGTTGAGTAAGGCAAAGATGAACACTTTCCACAGAAAACTGGACAACCACTCTTGCTGCGTGCGTGGACATTCGAGAGAAGTGAGCTTATGGGCAAGAATACTGTAAGTTTTCTCGAAGATCAGAACCACGATGAAGATCAAGCCGTGAACTGCCCAGCGCGCTAGCTCGACGTTGTCGTGAAAGCCCATGTAATGAAAAGTTTTGTACAAGCTGACCCGAGCTATAACCAAAGCCGCCAGTGCTGCACCCACTGCGCATAGCATTAGAAGCGTAACGCATGTGGATGCTGTCAGCCAACTGAAAACAAAGGGGTAGTTACTGTACTGCCATATCCTTGCAGCGAACTAGTTCGGCTTACAGCAGCTTCTTTGATTTGGGCACGTATGGTTCCATCTCACGCGTGACTGGATTACGACGCTTAGCGGGTGCTCTTTCCTCGAACTCAGGCCTTACCACGCAGTCTTCTATTTTCACATCATACGTGTCCCACTCGAAGGCCAACTCTGCTTGACGACGTTTCCACAACTTTAACATAATTGTGGCCCAGACAACAGTCAGAATGGCCATGGCAACTGTTGCCTCATTGTCCAGACGGTAATCCCATTGTGCGTTCATGCACGCTTCGTACAGCTTAGTAAATCTGCAGTAAGGTGGCTGGCAGAGAGGGCACATTGTGTACGTGCCCGGCGTACTGTTCTGGTTGCATATGTCTGACAAGATCACGTCGTCGCCCGTGTACAGCATCCCGTAGAGGAACGTGATCACGCCGATAATCGAGGGGAATATCAACATTTTCACGTAGAAACCAAGGAAAGCATAATAGAAACCAACCTTTTCACCGTAGTATCTAAATACAAAAATTGATGATAAATGCTGATATTGTGGTTGTGCGGGGAGGCGCAAAGTACATTCTTTGAAATAAACCTAGCGAGATATCCAGTGGACTCATCAGCTATGTATTATACATTAGACAGGGTTCGAGATCCTCGCACCCCAGGCCCGCGGTCTAGATACCATGCATGTTTAAGCTGCTTACTTTCGAATCAGTGACAGAGGTTGCTTATCGAACACACGTCTCCAATCAGCCCAGGTGTGCTTTAATATCTGTCTCTCACACCACTCGGAATGGTTCTTGCTGGACGAGGTGTCGTAGGGGCCATCGTGAAGAGGAAATGCCGACTCGTAAATGCCCCTTTCCAGCAGAGATTCGATCCCCCTCTTTTTCTCGTCGTCTGGATCATTATGCGCATTTTGCAAGACCTCCCAAACCATCTCGTGGCGACGACTTGGCCAAAAGAACGATTTCTTGTCATCGACAGCGAACAGTTCCATGTGCTTGCGCGAGAAGGGCCAAGTGATGCACGTGTGGTTGGCGGAAGCCGTGGAACAGCATGCGTTCATATTGGCAGCATTCGCGCTTACGCCAACGGTTTCGAATCTGCTGGCAGCGGCATCTTTGACCGCTCGCAAGGCTCGTAGGAACCTGGATGGCCCATCGCTGAGTGGCGCATCGGCATAAGGATCGTTCAAACGGGTGGGCTGTTTAAGTTTTAATATTTCAGCTTGTCGACATAGGACGGACCACGGCGCGTGAACTTTGACAAAAGTGGTAGTTTCTGCATGCGGTCCTTCGTGCACGTGCACATCCTCCTCCAATTCGAGACCGTCTTTTCGGAGATTTTCTTCAAAATACAAACGTTGTTTCTCTTTCTCGACCAGTCGACCCGCTCGAGATAAAT
This sequence comes from Mesodorylaimus sp. YZB2_4, assembly GCA_030248295.1. NCBI lineage: Eukaryota > Metazoa > Nematoda > Enoplea > Dorylaimida > Dorylaimidae > Mesodorylaimus > Mesodorylaimus sp. YZB2_4. The sequence continues at coordinate 1,122,860 of JASANH010000938.1, forward strand.
CATTTTTTTTCGAGTGACCTGTTACATAAACCAGCACGAAGTCGATGCGGCGCTTGCCATCGTTGAAGAAAATTGTATTCTGACCACACGATTGACTTTTCTTCACCTCCTCTTTGACACCGTTTAGTTGTGCAGGCTCATCTTTTTCGGCTCTCTCATTCTCTGAATTTAATTTTGCGCCTTTAGGAGTGCCATTCTTGTTGACGGGATTGGGACTGTCGAGGGGGATTTCAACGGGTCTGGGTTCTTCAATGGGTGGAATTTGTTGTTTCTGCGACTCAGTCGATGGCTGTACGAGGATCTCCATCGGCTGATCGTGCTCGTTCGTTGACGATTGGCTAACGCCAACGGACTCGGTCGCTCGGAGATCAAGTGCGCTAAAAAGAACCGGATCCCCCGTTAGTTCCCAATCAACTAACTGGTCAATCGAACATAAATTATTGGGTTTGGGGAGGTCCGATTCGGGCCAATGATATGTCCTAGTATACTACAACAATACCCAGGGTCAGCAATGGTGGACAGTAATCATTGGTAAAACATGAACACGAGCCCCGAGCCAAGGACGCCTTCGCAATCACGCGCCCCCACCATTCACGAGCGCCGGACATTTCGTGAACTTTCTTGGACACGGAAGAGGAAAGGGAGCCACTTCTTGACAAGTTGGTGACAAGAAAATGCTCAGAGTATCACTCAAGCGGCGCTAGTGTGGTGTCAGTCATGGATGGAGAGTGCGATAAGGAGATGGGAGCTGGTCGCGCTTGTCTCGGTCTGCCTGGCAATTAACAAAAGAAAATCGATGAACATCCATGGCACCAAGATCGAAAAACAACAGCAGCTAGGCACGTTTCGTAGAAACGTACGCTTATCAAAAACGGCCACTTATCCAGGTTCTCGTTCCCGCTTTTAATCAATTTCGTGCTCACGGCACGAAATTGAAATGTACAACAGGTGCATGAGGTCGACTGACAATTATCCCTCCGCACGACCTACACAGTGCAAATAGTTACGTCAATAGCACATTTTATGAGCCACAGAGAAAAGTTATCCACCTAATAGAGCTGCTAGGGCAAAATGAGAAGAACTCGACTGTGAGTTCGCACCTGACAATCGACCCCTGGAAATTTTTATGGTCGACTAGACGCAAACGTAGAGCATGTGAATGTGTCAGAGAAATACCCTATCAGAGCTTAAAATCTAAGGCAGACTAGATGAGGACAGCTGGATTGCATCCAGTTCGCTGGGGCCTAATCACGAGCACATGTCGTGGAAACTCGACAGATCGGGTGATATTATGCCACATAATGGAGAGGGGTCAAGGGGCCCAGGCTCATATTTGTCCCGCTTTATGCACTTGATAGCTGCATTCTTATTCTTCACTATTCTATCGCCCGCAAATTCCAGTACGAAGTGAGAAGAGGACTCCCTCGCGGCGGAAATACGTATAGCCGTGAAAAGGTGGTAAGAAAACTCTGAATCCATATTGCGCCACCACACTCAGTTTGCCGACGGAAAATCGTTTCACGAGGGCGTTCTTGTCCTCCGTAGGTAATAAAAGCTAGAGCAAGGACCCGCAGTCCAAAGTGCGTTAGCACCCATGACATTAAAGGCATGGCGGAATCTCAAGTTCACTCCCGCGACTTACCTGGCAGCTTCGCTTCTGTACAGGGAAAGTTCGGTTGGCTTATGATCGAGGGTCTCTTCCAGACCACTTGGTTTCCTCAAAGTACTTGTAATGTCCAAATTCCTGATCTGATTGAAGTCCTTAATTGCATCCACAGTGGCCACAGATGACCTCTTGCTGGACGACGAAGATGGATGCATTGTGAATAAATTCAATTTCGGACGATCCAAAACCGTATTCAGACCATTGGAGCTTGTGATCGGAGCAGTGGGTGTAGTCTTTCGTGGCTTGCCGTCGTCAGAGTCAACACTGGGCAGCATGTGTGAACTTCGACGCCCGTTTTGCGGGGATTGGCGTGATGCGTACATCTCTACTGTTGTTACAGCAAGATCGGATTTTGGCTGACTTTCGGCTGCTATGGTTGACCGAAATCGCTTGGTGATGTTCAGAGGAGGCAAGCGACGGTCGACGGTCGAAGATGGCTCCGCTTCGCTGACGTCCATGGTGGGTTGTTGGGGGCGAAGATGTTCTTGGAATAAAAGCTAGGCCATTGTCTTCTTTTTCCTATATCGTTGTCTTGGTCCAAACGAGAGGGCTTAACTCGATGGGCTGTCCATTCGGCTCGACTTCTACTCGTTGTTTGGGCTCTTACGAACGCACCATGGAAACTGAAAACGGTTCGTTTGACGCAACTGAGAAACGAGGCTGGCTTCTTTCACCAGACTCCAAGAGACCAAAACGAATAAGCGGCCAGTGAAGCCAAACTCCTTTCTGCCATACCAATCCCATCTTCTTGTAGGGCACTGCCTCTGTCTATATATGAGCGTGAGTCGTGCATTGCATCACCAGCACCATCTATGTGGTTTTTGTTCCTTGTTTCGTAGAGACAAATTGCCAACTACAGTCAAGGCTATCGATTAACCTAGCCGGAACGGGAAACCTAATTCACCCTCCGCCTCGTTTTATCTACCTGTCTACTGTAGCCTAGTCAGAGAAGTGGCCGACTCGACTGCAAGAATCGATACCAAAACAAACGCCTTTTCTATCCAAAAAAGTTTTTAACTTTCTAACTAGTACCTGTTAACAAAAAAGAGGGTACACTTTTTGATCCCAGCCCACGTCAAGTATGTAACAGCAGCACTGGTCTATTGTCAGGTGCAGTCATTGATCACTGACCACCCGCTCAACCGAGTCGATTTTGACAGCAAGCAAGGGGAGGACACGCATGAATGATAAATCGTCGGCCTCAGCTCGTGGTCCTTGGCCCGACTGATCTTACCCCTGGGTGATTAGCAAGGGGACATCGTAGCGGAATGAGAAGCCCGAGAAAGACCTCCTGCGCACGCAAAGGTCCTGTTGAGAACATTTGTTCTCGAAGACACTTTTCATGTGTTCTCCTCTCATAGCTTTCTTGAATAAAATATCGGGGAGACCTTTCCAGTTAAAAGAAAACAATATTCCATGTTTTACTCGAATTTGAGCTGCAGTTTTTGCCAGGATACTGTATCGTTTTTTCAGCCCCCCCCCCCCTTCCCCGATTTGCCAGTACGTGTCTCAAAAGCAGTTGAGCAAAGATTTTTCGACAAGAAAATGATATATATTCATTTTTTGTTGTGAAAAAATGTGTGCCTACTTGAGAATGTATCAAGTTGCAGTAAAAATCATAAATCTTGTATCAATTTTTTTGACAAACTCAATGAATGTTGTACGGCCTCGACGCCGCTGCATGTTTTTCTATGGTCAAGGTACGCATTTTTGAAAAAAGACATTTATTGCCTAATACGGCAACGAAAAAATAACATTGAACTATGATCACGTTCATGAGCCGACGCCACGCCGTCGTCGATCATTGTTAGGTAGGAAAATCCTATGTGCAGGAGCTACCGAGCGTAGAGTGGTTGGCGTTGGGACGCCATGGAATAAGAATGAAAAAACTAGTTCCTATACAATTCGAATTGGACAAGCCCATAATAGGAAACTCGCGCAAACACAACTTTCTAAGCGACAATTGGGCGGATACTGTAGATTGGGTGAAGGACTCGGGAACAGAGAGGTAGAAGAGGGCAGGAAATAAATGACTTGTCTTGACTTATGTGACAGAAAAGTGACTTTTTTATAGTTACGTAACTGGAGCATGGGTACGTCCGTTTGATCATAATGAAGATCGACGATGTAATGATGTCGAGCTGCTGCATGGATTCGGTTTAAGGACGTGGAAAAGACCCCTAGATGGTGGACGTTGTGTGCTACAAATTGAAGATTTGGGTTGGGATGGTGTGAGTAGTGGACAGGAAGGAGCGCCCGAGAAATCAGGCCAGCTAGTGCATACATGGTCAGCAGCTATAACGTATTTTTGGATTGTTCTTGCCGAGTCCTCACGAAACTGGCAACTCTTGTTTCGACTTACCCTTGACAATGCCCAGACCCCCTGGCGAGATCTAGAGATATTGCGGTGGAACCAAGCCCACGCATCCTGTCGAGGCAACTTGTCAAAAGAAGGTTAATAGTTGTGCATCAAGGTCGAATCGAACGTAATCTATGTCCTTCCTTTGAAGTGTAACTCGGACTGGAGAGGTCTTAGTATAATGGTGCTCTGGACAATGGTCGAATAGTCACAGAAAATGGAGGTATAGTCGAACTGACCATTGTCCGATGGGTGCGCTTAGAATACGAAAAGGGCGAAATGGGGACTTTGGGCCGATAGTAAAGAGGAGCGGGCCGTGGTTTTTGCGTGCCAGGCTAAAAGCACTTTTTCAAATTGTGTTGGACAGGCCGGTTGTAATCACAAAAATGGACACAAAGCGCAGATTTCAAGAAGATCTAGCAGGCTAGTGAAAGTCAAAAAGGACCGCAGATGGCTTCGTCAGTCCCTTTGGCTGCTGTCTGGCCAGCCACTGCATACTGTACTTATTGTACAGCACTTCCTTAAGGGGTATGATTGAGTTTGATCTCTGACACATGGTTATTGCCGCTGCTGTATGCCAAGTGCAAACTTCTCCTTCCACCGTAAATACGCGACAGCTACCCATGCCACTACCATTGTAATCGGATTCGTTTTCTCTCCTCCTAAACTCATTGCTGGCAGCTGTCCTCCTAATACCCACATGCACCTTTTCCAAATGGCTTTTATGACCCTCCAAACCAAACCTAAACATCTTGGCCTCGTGTACGTATAATATAAAACTGGTTTTGTTCCGGACAGCGATGAAGGCAAAACACGACGCCATCCAGTCTAGCAGCAAAGTCGCCATGGAAAATTACAGGTATCAGCTTACTGTAGGTGAATGTGATTGGTACAACCGTCCGGTTTTCAGCTATGTAGTAGCAGACTGGGTGCAAACAGTATCAATGCCAGGCACGAGTCACACAGCAGTCCAGGATACAATTCAGTACTTACTTGTACAACAGGCTTATACGTGGGGGCCACAAAACAAAGACCAACGTGGACAAGTTCGTCCTTCATATCGCATCAGGAAACCGAATGTGCACAGCTAACGTATGTTCACCATGTAAAGCTTTCGCATACCCACCGAGAACTAGGATACTTACTAAAGCATACGATTATCGTGTTTACAGGAGAACCTTGACACAGGTCAGTAACTAAGCTCTATCTCTAATGATCATGAATAATGCCTTTCAAATCGATCCTTTGGGCTTAGATGACAAACACGACCACCTGCTGGCGATTTATCTTTTCGAGCTCCTCCAAACAACGAATTTCATGAAAGCAAAATCACGAACGCGCAGGGATTTCGTCGGATTTGATCCCGACGCCATCTAATGGAAGGTCAAATGCTGTGCACGGCCCGTGGGATATTACAATAGCCATCGTAAAATCGACGCGTTGAAATGGGCGAAGGGTCAAATAAAACTGGCACCTTCATTCTCCGCCATACTCCATACGAAAACGATAAAAAAACAAGGCTGTGTGGGACAAAAAGGCTGGGAATTGTAGACGACCAAAGAGTAGACTTCATTGACAGACGGCTCGGGTCCGTCATGGAGCTGTGAGAGTCCATAATTGAGGGAATAGTTTTAAAAAGAAAAGTATGCTAATAGGATGCTGTGATGGCCAGTTGCTATTTGGTCTTGTGGTCAACAGTCGGATCTGGAGGGGGCTCGGTCTCTGTTGTAGATTCCAAATCGGGGTTCGCAGCGGACGGCTGCAAGCTCGATGCATTCTTCGGACTTTGGCTGTAAAAATGAGGCGGATTCAGCCACGGTTCCCAAATCCAGTTCGGGTCGTTCGCGAAACGAGAATGACCGATCGAATGACGTAGATCAGGAATTGTTGGCCCTGGCATAGCTGGCAACTGATTCTGACAAGTATCGGAGAAACTAAGCCTCCGTTTGGCTGACGACTGGTCGAGACTGGGGACAGACATGACGGAGTATAGCAGACGTCCAACCTGAGACCGTCTGCAAACCGTGCGAGAGTGAAAGTCACGGCCCCACGCGCTCCCTCGAGCGAGATGACCTTGTATGAGCGTACGTGATTCGTTTGGCCTTCAGTTGCGGGTGGCTCGAGTCTGGCCGGATGCTGACATCGAGTAGACACGGTCTTCATAAATGAAACTTTGCAGACAGCCTTAGTTTCGTTAGAAACTTCGGTCCGATCGTTGTCTTACTGTAGAACGACCACACCAGTGGCTGCATTGTTGCGGGCTTTTAGAGACCTTGTGGAGGCGGACCAGTTTCCCTCGCCTCGCCGTGCTGAACCATAATGGTGATGTAGTACACGTACAGTAACAGTCGAGGGATGTTTGGCTCACATTTTACAACTGGCCTTGTACATACATGCTGTCGTGTGCAAAAACGGTGAGCGACAGAACTGAAAGGCGTCCGTTTCGTGTATATGAAACCTTGTGGGTCGCCATTGCCAAGCTTCCTTGGCGAAGCTGACAGATGACCACACATTATCCGACCAAGTGTAGGACAGCATGCGCAAGGTTCGCTCAACCAACAGAAAACTCATGACCAGCTTCATGTGACACCATCTGATATTTCGATGACATAAAAATGCCCTAAAGCCACCACTGTTCCTGGCAATTTTCCATTCCTCTCACGTTCCAATCAACTGTGCAACTCGGAACATAAATTCTTTGATCAGAGACGAATAAAAACAAAAACAAGCCTCCTTTGATTCAACAAGGGCTTTCTTCATCCATAACCTATCCTGCTTTTATTTGATACCAAAATGGGATCCCTGGTTCATTGGGGAAGTGTATTTTCAGCCGTTCACTCCAGCACCACCACATGCGTCTGCCTCGTTTGCCAAACTAGGGCAGAAGGGTGCTGGAAGCGCACTAATGAAAATAGGCACTATGTGATCTTATCACCCGAAAACAGGAATTGGTCTAGTGAGATTATTACGTAACTGTTTTTCTGACGACCCATTCACCTTATTTTTCAAGAATTTCGGCTGGGTATGAAATAGCAGATGAAAATGAAATAGTCCATGCCGCCACCCGCTAAGTCAGGAGACTAGCGGAAGGGGAAATGGAAGCGAGTAAGATCGCGGCCTCGTGTGCTGTTGGCTTCAGCACAATATCCACGTTGACCTGCATTATCTTAGAGCCAACCATGCACAAGCAAATCAATGAATTGCATGATGATATCACGACAGAGATGGAAAAGTTCAAGGTAAGTCGATAGTCGTCATAGATGCAGACTCGGCTGACGGTACGAGATTCATCACAGACAGACGCTGATGGGATGTGGAGGGACTTGATGGATATTAGAATCAAACCAAGGCAGCCGATACACGGAGCTTCAAGATCTTTTATGTAGCTTTGCTGATATGGCTCTGCGCGTAAAGACTCTGAGTCCGTCCCGCCAGAAATGCGGTTAGTAAAACATCTGGACAGTCAGACCAGCTTCATTGGGAAAAGCTGCTAATGTGTTTCAGAATGCAATCCTTGGAGCATCTGCGCAGCTGGGTCTGCCGGTCCACCCGGTGCACCTGGCATGGATGGTGATAATAATATAAGCATTTCACTGCTGCAGTTCGCAGCGGCCCATTTTAGGAACAGCTGGTGATCCTGGAAAGGAAGGCACTCCTGGCAAAGACTACGTTCTTGCACCTGGATGTCCTGGCCCGAAATCTGGTGGGCCAGGTCCACCAGGAAATCCTGGCGCACCAGGTAAGTATACTTAACTCTATTGCTTACGGTATCTACTGTATACTTGCCGTGATTCTCTCATTTCAGGCCCCGCTGGACCCATGGAGCCACCCGGACCACCTGTAAGTCTGTCACTGAGACTGACACCGTCATCATTGAGATTCTCTTCCTAAAATTATAACGATCATAGGGGACCCCCTCCCTGCACAAGTTAGTTCTTACTTGCTCCGTTCATGGCAATGGGAAGTATAAAGATCAACCCATTCATTTCTTTGTAGTCTTTGTAGAGTACTGTCCGTTCAGTTTCAACTAAAGCAAGGAAGACTTCGATATAGCAAAGATCTCTTGCTGCTCAACTTTTCTCTCTTGTTTTTGGATCTATTATTCAGCAAACTTCTTTAACACTATTAAATTTTTCGAATTTCGCGCGTGTTATAAGTATTACATGGTTGCACCACATGTGCGCTGACGTCAACGACCGTCGGAAAATTTTAGAAAAATTGAATCGAATCGAATCTAAGGTGTTCGCTTTCATCAAAGTTCGCCTTGCTGTGATTTTTCCTTGTACTCCTTCCTTTTGTCCTGATTGCTTTATTCAACAACTTCTCTATCCTTATTAGAATGTCTGATAATACTGATCTACCGCGGTATACAAGGGCGCAGGTCGCAGAACACAATACGTCCAAGTCGCTATGGCTAATTTTGGAGGATAAAGTTTACGATATCACCAAGTTTATGGATGAGGTACTGCAATAAAACACTTGAGTGTGTAAGGAACGACGGAAGGTCGAACTGCTTTTGTCTTTTAGCATCCCGGTGGCGAAGAAGTTCTCCTGGAACAAGGCGGCGGCGACGGCACTGAATCGTTCGAGGATGTGGGCCATTCTTCGGATGCCAGGGAAATGCGGAAACAGTATTTGATTGGCGAATTAGTCGACGAAGACAAGAAGACAAAGTCTCAGAAAGTACTCCATATTTGCCATCAACTTTTCTTTGGTAGAGGGACTGAGACTGGGGTGATTTCAACGGACTGCAGTTTGGTCTTGCCTTCGATGATTTTTCGATAAGAGAGCATTCAATCGACGAGGGAGGCGACTACACAGGCTTAGTAAAATTGAGACGGCGAATTTAGGTCGTCTTATTGGGGACTTTATCATCAGTAGTGAACTTTTCTTACGGCCGTAAATGAGTAGGCTCAACCAGAATGCGATGTTGCCGACTTCGCCGGTTGTCTTTATCATGTTGGTTATGTACCTTTTAGGCGACCCCGACCGTCAAAGTGGATCAGTCCGTATTACTTAGCCCGTAAGTACAGTGCAAAATCCCAGTTTTTAGGTGTGGGACTTCAGCACTCCCAACGAAAGCAGGTTTATAGCTCGAGCTGGGTTTCATCGGTAGTAAATATGACAATGAGTAACCAGCAGCTATGTACAGAAATATTGGCCTGTAATGTAGTTGTGAGACTGAGGGCAATTCGTATTCTAGTGGTCGATGATTATTGACTACGCTGCTTTTACAGGACTTGGACCAACTGGCTGATTCCAACTGCACTAGCAATCGGTGTCTTCCTAGTGTATCGTTTGGTATTCGGTAGCTCAGCCTCGGAATGATGGTGGATATGACAGAAGAATAATTTCGGGACCGCGAGTCGCAAATGACGTTGGTGCCTCCGCCTGTTTCAGTTGTTCACTTCACCCCTCTAGTTTTGTGTGATTGTAAAATTTGATAGCCTAATTTTTATAGTTCATAGGGAGTTTCTTATGCGATGATTAGAGCGTTGAGACTGATTCACTTACCTAAAAGTAGCTTTTTCAAATCGTATAACTTTTTTCAACTACACAAGGGTATTTTCAAATGTGATGGGCAATACATGGTGGACAAAGGTTTGTTGCTAGACTGTGAGACTGGCAGGTCGAGTGTTTCGATATCAGCAGTGTCTTCTCTCGATAAGCATTGTGCCTAAGAACATTACTTTACACTCGGACTGTGCAGTGTGGACGTTAGGTAGTGACTCGTGTCAGTTAAGTGATGTCGCGGCTGCCGAGCGGTGGCTGTTGAGATTGACCGAGTGGTCGTTCATAGGTGAAAATATGTCCTCCGGTAAAAAAGGTGGTAAAAAGAGTGGCAGTGACAAGAACTTACGTGAGAAACTCGGCGTATTTTGGCGGCAGTACATAATAAGTATGGATCTTGACTAAGAGTTTTAGCGGTCGATAACGGGCGCATGATTTTAGGGAAGAAAAACAAAAATGCGAGTACGTACTCGAAGCGAGCTGGGTCGACTGCGGACAAACCATTGACACCGGAAGAGAAGAATAGGTTGGCGGCTGAAATGGCGGCCAGTGCTTTCGGTTTGGACAAGGTAAGGTCTTCATTTTCAACTCGCACTCTGTCTTCAGTCTTTATTTCTAAACTAGAAAACGAAAGCTCAAGTGACCAAGGCACTCGCGGCCGAAATGCAAAGACTTCATCAAGAACGCGAGCGGCGTCGGCGAGAGCTTATTGAAGCCACCGAAGTAAATTTGCCGTGGGGAAAGGTAAACACGTTTTCGCTATTGTTCGGTTTGGTAACGACGTCCCAGAATGTAATTCGCTCACGATCAGCTGCGTTGGAAGGAGCACTGCACTGGATATTGAGTGGATGGCCTTGGTGGGTAGCGACTAGTTTCTGTTTCTTGCAGAAGCCGTACGCCAAGCTGACGGTGAAACACGTCCCGAAGCCATCGCTTGGTGCAACCGTGTTTCCGATCAAATTGGAGCCGAAATTCGCACCGAAGAAGGCGGGCGGCAAAGGAGCTTCGATGGAGGCCGATCTGTGGGGCGATGACGAGGCATGGAAGCCGGTTGCTGTTGCTCAACCTGGGCCTACTCTGGAAGAGCAAAGAAAACTGTGGCTCGAAAAGTCTGCCAAGAGTGGTTCGGCGGCTGGCGAAGGCACGGTTCTCCAAGCAACGCCCATGAAAACCTCCGCCATGCTAGCTGGCCCACCAACGACTGCGTCTCAGGCGAGTTCGATGCAAGCGGGGCCGCCATCTGCCGTGACTCAGTCGTACGGATCACAACCCACCGCCTTACAAATCGATGACGACGCGGTCAAAGAAATCCACTCGCACACATTCGGCCAAATGCTGCAGAATATTTTGGTAAGACTTTCTTCAAAATCTTTCTGATCTTTGATTATTATAAAATTCTCCTTTCAGTTGGAGGCAGCACAAACTCAAATGCAAAAGCAACAGAAAGCGAAAAAGGGCCATCATGTCGCAAAACCGAAAACAAGCCCGTCATCACCAAAAATGAAGAAGCCTCAAGACATGACACCCGATGAACTGATCGAGCTGCGCAGGAAAGACCCGGGTCTCTGGGATCAACATACGCGTCAAAATACGGTTCTCTCGTTCGGCTTGATCGCGCCTACTGAAGAGGATATCGCTCGTGGAAAGAAGACGGCATCAGGGAAGAAAAAGACCAAAGTCACGTTCGACGACGAGGTGGACGTGGCTGTGGCTCCGGTCGGTCGCGACTTCCAATTCAACGAACGAGTACAGAAATCAAAGGCGTCGTTGAGAAAATGATTCGAAAAGCTTGTGGTAGTGTCTGCAGTTGTGAAGTACCCCTGATAATCTCTGAACATTTTTTCGTGTAAAGCCAGCATGACGCTAAGCTGAAGTGCAAAACCCGCAGATAAAGTGGTCAGAGTCACAGTTTCAATGTATTTTCATCAGGTTTCACTATCTTTAAGTGCCTTTTTGGGAAATCGCGAACAGTCGATTTCGTACTCGCTGGGCCCGTAATCTTCCTAGCTTTGTGCTTTAGATTTTCGATAGGCGCGTTGTCGAGAGTGATGACATCAGTACGGTGCGAACTATCTGTGACCTTGAAGGTGAGACTGTTGCTGCGGGTAAGCTGGCTGTCGGAAGTTGCCTTATGGCTTGCATCCGCGTATTGAAAATCGACCACTGGGCGAGTCGTGTCGGCATCAAAGAATCGTCGACGACGTGTCCGCTTGGCCTTGTAGGACTCGTTGAAGCGCTCGACCAAGATGGAAACGGGGAAAGCTAGAACTAGAATTCCGCTAACGCAGGCGAATCCAGCGCATATTTTGCCGATGATTGTCCTTGGTGTCACGTCGCCGTACCTGAAAAGAGGGCAGATGTGATATGAGAAGCTAGGAGATGGTGGGAGGGTGTACCCGGTCGTGGTCAGTGTCACCACTGCCCAATAGAACGAAGCCGGTATGCTCGTGTAGGGCGTATCGTCCATGTCCTTTTCCACGTAGTACATGAGCGATGAGAAGATAGTTATGCTAAGCATTAAGAACAGGACCAGCACTCCCAGTTCTTGCCGACTTTTAGCCACCGTGTTCCCGAACAGTTTCAGGCTCTCGAAATAGCGAGCCAAGCGGAGAACGCGGAAAATACGGAGCATTCGGAGGATCCGGAGGACGACCATCAGAGTCGACACGCTGCTGAGTGTGGTCGTAGCACCCACCAGACGCAGCAATAACTCCATGTAGTAGGGGGCAGTGGCCAGGATATCAATGATGTTCATGAACGACTTCATGAACAGGCGTTTGTCAGGGAAGCTGACAAAGCGGAAGACCAGTTCGATGGTGAACCATACGATGCATGTGGCTTCGATGATGTCAAATGCCAGTGCACTCGGGCAGTTTTCATTGAACTTTTCGCCGGATGACGGCTGACGAGGGCCTTCTGGTGTCGAAGGATTTGACGAGTCGTTGGATGTGGAATTGATAGGATCGAGAAGGGGTGGCTCATCGATGCATTGAAGTTCGGGAATCGTGCTAAGTATTAAGTTGATGATGGAAGAGAGGATGAAAAAGACACACAGGCCGTTGAAAATCTGAAAGCGTAAGTGTTACAGACAGGAATGTATGCAAAAGGTTCTGGTACTATGAGACACTGACGAGCAATGGGATGACGTATGGTCAGGGGTCTGCCTTTCACGCCGGGTGCGCAGGTAGGGGCAAGTGTTCGACTCGCGGTCTGGCATATCATGTCGTGTATAATGCGTCCTTTCACCCTCGAGTGCGCATAAGCGTTTCGTGATGTGGTAAAACATGAACATGAATATGAGCTGCTGCCTCTTATGGTACCTAACTTAAGTCGAGGCCGAGGGGCTAAATTAGTCTACCTTTTCTTTAAATTTTTGAGGGCTGAAGCCCGTTTTGCATATAGCCGGCCAGCAGTCAAACCTTATAAGCAGGGCTGTGCGGGGGACCGGCACGCACAGCAGCATCCCTCTCCGTGTCTCCACTAGGAGCACCTCCACGCGAGGGCATCCTGGACAGGACACCGACTTCCTCGGACGATGGCGGGTGGGCTGTGAACCCTGTCGGTGTTCGACAGCCGAGACTGTTTCGTCATTTGGCTTCCGTCTCTCCACTCAGAGCACCTCGACGGTACCAGGTGAGTCACCCACGGCCTGGCGTGCAAGGTCAGCCGGGGTTTATGGTTCGCAAACCGACCTCCTTCACCGGGGATCGAACCAGGGACGAGTTCAGCCACTCCCCTCAAGAAATAGGGAGAGACTAATACCGAACCGTTGCACCACCGCGGCCGCTAAATGAGTCTACCCCGCTAAGTTCGAATTTACAGCACAGTATACTAGCAGTATTCAACTCCCCTTATCGTGATCGAAACAACATCTTCGTTTTCTGTGGTCTCTGCCCCAAAAGGGCGTTTACCAGAGTCTGATGAGTGGAGAAAAAACGTATAGTCAGAAGTTTGCACCTTCTGAGGCAACCACGGTGATGTAAAAGTTCAGCGTCTACCTGCATTTCTTTGGGCACGGGACTGAGCTCATTTTGGGTTCAATTCCCGGAGACAGAGACCGGTTCGTAAAGCAATCTTGCTGATCTCGCGCAACATGCTGTAGAATAGCTCACCCGCTCGGTCCCCTCGAGGTGCTCTGAGTGGAGAGACGAAAACCTACACTACTGTAAGGGGTAGCCAGTTCCGACAGGGTTGTAGCTAGCGCACCCAGGCGGCGGGAGATAGGAACATTTAAAAAAAATTAAAAATAAGATTTAAAAACAGGGTTCCGAGCCCGCCGCCATTGCCTGTGGAAGTCGACGTCCCGTCCAGGGGCCTCGTGTCAGCTATCTTGCAGCTGGTTCCCTCGCCGCCTTGATTATAAGGTTTTATATCTGCCTAAGTGGCTCAAGTGGGGGGGGGGGGGTGCAAAAACCAGCCTTACAAGTCAACCGTGCTTCCAGTGCACTGAAAGCGCGTTTTACTCAAAGCACTAGATGCTTTTAGTGCTGAAAGCATCTAGTGCTCATGAGCACTAGATTTCAGTGAGTGACTTCCGATCTGTAAAAAACTACCCGGATTCTTACAAAGACTCTCCTGAGTGGAACTACGCCCTGCTTTGAATTGAAATCTGCTCATTTATAAACAAAAGACTTCCTTAACTAAAAACCAGTTATCACCGTTGACGAAACATCGTGTCCTGTTCTCCGCTGCAGCCACCTTCCTCACGTATCCAAGTAGGTCCTTATTGTCAGTCTGTTTTCATGGTCTGCATAATACTGTACAAAATCAAGCCGTAAATAGCTTTTTTTGTCTCTTGCTGTGCTCTCTGCTCTCATGGCAGAGAGCGAGCAAGTCCTGATTTTTTTGCGCTTTCATGCAGAATAGCCTGTATGGTAGACCTGATGATTCTCTGCTAGATAGCCTAAAAGTTGCTGCGCAGCCGTATTACACGCCTCTGCATTGTAGTAACTCGGCCTGAAATATAGTTTGATACTATGCGACACATTCGGACGGATTGAAAAAAGTCCTAAAAGCGGCGCCGCATAGAGCACTTGCAATACGGCCTATCCTTGCGCACCAGGTACTGTATGTTCAACAGAGACTGTCCAGCAGGTTACAGAAAGTGCGAAAGCTGCAATCTGCTTCATCGTTCTTGAAGCAGCTCCAGCAGGAGTTTGAGTAAATAAACATTTCATCAACAAACCCGAAAAACAGAGGGGCTCTGCTTACCCGTGCTGGCAGCCACGAGGATGGCCCGTAACAAATTCTCCATAAGAATCGCTTACATTTCACCCATCGCCTCTTTTCAGCATTTAAGCCAATTTTTAGCGCATCGGCCAAAGATAGTCGTTTCCCAGTCGAGGTTCGAATCCTTGCACCCCCGTTCTCTTCTCGCATCCCTTCTTTCTCCTCTTCATGTCCTCCTTCGTCCATTTCGTCGAAATGGACACTACCAAAGTTTTCAGAGTCGTCATCGAGACTCTCATTCTCTTCTTCTCCCCAACAGCATTCGGCCATGGGCACATTTTTTAGACGCCAGAACTTCAGTTCGTCTTGCAAAGCTTTTTCGCAGACAGAAGGGGGACAGTGAAGATGTCTGGTGTACAAGTACTGCAACACAATTTCGAACATCGCCGGTGTCCGTTCAATAAACCATCGTTGTTGCAGGTTGGTGATACGGCGCATAGCCAGCAATCGTCGACGTTCACTCTCCCCAAATTCCGAGTTGGTGTACCCTGAACTAGCTAACAAGGCGAATAGGGATCCCACGTGGGACCTGGCCACTGACTCGGGCACCTCGTACTCTCGACCACTCACATTGAGTCGAAGAAAAGGTGGCAAGGATCTGGTCGATTCAGGTTGCGAATGATATTTGCTCATTTTGTATTTCTGGCACTCTCGAGTGGCTCGTCCGAGAGACGCGTCGATCTGGCTTGATTTATAGATGTCTGGCTCGTGAACCGCTTAGCTAGTTTCCAGAGCCGGTATGAGATAATGAGGCAATAGGTACGAACTCGAATTCGGAAGAGTTAAAACGACCAATTCCATAAAATCTGGTTGTCGTTCGCTGATACGCTCTCTGGTATGTGCACCCCTTTTGTAGCGGGATAATGCACCAATGGCAAGCAGTCGATTATGTCCACCCTGTATGGCAAGTTCGTGACTGCGTAACCCTATTTATGCTCTTCCTTGAATCGGTTAAAGTCGTTTTGGACCTTGATAATTCGTTCGAATCTGCTCTTTTGTGGTGAGAATAGGACTGGCAGGCGGGCGTGGTGGACGCGGAGCTGGCTTCAGTTCCTGACTTGGACGTGTTGGCAACGGCATGATAACTGGCCTGTTTGAGTGACTAGTATGGCCGTGACGTCGTGTACAGCGCACCTACCTATGTAGGGCGTTGGCAGACAACTTCGTCGGTCGTCTCGTCTCTGGGAAGTTCCACTTTTGATAACCGGCAACCGGCCCTTATACCGTAGAACGGTTGCATTCAAGGCCAGCTGACCGTGTCTTACTGTTAAAAGAAGAATGACAAGATTATAGGGAGAAAAAGAGATTTTGCCTGAGGGCTAGGTAGCCTACGAATTCCAGCGATACGCACATTCTTGGCCAGCCCATGTGCGTCCAACAGAACAAATTTTTAGCATAGACAATTTTCGTGTCAGTCACGCCCACAGGTGTCCAAACTTTCCTATGTTGATATGTGACGTTAGGCAGAGAACTAGTTATTTGTGTTCATTGTGTGTCAGGCACTTGTTTAGGGTACCTTTGTGTCAGGGGTTGGGACACACCCAAAACGGACATGCTTTCGTGCAGGGTGCTTGTGTTTGCTCAGATCACACTTTCTCCTCTCTCACATCATGTCCTTCGATCACAGATTCCGCTGCACCATGACTACATGCCTGCTAGTGATAGCTATCATCGAACTGATAGGCATGTTCCTGTTGTTAATCGATGCTGGTATCAGCTGTTTTCAAGACTGCATCACTGGCCCATACGCTTGGTTTTCACTCACCCAATTAATTATTAGCATTCTCGGTTTCCTCACTGCTTTGCCGGTGGTGGCAGAAACATTTATGGGAGCCAGGAGGGAATATCGCTCGCTCCCTCCATATTTGGGATCGCAAACCGTAGCAATCAGTATCCTCCTATTTGCGCTAGTCGTCGTGTTTCTAGTCGCGGGCATTGGCGAAAGGACGCCTCTCGTCTTGGGCGTGTGGATATTTAGCACGGTTGCGTTTATGATTTTGGAACTATGGTTCTTCGCGGTCGTCTTGAAATGTTATTGGCTGTTCCAAAAGGAGTGCAAATTGGAGGCGCCTTGCAACTCTGTCTTGTAGGTACGGGTAATAATGGAGATCGTGAGCGCTACATGCTTCGCCAGACACTCGTTTACGACCCATCGTATGAGTTAGCGTGTGGTGCTTTACTGTACTGTGCGTTTGTGCCATCACTTGTATTTGATGCATTGGTGCGGGTGCAGAGTCATAATGATTTCTCGCACGCACTCCTGTTTATCACCTATAATGATGAGTAAATGGCCCTTGGTCCGCCTGTAAAATCACCATTCTTTGACATCATGCGTGTTCTGAGGCCCTACACAAAATGAGTAGGGCGCACCCAAATAGTAGAGACAGTCCTGCCAAATGGTCCTAATCAGCTCCTCAATAACAATAGACTCTATGTAGTTGGTCTTCTGGTTGGAAGAATTTCTGCGGTGCGGCCTCTGGAATGCATGTGAACTGTCCGTTCTAGAACGCAGTAAATAAAAATGTAGGTACTTGATTGAATTTGTCTTCCTTTATCTTGTTAGTGCACTTGTATAAGCAAGCCAATAGTTATGGCTCAGCGAAATCAACTAGTTACTGATGAATTGCTGATCAGGATCGACGTCCCCCGGGTTTTAGCATCTTATGGAATCGCTCATATTTGACCGACGCATGAAAGATTTAGAACGCGGCAGCATTATTCTCAAGGGTATCAGTCCGTGATAGACTGACAATGGAGAGTTAAAATGAAGCCAAAAGGGAAAACAGCATAAATGCGAGGTTCAAACCTTCCTTCTCACTAATTTGCGTATAATTCACGTGTCCGTGGCCTTTGCTTCAGTTGTCATTCGTCCTCACTCAAACTCCCACCTCTTTGGCTCTGTATCCATATTGTGCACGCGCCATTCCATACAATAGTTGCAATGGAGAACAAGCTGGTATGCCCCACCACAAACCAGCCTGCCACGTGGAATATGTCAACCTTGATTAATCGCACGCGATTCGATGATGAAGCCTCACAACTTCCAATGTTCGTCTGTCGATATCACGACGCAGTTGGTGTCAGCGATTGGGTACAATATGCCAGTGGAATAGTAAAAATTGTGGGCTGCTTGCTTGGAATTATTAGCTCTATTGCATCTCTAGCTCTCTTTTCACGCAAACCGTTTCGTCTGGTTAGTTTCTCTTATCACTGGGTTATCAATGCAGCTGACCTTCTCAATTCACTCATGTTTCTGGACGGCGGTCTAACCTACATCGTAGGCAACGAAGTTTATAAATCTTGGCCCGCGTGGGTCTGCTCCAGAGCCTATTTCGAGACTTCCTTCAACGAAATCTGTCAATACTGGGTCAATCTCTTGATCATATGGGTGGCAATAGATCGATGCGCGGCTTGCATGTCGCCTCGGGTCTTTAGATTAATCAATACAAAAAGAGTAGCGTGCGCAGTTATTGCCACGACGTTTTTAATAGCGGCGGCTATTAATGGTCCCGATACTGTGAAGGCCTACGAGTATTATAGTCCTGTTTCAAAGAGCTATGTGCAGATCTACGCAGCTTTCAGGAAGTCAAAGGGCTACAAGATGTATCAACAGTTCACTAGCAGCTACACGCTGATTGTTGGATGTTGCACGATTGTGGCCACTGGAGGGGTCCTGCTCGGTCTGGTGAAAATGTCAGAAAGAAAGAAAGAGCTTGTTTCATCCGACGGCTCATCCTCTTATCAGAACAGAGATAAGCTAATGCGACAATGCTCTCTGGCTGCCCAACTATGTGTTTTACAATTGTGCGAGTCGGTGCCCTTGATTACACACGAAGTACTGCACTTCATTCATGACCAGGTAAGCGAAAGCAAGACGCCAGACTTCATTATGAAGCTGCCATTAAGCTTGGACTTCGAGGCGACCACCAGCAAGATTCATGCCTTTGTGGTTGGTCGATACTTGTGGTTTGGGCTACGCGTCTCGAGCGTGCTATCTCATTGCTGTCATTTCTACTGGTATATCACATTCTCTCCAAGAGTCAGAAGCCACGTATTCTGCGCTGCGGAAAGTCAAGTTCACACGATCAATCCAACATCAATGACCAAAAGAAATGCGAAGACCGGAGCTCTTAATCAATGTAGAAGGACAATTCCATTGGCTCCATAAATGTTGAAACAACATTTCTTTCTTTCTGGTCCGCATATCACGAAGCTTCAACATGTGCGCATCACATTTTCGCCATCAGTAAAACACCAGAAACTAATTTCACTCGCCTTCGTCGCCCAATTTATACGATCTTTAGTGCGCACTCACTATAAGAAGGCCGGAGTCTGACTCGATGCCCCCAGTCTCCGTTGCCCCAGCTCTGAAGCTTGCACAGAACGAGGAAGGACTGCGGGCGTAGCGACTATGAGCGTTTGATATCGTTAAATGGTTTTAATATTCCGCTGTGTCTGTGATGTTGATACGGTTTGTAAAGTAGTGAGATCTAATGAGGCGCATTTGGTTGCCCAGCTAACGTGTTCGTTGTCTCATTCTGTGCATCGAATGGCAAGCTAGTCGTGCTTTTCGATAGTGATACAGGACTTGCTGCTCTAATTTCCCCTCGTGGCGCCAAGAATCATCAGACTGTTGGCCACGATACAATCGAATCACTCGAAACACTGACCGATGGTTTTATGCGCTGAACGATAGTTTTATGCGAGCCGTTATCTCAATGCAATAGATGTCCCTGCTGTCACTGGGCGAAACGGATAGAGCTCCGCCAGGTGCCCCACCACAAACCAGCCCGCAACATTATAATCAAAGGCACATCGCTATGTGAAATCAGCTTCCTTCCGAAACGTCCCTCTCATTGGACGAGATACAAAGATCGCAAGACACGCATCACAGGTCACTAGAACTCGTATCTCACAGGACGCGCCAACTCGGACTGACACTCGTATCACTTGGGAGACTTGGGGCTGGCAGAGGGAGCCTTGGGCTGTTTGACCGAGCCAATGCGCATTTGCCAATGGCACTCGAGGCAGTAGGCCTGATTCTCGAACGGAAAGTATTGACCACCAGACAGCGATCGACGACACTTGGCGCACTTGGGGCACTGCTGATGATACTCCTTGTCCAACATGACGATGCACAAAGTCCCATCCAATGGCTTCTTGCATTCTGGAACAGAGAACCGCTGCTTGGCCATTCTCACCCCAACCCCGGTGGACCAGAGCCCGCCCGTTAGGGAAAGGCTGTCTCCTCCCAGCCCAGTCCACGACTACTTACCAGCGCATCTGGCGGCGAACTGCTCCATGAAGCACTTGTGACAATACTGTTTGTCCTCGACCTCGTGAAACCGCATCTCCAACTGTTGCTTGCACCCGCAGCACTTGAAACAGTCTCGATGAAAATACATCTCGCCCACCTGAAGAGCTCGCAAACCCAGCGTCTCTTTGCACCTGATGCATTTAGCACCCGGCGAAAACTGCTTGGCCATCGCGGACACTACTGTCGCCCGACAGTCGCAGTCACCACTAATGGGACAACGGACATGGTCTTGCGATTGAACATTACACTGCTGGTTGCCAGACTTATTGCTCGTTCAGAGCTCCAAGCATCGCTTTTGAGATGTTTTGAATCCAGTCTCCAACACGTAAAACACTGAGGGCACTGTATTGACCAGTTCAAGTTTACGATCCATCGTGTTTAATTTATCTCTTGCAATAAGCATAGAAAATACTAGATAGGGCAGGGGATCCAGATTCTTACATTCTTATCACGAACCCGTTTGCAAGCAACACAAGCCCTATACAACGTTTTAAATATAGGCTCCTCCTACTAGATACAAAATCTAAGAGTGCCGCACTTCTTCTTTCCTTCGACTTTGTACTGCCGGATACAGTTGGCGAACTGCACATCACATTTGCACACTGCCTCTCCGCACTTCATAGGCGCTTTTTTACACTGGGGCCAGTAGGTAGTAACTTGCTGCCCCGTCCTTGGTTTCTCTTCTGTTTTAGACAGGCATTCGAATTCGTACGGCTGAAAATATACGTCGCCAAGGACTGGATTACATACGCCCGATTTTTCCAAGTCGCCATAACATTGATCGTGAGTGAAGCAGCATCTGGAAAGGAAGCTTATGCTTGGGACAGTTGGAGAGAGCATACAGACGTTCAGGAAGTCACTTTATCATCTAGTCCACATATAAGCCATTACTGTATGTAAGTGTAAGCAAATCAGTCATGTGATGCTGGTGGTCTTTCAAAAGTAAACCATACCTGTCAATGTCATCGACGGGTGTGCCTTGTCCTCCTTTTCCACAGTAGCACCCATAGCAATTATAAGTGTTGAGGACTGTGAGTCCGTTCTTGATCTCAGTCACACACTGCAACATTTGTCCCAGCTGAACCACGGACCGTGGCGCCCGTTTTAAAAGATCCACACCACGGCCAGCCGACACGCCCGACAGGATGGCACCCAAGAGGAGGGCTGCAATGACCACATAGACACGCATCTCAGAAGCAGCAGCGGCCTCGTGACAAAAGACGAAATGACTGGAAAACGTAAGGCGCAGAAAGTTATGTAGAAACCGCCTCTCTAAAATGTATGTATTTTCCCTTTTGTGTTAGTATAATCGCGTTCTCAATGCACTATTGTAGGACACCCACGACGCTGCGCCTAAAAGGAAGGCGTTTTCAGCGCACTCTTTTCTCCATGCGAAATTTACGTACAGTGGTTTGGTGAGTCAGCTCGTCAGCTCGCTGCACACGTGATGGAAGTGGGCCAAGTGAGGGCTGCATCTCTGACTTGTGAGCACTTCTAAATCTTATTCTGATGATGGACAATTTAGATTTTTGCTAGGATGCGATGCGCTGCAGCATACAGTATAACAGTGACAACAGGAAGGGGAGACGCGAGGAGTGCAGCTAGCTGTGCGGATAGTATTGGAGGACTTTTTTAAACCTTCCGATTTCATGCCATTCTTTCACACTATTTAAAAGAGGGCAAAGTTCTGTCGGGCTATTATGGTAATTTGCTCATTTCATTGTCAGTCTCATTTTCACTGATCTACTTGCCGCGACGAACACTGCAGAAACGGCACGTGACGGGGCAGTTCTCATACATCTGCTGGAAGTGCTTGTTGGTGTACGACGGTGAACAGTATCGTGCAAACTGCCGACAGTTAGCTGCTTTGTCGAGGCAAGGTTCTAAAAAAGAGACGATAGTTCGTGCAGCTGGCTTGGTCGCACGCGTAAAGCAACTATGTACTGTACTTGTAGCAGCCGCATTAGTCCCTCCGCTATTTCCACCAGAGTTTTGCTGTCCACCTCCTTGACTGGGCTGTCCACCGCCTTGACTGGGCTGCCCACCGCCTTGACTGGGCTGCCCACCGCCTTGACTGGGCTGTCCACCGCCTTGACTGGGCTGTCCACCGCCTTGACTGGGCTGCCCACCGCCTTGACTGGGCTGCCCACCGCCTTGACTGGGCTGTCCACCGCCTTGACTGGGCTGCCCACCGCCTTGACTGGGCTGTCCACCGCCTTGACTTGGCTGTCCACCGCCTTGACTGGACTGTCCACCGCCTTGACTGGGCTGCCCACCGCCTTGACTGGGCTGTCCACCGCCTTGACTGGGCTGCCCTTGGCTGCCTCCACCTTGATCTATGGGCGGATCAGGTGCTATGACCTGTGAGATTAAGAACAATCAAATGATTGATATTTATGATCTAGTTTTAAGACCTCATACCTCAGTAATAGCAGCGGCAATTAGGAGAAATGCTAGTTTCATTGTCCGTTTCCTGTGTAGTAATAGCTTAGTAGTTTTCATGTCCTAGCACTTGTGCTCGCCATACTTCCATTTCACTCCTTCCACGTCAGGTATACCTCTGCCCGTACTATTGACAAGCTCGTTTTAGTACGAAAAGCAAAGTGCCGGGGGGAAAGCTGCGCCCTCCCAGCGGCTGAACCAACAGACTCCGATGCAAATGATGCTGCGAGGTGAACCCACCCCTCTTCAAGCGCAAAGTCACGTGGATTTGAGTAGTCCATTGACTCGCCGTCCCACTACAATGTCTTTATCGGTCGCAATGTCTTTATCGGAAACAGTAGCGAGTAGCGTGGAATGAAAAGTTGCGTCTATTACCCTCACCGACTCTACTAACAGTCATCATGTAAGCTCTTTCAATCCTACATAGGCATACAGTAAATATATTTATTACACTGCCACGCATCGCTTGCCTTTCTCCTCTGCGGGTACTAAAATTGCGTCATTTTTTGGATGCCTATTACTCGGCAAGTGCAAATGTTTCTTGGCTGTAGAGCATTTGAATGCAGCTTACAATACCTACAATACCTACAACACTCCCAGACCTGCCAGATCCATGAATGAGATCTCGACTGCCGTGGTATAACATAGTCACTGGGTGAAGGACGTCGTTTTATGGCTCATCTCTTTTCCATTTGGAGGGCGACAATGTATGGAGGTGGGGGTGCTTCAAAGTCATTGTCAGCTAAACTGAAACTGTCTATCACAGTTATCACCAGTGGGACATTGACCACCTCGGCGTCATGGGCCTGCCAAATATCCGGATTTGGGACAATATTTACAGCGATCGAGTCCGCGATACTTAATTGGCGCACAACTGACTGGGCGGAGGCTAAAGCTGAAATGTTATTATATCACCTGCTAGAAGGTACTTTAACATTTTGGGTGGACTAAAACAGGCTATAACTTACAGGGGAGGGGGTTAAAGTGGCGGAAATGTGGGATAAGCCGAAAGCATAGCATAATTCCGAATAAAGCTACTACCATGGCCACAAGAACGTACATGATGATGACAACCAGGTGCACTGGCATTTGATGGCCACTCAACAACGCTGTGGGTATGATAGGCCTAAAGCTCAAAATAAAGCTCACGGCTTTGCACGATGCTCATATGGAGGTGCCCACTAGACAAACAATGAGTGTGGGTAACATGATGGCGTAATGACCAAGATTGGGGTCAGGCGTCCGCGAGGAAGTGTATAGAGTCAAATGACTGTTGCGCAATCACTGCAAATAAAAAACATGATAAGAGGTTTTTCGAAGGCTATCGATGTGTTGTTGGATAGTGCGGCGGATGCAATTCTGGCTGCGTGTTCCCCTTGTGTCTCGAAGTGCCCAAAATTGGGATGACAACTACTGCGTCAACATTATACGCTGCGGAGGAATACTCGGAATGCCCATCAGGCGGGCCAGTGTAGTTATCTTCGTCAGTACTGTGCACTGCCAGTTGAGTAAGCTGTCTTCTGATTGGAGGGGCCAGTTGAGCGTCTTTACGCGTCCTGGCTGGTCGGCTTCAGCCATCGGTCGTTCAAGTTGGCGTAGGCTACCATGTTCTCAATACCGCTCCCTAACTCTGATCGGTTCGACGTCAATATTGACATCAATATTGATGTGAAGGTCGGAAGCCAAGGAAAAATGATGGTGATGCCATACTCGATCCACAAGAAGGTGGCTAAACCAACTTCGATCAAAGTGCAAGGACCGTTATCGCGTTCGAATACGAGCGATACGCTATCGATTATGAGTGGCTCACCGTCCGACCAGGAAACGCCCGATTTTGGCGAGATCGTGATGGATACAATTCCAAACCGTACTGCAAACAAGTCGAATTTGCAACCACAGAAAGAACCCCAATCGATGCCTGACAGCGATATGAGCGATCGTTCGAGCATGACTCAGGCCGAGTCGACTGTCACGCCTTGTGGTGAGAATCTCGATTCCCTCGTGGCCGAATTGCAGCAGAAGTATGGCCCGTTCAGTGAGCCGAATAGTGACGATGAAGTCAAGAACGAGACTGGTGTGCCAGAAATCAATGCAAGTGGCAATATCGGCGTTGGAAATGTAGTTCAAGTGGTGAAGTCGTCTCAATACCAGTATCGACCGCAGCCGAAGAGGATCAGCGCTCACGATCGAAAGTGTCTGAATCATCCTCGATGGTTGAATCGCTAGCCGCCATCCCGAATCCAGCCCTGTGATTAGTCAGTGATCGTTCTCTGCTCATACTAATGCGCTTTGGAAAGATTCTACAATATTTATGTAGGAGACTTTTTTCACTATTAGTAATCGTCGTATAGCTCGTTTTGTGGTGCTTCGGAAAGGATACTCCGTTATGAACTCAGGTCTCATATTGCCAATTGTGGAGCACACACACACGACCAGGACATAGAAAGGCCTTTTTGTTGCAATGATATATTCCACGCGATGTATAATCCGAATGGATAAGCGAATAAATGCTTGTCACGAAATCCTATTCTCACCTGTCGCTATCAGTGTGCCAAGATGTCATGCTGGGCGGAGGGGCCTAACATCGACAGAGATCCCTTATAAGCTATTATCACCCTAGCCTCATCTCACAATCAGTCATGTCTCGCCTGAACCTGACCCGCTTCTTAATTTTCTTTTGCATTTGTCACTCGGGCACAGTATCCCTAACCCGACATCGTCGGTCGTTGCTGGGTCTCGAAAAAGTGATCAAATGCGCCACTCGATCGCCTACCGCCATGAGCATCTTGGAGAAGTACAATTGCTACGGCTGCTACTGCGGCTTGGGAGGTGTCGGTGAGCCCGTAGACGAAATAGATCGATGTTGCTACGACCACGACAACTGCTATGGGAAGGCAACTGGCAAGGGTGGTCCGTGTATCAGTTTTCTGGGGGCCATCTATTGGGACTCTTATCATTTCGACTGTCTGGAAGACGGCAATGCGGTAAACATATCCAGTCGTTTCGCACCGAAGTGCAGATCGGCGTGGACCAAGTGTGGCATGGCCAGTTGCAACTGCGATGTGGAGTTCGCTAAATGTCTGCAAAGACACGAAGTGATCGAGAAGAGCATTTGCCCGAATGGAAAGAGGTCCTGTATCGCCAATTTCAGGTGGCCGTGAGTAGAGTAGGTTGCGAGGTATGATATACTTCAACTGTGACCTTTATCTTATGTTACTGATACAGACCAGATTGGCAGCTTCAGTGATCCCTACAAGTAAAACTCGCAGTGTACGTAATAGCTGCATGCTGTTCTTCCGTGCATGCACCATTCCCGAATTTTGTGTCCGACTTTATCCGCTTAGCTGTTGTAGCAGCGGCTGCGCTCGTCCCAGGTTCGAGCCCTGCCCATGGAAGTCAGTTCGTAAAAATATAAGCCCTCGCTGACCACGCCAGGCTGTCGGTGACGCATCGGGTAAAGTTAAGATGCTCTAGGCGCAGAAAGAAGCCAAACGATTAAGATCAAAGTATAGTTCGATGCGATGCGTCAAATAAGCGTGCGATGCGACACTTTTCGGTCAACTGACAATGTACAAAGGTGCCCAAATGTCCATCCAACTATACCATCCATCAACTATACTCCCACCAAAACATCTGCATCCAACAACCCGCTGTCAAGCACCGGCAGGGTTCAAAGCCAACTCGCCATTCTCCGAAGGAGCTGCTGCTTGGCTCTGGATGCCTTTATGTGAAGATGCTCCAAGTGGAGAACTGCAACACTAAATGCTGGCCCCCGCAGCCTCAGGCCTGGCTTGCGTTGTTGTATTGGTACATACTTTAACGCCGATGCAAGCTAAAAACCAGCTTCTTAACAGGTAGAACGTCAGAGTCCTCTTAGCACCTAATCGTTTCAAATGCTAACGTTATCCATGCTTTAATGTCTCTTTTGGCAGACAGCATAAGATTAGGTAGTGTCGTGTTGGAAAGCAGTCCGCAACGCACCGTTTCACTTTTTTCAATCATCATCATCATCATCATCATGGTTTATTCTTGGCTAAACACTCACAGTGCAGTTTAAGACCAGAAACATGCAGGGCTATAGAACGTCAAAAAGAAAAAGAGAAGATAGAATTACGGAGTATGTCATATCCGTACTGTCGAGAGTACGCCAACATAGACAGCCTCGTACTCGTTGAAACATTGTCAAAACCAACAGTTACATGTCCATTCAGCTCATGGTTTACTCAGCTTGATCGGATTGAATTGGAGCCGAATCTATGTAGGGAAGTCCCAATTGCACAACTGTTCTCAGTGTGCGCCTTTTATACCCGAATCCAGAGCATGAAATTAGTTCGGCATTAATTAACCTAACTCGGCAAAATGATTGCCGCTATAAGAGTAAGTCTTGTGTGCATCTTCGGCGTTTCTGTGTCTTCATCGATAGTGAGGAAAGCGCGTTCACTGAACCAGCTGGCGGGTGTGATGCAATGCGCCACTCAACTACCCGACAAGTGGGCCGTACTGAACACCTACAACTGCTATGGATGCTGGTGCGGGAAGGGAGGAGGGGGCGCCGATCCGGTTGATGAAGTCGACAAGTGAGTGCGACCTTTCGGGGGTTAGATGGGGCAGATTGATGACCGATTTGCGAGAGTAGTGGAGGGCAATGTGCATGGGTAATGTAGTGCAGATAAGGTGGGCCTCGCCCTTGATAAGGAATCCTTGAATACTGGTGCCTATTCATTCGACTTTTTGCTTATGGGTAAAGGATTCTTTGCCACTAGACTCTTACAATTCGCTATGCTGTCTCTGTGATCCCTGTCGGAATTAATCGCTTCGCTTTTATAGATGCTGCATGGTGCACGATCTGTGCTACAAGGGCTTGAACGCTGCAGGAACATGCCGTAAATGGTTTGGGCAAGTGTACTTATTAGTCTATGAATTCGAATGCGCCCCGCCGAGTAGCCAGTCCGCCAACGGGGAGAGCAAAGGAGATCCAAAGTGCCTGAAGGCGGAAACAGAATGCGCCAGAGCTACGTGCGAATGCGACGTCGCTTTTGCCAAATGTATACAACAACACAACGCTTCCGAAAAGAAATGGTGCCCTGTTACAAGATTGTCGTGTTTGGGATGAGAGAAAGATGCATGTTGATGGGGGGTCGAAGGTGTTTTGACAAGTAATTACCATCTACGCGATGTGCGTTCAAATCAGGCTAGTAAAGGAAAAGACTATGGATTTTAATCTTTTATAATAGAACACGGAAGCGTGATTTACATGTTGATATTCGTGCTAAAAGGCTCCTCGTACTATAACTCTTTGTTTGCTCCTCCGCCACAAACTCATATTAGCTTCGTAATCAGGCCACGCGTTCAATTAAGTATGGAATGCCTGTTTTAAGATCGATTTCGCAGACACGTCTGAGGAGCCTGGCTGTGTTGACAGCTTGTACGAACAGATTTGCGTAAGAGGTGATTAGTAAGCCAGTAAGTCCTGTTGTTTGCCCCGCAAGCCATGTTCCCTCGGGCTAGGCTAGTGACTCTACCGCACGGCACACAGGTGCACGGGACCAAAATAACATCCCCTAATTGCTCTGTGCTCCAAAAACATGTTCGTCATCGTACGTGCAGGATGCCAAGTAACAGGACCAAGCTTATGTATTCCGGCCACAACTTTGGTCTCGTTTTCCTCATCGCCTAAGTAAGCATGCGTGATGGGAAGATCCTTCGAAGTTCCTCATGTGTCTCTCGGGTAATGAGGCCATGTGAGCGTGATGGATGTCAGTTCTTCGAGCCGACCTGAAGCCCTTCTATCACGCTGCGAGCGGCAGCCTATCAACATTTCCTTGTTCGACGTGGGCGCGCCTCCTAAGACTGTCACCAGGATTAATGAGCACTTTTGATTTCACTTTAATTGCTCGCTCAGAACGAAATGATATGCAAACCAGGTTAGGCGACTCTGGCCATCGTTGAGCCGGCTTCATCGTCAACAATGTCTTCGTCCCGCCTTGTGCTAATCATGAGAGGATAAAAGAAGGTTGAAGGAAAGGCCGGCTCAGTTCTGAAAGAGACGGTGTTTCAGGAAGGTTGAGCAGAGAAAACTCTGCTGCGAAATTTGCCCACTCTTGTTTTAAAGCTGTTTTGAATATTCTCATTCGAGTCCTAACTACTACGAGTGGTAATATGGAAAACATAGGCGCATTCATCTACCCAAGCATTATGGGTCTTATGGCCGTGATATTCCTCGTCCTTTTATTGTTGGTGTGCTGTATTCGATGGAAACCATCGTCCGGCAACGAAACTACGGACCTAAATGAAGAGAGTTGTGCAACTCAGACTGACACCATTTCAGTGTCCGAACATCCGTCCGCACATTCGGGAAATGACTGCCCGCCTGTCTACAAAACGAACGGTTCTGCCGTCATTGATATCAGTGCTCACTTGGTCGACGAATCTGTGCTCAACTCGCAATCTGCGAAAATTTTTACCGTAGCGCCCTACAAGCATCACCGTTCAGACACGTCCTCTCTGTGTGACTTTACACCGCCCCCCTCCTACGAAGACGTCATTGCTAGTGCTAAGCCTAAATCATTGATCTCGCCTTACGATTTCGTGATTAGATCGAACGACTTAGCCGTGGTTGCGTAAGATGACTGTTTTGAGACGTAGCTTGATGAGGAGCTTGAGGGGCAGCGTACATGATAGCCATGGAGATAATGTAGCCGAGGTGTGATTGAATTTTGTAACATATGAACTGTGTGACAATAGGCTTTTATGACGCGTAGGTTCAGGCTATAAACATTCTTCTTCTCATTGTTCTGTGTTTTAAACTCGAGTACGAGCGTAGACGTAGAAGAATAAGTATCAAAGTGGGCGGCTAATTGACGCAGGCACACCGAAAGGTCACGCACCTGACGAGAAAGAGTGAAAGGGTGAAACCAATTTTGATAAGGTAACAAGCCGGAAATAGTAGGTTTAGAGCTCAATATTTCATGTTTCACCGATCAACCTTTCAGAGCCTCACATGTTATGAATATGGGGGTAAAAATCGCCTTCAAATTTGCAAACCGCTGACGAGAACAATAGGCTCTTGGACAAGAATAACTCAGTTTCCTTGCCTGCCCGACTGCTTTAGGAGTTCTCTCATGGATGAAAATAATCACTCACCAGTAGGCCATGTACCCTACGATGGCCAATGGAGGGAGAGGGGGTAACGAGTGGAAAAATTTTTGGGAAGTTTCTGAATAGGTTCGTCCATTCAATACAGTACACAGCAAGAGAAGAAAGAAAAGGTGCACCACAGAAATAGTTTCCTCGGCCTATTAAAAGTAGGTGCCAATAATGGAAACTGGTCATAGTGGCAATCAAATGTCACAAAACCTGTGTTCCTAAAAGTAGTACAATTAAGCGAGGGTTGTAATCACACATTTGTGTCTTCTCCAGAAATGGGATAAAACCCTTGACCCGCCCTGCGAAAGAAGAACGAGCAATCTAGCGATGGCTCATTAAGGGCTCCATTCATATGATCACCGCACGAGATTTCCTCGAAATGTTGATGAAGACTTCTAACACTAAGAAAAGTCGATGTCCTAGCCAGCATGAGGATCAGAAACAGCGGGCAGAGGCATGGACGGAACAATGGCAAGTAATGTGCCATGTAATTTATGGTCAGAGCAAGGATTGCTAGGTGGCGTGAAACCTGCCGCGCCAGTGCCAGTGTGTCACGCCTGCGCCGTACCGCGTTAAAATGAGCCAGTGTAAGGAGTCGTTTTGCGAGTGCAGCTCACGTTTTTTGAGTTCGAATTACGACGTTACAAGGGGCATAGTATATGTAGTATTTGACTTGACCAGAGAAGCGGTAAAGCCAGGTCAGAAAAGGTACAGTATAGTGTCTTGCATTTTAGTGGTCGTTTTGTGCCTCAATTCTGATATAAAGTTGGTACAAGTTGATGTAAGTGCGTTGTCAGGGTCGTCTGCCAGCGATCAAGCAGACGACATCCCATGACAGTTCTAGTCGTACTGTGGATAGATGCACCAGCTGCATAGTTCAAACGTTTTTGCTTTTGTTAATGGATTTTCCCATATGAGCTACACTGTAAGATCAGAATCGAAACCCAACAGGAGCATCGATGAAAATTTTGCCGTATGCAAAGCCAGATTTTAGTCAAGCCCATTGCGAGTGGGAGCAACTAGGAAGACGCATTGATGCCGTCGAGCAGACGATATTGTAGCCGCACCCTCATATGTTAGTGTTCCTCCTCCGGCTTGCCACACGGCACGTAATAGGTTTCCAGCACATGGCTATACTTCCTCTAGCACTCGGATCAGATCTAGAAAAAACTGGCTGCTTCCATATAGTTCTAGGTGGGTTCGCCTAGCCCTTTCCTGGTCAGGCTTTCTGAAGCTCCTCAGTTGCTGATATCAGCAACTGAGGAGCCGTCTAGTGAGGGCGGTACCGCCTAGCTCCTCAGCTTCCTCGCTCCCATTAGATTTTTACCTGCTCACGTATTCTTGCACGCTAGTCCGTTGCGGAGGTACCTGCAAGTCGGTCTGGTAAACTTGCTACTTAACTAATAGCCGTGCATTAGGATCGCGCAATAGGTGATCGTACCTGCAGAGACCCGTGTAGACACCCCACCCGTGCGTTTTATCGCAATATTATACAGTATATGCTTCGTGATGCACTTTCGTGATGCACTTTGGTCACTTCAATCCTAGGCCTGTCTAAACCTCGCTTAGCCCGACGCGATCGGGCTTGTGGCCTGGTCGGTTATTCGTCTGCCTCTCATGCCTTATGCGCAGTTACGGGCAAATGATCGACTCTCGGCCCGATAAATCATTTCGTGTACCGAAGTCATAGTTTACCCATAGACAAGCACCATACAATTCACTTGAGGGCTAAGGAACACATAGATTGACAACCCATTTCTTACCGAGGCAGTCTGATAGAAAATGATCTTTTCGGCAAGCATGGACTTAACGGTGCTGTGTGGTCCTGATAGTGCATTTTTAGTTTCATAGACATGGACCTTATGGGTACCACACAAATTATCGAAAGACATTTCACATGTTATCCACTGGAACTACTCTCCAACCCATACCTCAAAGACTGTAAATGCAGCTGTCGTCAATTCTGGCTGATTACAGCTGCCTTGACTCATCCTTTGTCGATCAACCCATTAGCGCGTCAACAGGCCTCCTGCCCCTTGCTCACCATCTGTTTACGCTCGTTGTCATGGACACTGATGCGGCAGGCCGACCACACTTATGATGCCCCTGTATTCCAGACTGTATCGACCCTATTTTGTCCGAGGCACAGAGGCAATATTGACAAGAAGACTGCAAGTTTGATATGCTTTGTGGAGGACCCAAGGCATTATCATTCAGTGTTATAATTGCGCTGAGAATCTGATAATATTTTGAGAATGCCAGCCAGCGACACGTCCTCCCCTCCGATTCCAAGGAGGACAAAAGAGGGTAAGTCATCCTGCATGGATAAATCTGGCGCAAATAAAGTAATTTTTCAGCTGTTCTACCTGAGAAGAATCAAGTAAAAAAATGGAATCGAACAGAATTAGAAGAACGATTTTTTCAAATATGCGAAGAAAATCTCCAGTTGAAAATGAAAGTGAATGAGCAAGAAGACCAACTGAAGAAGTAAGCTGGCCAAGAAAAGGCGCCGTGGTCGCAGACCGGTTGTCCTCTCAGGCCCTTTTCCCTCAACACCTGTCAAATGTATGCTTTTAGGCACCAAAGAAGTCGGAACCAGCTGGCCACGAAACTGCTCAAAATGACAAAACAACAAGCGGCGGGGGAAATCGGAGCTGGCCCCAAGGACGGACAGCTGGACCTGGCCGAAGTGCATAATTACATTTTCGAATTGGAGCAGCAGAACATGCTGCTGAGGGATAAAGTGAGAGTGATGTGGGAATAAGAGTAAGCGAACTGAGCCTGGTTGGTTGCAGTTGAAGTCGACCAAATACCAACTCAATGCATACACGCGGTTCCCGCTGGCTCCTGGACCAGGTCAGCGCTATGGTGGGGTGAGTACTGCTTGCCATCTGATTGCGTGCCTATTAGGACTTTGAATTGGTCGTGCGAACACATCTAATCACTGTCATTGCAGGGCCTAAGCGGGCGAACATCCCGCGGAGCCTCGAAACCAGGTTCGACTGTGATTCAAGTTCCTACCCCGAGTCCTCTAGACAAAGTGGAAATCGGGACGCCAGCGCCTGTGCCCGTGCCAATACCCGTGGACAACAGTCTACTGAGACAAGCGTAAGCAATCATGGCTGACCATTCTATACTTGGATTATGAGCGTACCAACTATTATCGGGTGAAACAAATTCAGACAGAATCTATAACGCGTTTTCGCGTTTACAAAACAGAAAGCTAAATTCAAATAAAAAGCTTTCCCGCCATGTTAAAACCAGTCGGAAGCGAAATTTCGAGCGCAAAGATTCGGTACCTACTCCAGGTAGGCGGGGATTAACTGATCGCCTCGCTTTTAGAGAAGAAACTTTGGGCAAACAGAGACAGCAAATCGCGATGTATGAAGCGGAGATAGCGTCTTTGAAACAACAGGCGAGTTTAGTGATGTGAGCCCGATGCACCAATGAGGTGGTAACCACTGGTGCGCTTTCAGGTCCAACTAAAAGAAACGGCTTTCGACGAGGAGATGTCTCGTTTGCAAGCCCAAATCATCTCGGAACAAAGGACCATGACGACTGAAAATATAGAGATCATTCGAATGCAGAAGATGGTCAGAGATCAGGCCAATGAAATTAGTGTGTTGCAAGTGCGGTGCAACAAGCACGAAATGGTAAGTCCGTTTGGCAAAGCGAAGAAAGGGAAGAGATGGCTCCTTAAAATGGCACATTGAGTTTGCGGTTACAAATGTAAGCAACTTCGGTTCGTGTTAATGTTTTATCACATCACCAGAAGATGTTATACGATGATGTGAAGAAACACATAGACCCACTTTTATATACTGGACCATGAGTCGAACACTCGCGATATATAGGGTCGTCTGCCATTAGATACTCTGTACGTAGCAGGCAATGGGGACGTCACCCCTCTTCTGGTCACTCCCTTCAGTAATACCCCGGGCGTATCACAGCGAGTAAGTGTGGCATAAAAGCCAGAGGCGGGACCTGTCAGACCATGACCCCTCCCATACGTTTCTATACAGTACATTCCACAGACACCCACCGAAATTTCAGGAATTACGGAACTACAAATCTCAACACCAGAATGCACTGATCGAAATCGATCAACTGAAGGCCAAGCTGCACGCTGAGCAGACGATAAGTTCGCAGCTGCAGATGGAGCTCAGGACGACGGCTAGCACACACACTGGACAAGTTGTCAAGCTGACCCAAGAAGTCGAGACATTGAAGAGGGAAAATGAAATACTCAAAGACGCTAATGACCAGGTGTTGGCTAAGTAAGTATCTGATCGTGGATGTGCTGCTAAGGGGCTTGGAATTAGGATCTGCAGGGTAAGACGCGCTCTATGCGTATGTTTGCAGTGCCTTCAACGTAGAGCGCGAGAAACAATGGGAGGCCACTGAACGTTCCCTGAGGAGCCAGATTGCCACTTTGGAAGCGGCTGTGAAAGCGGACGCGGTTACCAGGAATGAGATACTCGAGAAACTGGCCAATGAAATTGGTAAGCGGGGTGAAAACGTGGTCGTTGTAATATACTGGTGTGATCTCCGAGTCTTCTAGCCGGAAGAGACGAACTGGAACAGCAGCTGCGGAAACTGGAAGTGCAGAACGTCCAGCTAAAGGCAGAAATTGAGCATGTCCAACAGAAACTGAATAAGCTCACAAAGGTAAGGAATAAAAGGCCCTTTCTGGCTGGTAGATATGCTTGGTCTGTGGAGAAGGTTCCCTTAGTTGATCAGTTACATTAGTTGTCCGCTCTACTCGCACCTCCAGGCGAGGTACAAACCCGTCGTATTAATGTCTCGGGCTCCTATTACTAGGAAGAGGCAGCCTAAAGAATTTTTGAGGCTCTTCTCCCGTGTGGGGCTATCCAGACTTGCGCACACTGACATTGACACGATGCCATTTCAGGCTCAAGGAGTAGAATATTCAGAAATTGAAGAAGCCATAACGTTGGTTAGGCAGAAAAAGCAAACGGGAGAAACGATAGATATTCAAATTCCCGACTTCATGGCTCAACTGCCGCTCGATGAGCAGGCGAATAAAAGTAGGGAAGAGATGGGCACAGACCCATGGAATGATGGAGCCCGCACTTTGTGTCTCTCGCACGGGCTGCTGCTCATGACTATCTGTTACAGACGCTAAGGAACAACTGGCGCATTTGCAGTTAACTTTTGCCGAAACGGTGCAGGAGTTGGAAAAGACCCGAAACATGCTGCTGATTCAATACAAGATCAATCAGGACTTCAAAGCTGAAGTAAGAGGGCCAACATGCCAGTGTCCTCGTCTTTCCTTTGTTGCATATGTCTGGACATCTCTGTCGGAATGTGTCAAGTACTGTACATACATTGCGTTTCACAAAGGCTGATGCTGTACTTGTGCAGCATTCGACAAGGGCAAATCTCGCTTCTAGCGGCTCCTTTCAACCAATAGGTTTCTTATAGACAGACGAGATCGCACAGAGGTCAGAAAGGCTGAAAGAGGAGTACGAAAGGAAGTTGAAGGAATATGCCGAAATGTTGGATGAAAGAGCTCTCAGAATTCAAGTAATCAGTGATCACTTTAGTTAGTCCAAGACGTAGCCTCCATTCCTGGCTTTTCAGAAGCTAGAACGCCAGCTGTACGACATCGCCTACGGAACAAAGGCGCCTCAGCCATCGAAGGTGAGATCAGTGTTGACGTGGTTTATGAAAGTGAAAACACGTTTCTTTGTTTTAGAAGGATGAAATCGACGTAAGCAGGTTGGAACCTGGACGGAATCTTCTGGAGTTACACCTGTCAGAAGTAGGTAACCTATCCGTGTTTGGATTTGTAGGTAGCGCGTTGTGCGAATATGCTGCTAGACCACTGGAGGATCAATGTGATCAGAAAACAGGAACAAGATCTCATCAGACATTTGTTTTATTTCAGCTCAAATTGACCGACGATGCGCTCCGATTCATGCAATCGCCAGAACCCAACACGTTTCTTACGATTGAGTTCTACGATTTCGAGATACAATTTACGCCCATGCTCAACGGTCCTAGGTAGCTCAGTTGCTCAAAAGTGCAACTGCCTTGTGACTGGTGTGCTTTTCTCGTAGAGCTCTTATGGACTTCACTTGCCAATACAACGTCATTGTCAACGACCTGTTTTTGCACTACATGCACACAGTGAGTAACAAAGTCACATCAGTGTGTCACAAAGTCCCATCTTATAACGTGCGTCAAATAAGATGCATGGAAATTTAGAGTCGAGTACAGAGTCCGGTTGATGGAGGAATATTTCAGGAGTGTGCCCACGTGGAGTTGCATCAAGCCGTCGGGGCTCACTACAGAACGTGGGCCGCTGGAAAAATCTATCTCAAGGATCTGGTTTCTCATAAAGATGGCAAGATATTCGGCACAGTGGAGCTCCTTGGAATCAACACCGATGCCCTGATGGCTTCCTTCGGAGAGGCCAAGTTCTCCTTACAGTTGCACGTTCCTGCTGAGAGAGCGCTAAAGTTCTACAAGGTAAGGGTCGACTTATCGTCTTTGGCGAATATATGGAAAATTAATTTCTTAAGGATCGTGTCAAATCGCTAGGATACATCGTTGAAAACGATGGTGCAGTGACAGTAGCGCAGGATAAAAATAATCAGTTGCATATTCACGTCCATCGGTGTCGCGATCTGAAGAATAAGAGCAGTGGTAGGTATTGTTCGCTTGAACTTGAAATTGAAATCCCCTAGTCAAGCAATATCATGGAAGACGGAGCTGCACGGAGCTACCCAACGGCGTCTGAGATCATGTGGTTTGATGCCAATCGTTTTACGTCCGTTCGGCAGTCGGATAACCATCATCCTTGTCCAGGCTTGGGGCAAGCTGCCGATGTCCACAGGTGGCGCAGCTGTCCACAGGGCTAGCAGATTCATTGTGCGGTCAGTGTCAGTCAATAGCATCCATGCTATGCTATGCAAGCTTCCTAATCCTCGCTTCACCATTTTCAGGCGAACCCCCATCCGTCTACGTGGCCTATCACTTCTATGAATTCCCAGATCACGACAGTAAAGTAGCCCCGCCGAGCACGAATCCAGAACTATCGGACCATACATCCTGGCCTGTCCTTATGGACAAACCTGTTGACCAGTACTTGAGACAACAAGTCAGTATTGATGCATGCTCTCACATGTCGTCTTGCCTGCTTACAACAGTTTGTTTAGGTCCTGCGTATCTACGTCCTCGATGACTCCGCTCAGGATGACTCGTCCGCGTACTTTGGACATGCGGACATTCCCCTGCTGCCACTTGCCCATAACAAGCCGATCAGTGGCACATTCCGGCTTATGAGTGTATGCTGCGAGTTATAGTCCAGTCAACAGCAGGGTCGAGTCGGGTCACTTTCAGGCTGAAGTTGAAAGCGCAGGATCGATCGACGTGTCCCTGAATTGGCAATACACCTATGTGCCTCCACACGATGCCATGGTGGTGGCAGAGCCTGTAAGCAGCTGTTAAATTGACTGTTCCTGGTCTCCAACACAACCGCATCCTCTTTGCATCAGATGCTACCTCTGCCAGCCCCCACCAAATTGCCCGTTCCTCTTCATGTGGCCATCGAAGTCCCAAAAGCAGCCGCAGTCAAGAAGCCTCAGCCAGCCATCTTGCCTGAGCCGCCAGCACCCGCGGCAGAGGCGCATACCATCGTGGAACAGGCGGTTGTGCAGATTGATCGTGACCAAGAGGCACTTCCAGCAGCCAGCACAGACCGGAAGCCTGTCCAAGAGGAGCAGCCCGAACTTGGGCGACGACTGCAAAGATCTGGAACGTTTGACAAAGTTCAAGAAGCGGCCAAAGCGGAACCGCCGCAGAAAACTACCAGGAAAACGTGGGAGAAGAAACCACCAACGGCACCTAGGCGAGCCAAACATGAAGGCATAACAGGTACTGCAGGGCAAACAGAGACAATGCTAGTCAGAGCACTGACCACATAGGACCTATATTTCTTCTGTCACGAACGCGCCCCAGGATCTTATTTTGAGGGTCAGTTTGGGCCATCATTGCACAAACGAACATTCATTTTGCAGTTGCCCTTTTTAGCACTAGAGCCTGAGTAGGATGGCGAGAGTTCACCCTTTTTAGCACCAGAGCCTGAGCAGGATGGCGAGAGTTCACCTTTTTAGCACCAGAGCCTGAGCAGGATGGCGAGAGTTCAGCAGGCCAAGAAAGCGATAGCGAGGTGGTGATTGGCTCGAAAACTCCCAAGCCCCAGGTAGCAATGTCCCTCTTGGGCCATCCTTTCCTACATTCCACTTTCATTCCTGTAGGCACTGTGGCCGGATATCGTCTTCGACATCCATACCGCGCACTTGCCCGAACATTCCCCATTGCTCAAGGACGGCGCCATCTACAAGATGTTCCTGGAATGGGCTTTCCTTGACTTGCCACCGGACGAATGCGAGACTCCCAACTCGTTCACTAAGCCCACCCTGGCTCACGAACCCGTCGCTGTGAATTTCCACAGAAGTAAGCTGCACGTGATTGCATTTCAGACACGACCAAGCATGCCTTTCAGTCATCCCCATGAACCCGCATCGAGGGATCCTTCTCAAAGCCATGCTATCGTCAAACGAAAAGTGAGTGCCTCCCGACTGAGTCAATCTTCCAAACTGATCTGTGGTCATTTCAGTTTGGTCCTGACTCTACTCAGCGATCCAGGAGACGAAGGCGAATGCGCCGATCTGGGCACTGCCACTATCGATTTGAAATCCGTTCAAGAAAGCGGACAAGATTTGGACCATGCATCAGTCAGCGGTATGGTGGCACTTCCGTTAACCCGCAGAATCTCTGACGGCCACTTCATTTTCAGTCATCGCTCCCGATGGACACATTCTTGCCATCCTGAAGATCTCTCTGAAGATCACTGAGGCTATAAAAAGAGCCGACAAGCCTGTATAATTATGATTCTTTCCCAAGTGCATATCACTGCCACACACCTCACGCACTCTTGCCTGTAACAACAATCAATAAGTTTTCAGGTGTGACCTCCTCTGGCACATAATAACATAGTCTGACCTCGAACCGCCCCGTCTCTTCCAAATACTTAGCCCTCGCATAGTCAATCAATAACTTGCATTTCTTCCCAATCGCTTTCCGGCCCGTCGTGTCACCATCCTCTGCTCCCAAGCCGCACGTCGCCCAACTGGACATTGAGGTCAGAACCTTGAACTCGAATTCGGTCAGTCCCAATCGACTCAGCGTCTTCTGTCCAACAAACGACCTCCACACGCAGCGATGATGGCAACAAGGGGCCAGGACGGCCGTAGATAATCTGACAGGGCTTATATCGTTCGACGGGGTATTACGATCAGTTGCGTTGACCAACGAACGAAGGGCAGCATCGGTGCCACTTCCACACAGGTGCTTGCAGAAGGCCACGCACGAAGCGGATCGCTGAATGCACTCGACCAATCGCAGATCAACGTGCTCGATCGAGCATCGAATCCGATGAAACTGGCACGAAATCCTTGACGATGAACTATCTGGAACAACGGTCGACTCAGTCGGAGCGATCTTGTTCTCGAATTTGTAACGCTGACCAGAACGTTCGATCAGCAAATAGGACACGGTGTGTGCTCGAGCGGGGGTCGAAACGGAGTCCGAAGAATGACAAGCTGAAACAAGCAAGGTGACAAGACAGACGGAAGAAGGGTAACACCACAGATCAGTCCAGTCATGTCCCCGCATCTTACATCTATCGCTTCCCTCTTCGTCATTCACACCCTGGCCAAGTCAAAAAACGCATCGCTCACTTTTAGTCCTCACTGCTTCGTCCACCGCCTTGGCCAACCAATACGACAGCTTCGCTCTGCCCGCTCCGAATTCCACGAAGCAAACGCTTTCTTTCGTGGCCAGTTCTAACAGCCCCAGTCGATCAACGTGGCCCAATATGGAACTTTGCTGCCTCAAATGCCGTTTCGAATTTGCTCCGTAAGTCTCCGACTCCACGGCCCCTTTCATAGTCCCATGGTCTAGGTACGCCTCGTTAACGTGTACGCCCAATTCTGACCAAACCTTATTCACCTTTCCAACCACGGCATTCAACTCAGTTTCGGTCAATTGTGCTAACGAAAATGCGGTCGTCTCATGCTCCATCGCCTCACCCTCTTCCCCCCTTCCATTCACATCCCGTCGCACGTAGGCCAGGTCAGTGTTCAACCGTGAATTGCACTTGGCCAGGTGCGTCTGCAGCTCGTCCTCGTCCACCGTGTGCTTCGGATCCAACGGACACGGAATGCGATTCCTCTCCGCGCCCGCATGTTCGCCACAATATTTCTGCCCCTTCTTGACCAACATGCGACACTTACGTGATTTGCGCGGCAGGAAATACTCGCACCGTTCTAGAACCTCCTTCGACTCCATTCTTGCCTGAAACGAAGCAAATGGTCCCCTGATTCCTTCCCTTCTTCCAAGGCATCCGGACGTCCACCTCGACCAGCCTCAAGCATTCGCCAGCGTCAGTAGCATCTTCTTTACTTGCACTTGCAGTTTCCGATCATAAAACCATTGGCATACATTCATAATCGCTACTACATATTTCCGGCCGACATAAGTCCCTCGGATAAAGACCTTTACACATTGTATAGATAGCATGCCGGATGGGCGCATATACAAATGCTCACAAATCACAATCTTGTCAGACAGTAAAAGCGTACTTCATTGCACAAGATGCCCTACGTCGCGTTAGCATTACACTCCACTGCGAGGAAGCCACGTCGGCAGGAGCAAAATGAAAGAACAACCCACAGAGTGTCAGGCGACCATCGAAAAGAGCTTACAACTAGGACAGCATCTAATCTAACGGGCATACACGGTGCTCGCTCCTACT
Source organism: Mesodorylaimus sp. YZB2_4 (assembly GCA_030248295.1). Lineage (NCBI taxonomy): Eukaryota > Metazoa > Nematoda > Enoplea > Dorylaimida > Dorylaimidae > Mesodorylaimus > Mesodorylaimus sp. YZB2_4. Next base: position 1,163,376 of record JASANH010000938.1, read on the forward strand.
TACAAATACACGTAAAACGTGGAAACGGGCATTTTAGAAAAGCAGGCCCAAAGCGTTTACACACAAACCATAAAAAGAGCGGTCAAAAACTGGGTATAAAACGCGCTCGTTGAAGCTCAACATAAAAAGTCGATGCGCATAGCAAAATAACAATGGCTCTCGCATATCCGATCTCATCTGGTTGACATACTCCCTTAGTCTGAACCCGATGAACCGGAAGACAGCATCGAAACGTCAACACCCAGCGAATGGTCGCTCATCGTCCTTGTCGGGGATAGGTCGAGGATACGACCCAAACTGCAAGCAATACACGAAACCGCGTAGATAAATTCCTGCCCTCGAATACCAAGAGGTTCTTTACGTGGACGACAAAGAGTGTCATGGACGGTGAAACCTGAAAATAAATCGATCGATCTCAATTACCCACAAATAAAGCCCCCGAGGCCACACAAAAAGAGATTTCCATAACCTAACACAACCGACATCCGTACCGAGTGAACTGGCGGCTTTCTTCGTGGACTTCCATCTCGTTGCTTTTGTATTCATTGAGCTCTTTCCGAATGGCCGCCTGGAATAGGGACAGTTACGCAAGAGACATTGCATTACCACATTACCAAAACATTCGCACCTTGTCCTTCGGAGTGAGTCGCACCCAGGGTTTATCAGCGCGTCGATCGTACAGCTCGGCTTGTGTCACTTCCACGTAATCATTGAACTTGATGATCTGTCGTTCCTTCAACTGTTCGATCGTTGGCCGAAAACTCAGCTAGAAAAAGGAAAATATGCATTCTTGGAGGAAATACAGGAAAAACCCAGTGACTTTGAACGTAAAGCTCACAATTAGAGCCAAGGCACAACTGGATTGCCCGACGGCTGATAAATCACACTTGACTTTCTCAAACAATTTCGAGATCTCACCTTTCTGAACAAAAGCCTTCTCCTTTCTTCCATTGATTCGCGCGACATAGCTTCTGCATTTTCATCTAAAACAGTCCTTATTTTTATGTACGAAATTATTTCCAAATCATACCAATCCCTCATTACCTCGAAGAATGAATCGCTGCTCTAATTCGTCAGCTGTAGGCCTTTGACTGAGCTTCCTACAAAAACTCGTTGCGTACAGTGCACCCAATTTCCTAATTTGCAGAATCTGATATACCTTTCTAACTTAAGCGACACCTGCTCCATCTTCTCCCTTCGTTCCTCGGCCGTCTGGTTCGGTATGTCGTCTTTGATAGGCGGTGCGTCCAACATGTTTCGCAGAGATAACGTATCCTTTCGTTGTACCTTCGCAGCTAGACCACCTGAAAAGGTCATCTCTATCACATATCAACATGGTCTCCACAGCAACTACACACTCACTTTGCACAACGGGTTCTTCTTCCTCATCGTCATCCCTCCAATTTATCGGAGTGTCGTCATCGCTGTCAGAGTCGGCCCCGCCATTCATATCCTTCTGCATCGAAATGCTGACTTGCCTAGAATGAAAATAATAAATCTGACATTCCGACTAATCTAAGCAATCTTACTTCCTCGCCCCATCAGCACCATCACTGGCCTCACGAGTCACAATTTCTCTCCATCGAGGCGGACCGGCACCTCGTTTCAAAACCGGCTTGCTTGGTTGAGCGTCAAAGTTCGGCTCTTTGGCGAGAATCTCCTCGACGCATGTCGTATCATAGAGTGGGTAATTCTGATCGAAACCTAAACGAGCAAATACAATTATTACGCTGTCCCAACGGGCACACCATCACGGTTTCAAACATTTCCTTTTCTCTCCGTTACAAAAACCCCATTGGCAATTCCCAAAGAGGCTTATTTCACTTTAGCTCCACTCTTTAATAAATCCAAGCTGAACCTTTCCAGGGCTCAGACAGTGAGCTTGAATAATGAGCAGGCGTTAAAACAAGCCGTCCACCCAAAGCAAGGGTCCCACAGCGAAGCAGCAACATAATAGTATCAAGCGCGGACCTAAGATCTCACAACATTCCAACTAACCCGGAGTAGATTCAAACAGAAGCGAACTGTCGTCGAAGCAACCATCGAAACTGTCATCATCCACAGGCAACATTCGTCCATCGCCGGTCAAAGGATTATGAAAAACGAATTGCTGATAACCGTCTCCTTCAACGCCGAATCGATTATTTTGCTCAGCAAAAACTTTTGCTACTAAAAGCAAAAATAAACTGCCTGTTAAGGTGAACGAAATCACATCGACCTGCTAGGGTATTGCTTGGCACGTTGTCAGCAGCACTGCTACTTCACGCTCTATCTACTTGCAAATGTGAATGGCATTGAAGCAGACTAACAATAGGAAGGCAGGGAGACAAGTGAGCCCGCGTACCTTCTTCGTCCGCGTCCACTGGCGGAATGGCCGCAAAATCGTGCAGCAAAGCACTCCGACTAATGAAAGTTGGCCCCGCCGTGTCTAAAATATGCCATATTGGCCGTTCTTTTCACTTAATCACTGAACAATAAAGCAAAGCACTTACCGAAATTATGAGCGTCAATTGAAGCAATAATAACATTACGAACATCGCCGACCATGTGCGACGTGGCGATTACCGACTTGGGCGCTGACGAATCAAACCCAGATGCTGATGACGATGCCGCGACTGCCTGCGAGCAAGCAGGCGTCGAAGAGCCCTCGCCATTCGCAGACGCATCCGCCGTAGAATCTCCAGCTGAGAATGTGAACTTGACAGCCGTTGTGCCCGCTGCCGGTGACGCATCGGCTACAGCCGCATGCGATGGAATAAAAAATCGAGTTCGCCGCGATTTGTTCAGATCGTTTTCTTTGTTATCAGCGGCCAAATTCAATGCATCCAATGACAACGAGACACCAGTAAAATCTAAAACTAACCAGAATATTTTCCTCAATCTTCTAAAATGCCCCATAAACCCTACCTTCCAGTGGTGTCGAGGCGGCCGACGGATTCACCGACGCGCCGCTAATTGCATCAAAGGGCTTCGACGTTTCTCCATTTCGCAGGGGTTCTAAACAAGGAAAATCATTAAACACTGAAAACTCTAAGATCAAAAAACCATCGTCTCCTTACTCGTATCATTCAAAGCCAGTTTTTCACCCGTCCGTTTCTCGTAGTGCTTCTTTCGCCTCCATTTCCATGGTTGTAATAGACGAAGCCAGAATTTACTCGTACGTAACGTCTGCGACAACGCTCGTCTTCTTTGTTCAGGAGGCGAAGACGTGGCTGGTTTCAATAAAATCTTATCGCTACTAGACGAACTTTTCATGCGTCCGGCAACCATTGCATGAGATTTCCCTGCACCATAAAAAAAACCTCACTAGGAAACTCGATTGTCTCACGTCGGCGCACATACGATAAGCGCAGACATAGCCTAGTAGGGCAAATCTATCGAGCCATATATAGGGCCCACGAACCCGCCCTCCTCGTACAGCTTACACACAATCGGCCACTGACGCGTACTCTGACACTCCTTCCTACGGCAAAGCCAGCCATCGATACACAACCACGACGTGCCAACAACAAACCATGTACGAGCCACACACGACGAGAAGGTAGGTGAACAGGGCCAAACACTCAATAATCGACCACCGCTACTTTGACTGGAATCAGCTTAAGCCTCGTCGCCGACCGCCCATCCTCCTCGGCCAAAGAGCAAGGGCCAGACGAACACAAATTCAACCAGTCGACGAGCACTGTCACGATCTCTTGTCCACCCCAACCAAAAAGACGCGCCGCACTATGCGCACCACCCGAAATCAATGACACTGACCTCTCCTCTCCTCCTATTACTCAAAATCGACGCCAACAAGGAGAAATTCGACGCGCCCCCATTGAACCTACGACGTATACAGAAATTACAATCAAATACGGCCACTCCAAGGTCAAAAAGATAAAATTATTCTCCTACATCCAATCAAACTGTCTCGAATTGAGAACGCAAACCATTTCACGGCCCGATCTTTCTTCAGAGATCCTAGAATACCGCTCGAGCATCAACACGACTTCATCGGAACACGCATTTTCATATTCCATTTTTATCATCCTACATCAACGAGAGCTGCCTTCATAGAGCTTCGCTTCGTAATACGAGCTGACAAGAAGGCGCAGAAATCCAATTCAATTGAACATACGTCCATGACAGCCACCAGTGCTTATAAACACCGCGGGATGATCTCGGTAGACACATCGCTCAGTTGACTTAGCTAACTACATGCTCCAGCTTCATAATCAATAGCCGAGGCGCAGACTATTTACATTAGAGATAATGACAAAGTGCTGTCATGCAAGTCAGTGAACTACATCTCCACTAATAAGTACAGCAGCGCGTCCTTATCGAGTCATAAGCGCATTTTGACCCGCACCAAATTTAATGATTCAATGCACGCCTAAGACTGCCCTGTATATTTGTTCGCCGACCGTCACGAGGTTGGCACCACGGTTTACGCAGCACTAGCCAGCTGTCCGCTCTTGATTACCGGTTCAGAAAGCAATAAACAGCCACCCGGCGCGAAAATGCTCCTCCGAACGCCTTTACCTACCAGACGGCGTATAACGTAACATAAAACCGGAAAAGCGAGTGAGTGCTAAAAAAGACCCATTATCCTCAATAGGCATTAGCCTAAACGCGTACATTCGGAAAATTCTCGACGGAATAGCTCACGGAAACTATACGCTCAAGGGTCCCCGGTGTACGATTTTTCAACATAGTCAAACGACTTTTGCTAAAAAAACACTCAAGCCTGGACTACTATGCACCGTTTCGAGACATAGCATTGCCTCGCTTCATCAAGCTATACCAACATAAGAGGCAGTGGGATACAAGACACTCACCTGACAAGCTGTCCTGCAGCTGTTTCAATGCCCTGGCGAATCCTTGCGGGTCGCTGTTGCTCCGTCGTCGATTGCAGCGATCTTTGAGATGTTGCTTGTGTTGCCTCTTGGATAAAGAGCCGTTGCCCGTATTGGAAACTGACGTATTGGAATTATTTTCTTCGTCATCGTCGACGGGACATTGCGAACAGACGAGCTCGTTGGCCGTCGAAGTGGAAGCCACGCCGTCCACGATAGAAGTTGAAGTGGACGAAAAGGAGACCTCCTCGTAAGCTAATGCCGACTCAGAGACGGGGTGGGGCGACGCGGAGGAGGTCGAAATTGAAACGATAGTCGCCGTTGCATGACGGCCGACCTCGCCCTCGGCCTCGTTTCGTTTCTCCTCGTCTTCTAACATGAACCGCACCATGCACGCTCACGCCCAACCAGGCCTACTTTATTTCAAATTCGCACGGCGCAGAATGTCGTCCTGTCACTCTTGTTTCCGCCTGGAAGTAAAAGAGATTAAGCCATATGTACTCATCATCCATGCAAAAACCAAATTGATTTACGTAACTGTAGGCAAACCGACAGACAGGAAGGGGAAGGGGTGCCGGAAATGAAAAGCTCAAAAAGTTTACGCATGTGCTTCGATGATATCGAGTTCAAAAGGTGATCCAGAATCCGTCGAAAGATCACACAATCAACGGATGTCTAGCACAATAAGACTACACTAAAGAAACAAACACGATTTCCCTGCCCTGTGATGTGCTACTGCAATCGATTAGTGTTTTTCGGAAACCAGCCATTGAGATGTAGTCTGATGGTGCCTTCGTAAAACCTGGTCTACGAAACGGGACTGATAAGGATCAAAAGACCCCACGGCGTCGGATAACAAAGCAAGAAATTCAGTAACTGAAAGGATGCACTAGTAGACAAACGACCTCAGGCTGGTAGCTAAGTAAGAATAAAGTAAGAAACGCGAGACTGAGTGACCAATTTGTCCGTAAAAAGTAATCTCATTTCAATGACTGATGAAAACGTCATTTGCGTAGTTGGGTACCTGCTTCGTATTGATTAACACCGTAGATTTTTTTAGATGTGTACCCGTCAAAACAAGCCGAGCTAAATGCTGAGACCCCCAACCAGCAATTTTTCCGTAAACACATCGTCTTTACCAATTCCCGACTAATTAGTTACAGTATACGACTAATCAGTTTTCGTGAAAGGTCATAAACTGACCAATAATGCCAACAGACGAGTCATTAGTTTAAAGAAACGGTCAGAATAAGAACAGGTTTTTAACGAGTAGTTAGAACAAACAACTTTACTTACTCATAGAAGATGGATGATTCTGTTATCGCCGCCATTGATCGACTTCTATCCGCATGTTATCAAGTGTTTTCCGCTGCATATGGCCGTTAAAAAAGAAAACTTGCCACCAATGCCCGACGGCTTAAGTCACTAGGTAAAAGTAAGTTTAGACATTCGGTACAGCCGTTCTAAAAAAAGAAAAATAAGTGATATAAAAACCCTTCTTCTCTAACTATTAATTTACAAATGTGAAATAAATCCTTTGTGAAATATATATTAGTTTACGGAAACGAGATTGTAGTGTTTACGTGCTGATCCTAAACTTTAGTTTACCTCAGAGCTGTGTGCACATGTGATATGACAGACTGCCAGCCAGCGGCCTATTCATCACTAAATTTGCAAAAAAAGATAACAAACAAATCGAATTTTTAGTCTAATTTCTTGCTTTATTCACCCGTTTCGCGAAAGCTTTTCTGTCGACGTTGAGATCTTTTTTCCGGTGCTTTTGTATACATCTCTAAACATTCGACAAGGCGATGGCTGCAAGACCTGTTTCGAATCGGCCTGCTGGATCACCCAATAAAATATGCCAATTCAAGTTAGTACTGCTCGGTGAGTCGGCAGTTGGAAAATCGTCGCTGGTACTTCGATTTGTCAAAGGTCAATTTCACGAGTATCAAGAGTCTACAATTGGAGGTGAGGCGAGGCTGGAAGTTGATAATAGGCCGCCACTTTTACATGCTAAGGACATAAACAGGCGTACACAGAGGGCCTAGCTTTATAAGTAAAAGAATTGGTGCAGGCCGCGTTAGTCGCCAATTTTGTGGCTGATTGCTTTTTCTAATTGCCTTTTTAACTGATTATTGCTAATTGCAACAGTGCACCCCGCATGGTTCCCTCATTTGGCGACTGTAAACACCAGTTCACTGTTTTCGGTCGCTTGCCTTGGAAAAAGATTTTTGAATTAGGCGCCCCGCCTTTCTTTGCTGGCATCTTCGTTGCGCCAACTTTTTGAAAAAAAACCGGGTTAGCGCAGTCGAATGCGCATGATGTTCTTGTAACTTTAGACACTAAATCTTAGAGCACACGATCGCAAGATCTGTCATCTCCATGTCTGATATTTGCTTTATGAACAGTTTCAAAAAGCCAGTTCCAGTCAGCAATGCTGGTCTTTTTAGCGGCCTTTTTAACACAGACCGTGTGTTTGGACGATACGACTGTAAAATTTGAAATATGGGATACTGCTGGTCAAGAGCGATACCATTCACTGGCCCCCATGTATTACAGAGGCGCTCAAGCGGCGATTGTTGTGTACGATATTACCAATCAGGTAAGCTGACCGGGATTTCCTGGTTCCGCTTCTCAAACACGCCTCGATTTTTTTAAAGGAATCATTCGCTAAGGCAAAAAACTGGGTGAAAGAATTGCAAAGGCAGGCCAACCCGAATATTGTGATTGCGTTCGCCGGGAACAAAGCCGACTTGGCCAATAAGCGCATGGTTGAATTCGAGGTAAGCTTTTCATTCATCCGGATGTTTGCTTACAATACTTCTGGCCCATTCCAGGAAGCGCAAGCCTATGCCGATGAAAATGGATTGCTTTTTATGGAAACATCTGCCAAAACTGCTATGAATGTGAACGACATATTTTTAGCTATAGGTAAGTAATAGTGTGGGGCTGCAAGGTGTGACTATGGAATCGGAGACGCCCAAGAGGGAATACCAGTTTCTGACCAGACCCGGAAGTCAGACATTGTCTTGACATGGAATGTTTGTTTATTTGCAGCGAAGAAGCTCCCTAAAAGCGAAGTGGTTGGCGGTGGTGGTCCGGCAGGTGCGGGTCGCACTGGTATCGACTTGAACAAGACGGAACAAAGACAAGGCACGAGTTCGGGCGGTTGTTGCAAGTGACGTGGCTGAGAAGCAAACAGTCTGTTCTCGGCTTCTATTTATTTTGTATCCTCGAGACTTTGTCTTCTATGTTTGCATTACTGTCGGCCACCGGTTTTGATTACGTTGGTGAGGGTACAGATTATGGCATGTATGTCGACGCTTTGGTAATTTGGCAGTATAGATAATACACTTGTATGCTTAGCATATCTGTTGTTGCCACTCTAGATTGATCGGCACCTGATGCTCGTCTCAGACCCACAATATCCACGTCCCTGACAGGGGCATCACTCTTAAGACACGGCGAGTGCAGTCACTTCCTCCGTGTCACCCCGAATGGGAGGCAGGTGGCTGGCGTAGGATTGGTTCTACCTCATTTCCCCGTGGCCTGCCATGTGCGCCGCATTCACTGGCACGGAATAAATCTGAACTAAGCGCGTCTTTTTCGTGATGTACTGTTTGGTTGGGGGAAGGAAAACGAGAAAGAAATGCAGTCGAACGAGTGTCGATTAACGCCCTCTCACTCACTCACTGCGTCACCTTTCTCCGAACCAAGGTCAAAGATCCACTTACCTCGGGCGGGTAATTTGGTGACGGCGCGCAAGGGGGCCAACGTCCAGCTCGCCACGCCAGTCCTACTTTCTACACTCGTCGACGCAACCCGTGTACGGCAGTTCAGTGAGCATGCACCATGGCTCAGGCAAACAGTTGGTATAGAACCATCGTTGTGTGTGCGCTGCTCGTATTTGGTAAGTTATGGGCTCAGTTGGGGCCATACGAACCGTGTCCACACGTGTGCTTGGGATGGGGCACCTCGACACTCTACTTCCATTTCAGGCCACGCTGCCGAGCAGACCGAGGAGGAAGTACAAGCCGACCAGGCGATGCCCAGTGGGAGATACGAATGCGATGCCATATCCTCGTCTTATCTTCTCCGATGCGTCTCCCCACTTCTGCAGAGTGATCGATATCGACTGCACCCTCCCCTGTCCACTGCTGCCGAGGTCAATGGTCAGAACTCGTCCGAGTCGGGCAAGGATATTTGTCAGGTCTACTCCGAATACAAGACGTGCGCCCCGTTCGAACTGCGGCAACGATGTCGCAATCTGGCCTCGCAAACCGAACGAGTCTACGAGTACATCTGCGGGGATGCCGAAGTCAGAGCCAACCTGACCGCCGAGGTGGCTTGCTTAGCGCGATTGGATGTGGATGGCGAGGTGACTGCGTGCGAGAAGACTGCTGCATTGGCACTCAGGCACGTGGCCTCCACATCGGCTGTATCGATCGAGAAACGCCATTCGATGCAGTGCGACATCGTGCAGAAGTACATCGAGTGCGCCAGGGGCAAGTACATCAAGGAGTGCGGGGAGTACGTGTGGGTGATCAAGGGAGAGGCCTTGCAACGAGCAACATCCCACGACGAGATGCGATGCAACTTCACCATGCTCGAACCTAAGGTTCCAGGTGAGTTGGGTATGGAAGGGGACGTGTGGACTGAAGGCGTGGGGCTGGGAGGATCAGCAGGGTTGAGGCTATACGACGGTCTCACATGGACGTACTTATTCAGGCTGGGTACTAGAATTGCTGGAAAAATGAGCCCCTTCGATCTGGGGAACGAGGTTGCCATTCCACCTCTGCCCTCGTCCGTAACCGATGGTTAGGTTCCTTGGGACGAGTTGGGACAATGGTGCCCGGCCCCTTATTGCCCCTCCTCATGACACAGTTGCATCTTTAGTCATCGACTACTCGAAACCGATTTGCAAAGAGGACGGCCATTGCAATTGTGCACACGGCTACGAATTCGATAGCCGTGATCAGAACGTGTGCGTTGGTAAGTCCCGACTCGCGGCCTTCTCACACCCCGACTTCCGGTGCTCTTTCAGACATGGACGAGTGCTCGCAGCTGGCCGACCTGTGCAGTCAAAAGTGCTCGAATACGATTGGCTCGTACACGTGCTCTTGCGACGAGCGCTATTACGAACTGGCCGAGGATGGGCATGGATGCGTGTCAAAGGAGAAAGGTGCCTTGGGGAGCAGCACTGACGGCAGTGGAAGTTACAGCAAGAGTACTTTCAGGAGAGAAGCCATACATTTTCTTCGCCCATGGACAAAGCTTATGGAACATTTCCATGGATGGCAAGGACTTCCAACTGCAAAGGGCGGGACTGCAGAAGACGGCCATGTTGGATATCGATGCTGCGGTAAGAAGTGGCCGTGGGGTAAAGGACCCAAGCTAGCACAAAGGGTGGTCTGAGATTGCCCGTGGAAGGATAGGTTATGGTATGGGCGGTCAGCTTTGACAGATGTACCTGGAATGTTGGTCAGTACGAATTCTGGGCCTCCTTGTGGGGATGTGTCAAGCGACTAGTCTGTAATGATGCTTTCAGTATAGCAACCCTCGCCGCCTACTAGATGCTCTCCTGATGAGCCGAGACCCAGAACACAGCAAAAATTGTGCTGCCATTTACGCACAAGGCTCCTAGTCTATCGATCAGGCCAAGAACCCTACAGAGGTTGCGATACATACCGCCACCTGGGACGTCAACTGACACTGGAACAGGACTTACAGCATCCTTCAACCATTCATGGTTTCAGGAACGGATGATCTACTACGTGGACATCGGAGCCAATAAATTGGAGAGGATTCGTTTCGAGGGTGTCTTCCCGCAGACACTGCAATCCTTCGATTTGGAAGGCACTGAGGGCCTGGGTGTGGACTGGGTCGGCAGGTCAGTTCTTCGAGCACCGATGCCACCCATTAAAAACACTCATTTCCTCTCTCTGCTACAGGAAGCTATACTCCGTCAAGGGCACGGACATGTACGTTCAGGAAATGGACGGTCGGTTCAGGCGGACCTTGTACAGCGATGTTTTCAAGTTACCCAGAGCCTTGGCTATTCATTCGCCGTTGGGGTAAGAACGTGTTTCAGTGCAGACCTCTTGCTTGGCTAACTTTTCCTGGTTGCAGGGTTTGCTACGCGTCGGATTGGGGTAAGTGAACGTGGACTGAAAACGTGATTGTGGTGGGAAGGGCACTGTTTTCTAGTTTCTGAAGATCTGGGCATGATCCTTCAGCGTGTGTTTCAGGTTGCCCACGTAGGATGCTGATGAGAATAAAATCCTCGTCAGGTCGCCTGAAAGGTCTCGTACAAAGCTAAGGCAATTTTCAGGGGCCAATGCGTTCATTGCGCGGGCTAGCATGGACGGCACTGATTTCCGTCGGATCGTTACCACTGGTCTGGTATGGCCGAATGGGCTGACCATAGATTACTACGGCGAGAAGTTGTACTGGGCCGACGCCTTCCTCGATATCATTGAGTAAGACTCATCGGATGACCTTCTGCTGCCGGTCCTCCATCAAGGAGTCACGTGTGTTTCAGGTGCAGCAGACTGGACGGTAGTCAGCGCAAGACCATTCTGCACGACACAAACACCATTCCGCATCCATTCGGACTGGCCATCATGGACGACCACGTGTACTGGACGGACTGGACAAACAGAGGCATACTGAGGGCCGACAAGACCAATGGCGAGAACGTGACTGTGATTGCTCAAACTGCATTGCTGCCTTATGGAATCAAGGTCTTCCATTCGGCTATGCAGCCCGCAGGTACGTGCATGGGTGTCACAAGGCTTGCAGGCAGGTCTTCTCTTATTGCTTCGGCCACTTGGCCGTGCCTAGACGCGGCTCACAGCCTCAAGGGATGTCTGCTGTAGATTGCACGTTGAGGCAACCGCACTGACATCATGTTCTCCTTTGCAGCCGAGAATCCATGTGGCTTGAACAACAGCGGGTGCTCTCAGCTGTGCCTTCTTTCTCCATCTGCCACTCTCCTCTCGTCTTTGGGCAATGACTCTCTGAACAGCAGCCACATTCAACTGAATCGCACGTGCGCATGCGCCGACGGCTTCGAATTAGATAGGGACGGGCGGGGGTGCGTGTCCAGGTGTTCGGACAAGGAAATCCTGTGTCAAGGCTCCGACCCGAAATGTATCAAGAAAGTGTTCTGGTGCGATGGGGTGATCCACTGTCGGGACAGTGCCGACGAACTTGATTGCCCGCCACGCCTGTGCTTCCCCAGCCAGTTTCAATGCCATACGAACAAGACATGCATCCCTTCGTCGAAGATATGTGATGGCGCTAGGAACTGCGATGACGGCTCCGATGAGATTTACTGCTGACAAGTATAGATGGAGTTTGCAGATGGGCTTTATATGCACGTGCTGGTGATGACCCAATATGCTTATGAGTAATCGGGGAAGGTTGCGGTTTGATGGAAGACCGAGCGGGGTGCTCTTTCGTAAGCATCAGACATATATCAAGCAGCAGTATTCGAATTTAGCCAAATGTAAGTTCATGCCACTAATCACTGTTCGAACCTATGAACCACCTGCTACCGCCGTACCATCTGTGTAGGCCAAAATGCATGGTTCCTCAGTGTTCCGACACAGTAGACGCTGTGGAGCACCCAGAAAAATGTGGTAACACTGCGGCAAAACAGTGGACACAGTCCACTGCTTTGCCTATAACCCGCCTGCAGTCGACCCATTTGAGGGCTGGTCACACAGCAGGGTTCCACTGACATGAGCTTCACTCGGAGCACCTCCACATGGGGCATTAGACTGGACCCCAGGAATGGTTTATGTTCGTCAGCCCTGATGGTGTTCGACGATGAGACTGTCTTCCCGTTTCTCCACTCATCGTGAGAAGAGGATACTGGGTGAGGTCACTTGTGGCCAGCCCACTGCTTCCCGCGCGCTATGGTCCTGTGGCTAATACGAACTGTATCTTCTAATGTTATCATAAATAAATTTAGAAACCACGGGCAGAACAAGATGCCGCCTTTGCTTGGCAAATGGCAGTTGTGCTGGACTCTGCCAGGGTACTTGCTGTACGGAAGACGGCAGTCATCCCCTCGAGCTTATCCTTACACCAGTGTGGATATCTTTCACGATCAACTGATATGGTTAGATCAATGCAGATCGATTGCCTGCGTCAAGGATCGCCCTCGGTCAAGATGCAGGAAAGTACTACATGGGCTAGAGATCCTGATCGAGCTCTGCAACTGTGGTTGCATTGGTCATCGAATCATTTGTGGCCAGCAAGCACATTGCTGCTTTGGTCAACAGGTCACAACCACAGTGTCAATGGATAGGGGTGACGACCTATAGATTTCAGCCTGATGGTTTCTCTGACGACTGCTGTGATAACCGCAGCCCAATGGGTGTAGGGATCCCAGCCATACGTCGAGTGGCCATGTCTAAACGTGTGAATGACCGAGCATCCTTCGCCTGGAGCATTATGTAAGACGTCTGGGTCCCTATCACTGGAGGGAGTGACCAGTGGGGTCTTGCACCATGCCAAAACCCCAGGGCAGCCTACCTAGTCTTTCGATCTCGTTCATGGCTGAAACATTTCCCTGACGGGTGACGCTCCGTCCAGAGGATCGATTATCTTCACAGCAGCCATCGGACCATTCAAAATCGTGGGTACCCACTCTAAATTTAGCCAATGAGGTAATCGACAAGGCCTAATGACCGTAGAAAAACCTCAGCAGACGTGTTTGCTAGAGAAATCAAAAAAGACAGAACACCTCCTGCCGTAGAGCAGAATGGAGATCACAGTTTTAAATTTACCGCTTAAAAGTGCTACCTGCAAATCCTTATTGCGCTTTTATTGACCTACAGAAGAAGAACCAGCTGGCTGGCGGATATTGCTGTTGCTTCTAATACGCAATAAATGGTAAATGCTGTTGATTTCTATAGTGAATGAGAAAACGAGACATGCATTCAATGCAATTTTCAGTAAGTAATTTTCAACTTTCCAAGCTTCGATACGAGCAACCTTTCTTGTAGCAACCAGCGGGGCGTTTCCCTCAGCCACCCCAGGTTCAGCCCCCCAACCCTGCTGGACCACCCGTTTCTTCAGTCGATGTATCAACTGCGAGTTATCGAGCACCGATTCCCCAAGGAACTGTGCCAGTGCAAGCACCAACTGTGCCTTTGCCGGTGGAGAGTTCTGCGGAATCGATCTTGGCCGAGTGGGATGCCAAAGTGCAGACGATATTTTCGGATCACGTGGTATGCGTAGGCCTTTTTTGTGGGTTGTTTGTCCTTGATCGTCGAAAAATGTGCTTGCTTTTTAGGGCGGGAGCGTATTAGAAATCTATTTCGCCGATCTAACAGTACCGCCGACGGCAGAAACAGTTGCTCAGAGGAGACAAGCCGCTGTGAACGATTTGATTGCCTTGTTCAGGGTCGTACCCACGGTGAGTAGAATTCCTGACGAATGTGTGTGGTGCGAGTTAGCAACTTTCAAACTAGGTTTGTGGGTTGTACTCCATTCTTTGCTCCCCATTTTCTCATGGTGCCAACATGAGATGGACTTGTTTTGATTCGGTATTTCCCACTGCCACAGAAATTACGATCTTTTTAGGATCTCACCGAAGGCGTGTTTCGCCTTATTCTAAAAAATCGATCGAGTTCTGAATCTGCCAGAGCTTTGATCAAGGATACTATCGAGGTCGTAGTACAGTCTCAGATTTTGCCGCTCAAGTAAGCTACCCTTATGATCCTCCAAATCGACCTCCAGCATTAGATCCATGCAGGAACGTATGTGAGTCACTGTTGAACGCTGCCGATTGCACCTCCGAGCACGCATCCGTCTGGTTGGAAACATTCGAATTTTTGGAATCTCATATTCCTAAACTCGATTACAAGGTGACTCAACATGCCTTCGATGTTTGCCCTAGTCATATCAATCAATATCATCTGATTGCAGGGAGTCCGAGATGTATTAAAAGGATTGCTAGACCGTATACAAGGGATTCCTGTGCATTTGAGGCCAGATCAAAGGCCATTGGTCGAGGCGGCAGAAAGAGTATGCCATAGTTGTTCTTACTTTAAATCGACAACTTACTTTACATCAGTGATTTGTTTCAGTTAGTCTCAAAGATATCAGATCGAAAAAACAATTATTTGCCAGCTTATTTCGTAATTAATGAAATTAAGAAGAATTATCCTGACCATCGTTGTTTTCCACATTGGGTAAGAGCGTTCTGCCTAGGCTCATTTCGAAAAATGTATATTAACTGTTTTCAGAGATTGGCCAAAATCTGCGCGGACGTAATGGATTCATTTCGGCCATTGGGTCACTTGGTCTCTGTTATCGGTAAGAACAAAATATGATGATTGTATATTTGCTTGAAGATGCTTGCTCTTTTAGGACGGTCTCAAATGGTTCCAGTTGCTGGTCATATCGGCTTGCATTTGAACACATCTTGGAAAATGGATTCAACTTTGTTGCGGTTTCCGTTCAAAGGAGTGCTTCCTTATCCGCAGGTAAAGTTGGCATGTTCACATTGGGATCGATATAATCTTTCTCAATTTCCTGATTTAGGAATTAAGTGGACCCCAGCATTATCTGGTCTATCAGGCGTTGATGCAAGGCGGCTATCGAGAACTTCTGACGGCCATTCTTTTCTTCCCTAAAACGGTAAATGCGCTTGGCGATTTACTCAGCCATCCTTACGGACATGTATTTTTTTCAGGAACGCTCCCGTTGTCAATTGCTGGAAGATATAGTTGTATCGATGATTTTGGAGGTGATGGCCGAAGGCGAACGAGAAGGCCGTCAGTTTCGAATTATTTGGCGTATTCTGGCTGGTTTAGTCGTCTATGTGGCATTGGCTCAAATGGTCAGCTTCTCTCGCTTGGTTGTATTGCTTCAACAGAAGGTAAAATTTAGTGAAGTGTTTATTTGAAACATATCTCACTAGTTTTTCTTTTAGTTGACAAATCTGCCTTACCGGAAATCACGAGACCAATTGATGTGGTGTCTGTTGCAGTACTTGTCTGGTGGCATCCAGAAGTCAGTGGTAAATGCTAGTTCTATCTGTGTAGAACTTTGGATTGAGAGATTTTTCGTTTTAAGCCGGAGGAATTTCATTGCGTCCTGGACTTGTATCGAGTTTTATACAGCGGCACGGATAAGTTCACCGTATCCAATGCTGATCCCTCGATCACGTTCGCCCTGGCAGCGGCGTGCATTTGGATGCACATGACGCAACGTACTGCTCAACGGAAGAGCCAGGCTGGTGGGGCGGCTGGTGCCGTTACCGATTTGGATATACCGCCCTCCATCAATATGCAGATTCAGTGAGGAATTTTTGATAAGTTAGAGATGAAGTGGTTGAAAACTCCTTTTCAGGTTCCTACAGGAAAACCTGAAGAATAAGAAACAATGGACGGATACTTACATGTTCGCCGTGTTATGTAATGCTTGTAAGTCGAACGATATCGCATTTTAGACTGATTTGATAGGTTCGTTACCATTTTAGACAGTACAACAAACGAAATCTTTCAAGAACTTATGCCGTCCTTGGTTGAGACATTGGAGATCAGTCGGACTGGACCGACCCCGCCAAACTCTAGTGTCGCGCTGCCAGGTGGTCTGCTAGCTGAAAATCGATGCACACCATTGAAATTCGAATTCCTGGACGCCATTACGGTGCATGTGCGAATTCAGTGAGTGCTATTCGATCGTGTTTGGGTATCTCTCAGGCGATGTACAATCTGCTTTGTCATTTTTAGCTTGATGCATCATTTGTACAGTCAAAATATTATTCAGTACATTCAGCGCAAGAATCCGTTAGCCATATCGCCAGCTTGCATAGAAACCTACTCGAGGCTGCTCTCGTATCTGGACTTCGAACCGCAAGGCTTGAAGTCGTTTTTGCAGCTTCCAACCATGGCAATCAAAACGGGATGTTTAGAGGGCGTTTATGCGACTGTGGAGATCTTGTTGTACCGACTGCATCAGATACCACTGACTCATCGGGCGCAGGCGGTTGTCTTGTTTCAACAAGTCAGCAACCATCCGGCGGTTAGTGCCAATTTTCAGTTGTATAGTATGTAAGTATTGAAAAAGCGTGGGTTTGCGTTATCGAAGTCCATTTAGTATGCGCTCATTTTCAGACTCGATAACGCCCTGATTCGGTTGCTGTACTGGTGCCCACCGAGCGAGACCTTGCAGCCGTTGTACACACGACTGCTGACCATGATGGCGGCTGCTAATACGCAGCAGCAGGAAGCGAACAAATTGGTTGACAATGATGAAATGGTCAAGGTGGTCGTGCTGTCGTTGGTTAGAGCCTTGGTGATTGCAGGTGAGCGTATTGGTCTGGATCGTTGGCTTCTTGGTCATGTTTCACCATATCACCAAATGCGGGTATGCGCATCGAGGGCGAAGGGACACATTACCCAAAACGAATCACATTCCCGCGTGTTTGAACACTCGCTGGATAGTTCGCATCCAGCGTGAGGGGCAGACGATTAGTCCGCATAGGGCATAGTGACTGTATAGTAGGAGGGTTGCTTAGCTGGGTCGCATCAGGACACCCGACAGCGGATAGTTTCAGATAATATGGTGCTTACCTTGTAGGAGCTGATAATACAACTGAGTACCGAGATTTGGTGGCTCGTTTTCGCCAGCATTCGTGGCCGTCGTCGATGCTACGTCTGTTTCCAACCGGTTTCGATGCAGTGTACGCGGGACAAGCGACCCCGATGCCTGTTAAGCAGAAGGAGCAGATATTTCAACAGCAAGTTCGTGACGAGATAATCAAGTGGAGAAGTAAGCTGGGCTCGATCTTATCGCGTAAGGAATACAAACTGTTTTTGGCATTTTCAGCTCTCGGAAACGAAAGCAGCCTGATCGAACACTTTACGAGAAGCCCCAATCAAGCCTATTTGTGGTAAGTGAAACTCTGTGGTTCCTAAACTTCTGCGGACGTTGTTGATGGTTCTTATTTCAGTTTGCTTTATTATCTCGTCGCGAATGAAACATCTGAATTGCAGCCAGTGGCTTTGAAGTATGACCGATGATTCCCTGGGTATCATGGAAATAATGTCGAGTCTGCTTCAGGGTGCTGGAAGCATTGGGTCCTCGGAACGTGTTTATTCAATTGCAGACGTTCATGGATTACGTCATTATCGATTCTTATCGGCATCCTGAGATGGTATGAACTAGATGCCCCAGCTTAGGCCGTAGTTGGTTGTCTGTTCACGATTTCCCGTGTTAGGTGGCCGACACTGTGAACAAGATGATTTGGAAGTACGGATTGTTCTCGCTGGATCGATTCATTCTAACTGCAGTAAGTGTCCGGACTCTGGCATTCGGGGAAACTTGTCGGAGAGAATAATGGTGTGCTATTAGGAATGGCTGTAAATAGTAGGGGTGCAAATGAGTCCATCAGTTTCTGATGAGTGTAACAATCGTGATTTATTTTCCTCATTTCAGGTATTACGTCATTACGAAGGTCAGGACGGGTTATTGGCATTGGTTCTCGTTATGTTGGTACTGCAGAGATCGCCGGATCAGTTGCATGCTCGGATTGCGGAATGCGTTCAAACGGTATGATCAACTGTTTTGAGATTGCCAGTCGGTCAAGGTTGCTTTCGTTTCAGCTACCCGCGGACCATTGGCATTGCCACGATTGGCACGAGAAGCATCTGGCGTACCATCAGGTAATAGGAAATACGTCTGCACGAGTCGTTACTTTAAGGATTAGGAAACTTGTTTTTAGAAATTTCCGGAGCGATATTGGCCGATTATTCTGCAAGAGCTGACGCGCGTGGCCCCTCCAACTGGATCACTGATGCCTATGTATTTTGGAAATATATGTTTCGCATTGTTGCCAGTGAGTTATGGTTAGCTAAAGCTGATTTAGGCTTGTTTGACGGGGTTTGATTTCAGGTTCTTGATATCCTCATTTTGCGGTTATTGGACAATCCACCGATATTGCAACGATTTTTCGATACTTTGATTTCGATTGTGGGTCCGCTATACAAGTATCATCGTGAGCAGAAGCGATGCGAGTGTTTGTGAACTGTTTGCTTGATCTTGTTTTAATTTTAGCCCACCCAGTAATGTTCTTGTATACGACGTATCGGTTTTTCGAAAAGAAGTTATTGGAGATCACGATTTATCGGCAGAAGTTGTTGCTATTGATTCATAGTAAGACAAAACGCGAGTAGCGATAGGTTGGCATTCCTTAACGATAGTTTTTTTGCAGACGCTTTCTGCACGATGCGGGGAGAGACGTGGCTGATCTCGAATGATTTCCTTCATTACCTACAGCAGCAGCAACATCAGCAACCGGAGGCCGGCGTGTCATGGATACCAGATTTGGATTATTTCGCTCAGTTGGTTAAACGTTTCGTCGATTCTTTGACCCAACCATTGGTGGCACCGCAGTGGATAAAGATCGATTGGAGATTCAGTGAATTCCCTGGGTGCCAAACGCACGCCTTGTATGCATTATGCGTAGAATTGATGGCCTTGCCTTCGGCACCAGCTGATGTGGGGACTTCGTTGGTGAATATTGTGCTGCAAGGGTAAGTGCACGCTCGAGTGGTTGAGTTGAGGAGAAACGGCGATTGGGTTTCAGGCATCAAGCCGTGATTCGTCGAGAACTGATCAAATGGACGAACGCCTTGGGACTGATATTCACGGCATTGCCCGTAAGGCCTTTTGTCTAATATCCTTTTTTGACCAAGTAGGTGGCGCTTTGTTCGGTTTCAGCTAAGCTATGTGCAAGCATTATACGATGCTTTGACGAACATGTTAGGCTCGGAAGAACTGAACAGTTGGACGGATGTGTTCGTGAAAGCGAATGTTGAGCAACAATCGTACTTGTTCGAAGATTCTGTAGGAGCCCGACTCCTGGCTATTGCACATTCTGTGTGGCAACATGCGACCATTGGTTATTTGATGACTTTGCCACAGTAAGAGTGGACCATACGGACGATAAATTGTGAGGCAGGGAAAAGGGATCTTTTTGATTCTAGAGTAACGAGAGAACGATGGCGACCGTTTGTAACGACAGAAGTGCAATTCTTTTACGTATGTCATTTGGTGTGTCCATTCATGCTGCGGTTGCATCAGGAAAGATCGAAACAGGCCATGGAGGTAATTTATGTTGGCTGCCTGTTACGGGAGTCCCTGCCTTTCGTGGATTTTTCTAAAAGTTTTAGCGGAGGATCTTTATTGTCTCGACGTGCATGATCCTTATTTGCAGGTGGCAACTGATATTTACGAGATGCTACTGTGCGTCGACAAGAACGTGGCGGAATGGCGATACGAGGACATCGTGTGTGATTTGCTTTACCATATCAAGTACATGTTCGTGGGGCAGGGCATCAGACCAGAGACGGACAGGGTCATCCCCTTGCTTCGACCATCGTTACAAGAAAAGCTACGTTTTATCAACCAGCAAGTGGACGCTGTCGGACCAGTGGGGTCTGCGTAAAATTGTTACTAGTTTTGTACGCTTGTTATTTTTGAACATTGGAGTAAACATTGTTTGTACGGGTTGGAAGTGATTGCTGTGACTGCGGGTTTGCTAGTCCTGATGTACCTGGTGTGGGCATTTTGAGATTTATCTCGACGATGGGACACACGAATTTCTTTTTCAGGACTGAATAGGATGTCGATGACGGTTGGAGGTGTGGTGTCGTCGGCGCCTGGCTCGTCGAGAGCGGCACCACCGGTTAGCTCACGACAGAACAATTGTTCAACTACGAGTAGTATAAAAGATGTCATTCCTTCGCCGCCATCCCCAATCGTCAATGGAGGGAATGGTAAGCGCGGGAAATGGTATAAGAAGGGTTGGAATAGGAGAGGGTTGAACTGCACCATGGATGTATGACGTACACACGTCGATTGTGGTTGAATGTTCCAGCAAACCGCGGCCAGAAATCCCGCACTGGAGGCACAGTATTTTCTGCAAAAATGGACGAACTCAGACAGGTGAACTCGCCAGTCGATTGTCATCCAAACTCTTGACGAATTGTGCCGTGTTTTAGTGTGGTTGGTACTGGGGACCAATATCGTGGCAGGAAGCGGAGGATTTATTGCGTGAGCAAATCAATGGGGCGTTCCTCGTTCGAGATTCGACCGACGATCGCCACATTTTCTCGCTGAGCTTCAAAACTTCGAGTGGTGTTCAGCATGCTAGGATCAATCAGCACGGTGGTATGTATGCGCGGTCTTGGTGTGTTTGTAGCAGTCGGTAAGACTGGCTTGGTTTATAGGCGAGTTCTTTTTCGGTTCCCCCAATTCACTAATGAGCAGTAAGACGATCGTTGGCTTGATCGGCAAGGCAATGCGTTGTTCGGCGGATGGCACGTTACGATTCTTGGTACACCCCGCTGCTGGCGCTTTTCCGGTTGATAGCATCTCTTTATTGCACCCATTCTCGCGTTTTACTTTCGTTCCAAGCTTGAAGCACGCGACCAGGTTCGAAATACTGAAGCACGTTCCCACTCGGGACAAGATCGATCAATTACCGATCCCGGCTGCGTTGAAAATGTATTTGAAGGACCCGAAGTACATCGCAGAGATGTGACGGATATGATTCCCGATGTGTAAAGTATATATGTTCAGTATTTCATGAATGGACAGTCTAGCGTGGGGAAGGGCTAGAATGTAATTCACGTAAAGGTGAAGGGAGAGAATACAATCAAGTGTGAACGTAGTGACAGAATGGCCCATGCGTGGTTGGGGAGGACAGGCTGCCCAGCACCTTATCGCTAGTAAATCATTTCCCGGGGTCGAGGAAGGATGCGCATTACAAATGTGTAGGCGCACCTGGCAGTCAATCCTCTGCTTGGAGCAGGGTGATGTTTCAGCCATGGACTAGGTCGGATTACTTGGTTGGCTGCCCTGGATTTATGGCGTGGTGCAGAAGCTTGATCGGTCACTCCCTCCAGTATGCAGATATGTTACACAAATAAGTGCTGGCAGTTTCCTAGTCTGATGGTGTTTCTATTTTCGGCCATCATTTCGCTCGATGGTCACAATTATATTACAAATTTTTAACTTGTCTAGCCGTTTAGCGAGAATACGATGCAGGAAAAAATCTAACGAAGATCTCGAACGCATAATGATTTTCGCATTTAGCGCATCGTACTCTACTGTACGTTGGCTTTACTAACTGCTTGTGGCTCTCCAACTACCCCACCGCCCCGATCGAAGGAAGTAATGATTGTAAAAATTTCACGTAATTTTTACGTAAAGTGATTTCCTGATGCAGGTCGAGAACTCGGTCTCCAGGGTCACCGATCAGGTATCATTGGGGAAAATAGTGGGAGAGCCCTGATTGATTATGTAGCAGAAGTGGGTGGATGGCGCCCTCAAGTCCTTAACCCCGTTTGACAAGGCCTCCTGGGAAAGGCCAGTTAAGGGGGTGGGTCAAACTAGGTTAGGCCTCATTGCAGAATGAATTCGTCCTGCAATTGCACCATCGGGTTCTTCATCTGATCAAGCCCTTCCCATTTTGGGACTAGACACGATCCTCCACTCACCCGACAAATATTTTCTGTTAGATCTGTTTCTCTTACGATTAGAGTGTACTGCACGTTTTTGTCCTCGTCCTGAGCGTCCAGTCGCACGATTACTTTTGCTCTCGAATAGCAGAAACTCTTGGGTTTTTGTTCACTTACATCAGACTCTGGCTTGGCGACTTTGCTTTCGTCTCCCTGCCCCACTACACCAGTCTCATCTTCAGCTGTGGGTGGTTTAGTACAGAAGAGACTAAGGTTACAGTCATGGCAATCGTGGTTGTGTGATCGCTCCTTTTTTGGAGGCAGCAGTTTTGCATGCCAAGGTTTCTGAACGACAATGAAAGCAACTGGCGTGTGTCGAATTCGCCTGTCTACTTAGGACCAGAAGCCTAACTCATAGCTCACGATCAGTTTGGTAGTGCGGTTAGCCTATATCACAGCTCATGCCAGAATGTCTTCTCGCAAGTCACCATACTTCTATTCATCGTAACGTAAATATACATTAGTTTCCATGCACACGAGGGAGAATTTACCCAGTCAGATCCTTATCACCTGCGCAGGGGGCCATGACAGTAGGAGCCTTGTATCTGGCGAAGCAGAGGCTGGCCTGCACGTCGCAGTAGCACAGGCTGATTCCACAGTAGCTCTTGCTGCCCTTGCAGACGGGAAATCGCCGTCTGGCCCGCCAGCCACCAGTGGCGTTGAAGAGACTCTCGATGGCCTCGAGGAAGGGGGCATATGACGCGTCGTGGTCCGAGTCGTCGGCTACGCACTCCCACTCGTAAGTGTCCAGGTAGGTGGACAGCCGAGTGCACATGAGCCTCTCAACCAGCCTGTCGTAGCACTGCATGTGGTTCATACAGCACCTAAAAGGAATGGGTTGAAACAGCTAGAATTCATGGCGACATTGGAGATTGGTCACCTATCAATATCATCGACGGGGTCCCCCTTGCCAGATCCTCTGCAGTAGCATCCATAAGGGGCGAAGGTGTAAATGGGCTTGCTGTCAGTGGCGCATCGGACCACTCGGTTGAAGTTGGTGAAGGCTCTCTTCTCCCTCACTGACTGTGAGCTCACCGCAGTCAGGGACGACCAGAACACAAAGTTTAATGTGGCGAATGTGTGTGCCTCCATTCGACATCAACGAAGCAGAAACGACAACGAGTGACGCGCGTTCGCGAGAGAGCACGAGAAGATAGCCATGGAAATAGTTTTGGAATGCTTTTCGTGCACGAAATGACGAAATGGCTCAAAACCGGATCCTCTTGTTTAGCTTCATGTATGCGTACACGACGCAACATGGAATCAGTTTCCTAAAAGGGCTGGGCGAAATGGCGGCACGTGCATGTTTATATTTATAACCGATGTAAAGTGGGAATGAGTGCGTTTGGAATTACTTATGATTGGATGCGGAACGAAGCAGTTTGGGGGCGGAAAAAGGCTTGTCGGGAAGGGGGGGGGGGGTGGATGATCGACAGCGTGCTGCACGAAGCACGAGTACACATACGGTGAGTAAAAACACCTGCCGGTTGTAGCTCGGGAAGAGGCTTGGCTGAATCGAGTAACTCCGAACCTGCAGGTTTCAAAGACAAATTGTTGGTCCCTTGACTGCACATACAGACACGTAGAATTTTACAGAATTTGCGACAGATTCACAGCAAGGGCTCATCCGTTCGTAGAACTAGGCGGCGAATCGGTGAGTGGCCACATTTACAAGGTGGTCGCTTTGAGGTGTGAGACTGCACAAAGAGAGACTGCTGCAGCAGATATATGACTACAGATCACTGCGCCAAAGCAGTATCTATGTCGAGTTCGGCAAGGTCACACCAAACTATTTACCAAGGTTACACCAAACTACCCATCAGACCCGGCAGTTTTTGTCTCTCACGCCAGGCTCTTTTTGCCCGTTTTTGCTTGCAGCCGACCAGCAGTCAACCTTGTAAGCAAGGCTGTGCGGGGACCAGCACACATAGCAGCGCCCCTCTGTGCATCTCCACGAGAGGCCCCTCCACACGAGGTATCCGTGGACCAGACACCAACTTCCTAGGACGATGGTGGGTAGTCTGCGAGCCCCAGCCGGAACTGCCTGCTTGTTTGGCTTGCGTCTCTCCACTTGGCCCACCTCGACAGTACTGGCCAGTCATCGACGGCTTGACGTGCAAGGTCAGCGAGAGTTGACGGTTCGCAGCCGACCTCCGCTGACGGCTATTGAACGGGGCGAGCCCCGCTTTTTGGGATACAGGTAGACAAATGCCGAACCACCTGCACCACCGCGGCCGTAACTGCGGCCAGGTACAAATCGTTTCGTGTGTAATGTGTCCTTTCACCCCCAAGTGAGGTGATGTGGTGAACATGGATTATCGCAGCCTCCTACTCTGAAAGGCTTAAGGAGTCGAGGTCTCATAGCCAGTGATCTGTACATGACAGGACAAGCCTTTCTACCAGGCTTAGGCCATATGTAGAAGAGCTTGGACAGCTAGCTCGTAAGATCAGCCAAATCCGCCGTCACTTAAGTGCAGAGCGAATGTCACAACGAACACCCAAAGCCGACGAGCACAAACTCATATTAGGATCGGCCGAGTGTCATTCGCGCGCCGACGATTCTGGCCTCGAATCGACCATTCCAGTCAGAATAGGATAGATTTCTCCAGTCAAAAGCTGGCCATATATAAACCAAAAGCAACGCGAAGAGGGTCTTATTTATTACCGTGGTCGACTTCAGCATTCTCAAGCCTGTGTGCATAAAGGGAGGGAAGCCCAATAATTGAATCCACAACTGTGTAATAATTGAGGCTGGTGGTCAATATTTCCTGAACTATTCAAAGCTGCTTGATACCCAAGTAATTGACTGGCAGGTCATTCACATCTTCAGTAGACTATGCTCATGCTCATGACAACTCTGCCACGGACCCACCACAAATGCAGAGTTTCAGAGCGTCGCAGTTAGCCTAGCTAGCTTGTACGGTACTTAAAAACAGCGCTGGTGTAGGTGATAGACAGCACAAGTCTGCTTTAGGCTCGAATAGGCTTGGCTGCGAGCACGTCATTCGTCCTCACAGTAGGCGTTGATAAACAGGCAGGGTGGGTATTTAATTAATGGGTCCTTGTTGTTGCACCAGTCCAAAGACGTCGAGTCCAAGGGAGTACGCATCTGCTTGCAAAGACACTACGCCAGGAATGCCGTCTCGGTCGGATCGTCCTAAACTTCACAGCCGGCCCATTGTGGGCATTATGGCCGTCGTGGCGGACCACTCTCCCTTCGGCCAATACGTGTTGCCAGCCGCCTATGTGAAATCAGTAGAAGCGTCCGGTGCTCGTGTTGTGCCCCTTATACCTGGACAATGTGAAGTCTATTATCGAAAAATGTTTGAAAAGTTGAACGGACTGTTGATTCCTGGCGGTTCTGGTTCGCCGACTGGATCACAGAAGTCAGTGACCGATGCTGTAGCTTTGTTCTATCGATGGTCGATAGCCGCATATGAGCAGAACGATCGTGTGTATTGGCCGATTTGGGGGACGTGTTTGGGATTTGAAATGCTACTGGACATCACGGATGGCATGTCCGGCAAGTTGCTCAGCCAGTGCGACATGCCGCACAGAAGCTTTCCCATAAAGTTGACCAACGAGGCCAGACAGACCCGACTGATCTCGAGTCTGACCGATGACTTGTTACAGGTGAGATCCTTGCACTAGTTCTGGGACTCATCACTGGCAGGATTCTATACTTGCATGCTGTTTACATTCCACTGCACCAGTACGTGTGACACTTCCCATGACCCCAGGAGGCGCGAGGTCTGCTCAGGACCTACTCATCCACGACGTCTGTGATAGAATGGCTTCCCTGGTGCTTCGGGAAGTACTGCGCTAGATCTCCATATGAACATGTGGTCTACTCATCGTCAGGCTCTTTTTTTAAGCGAGGTGTTGAAAAATGAAGCTAAGTAAACACATACAGCCGAGCTGAAGTCGGGCAGGCTGATGGATGTTATTTTATCTGGCGCCTTCTTAATTTAACAAACGGGAATAGCGGTGGCTGACGTCACCTAGATTTGACGTGGGTACTTTACGCGACAAGGCGTACAGCACTATACCGTGCATAACTTGTGGGAAAGGCGAGGAGTATAGTTCGACTAACATGCTCTTCACTCGTTGCGGGTGCTAGGCCTGCTTGGCTGACGTCAAGATTGAGATAACACTCACATTGTCCCACGTGCAGTTTTCTGCCCCAACTCCTTGATCCTGTTCATGCACATCGGATGTTCCTTTTCAGACCATATCAGAAAGTCCCTCACTTCCTCACCTGCACGCTTACTGCATCACAGTCGAGAAGTTCAAGGAGCGGCATTTGGACGATTTCTATGTCTTGGTCGGAACCAATAGGGATCGTGCTGGTGTCTTGTACGCGTCAGCCATCGAAGCACGCAATGGCTATCCCATATACGCTGTCATGGGGCATCCAGAAAAGACCATCTACTCGTGGACAAGAAAATTCGATTACGATCGTTCAGTCGAAAGCGTCCGTTTGTCGCAGCATTTGATGAACTTCTTTGTGCAAGAATGTTGCAAGAATAATCATCACTTTGCGAACAGCGAGGAAGAAAAGCAAGCTTTGATTTTCAACTTTGATCCAGTTTATACGGCCAAAGAGGCTCCTGGCACAATCAATGAACAGTGCTATTTCTTTGATTGATTACCTTAAAAGTCTTATGAACAACTGTGAGCTTTGCATGATTCGCTTGATCGCACTGGTCTTGTATTGTGAACTAGTCTAACCTTCACTAACATATTGAGCATATGTTAGTGAAGGTTATACCCTTTTATGGATGTGCTAGTACATGTTGGCATTCTAGTCTCTCTTTTTCAAGTATAAAGTTCGCGAAGACTTTTTATTGCGCTATCGACTTTTATACCCCAAGACTATTTATTGCTAAAAGCCTCATCTATGAGCTGGAAATGTGTTTTCTTTAAAGATATATAGCTGAACAATAAACTAGATTCGACAGCACTTCAGTCAAGAATCCATTACATAGCATCCTGTTTTTTTGTGCTTTCCTGAACCAGACTGTCTATTTTCCAACAAGTTGTCGGTCAAAACACGATGTCGCTCGTTTTTGCCGAGTAGACGCTAGTACAATGTAAAAAAGAAAAGACATTCTGCTAACTGCCTTAAATGGAGGCGTAATCGATGCGTTGTCTCCTCGCATTTGACGCAGGCGTCGGACAAGATATCTCGGCTGGCATGGACACTTTGAGAAGAGTGGACTAGGCGAGAATCGAAAACGATTTTCATCCAACTTTGGAATTGAGTAAAGCAAATTCTTTAGTGCGCCTCGGTGCTAAGCTACTGCTGGTCTCCTACTTTGAGAGGCCTTTCCGGTGCTCGAATCTGATTGCATACTTCTCGGACGTTTTCGAATACAAGTACGCAAAAGGAGGAAACGGAAAGTAGTTTCCGAGTGTGGCAGTCCTTTTGTGTGCGGGCTAGGAAGACGGTTCTACAAACGAGTCCCTCCTAACAAGTAGATAACTCTCGAAAGGGTCGTTGTTCGCACCGACGAGTGTTCGAATCCGGTCTGCGAACACGCTTTTGGCGTGCGAGTGAGTCAGGGCGAAACTGAGACCAAAGAGGAGGATTTGGACTCGGAAGGGTCAGCAAGGTCAAAAAGGGGACTCGAATGTCACTGTGCGTGGGGTGAGTAGATACCAGATATAAGATGTGTTTGCACCCCCCCCCCCCCCAACCGAAATGGGACTCATTGTTCTCGTGTCTGCGATTTGAAGACCCTTCGTAGTCCTATTTGTTCATGCCTGCCTTTTTGGGTAAATAAGAACGGGCCAAACTGCATTTGCTTGTTTGCCAGTCAATGTTCTGAGGAGTGCGCGCGAATGGCATTGCGCCATCAACGCCTTGCCCGCCTCGATTTCGAAGCCGGACGGTGCTCAGCTGGCGGGTCCATTTTTGGCACTTAGCATATTTGTGCTCAATTGGTCATTATGACCGATGCGATGGCCGTGATAGGGTCGAGCTCGGATTGGCTTGTCTCAGGAACGGCCGTTTTGGTTATGAACCTTGATGCAGTCTGAAATCCCTTCCTTGCTTCTATCCTCTTCCCTTCTAAGAAGTGGTCACTTCCATTCTCACGATCAGTAGCCCTTTTAGGACTAGTGACCACTCTACTCTATCTCGTCTTTTCACGCCAGCACCCTTGATCGTTTGTGAAAGGGTTGATTAAGGTCACAATTCATTCTGACTCGAATCCGCGCCGTACTTTTTATATGCCCACCCTCGTTTGTGCCGCTGGTCATTCACTGCCCGCCCGAGACCGCTGGCCATTTCCAGTGGACAAAAGGCCATTTTTGATCATTTTTACGAAGCGTTGTGGCGGAAAATTTGAATACATTCTGTGAACACAGGGGGTCGTTCCAATTCTCTGTCCATCTCCTCTCCGTGTCGTTTTGTGTGGAAATATTGGAACGATGCCGTTCTTCGTTTTCTCGACGACAGTTGCTGTGTGTTGGATGAATGTTTTGGGGAGGAAGTTTAAAATTTAATAGATCATAAGGGGCATGAAAAGATTGTTGTCGCCAAGGATTTAGTTTCGGTTACAACCCAGGAGGGGGACAACTGTCTCGGGTTTTGGTTTAAATGTACACCACGCCCGTGTTAACGCGCGAATGACATGAGTTTTTAAAAATGATCCGCGCAGAGGTTTGTGACGGGCGGAAGGGAATCGGGTAGACAAGGCGTGTACACGCACCGCCACGGACGATATGTCCTACTTGAGCTCGATATGTATTGACAAAGTTTTGTTGCCAACTGTCGTTGCAATGCGTAATCCGATACTGAAAATTTATGACATATTTTTACGTATCACCCCCCCCCGTGTCCCTCACGGTCGCGAGCAGTGCTTGTGCAGTCAGCATGCGGTGCGAATTGTCCGATGCCATCGGCGCTGGCATGGGCCACAATTCGTCTGCCTGCCTGCTTTACTCGTTGGATTAAAATTCTCGACGCCTCTATCCTCGGGCCTCCCATTAACTATAAATACCAGCTCCGACGACGCTCGCCCAAGCTTCGATGAGCCTAAATGAACTGCCAGTTTGTCAACAAGACCCGAACGAAGCCATTTGAGCGTATAATCGCCCTCCCAGGACAAACTCACGCCAGCAGGCTCCAATTACTGCGCATCCGTCCGATGGCTTAACCAACCTGCTTTAGGTTTTTGACAGTTTGGTTACCTGATTGTACTTTTGGTAAGTCGCACGACTCGTTTGCCAAACCCTCGTCCAAGGATGTCTGTCGGGAGTCGGGGATGACTGGCATACGAGTCTGGTTGGGAACGACGGTTACTGTGCAACGTCGGAGGCGGCTTGGCTTATCGTTAGCTGCAGACAAAGTGGAGATACCTCATTGCGTAACAGTGTACCTTCAGTATGCGCGACCGTCAAATTGAAAACAGCCTGGTCAATTCTTCGTGCATTGGCGTGCAGCCCCCCTCTTACCTATTGACCTGATTCACTAATCGGCTCCAATAGTTCCAGAGGTCGCGCAATTTAGCCCCGATTTGCGTCAACGACTGAACTGTCTCAGGGCTGCATAATTGACTCCGATTTTCTCAATTTCAGGCACCTTAACAAAATCAGGAATGGATAATTACGTCAATGTTACTTTATTGAAAAGTCCTACTTTGGAAAAAAGCCCAATTTCATAGAGCGTATGTGGAACATGGACTTGTGCTAGGTACAGTTTACCAAGTGCCGGTCTCGAATATTCCAGCAGTAGACCCTTGTGTTCTGTGGGGAGGAGTCACGTCATGGATCTGACTCGTTTCGTCATATTCCTGCACCTGTTACTCACCTTTCGCACGGTGGCATGTGGTTCCAAGGTTTACAATGGACAGCGGATGTTCACCGATGCGCGTATTATCAGTTTTATCGACCCGGCCAAACACGGATTCCACGTGATTTTGGACGAGGACTTTGTCAAATCGCATTTGCAGCCGGTGCATCTGCCAACAGTTTACGTTTCGGCCATTGGACTACGACCATCGCATGGACTCGGGCACACGCAGCATCGTAACTCGAACGAGACGATGACCATTTCTCAGTCGTCGCTTGCTCGGGACGGGTCTCTACGAGTGACTAAGATACTGTATCCCGAAAATGGGAATCCTGAGGACGGTCTACTCGATGGCCGCACCATAAAACTGTTGGGGTTGCAAGAGCGGACCTGGTATTACGTGTGTGTGGAATTTGAGAGCAACGTAAATCGCCACGAGATCGCCACGGGCACGTCGTGCCGCCTGGCGCGGACATTGGACAAGTTTGGGAAAACCATCGAATCAACGATAAGCGAGATCGAGCTGATCGAAATCACGGACGAATCTATTCGAATACAAGTAACTATCGATACAGATTTCCCCATCCGTCTCCATGTCTACTTGGGATCGGGAGGTGACAGTCTAAATGAGGACCTCAAACAGCGTCCGGCTGTTCCAGCACTGGCAGCGCAAACGTTTATCGTCAAACGGTCACAAACTTTGAACGTTTTGCTCGGCCCTAGATTACAGCCCGAAACATCGTATGGTCGGTTATGCATTTTCGAAGAACCTTTAAACGACGCTTATACGGCAATGGGAAGGTCAGCCAAAGTGACGTTTGAGCATTGCTATTTCGACGATTTGAAAACTAAACCACGCGAAACTGATTCGTTACATAAGATATACGAAAATGGTGTGGTCCTGATGTCTGAGCAAGGCCGCAATCACAAGACAAACGCAGAAATGGCAAGGCTAATTTCATCAACAGCGTCCAGCTCGTCAGCTCGCACTGACTGTTCAATGTGGAAGGCAGTGCTGGTGTGCATGTGGCTCCTTGTGGCAGCTTTGAATGTACAGTAAATGAAGGCGGACCCATGTGATCGCGTATGCATATTTGATATGCTAGTCGTATGCACTGTCAATTCATATTTGGTAACGTGGTTTTGATTAGACAGTTCAAGACTGCATGGAATGGCAAGACAAGCTGCGGGGATAGGAAGTGCTACAGTCGCCATGGATAAGGATCCATGACGTCTGCCTCTCACGCCAGGTGCGCAGTTACGGGCGAGTGTTCGACTCGCGGGCCAGTAAATCATTTCGTGTAAAATGTGTCCCTGCACCCTCGAGTGCGCATAAGCGTTTGGTGATGTGGTAAAACATGAACATGAACATGAGGATCCTTTAATCCGATGAATGCGTTTTGGGCCCCCTTTTTTTGCACCAAAAGCTTTTTTGTATAATAAGT
Organism: Mesodorylaimus sp. YZB2_4; assembly: GCA_030248295.1. NCBI lineage: Eukaryota > Metazoa > Nematoda > Enoplea > Dorylaimida > Dorylaimidae > Mesodorylaimus > Mesodorylaimus sp. YZB2_4. Next base: position 1,195,009 of record JASANH010000938.1, read on the forward strand.
TGTCTGTCTTTCTTTAAAGCCTCATGCACAATCATCTGGATGAAGCTTTAACAAGTTCCCAAATTTACATACTGTACTGGCCTTTATGCAAGCACTGATCCAAGCGTACTATTTTGGTCACTGGTCGATCAAAACAGCGCCCCTCCCATATTTCTGTATACATAGTTCGATCAAAGCTACAGCTCTTCTGATCCGCCTGGCAACCCCGCCAACGTGACCGTCGTCCAAAAATGGAAATATGGGATCGGTTGCCATCCAGGCACGGAAAGCTGCGCTAATCAGAGCTGGCTGTGCATAATGTCGTAACATATCATAGGTCGTGCGTCTAACCACACAGCACTGGAATACCGCAGCGAGTATGCTTGCATCGTTGTGATACGGGGCGGGGAAGGCCTTGCCATTGTCCAATAACACTAGCATTTTGTTGGTCCCATTTTCCCAGTACTCGAAGGTATGTCGATCCGGATTGTCTACGAGATAGTCGAAGATACCAGCGTCCACAACATTGAGTATTGTACGACGATCACCAAAGAATGCGTCATTGTCTAACATTTGATGGCACAAAGCCTTATTGTTTCGCCACGTCTCGAGGCCCTTCTGTGTGCATGTACCGCTCCAAGGATTCTTGACTTGTTTTAGTTTGTGTACAGTCCAAAAACTCAATGAGCCATCGAATTCGGTTTTTTGATTCTCGCTACCACACAACACCAGTTCGTCGCAGTACTTGCACTCGAACTTGACACAGTATCGGCCGTCATCCGAGACCCATGAATTGTTCTTTAAGCCGTGATCCCTCACTGGCCATATGTCTTTCTTCAGGTCGAGTCTCACTCCGATTACTCGAGTCGTCTTGACAAAATTGTGCAGCGTGCGTCGAAGATAGTAAGCACCAAGTTCGGCATTATATCGATCAAAGCCAGTGCACGGATGTGCCGGGGCATACCTGCTATGTAGTTTTGGTTTGAATATAGCCGTCCGATTAACACCCGTACTCATGGCCAGCTGGAGGATCAGTTTGGGTTGAGTGCCCTGCCCAAATAAGGTGGCTTTGGTAATTTTCCAATGCCTCCCTCGAGGCTTAGGCGTAGCGGTAGGCTCGGCTGGGGCGGAGATAGTAGGGTCAGGAATATTCAGTTTCGAAGCAGCGTATTCCTTGATAATAGCTTCCACATAATCAGCTTGGCTGACATCCTTATCGGGTGGACACAGACCATAACATTGGGTGGCTCGGGTTTCCTCTTCATTTGACTCTCCCTTAAAATCTCTCTTTGGTGATAGCTGGGCCTTGACACCTTCTCTGCCCTGTGTTCCCTCTCTGTGGCTGATCTCATTTTCATCTTGGGGCTTCTTGTCCGGCGTTGTTCCCCTTGGACGGATTTTGGTCGATTCTTCGTCAATGACTATCTCTCGCCTGACATCACTTATCAAATCAGAGTTCTTCATTTCTGCTGGGTATTTGGGATCGATATCATGGCCATTTTCAAACACCATCCGTGAGAAAATCAAAAGTAAAGCTATGATAATAATGAACAGGAATGGGATAGACGATGCGCGTCGTACCCGCATGGTACCACCACCAACAGTACTAGCAGTAGTAGAATATGATGATCAATACAATATGTCGACACAGCCTCGAAGTGAGCACGACCATTATCTTCATACGTTTCGCTCCAGCACCAAATCTAAAAACCTCCGCTTTCTCACTGCCAAACGAAAACCAGTTTTAAAAAGTTTATCGTCAAAGAAAACGAGAACATTGGTAGTAAACCGCACTTGAAGAGGCTCGCATGTCTTCTGTACAAAGATGGAAGCTGCGACAAATAATGCATCTGGGCCAGTCTGCTAACTTTGACCTGCCTTCAGCGATTAGCTACCCAAACGCAATGCAAACCTAATTATGATGGTAACTCTTCCACCATCGTAGAGTGTTCTTTCAGCTGGAAAACTTCACAGCATTGCCGAAGAATAAGTTCAGAAAAAGGGGCCACTTTTGTATTGTTTCGACTCGAACTGCGACATGCCCAAACCTTCTTTGAGGATGGATGCGCCCAAAGACAGGCTCTAGTTCTTCTTCTACAGGTACAGGTCTTTGACAGGTAAAGGGCAGGCACGACTCATTGTATACCAGAAGAAAATATGCATGATGCAGTATCACAGAGTACAGGTACTTGTAACTCTAGACAGCGAGTAGATGTTTTGGTGATGGTGGTCGTGGTCAATTTGCTCGGGTTCTTCGTCCATAGTTAGTCTAGAATAAAAATACACTTCCAGAGCAGAAATATTTAACAGGATGCTTCTTACCGTTCTCGCATTCGTAATCGCGCCCCCTCGAATTTTTCAAAAAGTTTTTACTTGCATTTACTTCTTCATTATAGTAATCATCCTAGAAAGAAGTCTGTCATTTGAGCCAGGAAGACAACGAAAGTTGGGCGCTCGTACCATGAATTCCTCAGGAACACCCGCTCTCAAGGCGAGGCGGAACATTGGATTGAGTACACCGAGCAGGACGAACACAAATATGCCCTAAAAATAATTCCTTGCTGTTAGAAACCCAAGACGGTAACAAAATCCTCACTTGGAGCGAGTTAAACAGCTCAAATACGAAGTCTGGTATTTCAGACGAAACTGCGACTACGTATACCAACAGTGCCATGGTCCACGTTATGGCATTGAGAATGACCAAAAGTCCGTTTCCAATGAGTGCATACCTAAAGGTGTAAGTGACCAGAGTCTGAGACTAATTCTTTAAGAGCTTACTTGATTCCAACTGTGGCCGATTCAGAATGGCGGAACTTATTGCGACAAACTGCACTGACTAGTACAGTTACAAATGTGATCTAAAAAGGTCGAAGAATTTGACATTGTGCAATGTAAGTGGCAGCAGCAACAGACGCACTCCGAATAGTACAAAGAAGGTGCCGAAATAGGCTGCATTGTAAGATTTATAGGGCGCTCCAAAGCATCGATTCCCGAAGCCGTACAAGTCAGCGTGCAATCCGGCCATCACGCTGACCACTGTGCCAGGAATCAGCCATCCCAAAACGCTAAAATTTCTGATCAGTTCGATGCCACCCGTTGGAGGCCCGCCTCGGAGACAAGTCGCTCGGGCCAAGCACAGGCCAGCCAGTGCCTGCCAAGCGTAACTAGCAGAATATGTGTAATGTTGCAAGACGGAGATAATGATGCAGCCCAGCTAAAAGCCGCGTTTCAGATTTGGAACATCGGAAAGAGTCCGATGTTGTACTAACCTTTCCAATGTTCAACCATGCGGCAATCAGATAGAAGAGGAGGGATAGGGCGATGGCGCCTGCTGCGTTGGCATAGATAACATGGAGGAGGTTATGCACTTGAGGATGCGACATGATTAGATAAATGAAAACTACGGAGAGAATGACAGAAACAATGGCCAGAGCGAGGCAAACATAATATAGGGCTAAGGGAACTGTAAATTCCTGAAAAGCGAAGCTTACAGAAGGTGCCTCCTTGATACTTCGAAAATAATTAGTAGCAGTACGCAACCGCGCCCCACTCCCACGAGCTAGGAAGGGACGGGGCTCAAGCTTACCCTAGACTCCATCAGTACGGCATAATCACTGATATGCGCACACATGCATTCCGTATGCGTATCGTTGGTCCACACGATCGTGCACTGGTCAACATCCCAGGCGCCGATCGCCCTAATATGTGTGGCCAAATCAGCTTAGGTCAAAGTCTTTTCCTGCGCAAACTTACTCAGCGTAACTGCCATTCTTATCTTGGCTACTGTAGCTCCAATGGGCGCAAAGAATGGCCCTTTTCTGGAACGGGAGTTCACCTTGAGGGTGAATGTGCTCAACAATAAAACGAACGGGATGATTTTTCAAAGCATTAGGGTCAGTTGGGAGTGGAAAAACTTCGAAGGACAGAATACGACTGTTGACAGTGAGCTTGACCGAGCCAAGGCCAGATACGCGTTCGTCCAAGAAAGCTGGTATTAGCTCCTGATAACGATTAAATATGCGACCAGCTGCTTGAATACTAGTTCCTATAATAAACCGTAATGTCTACTTCGCTCTGATGCAGGAAGCCTTGTGAGTACCATTATGCGGCCAGCCTTCTTGGAAAGTCGCCTTCCGGACAACCAAACGATCCCTACATCCTTCCCATGTCTGTCGCACAGAGGAAAAGTCGAAATTAACTGTGTCTTCATAAACTGGAAACACGAACGGCCCTGTGATATCAGACGAGACTATCTTTGACGCAGCCACTACAGTGTGGTTGGCCTCTCCGACCACTCCGTGATAAGCGGGCAGGGCCGAACTGACGGCGAGTAACCATTGGCTGAACAACTCCATAAAGTAGGTCAGTCCGGCCTGCATGGACTCCACTTCCAACTTATGCCACGTGTTGTAGTACTTATCACTTTCGGTCAGTGTACTGGCGCACTGGACAGGGGACAAAAGTTGAGCGGGTATTTGGGTGCTGGGATAGGTAATGTTCTCCATGACTAGTTTCTCCAGTCCGAATTTCCTGAAGGCGTTTATGAGCCATATCAAGTCAACGGAGGATATTCCGCGAGATCCGGCTTTGTTGCAAGTGCGTGCCATAGCGTTGGCAAAGTCCAGCGCCCGAAAATCGGCATTGTAGAAAATCTATAGATCTGGAGTAAAGTGAAAAGCAAGACTCGCAGAACCTGATGGCACTTACAGCTTGCCTGATCTCGTTAACTGTATCAGCACAAAAGATTGGATGCGGGCCGTTCCAAACCGCAGGGTCGCCAAGATTGCAGTCTAAAGTTTTAGATTCTGCACCTGAGAAATTATCCTTGATAATCTTTTTAGTTACCACCGTCCAGAGCTTGTGTCGCATCTTCATCGAATTGCAGCTGCGAGACTTGATCTGACTTTTTCCGTCTGACTCGTTCAGGCGGATTCTTCAAACTTTCCGAGAAACACTTTTGGGCGATATCGGTGCATATGGTTTCTGGTGTATTGTACTTCAGGTCGCCGTCAAAATACTCGACCTCACCCATTTGATCAGGACGTGTTAGTGAGGGAATGCCAAACGTCGGAGAGGAGGCTGGCGTGCTATCACGCAATCGCCAGTACCAAACTGCCAGGCGATCTAATCGTCCAATAAAGACAGACGAACCATCACTGGCACATCCGATTGTCAAACCCGAGTCTGCATAATTCCTCAAAACTGCTGACTCAAGTGGGTGGCGTTTCCAAGCTGCGGAAACTTTGTTTATGAAAACCTCAACAAGAAAATTTCTGAAAAGTCGAGGAATTTCACACTGAGAGATTGGTCAGGTTACCTGTAGTCCGTATGTCACGTTCATGGGGTCGAGTCCAGCACTCCATCGCACACCAATGTTGGTCCACGAGTTAGCTGTGATCATTCCGTGGACCACAGCCTTCCAGAATTTTTCACCAATCGACACGATGACTGTGATTATGTTTTCGACAGCGTTTCCGTCTCGAGAATTGACAAGATACATGGACACTCCCTTGCCGCCTTGATCATCACCGCCTGGGCGAAGTGGGGATGTTTCGATATGCTCTCCATACTTCACACCTGACAATGGTCTTCTGGCCTACCTGTGTCAATGATATACTGCTTCCGAGTATCAAAGCGTTGCGGAATATGTACCCAAATCGAAAATGACAATCCTTTTGTGCCAGACGACCCCTCACCAAGAGGACAAGTGAGCGGATCCAGCAAACATGAATCCGTGTATTTAGGGACAACCAGACAAGCCCTGTCTTCCTGCAATATTCCCCGTCTGGAATCACCTAGAGAGCCTACTTATCGTTAGCTTACCCCCACAAGACGAATTGCTTTATCACCAGCATCTTGGCCATCCTTTATCCCAGGATCGGCTCCTATACCCGCGACGGGGAAAACGTGGTTCGAGGAGTTAGCGTCAAATGGAACGGCAGCTGGGATTTGCCCAAACCCCATACCCGGATATGTTCCGTTCGAATCTATGTCCAACGGCCAGTATATGCCTGGCCTTATGGAGGAGTCATAACCTTGCTCTCGTCCGGGATTGACGGAATAATTGTAAGTTTCGTAGGCTTTCCATGCTAACTCGTGAAAAAAGAGCCTGAAGGAAGATCAAACAAAACAAAGATCACCTTCCTTACCAGATGGATTCGGCGGGTCTAAAAAAGAGAAACTATGTAGAGTACCCACATAAGACTCTTTCGGGCTAACCAGACGCAGCGCCATAATACTGTAGTCATGACTCCCTCCCTCTCATTCATAGCGAATCGTTCACCGCGCATTCAACGGAACCACAACCTCGCCATGAGACTCTTTCATCCATGACATCAAACCCGTGCTTAACAAGCCAGATCGCAGTCATCAGAACCAATCACACACCGATGGACTGCACTTACCGATATTCGGAAGAGCTAACCAAGCATACTTTAAAAGATCCCTTACCTGTTTCGTACTCACAACTTACCACGCCAGGCTCGCTCTCCAGACTTCCAGAGTGCTCAAAATACTGTACCTGTATGACTTCTGTCATCTCATAACCCTGGGGCGCTCGAGCCTCAGCGGCTGGTCGACTTGACAACCCGACTGTCAATTTGCTACCTCCTTTTGTCAATCTGATTGAAACTATTGAACCGGGTCGAGCTTTTACCCCAAGTTTATTCACCAAAGCCTTGTTGCGCTCAAGAGAAGCTTAATTGACGCAGGCGATTGGGCTCTGCCATAGGCACAAATTAAGTCCGGTTTGACTGATGCACACTGCGCGGATAAAATTAGTGGAACCACGCCCCTTTACGCGAGTGATATGGAATAATTTTTACGTTCCGTCACCCTTCCTCCTTCTCTGCATGTCCTTTGCAGATTTGTTCGTGTAAGTTAGCCTACTTATTTGGGAGGTAAATGTGCTATCGCCATTCTCTTGCGCGCAGAACATGAATGTTGTAATTACGTCTGGGTCCGTGTTACGGGAGGGAGTGACCGGTGAAGCTCTTGAACCACGCCAAAAACTCGACCAAGCCCCAACCTACGTAGTCCTTGGATGACGCTTCCAGCTGCCGGTTTCGTGCAGAGGAAAGATCACCTTCTACAATGGTGCAAGATAAACATACTCGTAAACTGCGAATCATCCAGGTATCACAAAGTATTGAACGAGTACAAAAACAGGGGCAAAAATTTTGGGTGATCGACAAACATGAGCCACAGTCGCAGGTAGTTTCTGGTCCATTCTTTCTGGTAATGTCAAGATGCATGCGTACAGTATGTGATTCACTATGCACCTGACAATGCGTATAAGCAACCGACCTGCAACAACTCCTTTCACATAAAATGCCCCATCACGGGATCAAATGCAATACATGAAGGCACAACCAAGCCGTTACTGGCTAACAACTATACATCGATCAGGGTCAGAGGCTCGCTAAGCTTGCTAAAAGTTCAATATAGCATTCTCTACTATAAATGTACACAAAAGTATGGCACAAATATCACTGTAGTTAGTGCCTCCTGCTCCAGCAGTCCAGCAGTCACATCTCGTACCTCTGATCCATCCACAACGAGCGCTGTCCTGCTGCAGCAGTTTACTGTATGGAACACAACCGACTTCTTTTATTGCGCCTTTCTTTAATCATGCCAGGCTTTGGACGTTTACGGTCTTCAGTTGAGGATTTCTAAAACAGAAGCTTTCGTTCCCATTGGAGTATGGATTACTATTTTCTTACTTCTCGGCCGTTCGACATTTTTCGCGATGGATATTCTTGATTTTGTGCTTCCAGTTGTAATCGTAGATGTAGAATTTGTTCTTGCAACTGTTCCTCGCGCACTTTCGCCACTTGATGCTCTTCTTGCTGACGGCGGTACTCGGCTTCGAGCAATGACAGTTTCACTTCTGTTTCGACCTTCTCTTTTTGAAGCCGCTCGACTTCAGATACGCTAAACGTGATAGTCCTCTCAGCTATGTCTCCATCGTGAATTGTAACTGGTACCTTCTTGAATGATGCGTTTTCTTATTTGACACCTTCTTTTTTCTTCGTACATCATCATCTTCATCGTCTGATGAGCTGAGACTCTCTCTAGGAACATCGCGCTAAAAGCAGAGACCGAAGTTCGCCCACGTGCGAAAACGGTTGCATCAAACGAGCCACTGCTTCGACTCACTTTCCTCTCTTTAGCAGCATTAATGGCTTCTGTAGGTCCTGTGGCGGCCGGGGCTGATGTGCTCATTAACAGCACTTCAGCATCGTCCAGTTCTTTCTTGATCCAAGTTGGAATGTCGCAGTTGTTGGTTTCTTCGAAACTAGGCCTATTCGATGCTACGTGAACGATTGGTGCAGCTGTGGCCACAGAAGCATTAGGCGCCGCCACTTCTCTGTGAACGCCAGGAATGGGAGGGAAGGACGAAACGGTGACTTGATGCCTGAAATCAATGGGACTGCAACAAAATAAGGGATAGCTTGTAGCGGCTTTCTGACCTCGCCGCTACTGCCCCGTGTGATCTAGATCCATGACGATTCCTGTGATGATGCTGATGCTTTGGCAAGGGTGCAGTAGTCTCTACCACGATAAAGATGTCCCACCCACAACAGACGACCGGGCCTAGAGATATTGTGGTTGCATGGGCGGAAAATTGGCTCTTTGAACTGTCCAATCTGGAAAAGTTCAAATCAAAGTCAGTCTAAGGCAGACATGACAGCGTTGGAGTCTCACCGAAGAATCTGAGTTGGATTACACGTGATATTATCATCCTGTTGAGGAACAGGTTCTTGCGTTGGGTGTCCTCGCTTGAACAATCGATTTGTGCCTGCGCTTTTGCATCCCGTAGCTAGCGAAGTGGTCGACCCAGTGGCTCCAGAAGGCCCTGTTTGTGTTGCTGGGTTAGATACAGAAGGGTCGCTCAATCCGCCGACACTCTTCCCACTAAAGCAAAAACAAGCTTATCTCAGTAATCATATGTACTCACGAAAAGAATATCGTTACCTGTTAGATAGGGTGGTGTTCTCGGTTTCAGCACTTACATTATCTGAAATCTGAGAACTGCCTGGTTCTGATGCATGCTCAGTCACCGCTGTAAGCTTCGGTCCGTTCAGGCTCGAGACCAATGATTTTCGTCGAGCGCCAATACTGTTCGCACGATGACGCTCTCCATCCTTAGTAGCAAGAACTGCTGAGTCCGATAAGCCGAAAGGGTGTACGAAGGCCACGGGCTTTGTTCCAGGGCCCTTTCTAATATCTTCAGGGGCAATATCCATATCAAGTGCATTGCTTCTGTTCTCTTGCGCGTCCTCATCAGTTTCGAGGCCATGAGCGACTGACGGGATCGTTTCCAACCGCGTTGTCTTGATTTCAGCAATGCCTGATTTTGAAATTGCTGCACTAGCGTGTGTACTGTTTGAGGATGGTCGACGGGCACCCCAATAGTACAAGGCATTCTCAGAAGTGGCGGCGATGGTAAAATCTTCGCCGCACTGAACCATCTGCATAAAAAAAATGTGTTGATGTGCTCCTATCGAGAACCCAGTGATGCTTCCTACCACAGCAGTCTTCTCTTCCAGGCCTTTCACGATTACTGAGTTATGCACAGGTTGTTTGTTCCCTCGGCCCAACTGCCCTTTTGTGTTTTGACCAAACGTATGCACATGGCCAGATTCCAGTAGGACTGCCGTATGGTTTGCCCCCATCGACACATCGATAATTCGATAAGCGAAGCTCTTAACTGGAGTCGGGGCCAGCGCCTTGTCTACTTCCGCCTGATTACCAAAGGAGAATATATTTCAAGAAAAGGGTGAGCGACACTTACTTTCATCAGTTTCATGTTGGAGAAAAAGCCTTGTCTTTTGTTTAATAGAAGTTTGTTGAACTTGTTTGAGCCCATCGCTAAAAGAGTGCCAGCGTCTGTCAGCAACATACTGCCATCACTACCACAACGAATATCGCGAACGAGGTACGACGAGGGAATTCGTAATTTGACTGGATCTTGCCTACAGTATGCACAATTCCGCACTAATTGTAAGCTTTGGTAGGTCACACACAATCTTACTCGTTTTGCTCCAGGCCTGTGCCCAAGCGCCCATCGTTTCCGTTTCCCCACGCAAATACCTTGCTGCCTTCCCCCAGTGCCAAAGTGTGCTCGGGTCCGCAAGCGATGGCTAGAATGTCGACACTGAAACAAAAAATTCTCTCTTCTTTATGAATGGTAGGGTATGCAAAGTTGAAGTACCTCAGCAGCGCATCGACTAATTTTGGTCTAATCAAATCTTCTTCCAGACCTCGGTGACCCAAGAAAGCTGCCTTTCCGCAGGTCATTACCAGACCATTGTCTGAACAAAACACGCTAAACCGATTGCCTAAACGCAGAAGACATGTACAGGAGCTCATCAAATTGAGCAGCATAACTTACCAGTAGCTAGCTTGCAGATAGACTTGCCAGTCAGGACTTCAATCAGACAAGGGTACGCCCTATTGTGCTTATCTCCAACACCTAATTGACCGCAGCTGTTATCGCCCCAGCCATACACAAGCTTTTCAGATGTCACCACCATGACATGACTGGCGCTTACGGTCACCTAGTAGAATAGTAAGTTCCAATCGACCTGTAATCGTAAGGCCGAAGCGATGGGGCATGAACAAACCTGCTTGATCTTGACTTTGATCGGCAGATCGGTAGGGTGTAGTCGAAGATTGACTGGATCAAACGTGTACAGGACCGATCTGACTTTCTGCCTCAAAGTGCGGTTTCCACCGCCACTGCCCGTGGTCGAGGATGAATACCCATCAACCCACTCACCGTCGTCGTGACCCTCGTAACGCGAGAGCAGCTGCCCGGGTAAAAGAGAAGCATATTAATAGGTTGGTTATAAACCTAATCTTTTTTTGGCCTTTCACCCGTGGGCTAGGGGGCTTGTTAGTTGATCCATATCTTGCCATCGACTAGGGTCCATCCGGGATGCATGCCGGGCAAGGGCGCGTGTTAGTCGCAACCCCGCGATGTCGGTGGTTACCCCGTGAGTCAACCATGCCTAGCCCGTGCCCCGCGAGGGGACCCGGATTCGAGAGCCTCCCGCCCCATAAGGCCTCTCCTCGTTTATCGACCCTGGAGGGATGAAGGGTGAGTCGCCCACCGCCAGGTGTGCAAGGCGCAGAGAGAACTTCACCAAGTTCTCAGACGGCCAGAGTTGAACTCTCAGCCGACCAATTTCCAGCTCTGCCAAGCAAACTGTGACACACGCCTTTCACCGCTACACCACCGAGTCGGCTTATAAACCTAATCTTGTTTGGTCACATCAGATGGTGAAATCACCTCTCAAGATTCTAGAATTTCATGATTCTAGATCTGAAATGACTGACTGTAACCCTACCTCAGCCAGTCTCGTATGCAGTAACTCTTGAGCAGTGGGCCTCGCAGATGGGTCTTTTTGTAGTAGGTCCCTGACCAGCGCCTTGAACTCGCTGCTGTAGTTACCCTTCACTTGTTCATATTGACCCTGAAACACTCACTAGTAATCACACGACAGACGGCTACTGCAGTTTAATCTTACCGACATAATCTTATTGACTAACAAGGGTAAGTTTGACCCCTCGAAGGTCTTCTGAAGACAAGCCGTCTCGTAGAGGATGCATCCAAGTGCCCAAATATCCGACTTCTCATTGTACGGTTTGCCTTCGCACATTTCAGGGCTAATGTAGTATGGTGTCCCCACTACGGTCATAGCGCCTTGCTCCTTAGCCACAGTGTTCATCACTTTACTGATTCCGAAATCTCCGACCTTGATCGTACCTTCTTTGGTCAGAAAGATGTTGGCCGTCTTCAGGTCCCTGTTGAAAAGCGGGACAGAGCCGGGATATTGTTCCCAGTTCTACAACCTCCTGATTACCTACCTGTGCAAGATATTGCTTTCATGCAAGTAGCACACAGCGCTGACCATTTGATTGAACATGACAAGAATCTCTTTTTCTTCCAACGGTCTTTCCCTTCTGGCCAAATACGTGGACAACGTCCCACCTTCCGCGTACTCCATCTCGATCATCAGAATTCCATCTTCCTCGAAACTGTCGTAGTAGCTAATAATATTAGGGTGCTCTAACTTCGACAACACAGCCACTTCGTTCAAGGCTAACTGCCGCTCTTGGCTATTCAAATCGTGCATATTGATTTCCTTGATCACGACCAACGAATCGTCGTCTTTTCGACGGTAAAGCACGGCTGCACCAAACGATCCTTTGCCCACTACTCGAATCTTCTCATAATCGGCCGTTGAGGTAGGAGCAGATTGTTGAAGCTTGGTCCGAGCTCCTCCGATGTTCCCGCTAGCCGCTCCTCCTCCGGACGTGAGCAGATGAAGTTGAAAGTAGAGTTCGCCCACGATCCTACGAGCAAATAAAGTCAGGTTCAAAATTGACTAAAACTAGAATTAGCTTACATTTCTCTCATGTCTTCCACACCGATGCGCTGGACGTAGACGCCAGTGCCAATCAGATCTGGTGCCATGCTCACAGTCAGTTCGAACGAAGCCAAGGTCTCGATTTCGCGTGCTATCAGCCCGCCGTCAATCAAATCAGCGGCAGCGCAAGCCAAAAAATCCATTCTGGCGTTGATCCAAGTTGGATCGATATGATTTTGTATGAGAGTAGAGAAGAACTCGCGAATGGATACTTGCTCGATTATGGTCTGTGTAGTTAGAATCTGAAAGAAATTTCGTGAGAAGAAAGAGACAGGTGGCGGCAAAAATTGAGGTTTCGGTGTGACTACAGTGAGTCTCCCGTTTGCTGACGGCTCAGCATAAAACTCTTACCTTTTCTCCTTCATAGCAAAGAAATATTTGTCCCCCACTGCCGTGCAGTACCAGTCCAATACTTTCCACCTTACACGATCCAAGACTTTGCGCCACTGTGCCCAGAATATCATCCAAGGTGGAACTTTCGTATCGATACTGCACCATGATCACATTGGAGGCCAAGGCGCGAGTCATACCTTGCACATGTTTCACTCGACTTGATACAAGCAAGAGTCGAGCTGGTTGATCGCCGAAATCTGGACTCTTTATAGCACCAGCAGCGCATTCCGCATCCTCATACACTTTGGCAACATCCGTTGAACTACGTCGATAGTTCTGACGAGGCGGTGCGGTTGAAGTGGAAGGTAGAATGGCGGTGAAGTCACCAGAATCTGCCATATTATAATTATTCAAGCTAAGACCTCTGATCAAAACGAGCTTGGCCTTCTTTGCTTCTTTTTTTTAGTTTCGAGCTTTAGTTGAAGTAGACATGTCCTGTTCGTGTCCTAGCAACAAAAGGCGCACGCGAGAAGCCAATTGTGTCAGCGACCAAGTGCGGCAGTCAGCAAGCGTGTAAGACAAGTATCATGCTGGCTTACGATTAGACCTCCTGATATCTCTTCTAATGAAAGGCCTTCACTTGACAAGCTCTTGTGTGGGTGCTATTGAGGAAAGAACAGTTTCGAACTAAATAGGCTCCTGTGGTGGGCATTCCAAGACACCATGCGACACGTGGAGTGGGTCAGTATAAGTCAATAGCGTGATGAGCTGTGTCCGACCCGCGTTTTGGTGCCAAGAGATGCCGGATTAGGATATTCCAAGGTTAATATAGTCTGCTTTAATATTTACGAACATGCGACGCCCTCTGGTTCATGAGACGAAAAGTCATATACACAGTGTGAAAGTGTTCAAGCCGCTGGACAGGGCGAACATGGCATGCGTCCATACGTCATGTTTAATTGCGAGCTGTGTTTTGATGAAAAATGCTTCTTTAATATTCTGGAGCAGGTGGTTTGGTTGTTCGGAGTGGCAGCGCAAACGTGTTCAGTGTACCTACTGTACTGTATGCGCGTGTTGGGGGCGCAGCAAGCGGTCATGCGTTTGCAATATTTTGTATATGCTATCACTGCTCTGACATTACTTTCTTCTTTGCTGTACTTGACTTGGAGAAATGGAGTGATTCCATCCGAGCCCGCAGAAACGATTGACTTGTGGAAATTGTGCCATAAAGTCTTCTCAAATATATTCGAGAAGTGGCTGCGAAGTTATCGAAAATGTCTCATCGAATATGTAAGCCAAAAAGGAAGAACGTATTGGAGTCATTTGCATGAAGCAGTAGAGAAATGCCGGGGCATTACAACATGGCAAATGTTGGACGTTCGTCGACTCGAAAACTACGATGACGTCAAATTCGTCATTTTACCACCGAATGGCAGAGGGTAAGGATGTGACTATTTCTGGACCCAAGAATAAGCAATTTGGCTTATTGTGTGTTGGCTTATTTTCAGAATGGACACATGCACTGAGGTGACACTCGGTGTCGGAAATGACATCGAATCGGAAAAGAAACTGCGCGCACTTGTCCCCAATTGCGCCTTCTATGGTTCCGATCCCATTTTAGCCAGTGGTAAGATTTTTCGTCAAGTTGGAACTTTCTTCGAGACTGCCGTACACTCTGAAGACGGCTTGGTGGAGGCTAGTGTTTTGGAAGGAAACCAGTACAATGTGAAAAATGTCAGTGCAATCACTTTGATCGATTTTCTAAAGATCTACGCCAAAATAAGCCGAGTCGATTATATGTTCATGGATAATGAAGGAGCCGAATATCACCTGCTTTGGAAATTCTTGGATGGTGATCTTATCGAACAAGCACGCATTTCCATATGTCAGTTGTCAGTTGAGTTTCATGGGCCTTTCGAAATTTATGGAGTCGATGCTCCTTTGTACGAGAGTCTAATTTCGTCTCTTGTCATGAATTCTTCGTTTCTACCATTTTGGAGTAGAGCTCCACAAGGTCACGTTCGATCATTCTATTTGAATATACAGGATCAGTATTGCGTAAACAAGTTTTTACAGTCCCGATTTTGCTTTGACAGTGTGCAGTAGTGAGCCAATAGAGTTGATTGAGTCATGGGAAAGTATGCAGGTCAGTTTGGTTTGCGTGCAGTCGTGGGCGCTTGATTTAGTGTCTTGCCAACACACTCACTGGGCCCTACCATATGTGTCTACGTTTTTTTACGGCCTGTGTTCAGAAGCATTTGCAGTATATTTCGGTGGCTTCCCCAAAATCACATTCCAATATTAGTCGGCTTGCCGCAGAACATAACATTGTAGCTTGAATTGTACTTACTGTGTTATGTTGCATTTCAGGATAGCGAAAACAACGTATATTCGTGCAGTCTCATGTTGATCGTGAGAGCCCACTTCTGCGCTTGCGTTCAAAGCGTCTTTTGTAGCGCATTAGCTGTTTGACGGACCATACATACGGCATGCGAAACGACGGCTACAAACGCTGCCATCAAATACCTACCTAAAACCAAGCAGAGCTATGTCGTGAATGGCTGGTGCAATTTTGGGTTCTAGATCCGATGGGTGAAGTCAAAAGCCGTACTCCAGTGTTAGCAAAGTTTAACCAGCAATTCAATGCCATCCTAAAAACGTTAGCTAAAATCCCTGTCGGTCATCGATATGCTGATCGCCTCCACGAAAATCCTTAAGCAGAAGGTGAACACGTAGGATCTGTCCCCATGTAGCAACTAGAGAAAGCACGAAGATAACAGAAACGCCTCTTCTTTGTCCACTACTAAACAGTAGAGCAGGCAGGCGCGGCTGCATTAGGCTCGGATACTTGCAATATTTGAGAATAACTACCCCACGTGCGGCACCAGGTAGTTATTTGGTATCACACGTGACGCGTTGGTACTAGAGCTGTTACTGGCGGTGAGTGCACTAGCACCTGGTTTTCGTGATTCCTAGTGATCTTAGGTACAGCACATGCACCAAGTACAGGTGCGTCCCCGACCTCAGCTTGAAGGAACAGATAACTCACAATTTTAAGTTGACCACCTCGCCTTCTGACTTGTTATACTTGTCTGTTCTGTTCTGTACTCTACAGTTATAGCGATAACGTAAGGCAGACGATGGAGATGCATGGCGATCACATGATCTACTGTAAGAATGGAGCTGGTAGAGCAAGAGTAGAATCCAACTTCTTTTCATAAATGACAAACTGCTCGCACTGTCTATTAGCAGTGTAAAGGATGAGCAGTTTAAAGTATACTTTCCGATTGCTCAGTGCTTTTCTCGTCTCATTTGTGTCAAATCGTGTGGACTGCGCAGTCGTGCGACTCGATTCTCTCCTCTCATCTCAAGCTGTAATTTCAAAAACCGCTTACTGCAAAAATCCAGAATGGTCGATCCGGTTTCGTTGGGCAAGCGCTACCAGCAACAGCTGCAACAAACGGTGGACACGATTCGCGACCGAGCCACCAACTTCAAACAAACGGCCGAATCTTCGGTGAACGAATACAAAGCCCAGTTCGAAAGTCAACGTGAACAGCTGCAACCACAGGTCACTGCTATCATCGACGGCTACAAAGCGTCGATCCAAGACTTCGAAACTCCCGTGCCCGTTGCTGCTTCCTCGTTCCTGCTGAAAGTAAGAGCTTACTTGCTTTATTGTCCAGGATTCCGATAGTTTCGAGGTCCCCGGTTTCCTTTGTTTAGAAAACAGGCTCTCGCATTTTTCTCTTTATAGAGCTACATGTGGGCGGCAGTCTGCTTGTTCTTCTCGGCCGCAGCCCGCATCGTCAGTGGCATCATCCTCTACGGCATCGTGGGCGCCATCTTCGACACTTGGACCTGCATGCTGCTGACTTACGTCGCCCTGCCCGCGTTCGCCTTCCTCTACCTGCGCAAAGTGCCGATGTCCGAAACGGAACGTGAACAAGTGAGAGCCTTCATAATCTATCGCATGTCCTTATCATAACCCCTTTCGTTTTAGGTCGTCTTGTTCGGTGCTGTGGCCGAGGGCGTGCTCGTCGGCGCCCTGTTCAGCAACCGGGTCGCTACTGTATACGGACCACCCATCTTTCTGTTGCCGTTGATTATCGGTATGGCCGCTCACTTCGCTGGCTCGAAAGAACAGGTGGCCGGGAAGCGTCCTATCTTCTTGGTAAGATAATTTTCGACACTGAATCGTATTTTCCGCCTTTTCTAAAATTTTTTTGATCTCAGGGAGCTCTGGTGGGTGGCGCCATGATCGGATGCGTCGTGTTCGGCTTCATATTTAACTTCAGCTTCAGCTACATTCTGTCGGTCGTGATTCTGGGCGCCGCCTGCGCCGCTGATTTGCAGCTGAAAGTGGCCAGCTTCCAACGCGGCGACAGCTCGCCACAATTGGAGCAGTGGAAGACGATCGTCATCTTGACCATCGCTGGTTCCATTGCTCACTTCCTCGCCTCGACCACCAAAGAAGCTGCTGCTGCTGAAGCCAATGACAACCCTTTGAAAAAGTGATGTGATTGCCTGCGCCATTCTCTGCATTCTTGTGACTGGACGCAGGTATCTCGTGAGATGACTAACACGTAATCGTCCTCGCCCGTGTGCTAGGTCGTCGAACGTGACTTTAGCAGGTGGAACTCTTTATGAACATGCACATGAACATGTATGAACTCATATGCATGATATCTGACAATGTAAAAGTACCTACCTACTGACTGTGTGTCAAGCCCACTTCATATACCTGTATCTGTGTTGCGCTTTATGCTTCACAAAGCCATACTGCGCGCGGCGGAGAGCGATCTTGTCTGATCAAGGAATGGTTCACAACCCCAGCAACCTTGTTGGACTGACAACCATGATCCAACTGCGCCACAACAAAAAAGGACTTCGTGGCTCTTCAACGAAAGACCTTCAATCCTATTTATGAACGCAACTCCTCGACTGCTCAGCCGCCGAGCCAAATCGAGCAAGCTAGCCACTCAGCCGAGATGACAGTGTGATGCGTTCACACTTGACACCTCGGTTGGCCAGGCTAGATCGGCTAGATCGTTCGCATTAGAAATCGCGCTACTTATAAGATTTATAAGATTGTGTCCGCTTTTTGATGGGAGGTTGGGGCTTGGGTTACTTGGGTTCGCCATATAGAATCTTACGAGTAAATAGCTACGCGACTTCTAATGTGAGCGAGCCAACCGCAAACCGCAACCAAGGCCAGCCCAAAGCTGAGCCAACCCAAGTCAGCTGGCAGGCTCGGTCAGTTCGGCAACGATTAAACGAAGTGCAATGTGGAAGAGATGAGTGTTTCCAATCCCAACAGCTGAGAATAATTTTTACACGAGTCGAAAAACCCAATAGAATTAATCTGGTGGGCGATATAAGCTTGCACAATCTGGCGCAGGAGCCACCACGCACCTACTCATTGTTAGTAATGATATCAGATTGAAGAAATTGCCACAGAAATAAGATTCCTGGTCCATCTGCACAGCACCGCTGCCATTTGATGGAGTCCATCAGGTTCAGAGAATGGTCGGCATGCAGCTGATCTACATGTGCCAGGCAAATACCTCCAGATTGGTCAAAGTAAATTTGGCTGCTTTATCAGTAATCACATGACTAATAATAAGACTAGTTTCAGTTGGGAACGGACTAACGATAAGTGATAGGTGTTGTGGTAGGACAGTGTGACACCCTTTTTCAAAGCATAATCGATCTACTCTTAGACGTTTCTAAAAGCCACGGTTAGAAGAATGATTTGATGGACGCATGCTGTTGTAACATAATTACTATCCTCGCCTCCAGGATGAGTCAGTGATGGCATCTCTATGAGTCAGAGATTGACCATTTGTAGAGGCTCGACTGGCAATCTCCCTCCGGGGCCGGGGGGGGGGCCCCCGGGGGTCGTGGGGGTTTTGGGGCCCCCCCCCCCCCCCCCCCCTTTCCCCCTTCATTGGTAGGCAAGGCCGCAAGGAGCTTACCTAGTCCGCTGAAACCTCACATCAGCAGTCCGGCTTCTAGCAGTCAAAGACTGGTGAAACATCACCTGGACTGATTGCTGGTGCAGCCGTTTCTCTACGGCCGTCGTCCTCGAGAGACCCTGGTCACGGAGAGAAACACCGCCTGCTAGATAGCCTGTGTTTGTTACACTGTTGTATCGAAAGCAGTGTACGTACCTCGCTAAAAAGTGCTATTGCAAGACAGAATGATTAGGAATGCACAGATATTGCGGCAACTGTTGCACAGAGTGAGACACAACACAACAGAAAATTGATTCAGGTCCAAAAATTAGTATTTTTCAAAACGTATTCTTCGTGATAAAATATTTTCTGGTCCTTCGATGTCTTCTCTTTTCCAGCTCAAAACTTGGATTCAATGGTGTCCTTAATAACTTCACCAGTTTCCCTGGACCTCAAGCTAGCTGCTTCAACAGCATCCATGAGCGCGCCTCGAAATGCTGAGCTTTCTAATTTATGCATTGCATAAATGGAAGAGCCAGCCGGGGACTGCACGTCGTCTTTCAATTGGGCGGGGTGTTTCCCAGTTTCCAAAACCATGCGAGCCGCGCCCTAATATAAGAAATGTACAATAGATACGATACATAAGCCTCAGAGTGAATATAAGCAAGCTACTCAGGACTTACCAAAAGTGTGTGAGCGGCCAGCTTCAGCGACAGCTCGCGTGAAATTCCCATTTTGACTCCTCCATCAGCCAAGGCTTCGATAGCACAAAACATCTAGAACCAGGAAGTCCCCAATTACGACTTCTGCCGACAGAGACTGGCGTAATCTTACGTAGGACGGCCCGCTCCCACTAAGACCAGTAACAGGATCCACCAATGACTCCGGCACCTCCACAGCGAACCCAACACAAGAGAGAAGCTCATTCACTGTCTCCGAATCACCTTCCAAACACGCCGAGCCCATACTGTAAGCCGATGCACCAGCGCGGACTGAAAACAAAACTGTGTCGGGTCACTAACTTGAAATCCAAACATGCGTGCTTACCAACAGCTGGCGTGTTGGGCATGACACGAACCACCCTGGCCTTGGACGGCAAAAGCTGAAAGGAGGGTTTAAATTATCACGACATAACCAATGACCAAAATGACTTACAGATTCGATACTTCTGATCGTAATACCCAGGGCGATTGAAATAATCAATTTGTCTTTCGAAACTGAGGGAGCCATTTCAGCAGCCACCTTGCGCACCAGAGGCGGCTTGACAGCGATAAATATGACATCGTTTTTTTGAGCGATTTCGACGTTGTCGTATGTGGTTTTGACGCCGAGGCTCTGCAATGATGATGCAATCTTCAAATGTTAAATGCCAAGGCATTTTTATGGTAGACCTCTTTAACAAATTTTATGTAGACTGCTGACTGCCTGCTGCTGTGCTGGGACACTCATCCTCAAAAAAAGCGTTTTAGCAGGAAGGTGCATAATCATTTACTTGGTCATTGAGCTTGGTACACACTGTACGTACATGGCTAGAACGAGACTGCGACTCAATGACTTACCCTTATTTCCTCAAGAAAGGGTTGATCTCGCTTTGGAGAGCTTGCCATCAACTGTTCCACAGAAAATTTTCCTAAACATAAATCATAGTGAGCCTTTGCAGAACAGTCACATCCGCCGGTTCCATACCTGAGGCCAACATGCCTCTGGCCAGAGCTTGAGCCATTTTGCCAGCCCCAACGAATCCTATCTTCATTTTCGGCTTATTGATATCTTTCGCACGAGAAAACGGAAAGAATCGACAAATTGATTTTATGCGTGACGTATTGGCCAGGTAGTCTCTTACCGACTCACGGGCTACTTTGAGAATCAGCACAGGCCGACTTCAGTCCTCGCACGTACAGAAGAATATTTAGTTCTCGACCTGGGCCGCTACTTTTTTTGCAGAAGACTATGCCTATGCGAGAACAGTAAAATATAGGTCGACATCATTCCGCGTTTATCTACGTATCAATCTCCGACTGTAGTTTAGGCCCAGACGTCTCTCGGAGCGTCAATGAACCCGTCTCTGTTGTGGCACTAGCCTACTGGTATTGGCCGATAGTGTCCGGATCGTTGCATCATGGAGCCCATAAAAGAAACGAACGACCATAAGTCGAGATACATGCTGCCTAATCACATCTAAGACGGGATTCTGGAAAATATTGAGTGTGTAGCCAACTCCAATAACTTGACGACCCGAATGTAAGTCGCATCGTTTCCCAACCATACAGTGATTTTGACTGTTTTTAAACCAATCTTCTCTTTTTCCATTCATCCCGCGGAACGCTTCACCCTACAAAACTGCCTCTGCTAGCACTTGAAAGTTTTTCAAGGATTTTCTTGTCATGTCATGTCATACTTTATCTATAGCCAAGCACATACAGCGCACTCGAGGGCTAAGGAACACACATTTGACAATCATTCCTTTTCTTTCTTTTAGACACATTTCTTTTATTTATTATTTTTCTTTTTACGTTCACGTAACTTATTGTCTGCGTACCTTATACTGTATAACTTTACTCCTTTCACATACCGCAAATATTTCTATATTATTGATAAGTTTATAGGATAAGTAGGGTCCGTATTACTGGAGGGAGTGACTGGTGGAGCTTTTGCACCACGCCCAAAAACCCAGGGCAGCCAACCAATTAATCGGACCTAGTCCATGGATGAAACATCACCCTGACGGACGATGCCCCAGCTGCCGGCTCTGTGCAGGTTATAGGCAGCCAGTCGAGCCTGGCATACACTTCTCTGGGGATTAGCTAGCCTTTGTCACTGCAATACTTATCTTGCTATTTGTGAGTATAGCCAGCGAGCATATTTGTGGCATCCATAAGAACAGCGGCAGAACCAGTCCGTTTCCCGTCTTGTGGTCCATCTTTTCTTTCGTATCCGACTACCTCAGGAAGTAAAATTGCTTTGCGTCTATATCCATGCTTTCCTGACCTTCTAGAACGTTATTTTCTGCCAACATTGTAGAAATGCTCTATCATTTGTAGGGTAGAGAATCCACACATCAAGTGTATAGGAATGCTGCAATGCGCACACCACTGTTATCTTGCTGTATACGAACGAAGTGATTTTGCTGGTGCCATAGTGGGCGATTTTCTATCCAAAATTCGTTGACACTAAAATGGATATTCCGACACTTAACAAGGAAGTGGTACCTTCTCGGTTAAATTCGGCTACCCCACTAGGACTAGAGCAAAGCAAAGCATGCGGAGTAGGAGATTTAGAAAGGACTTGAAGCAGCAGTCGTTATAGGAGTACTGTCAGCCAATGATTCAGACGATTCAGAAGACACGTTTGATATTCCTTTGCTCTGAGTCCACCCTGGCTTTGCCATGCACGGACGGACCTAGCCGGCCAAATCCGTATGTCACTGTCAAGCAACACTACTTACTTAGGTATGGCCCTACTACGACGAACACTTCTATTGCGCTAATCAGCTGACACTAACCATTACATTACAAGACTGTGAGCTAGATAAACTAAGACAACCATTGAGTGCTGCCAAAATAGAGCCGTCACCGCCGTTTGCCCCGAGTGGCATGCAAGCGTGACATTCTTCATGTGCTCATCCACTTTGAACATGGGCCCGTGACCAGGAATAATGTAGTCGACCAAACAGCCAATCAACTTTCTATGCTTCCTTTGAAAATACGGAAATTCTGATCGGGCCATCCATCTCGGAGTACTTGTCAGATTTGTCGCGGGTTCTGTGTCATTACGATCGAGGAACAAGTCTCCCACGATCGCTACTGATTTGCCCGTGTTGTTGAAATTCCTTACGATTAGTGTAATGTCCGTCGATGTGTGACCCGGGGTGGAGAGAACAGTCAGCTCGTTGATGTTCAGTGGAGACATGGACTCGGAATGTTTCAAGGGTGTGCCTGAAACGAAAACTTTTTTCAGAGCAATAAGGGGACTAAAGATCTTTGCGGACTCCGTCGTCTCACAAAATTGAGTCCAGTCTTAACGGATAGGTACATGCTTAGCTGATAAACGCAGGTGCAGTCTCCGATGAACTCGTGTATCAATGGGCGCGCTAGACACCTGCCTTTGTTACCTAAGAATCATTGCGACAAAAACGGAAACTTACTCAGATATTTTTCCTTCTTCACGTAATTCGTACTAACCAGCTGATCAGCAGGATAGAAGCCGAGGGCGTTCTGATAATGATCTGGGTGTGTGTGGGTAACAATAGTCAAGTTCACGTTGCCCAACTTGATACCGTGGCTCTCCTCCATAATTTGTTTCAACTGGAACCCATGATTAGAACTGCCAGTATCGACCACGATCGATAAATTGCCAATAGTGACCAGGGTGACCGTGCTGCTCATGCGGTACGTATCCGGCGGATCGTTCTCCTCCGCGCCAATAGTATGGTAGCCTTCCAATAGAATGTAAACCATAGGGTACGCCTCCGATCGATGACGGCGTACATAAGCTGATACAAGACAGAAAAGGAGGGGATAAATACAAAATCGAGTCAGATGGATCATAATCACTTTCGCTGCGGTTACAAAATTGAGTTCGATCAGATATCACCGGCTATTTAGTTAGGCACGAACGATTAAAGATGACTGACAGGGGTTCTAGATGGGATGGGGCTCATTCGATTCTTATTCTAATCTTGAATCGACGAGATACTTGACTTCCGAAAGCCAAACTGGACCGCCTGGCCCGGGATGGCCGACAACTCTGGCCCCGCCCGCGAGACGAGGACTGGCGTGATCTTGACTCATCATGCGGTTGCTTCCGTTTTTGGGAGAGCAAAGGCAATCTAATTTGGACTTCCCTTTCAATACGGACGTGAGTAGACGAGAAGACCCGCGCGCATATCGGGGCAGGCGATGAAATTTTTGTCGC
This sequence comes from Mesodorylaimus sp. YZB2_4, assembly GCA_030248295.1. Classification (NCBI taxonomy): domain Eukaryota; kingdom Metazoa; phylum Nematoda; class Enoplea; order Dorylaimida; family Dorylaimidae; genus Mesodorylaimus; species Mesodorylaimus sp. YZB2_4. The sequence continues at coordinate 1,218,629 of JASANH010000938.1, forward strand.
AAACTCGTTTGGAGAAAACGAGGGGACACATCTAGCGTGCAGCAAGATACAAAGGAGGCACTAGCAGTTTTGCTGGTCAATGCGAGAGTCGAACAAGAAAAGGGCCCACGTTCAAGACAGAATGACTATTGTTCATAACAAAATGCCAGCTGACAATAGCATTGTGATTTGTTTGCGTTGTCACTCGAATACAATATATGTTTGCGCATGTGCGTGAGGTGGGATTCATGGAGAGTCCTTCTACAGCATGAGCATGTTGTGGTGGAAGATTTACGGTGAACTGAACAGTCGCCGACCCACTCGTTGTCTAAGCGGGCAGTGAGAGAATCTGCGGTGTGTGACTTCAGCTAGAGCGAGTCTTCCAAGCGCGTCGAAGGCTTCGAGCTCGGCGCACGTGGCAATGGTCTGTTTTGGAATATATTGAACGCCATCAGCATTTCACCTGGCCAAAGAAAACGATTCTTGGTACGAGTTCGAAGTGAGAAGGAAGCTAATGCTAGCTGCTGGCGTGTAAGCTCTGGCTGCGTCTAATGGACTAGGGGGTGTACATAGTGCACATCATTCGAATGGCATCGACCCGTGTCTCCTCGCCTTGCCAAATAAGGCCATAATAGCAGGCTGGGCGTAAGGCGACGTATACAGGTAAGGGACACGACGATACGAAATGGGCCGACTGGGTACCTGAAAGCAACAGCGGCGTGCGATGAGTCGGCCAGCGTTAGAAGCTCGCACACTATCCATATGCGGTAGCTGGCAGGAAAGGTAAGCGCGCTGCCGAATGCGAGTACGGGTCTTTGGTTGCCAGGGACGACGCCTTCAGAACCGTTTTCCACCTTGCTCGGATTCTCACTGCCTTCGACGCTCTCTCCATCACTCGCAGCTTGCGCTTTTCGACCAAGCGAAAGGGCAGTTCCGAAGCTAAACTTTGTCAATCTGGTGGAGAAGGGAATGGAAGCGGCCGTAGATCCAGAATCCATAATCGCTAATCTAAGCGTTTCTGCTGGGCCAGCTTCGTCATCTACAGAAACTTCGCCGAACGGCGTGTCCGAAAATGTCAGTGAATCAGTGACCATGGCTTCGACCAGCACTCCGAATACAACATCAACAAAAACGTCATCGAGATCGGGCGCGAAATCGGCTAAATCCCCAGCAGCAGCCGCAAATGACGGAAACGGATCGACTGCAAGCAAGGAGTCTAATGATAAGGAGGAACGACGAAGTGTCCAAAAGGTAAAAAGGTGACGGACACGCGACAACGTGATGATTGATACGATAGCGGGGTGTATACGGTTGGCACCCGTGTCCGACTCTTGGAATGGGATACTCGCACACTAAATCCCGTGCTGGCGGAAGTCATGTCCACACGGTCTACTATAGAGTCTCCACTCGTATAGGGATAATTTCTGTGACTTCTTATCCCTGGGTATAAAAGTCACTTGGCAATGTCAATACATATACAGTACCCCCTCCGAATCTCACCAGCTGATTTCTGTTTAGGTAGCGAAGTCTAGCCGGCACAACCGCCCTGATAACGAAGGCACTACGGCCAATGCGGTGGAAGTGGAAACCAAGAAATTCAAAAAGGTAGACATGGTTCTTCGATGGGAAATGCCTTGCGTGTGATCGATGGATGAACCTTAAATGACATGCGCATAAGGAAAGACCTGTGGGATTTGCAGAGGCGCATCCATGATCCAAGATATAATACGACGGCCCCTACCTGCCCCAACCTATCCTCTCTCATCTTCTCTAATCGCCAGTATATCCCATCTTTCTTTCCAGGAACCCAAAGAATCCCTTATAGGGTCTGGTGACAGTGGGAGTCGAGCCACGCCCACATCGAGTGTGACCTCGTCGTTCACGACGGGCGGCTACCCAGCATCGAGCTATCTGCAAGGCTTGGCCAACTTACCCCACCCCTACGCCAGTCTCTTCGCAGCAGCAGCCGATCCGGCAACTGCAGCAGCAGCCAATGCGTTCTTGACAGCCAGCCACTTTGGATATGCCACGACACCGACCGATCTCAGTTCTGGTACGAGTCTCTCTCCCTCCTCCCAACTTAGTGAAATGCACTCCATTTTAGGCAAGGACAACGGGACGAGTAGCCGCAATCACTCAAACAGTGGTGCTCTCTTGAGCTCGTTGAACCAAACGGACACGTCCGCCTTGCGTCAGCTCATCAACGGATACAGAGAGGCGGCCGCCCTGCTGAGTCGCACCGCTGATGAACTAGAATCGTTTGTTTGCACTAGAAAGTGATTGATTATCCTTTTTTTGGGCATTCATGTTGTCAGTTGTTCGATTTGCGTTTGAAGCAATGGCATGTACTGTCCGCTCCACGCCCACATCCTCAGTCTGCCCTCTTCCAACTCGGTCATACACGTTTTTAATGGAAGCGAAAAATACAAGAGCAAAAACAGGTCCAAAACCTGACACTTTAAACTTGTTCGTACAACGTTAGCATATCATACAGAACACAATCAACTGTCCTCGGCGCGTCACATATTACCACCATGACATCACCATCCTCCAACCACAACCACAACGAGAACACATCAATGCGCCACCATAAAAATGTTACACCAATTCAAAAACAAAACCAAGCCATTCTCTGTAATGCATAAGAATCGAAAAAGTTTAAAAACTCACCAAACAATCAATATCGTCAAAAACACAAAGTCGTTATATCGGTTACGATTTGCGCATGCGTCGACCCAAGACTGCCCGAACCCCAAAATAAGAAGAGAATATGCGTAAAGGGCATACAGCATAGGCACCTGTTGCAGTGGTTATCCTCACCTAAGTCGCCCGTGTCACTCACTCCTAATCAAAAAAGGAAAAAGCAGGAGGACGGATGGAGACCCTAAGATTAGAAAAACGTAGAAATAAATGAGAAAATGCAGTAGCAATAGCAGCAAAAGGCCAGCCAGCATCAGGCGCCCAAATGCAGGCGAGTCGAATAGGATCAACAACAAGCACGATCAGCACCAATAGCAACGATGATAAGTTTCGCCCCACCACGACTATTGATCAAAGAACTTAGAAGAGACATTGATTATGTTCCTTGTAATACACGAAATGCGCAGGCAAAGCATCAAGGACACAAATACGCGTTTCGTCGTCTTTAGCCTAACATTTTCGTCGACTCACAAAAAAGATATGAAATGTTCCGACTTCTGTCGCTTTCGCCAACAGAAATCATAGGGCCCAGGGCAACAGGACACGTCACCAATACAACAATCCATTAGCACTCACAGAAAGAGAGAAAGTGAAAATGAGACGGAAAACGATCAGAGCAAGTAGCAATATCGGCGCGTACCCCGTACCTGTATGTACATCTACAATAGGAATGATCTGACTGCATACTGAGCATTGCTTTGACGCAAGGAATGATAAGAAAAACCCCACACAAATGCCTTGCACACGCGCCTCCGTGTTTAGAAAGAGCCAAAAAGCCAAAAATTGAACCCGCCTCGAATTGTGAAAACGAAATGGAATGAACGAGAACATTTTTGTCTCAAATTAAAGCACGAGAACCGAAAGCGGGGCTCTAGAGACGATATTTGGGAATCGGAACACTCAAAAAGACGACTAGGCTTAATGTCAAACAAAAGTACGAACACATCGAAAAAATGTACGCGATCCGTATTTCTGTCCGCAACAAAATAAGTTCATGAAAACCAATTCAAGATCTATTCGCCGTCTTAGGTTATTTTTGAAAAAAATTCGCCTGCGACGAGAAATTTCTCATTTTAAAACTTGGATCATGCGCCGACTAGAGACAAATCAGTTCTAGGACCTTAACGCTTTTTGCAGGAATCGATGCGTATGCCCACGATCCACTCCCACCAGTCGCCACCTGACACACTCAAAACGTGAACAGACCTCAAAACCTAAGCACAAATATCAGGAAATGAGAAAATGGAATTCTGGCCGAAACTGTCCAGCAAAGACGTAAAACATGAAAAAATCGTAATCTACGTCCCAGCAGTACCTGACTCACATACTCGGATGGGTAAAGCCATTTGAATGACGACGATCTGCGAACGAAGGCGATCGATTGTCTATGGGCAGACTTTGATCGTGATGATCGTCGTTACGTGTTTCCACATTCAGACCTTGCAAAAAAGGCGAAGAGGTCGCCGATGCGTTCGACGACGACGATGAGAGGCAGCGAGCGAAGAACGCAGCCAAGGCGTTCGCATTAGTCGATGGCGGAGTCAACTGAGGATTCCGAGGCGGCGATGGCGTCTCCGACTGATTCGACGTTGGCTGTTGCTGACGATAGAAATCGTTTAACATTAGAAGCCTCAGATAGGCGTACTGTTGCGATAAGGAAGCCAGATTCTGATTGTTGGCCGCGTTTGATGCCATCGTGCCTGGTGCACCATTCGACAGCGCAAAATTTGGATTCAACGCGGCTTGCACTTGCTGAAATTGTTGAAGTAGATGCGGCTGATTGCCAAGTAGACCCATTTTCATGGCGAGTTCAGCATTGAACTCGTCGTTACCATTCCCGGTGCCGAAAATTGAATCTAAACAACAGGCAAGAGTCGAGTCGGGACGGGACACGTGGACAAGAAGAAAGTGTCTTACCAGCCGTTTCACTGATGTCCTTCTCGTTGTCGTTGGCCTCGTCGCATTCGTCCAGTTCGTGATGGCTTCGACGATCAGATTCATCAGTGGCATCGTCCTCGGATTTGGGTTTCATCTGATGCCAGTCCAGTAAGAAACTAGCCGCTTGCCTTCTAAAACAGCGAGGAACTTTTATTCTGGCCAATTTTGCTTCACAAAACCAAAGTATTACTTGAGGTTTTCTTCCTCTTGTAACTTTTGTGCCGCCGTAATCGAGTTACCATAAATGTGTTTCAGTCTTCGATTGGCCATTGGACAACCGGAAGCGCTTCGGTGCGATAAGTATTTCCCTGTGATATGACCAGATCCGTCGCAACCCGGCACTGGACAACGCAACAGCTCCGACTCGTCTTTGGGACGACGCGGCCGCGTGGACCTCGGACATCCCGAAAGGCTACGATGCGACGAATAATTACCTGTCACGTGGCCGCTACCATCGCAGCCCGGGGTCGGGCACCTGAAATAAGAAGACACTTGGTCAGTCTAGAAATACGCCAAAGACATCCGGCCCTAAAGTCACTCGCCGAACAGAAAAACCCTTACTTCATGTCAGGATGCAATCTCGAATCAGGCGACAACGACTGCAGCCTGGGAGGGCAGCCTTCTCCCGAATGCATAAAAGTGGGCGTTGGAGCAACCCTCGAAGCATTACCAACGGATGCCGTGACTTGCGGGAAGCCAGGGAATGACTTGCTTGATTTTGCCAAATTCTCTTCCTTGAATTCGTTACTGCTTTTGGCCTTTGTGTCGCTCTTCTTCAGGGACAAGTCGAGTACTTCATTACTCGTCAATGCCGGAGCTGAAGTGTCCAGCAAAGTGGGACTGGGAACGTAGGCTGGTGTTGGTGGAAGACTTCGACTAGGAGCGTTACTCGGTGTCGTAGTAGCCACTGGATTCTCTGCCTTCTCCATTCCAAACGACGACCGCTGCCCGTCCGGTTTACCACTAGCCGCCTGAAACAAAGCCAAATGAGACTCTGGTAGAGAATAATCTCACCACAAAGCCAGCTTACCTGTAACAAACGCAGCATAGCGGAGTGCGAGAACAGTTCACCCACACCCGGAGCTGGTGTCGAAGGGATATTGATGGATGCCTGTGCCGCCTGTGCCATCTTCTCTGCATCACTGCTCGAGACACGTTTTCCATTCGCATTCAATTCCATTTCGAAGACATTGGGTGCTGCTTGGCCGACCATTTTCACGGGTCGTTTAGCGTTATTGACGACAGGTGTCGATTTCAGTGCCACTTCGGGCACAGTCACTTTTCCCTGAGCATCGCTTGTGTCTAAAACAGCGATCTAATCAGTTTGCAATCTTTGAGTGGCTCGAGTAGACGACTTACTTTTGGCAACTGGCGTCGTAGCAACTGAGGATATGCTTGAATTGGTCAATAAGTCTAAGTGAGACAAGTGGGCCTTTCTCTGCTGCTGTTTCATGGCAGCCGCGATCGGGCATCCGGACAAGCTACGATGCGTCGTCCGATTGCTGTTCACGTGACCTTTGCCCGTGCATCCGACCGTGGGGCAACGTAGGACGGTTTCCTGTTGCAAGGCCAGCACTGAAAGAGGAACGAGTGAGGTTCTCAGTCCAGAAACTACCGGTGAGTCAGGACAGGATGGTCTCGCCCAGCCCTGATCTATAAATCTCTGTACACTTACATTCAGGCGATGCCTTATCCTTTCGCGGGCATCCGGATATGCTGCGGTGATGCGAATAGAGTCCAGTGGCGTGACCCGTACCGTCGCAACCCGGAGTCGGGCACTTGCCTCCACCGCCGTGAGCTTGTCCTGGTTCCGGCGGCGGCGGGGGAAGATGACGCAAATTTGGAGCCAATAAGTTGGTCGACGTAAGCGATTTGCCGCTAGCCGACGAGGCCGGGGTCGAAGTGGAACGGGCGCTAGGAACTGACACGGCTGCCATCAGCAAATCCTGAAGACTCGATTCCGCCTGCTGCTTTTGACCAAACAGGGCGAATGCGGCCGCTTCGAAATGACCGCTTTCACTTTTCCGACCATTCTCGTTTCCATTCGTTTTCGAGTGACCTGATACCAGAGACATAGGAAGGACTTGCGAAGGCGACTGCTGATCGACGAGATCAGAAATCGACGTATTTTGTACTGCATCCTCGACTACTCGCAGGGCTCCTGGACTACTCGTCGAATCGCAATCGGTATCTTGTTCCTGATTAGCATCCTCGTGATCCACTTCTTCGTGCACGACAGGAGTCGTCTCGGTTATGCGAACGATATGACGAGCTGCAAATAAAAACATTGTTATTCAAACCATGCAGTGCTGGCTCGAGATTACATCTGCCATTCAATCTCCTTTGTTGGCCTACTGTACATCTGTTGAAAAGTTTTTTGCACGCGCTGAATCAGCATACGCAGAGGTGACACACTCGAGAGTCATAGCATGCGAGAGAGCCAGACCAACAACTTGTAGGGCATTTCTTCCGACTTGTTTAACCATTGCCACCAAAAAATGACGCGACAGCTGGCGCCAGCATTGTTTGCCCTCTTACTCCCGATATACGTAACCCAACAGTTTGCGAAACTCGTTTCACTCACAACGAGGTACAGTAAGAAGAGGAAATGAAAATTTAGCGGTTTGAGTCATGAAATCGGAGGGAAAGTAGACTCAATAGGGACGACATGGCACCAAGGACCCGACCTCCCTCGCCCACCTGCCCACTTCAAAAATCAGACAAAAAAGGATAAAACCACGAATGGCAACTTACCATCCGGCTTTCGTCTCCGTTTGGCAGAAGCCGCTGGAACGATATCGGACGCGGCAGCTGTCTCTCCGATCGGTGCGATGGGCGACGAGGGTCCGAAATTGGACAAGGGCGTTGAAGCTGGCGACGACGCGCTGATATGTTGATCGATTTTTTGAGCATTCAAGGCGAATTGGGGTAAGGACGTGGAAAGTGCATCGTTTTCCAAAACTGGCGAACATTGACCATCGTCTTCGACTTCGCTCAATTCTTCGCGTTCAATTGGCGACGGCGAGGCCGATGCTAATTCTTGACGAAAT